>CM076584.1:1390511269-1391199445 GCA_034641835.2 Pinus albicaulis
TATTTAATATTAGTAATGATACTAAATAAATGGGGACCCTTAGTTTAAAAAATCCAAAAATTCAATTAGGATTTGTTTTCCTTTTCAAATAAAACTTTCTATCATAAACTTATAGAAATCCCTTAGAAAGAACATTAAGAAACACTTAAGTTTATGATAGATTATAATAAAATTGCTCTTTAAACAAGATAGCGCATCCATAGCAAAATGGTATATATCTTTTATAAAACAGAAAATGCGATTTTGCGCTTTTGCGATAATGCGACCCTAAAAGCCTATACAACAAACGCATTGGTCGCAGATCGCATAGCGCAGAAAACAGAAGTGATTAATGAATATCTTTTGCGCTATTTTGAATTTTGCAATTTTGCGATTTTCGCTTTTGCGATTTTGCGATATGCGCTTTTGCGCTATTGCACAATTTCCGCTTTTGCGCTATTTACATAACTGTGATGACTTCATTTTGCAATATTGCGATATTGCGACATTGCGATATTGCGATATTGCACTGCAAATCGCAGATCACAATGTGGCAGATTCATGCAGGCGCGCTATCCCAGGGCAATCTTCCCATATATCAAATCTGTTATGCGCTTTAATGATTAAATTAAATGATTGGATTGAAAATTAATGGTAAATGAGATTGTGTTTGAATTGAAAGTCGTTTCACGATTAAAATATTATATTTCATCCGCTTTCACATTTAAAACAGTCTCATCACCTTTCTTATGCCATTACTCTCATTTACTCGTAAAACGCAAGCACGAAGGAGCAAACGTCTATACAAAGCTTCCACTAAACACTATGGGTAAGAAGGAGAAGAGCTCGAGTTCTGAAAACAAAGAAATGGCTTCGCTGTATGCAGACACCACTTGTAATAAGGATGCCGGTATATCCACTTGGGAAGGAATGTATAATTTGCTAGAGGAAGAAAACCCCATGGTGATGAAAGTCGTAGCTACAGCAGGTTCTAGTAATACGTCTGAGGCAACCCTTAGGGAACTGGCTTGCTCATTTCTGCATAGAATAGCGGCAAGGCCAAGGATTCTCCCGTATACGGACATGGTAAAATGGGTGCTGGACAGCACTGATATTTCAGACAGGAAATTCAGAACTCCATCTGAAGAGCTAATCGGGTCATTCACCACAGAAGATATGAGATTAATGTATAAGTTTCCAGAACCTCAGGCGACTTACAACAAACAATTCATGGAAGATTTTTCCAGAGAACATGCAAATTTGGCAGAATGCACAAAGGAGTGGACCAAAAGAAGTGAACCATTGAATAAAAACAAACAAGGTATGTACAACACGGGTTCACTTACCTCTCCTTATTGTTTCACTGCTGCCATGTTATGCAGGCTTTTTGGAAAGCCTGACATAAATATGATCTTACCCGAATGGCTTCCTTTGTTGAATGCGGCCGTTAATTCTACAATTGTAGACTGGGCCAAAATCCTATTTGATAATTTGACCACTGCTATTTTTCACTACCGGTCCAAACGAAATGTTTCTCAGCGGGTCTATCCGCCTTTTTATTTATCTGCTTATGTCATGGATGCTATCTGTTATGTCTCTAAATTCCCTGTGATGGGTTGGCAATGGACTATCCATGATCCTTTGCCTATTCATGTGTACCATAAAGAACTATGGGAGTCTAAGTTTGTACCCCATTTTTACCAAATTTGTCATGGAATAATGTTGCCATTGTACATAACATTGTATAATAAGGATGCCCCAAGGTTATCCTCAGAAACAGAGGTTGATATTCTCCCTGTCGCGAGATGGTTTGGAGAAGTATTGTTCACTTATATTAGGGTTTTTGGAAGTTATGCTTCTCCCCATGTTTTACCCCTATATGTTCCAGATAGACTTGTAGCTCGGGAAATTGCTTATCAGACCTGTGGCCAGGGAGGTATAACAAAATATTTAAAAGAGAAGAAAAAGGGCATTTGGCCACAATTTCCCGTAAAATGTGGAACATTTTCACTGTTCGATATTGGTCATGCATTTCAAGAGATAGGCAACATTACATGCCTACAGCTATTCAAATTTTCGAGAAGATTATTCGACCCAAATGATATTATTAAGAATTTTACCAATGCAATTAGGGTAAGGGAATTTTCCGGGGAACAGGATCCTTTTGATGATATGTTCCAAGAAAGAAATTCATTCAAAGAAGTTCTGAATTCAGCTCAAGTGCAGTTATCTCCAGAGGAATTTCAAGAATTCAAGCTTTACAGAGAAAGAAGACTAACTCCTATTCCTTTCGACAATCTACGCTTAGAGCCCGCAAGGGAGCAAACTCCTAGTGTTAGTATTAACGGTAGTTCAAGTACAGATAAATCTAAATCAAAATCTGACAGAGATTCTGAGCATTCCAATAAGTCTAATGAAAAGGAAGATAAAATGGAAGAATCCATTAAAGATTCTGCACAATCAAAAGAGCTTGCTCAACAGCAAATTTTGAATTCCCAACAGACAAATCCTCCTCCAACCAATGAACAGCAACAGCCAGTTATCATTGAATTAGATAAAGAATGGGAAACCTTCAACCAATTGATTAATGTATAAGGACAGAATGTACAGACCCCTGTCCACACAACCAAAGTTTTGAACACAGGAACAAGCAGCACAGTCACAGTGACAGAGCACATACCAATCACACCCTCTTCTGAAATTGTTCTTAATGTAGAGGACATTCCTCCTCTAGATGTATTCTACAGCCCAAAATACAAAGCAGTAGTGAAAAGACAGAGGAAAAAGAGAAAATTAGAAAGTGCAATTGCTACTAAAGTAGAACAAGTAGATGTTTTGTGGAAAGATCCTGCCACAGAACCTACTCATAATCTCACTAAGTTATCTCAAATGATAGGAGCTTATGCTTCTGCAACAATTGATAAAGCATTTGAGATACAACTTTTGTTGAATGAAAAAGAAGAACAGGTAAAAGCTCTGCAACAACAATTGCAACAGGTACAGGCCAATAAGGAAGCACAATTGAAACTTGAAGAGTTACAACAACAACTTCAAGAAATACAAATAGGACATCAAAAAAGCTTGGCTGATAAAGACAAACAAATACAGATTATCCAAGATCAGCATAAAGATGATCCTAAGCTTCCAGAATTCATTTCAGAAACTATCTCTTTGAACAATCAACTACTGCAACAAGAGGAAGTTTTCTGCCAAAAAATCTTGCAATGGAATTATTTGTGCCAAGAGAGCGATAAAATCGCAAATCATGTCGTAGAATTACGAAATGATTATGATTTGATTAATGAAAAGATCAATGATTATCTGGCATGGAAAAAGACAGAAGAAGGTAGAAAAGCTGGTGCACCCATTGTTAATGAAAACCATAAAGAAATACTGTTCAATAACTGGGATGCACAAATCAGAAGGGCAGAAAAGGCAGCAGAGGAGGCGGCTACAGCGGCAAACACTCTCACTGATTGTGTAAATGATAATTTACACAAAGCTAACTTGATTCCAGAAACTGTTCCAGGATATCTCCCACAGGCAAATCAACTGCAAACAGAATGGAGGCAAAAGGCAGAAGAAAGAGCAAAATCTATCCAAGGGTTGACAAGATTGAATTGGGACTCATACTGGATGTACTTGGTGAAGCCACACAGTCAGCACAGTGCGCTTAATTGTATCATCAATGCTACAGAGAAGATTGCTCCTATGCTTGCCGACTCTGTCTTTTCAGGACAGTTGAATTCTGAAGTCGGTCAACTGCATCTTCTCAAAACTATGCTAGATGCCTGCAAGCTTAAAGATCAAGTTAATAGATAGATAGATTTAGTTTTAATTTCACTGTATTTTAGCCTAGGAAAAGGACGGTCATTGAACCGAATCCTTAATTTTTGTAATAAACTATTTTTAGATTTAGTTAAGTAGTATTTAAACCCTTCTCATGCATTTAGAGGGGGGTCCTGGATCTTAATATTTTTTGACTTGGAGATAGCATTTCTGTACTCCATTGTCTTATATATTTTTAAAAAGGATCACATCTGGTGATTTTCATGCGAAATTATCTTTAAAGCGTTGCATTTCTGTACCTTTCGAATTTGATTTTGCATCGGAGTTATTGGATTAGAGTATCAGATTGCATTTGAAAGTCTTCAAGATGAACAAGGTATTTCTATCTGTTCACTGTTGACTTATTTTGTCTTATGGTATTCGCTTTAAAATTTCTATCATTTATATATATTTGTTTTCACAACGCTTCCTTTTATATATCATTTTTGAGTATAATTGAAACGTTATCTTTCATAATTATATATAGATGGTATACAATGATGAATGCAATATGCTAATACAATTCTGTTTAATTTCTTAAAGAGAGTTATCTTTATTTGTTTCTGCATATTTCAATTTAAATAATAATACATTTTCATGGTTATTGATTAAATTGGAACAATCTTAAATTGTATTCACATATAATTACCCTGGTTAGTGTTAGAATTTCTTTACCAGTATTTAGTTTAAATTAGATAGTTTTATTTCAGGTAATTTAGTCTCATTTCCACACCATAATGTGTTAGTGTCTCAAGGTCAAGTGTCTCCTTTCTCCTTATCCATTATGTAGGTTTAGTATGCATTGTTCGAAATTTTCAGCTTAACATACATTTTTGTAAGATTTCATACAAATCCCAAATTTCCCAAGTGGAGTTAGTATTTGCTTGGGAACAATTTCAAGATTAAGATTGGTCAAAACAATATTCAATATTTCATTGATCAATAACTTTCATGTAAAGAACAACATAACTATTTATTTTTTCGTTTTTTTTTTTTTAATTTTTTTTTTTTTTTTTAAATTTTAAATTTTAAATTTTTAATATATTTTCAGGAAGAAAAAAATGCTGGTATGTATATTGCACCAGTACAATTGTCCATATAAACATTACAGTCCATGAGTCATAATTTGTCTAAACATATGCCCTCATACAGAAACCTTTGCAAAAAAAACAAAATTGACCAAAACTTAATGGTCTTGAAATTGTCTATTGGTTAGATCTATTGGTAAGATTTGTCTAAAAAATACCCAGAAACTAGGTATTCCGGTGAAAACACTTGAGAGTAGTGCTTATAACAGATGTGTAAAAGTATGCCTATAAACAAAAAGGTCGAAATCTGTAATGGCGGCTCGGTGGAAATCCAAAAAGGGACCAGATTAAACGACTCATTACAATACCCACAGGTAACCATAAAAGGGAATTAATAGAACTGAACTATACCAACAGCTCCTTCCCCATCCTCGTTCAGTAGCTCATAATGCATATGACCAAAAACCCATTTTAAACCTTGTTTAGAAAGCCTGTTCGCTTGTGTATTCTTTTCACGGAATATGTGATTAAATAGTACATAGTTGAAAGAATTCTTTAAAACATCTATGCGCTCCAGCCAAGTCCCCAGTTGTCGCAGTGAGAGCTTAGATTTGCCATTAAGATAGTCAATGAGAACTTTGGAATCCCCAAACACCCAGATATCCTCAATGCATAGATGTGACGCGAACCATAACAACCCCCATAATGCCAGTATCTCAGCTCTCATATTAGAACCATTACCTTCGTACCAATGGATCTTGTAATGATAGTATGGTGAAAGCATCAACTAGGCACCACAACCACACTTTGATTGCTGTGAGGCGCTGTCGAAGAAACCCGGAGGGTATTTAATTTCAAACGGTCTCGTTCTCCTTGACAGGTCAGCCAGAGGTTCCTTCTCTCTTTTAAGATATGTCTTGTGTTGTAAAATATTCTGGGAAATCCATAAAGGACAACACCTAATATCCTCAAAAATCCATCTGTTCCTATCTCCCCAAATGGTCCAGTGAAATAGCACCGAAATGTTTCTGTAAATTTTACTTTTTTGACTCCACCAGGTAATGAACACTTCTGTTCTATCTAAATTTGGCACCCCCATTTTGAGATGCTCACAAATCAACTTCAACACCTCCCTCGCATATCCACACATGTAAAACATGTGAGAGTTTCCTTCATCCTCCGTCATGCACATCTTGTAGATACTCGGTCCAATCATCCCTTTCCTTTTCAGATTTTCCCAAGTTAAGTTTTTGTCCATTTGAACCAGCCAAAGGAAAAGTTGCATTTTCAAAGGAGTCGAGTTCTCCCAAATGCCCTGATTTGTTCTGGAGTTAATGGTCTATAATTTATACTTTGACAGATCTTGATATGTCGCATTTTCCTCCACCATTCCCTACTTCAGTTTTCCGTTCCAAATCACTCTGTCCCCTCCACTGTTTTTAATGAGGCCCATCCTACTAAGTGATCCAGTATAATCGGCCCACTCCCTTGATAATTCACCGGGCATCCCCATTTCCGAAACCAAATTCCAGATAGGAATACCCCTATCAACCCCGTGGATGATTTGACTTATGAAAAACATACCTTTGCTGGTTAAGAAACTCGTCAGTGTGTTACTGCATTGGGAAGTTGCCACATCACCAAAAATAAACGGACAACCAATCTGAATATTCCCTCCATCATTGAATTTCGAACGCAGAAAAGAGGAGAAATCAGGCCAGCAACTTTTGAAACCATTATATATCACAGATCCACCTTTTTATTATTCCATCCCAAACAGAATACTTTCTCCAGATCCTCCAACTCTGGGTACTTATACTTTAATATTTCGCTCCAAATCCCAGTAGACTTTAAGCCCCTCCATAGCGATTTCATGAGGAGGGTCCTGCCAAAAAGGTACAGGTCTTTAAGACCCCATCCCCCCCATATATTTGGTTTCATAATAAGATCCCATCTTGCCAGTGGTATTTACCTTTATCCTTACTACCGTTCGACAGGAAATTCATGAAAATCTTTCTGATATCATTAAGAATATTCTTTGGGATGGCATAAAGATGAGCCCAATAAACCATGATGTTCTATATAATTGCTTGAATTAAAATATATCTCCCTCCATATGACAACCACCTAATCGTCCATTTGCTGATCTTCTTTTGAACCTTCTCCACTAACCAATTCTAGTCTTTAATTTGGTAGTTATAGCTTCATATAAAAACCCAGGTACCTAAAACCCATACTGAGTGGTGCTATACTGAAATTTAAAATATTGGCAATGTCATTTGCAAATCCTCTCCCCTCCTCCTCATAATAAATGCATGATTTCCCAATATTGGCAGCCATTCCCGAAGCCATCCCAAAGAGTTGAAAAATATCGAGAAATGCTTGCCAAATAGATTTAATAAGCATGCCAATAAGTAACACGTCATCCACAAAGAGATTATGAATAATTTCTCTGACATGTGATAGCCTAACACCCCTTATTTTCTCGGATCTAACAGCTCTGCTAATTTTCAGACTTAGTGTTCATAACTAGGATGAAAAGAAGGGGAGATAGTGCATAGCCTTGTCTCAAGCCCCACCCATATTTAAAAAACCTCGAGGCCAATCTGTTTATGATAACATCGAAGGAGGTATTGGACACACACCCCATGATCCAGTTCACAGAGGCCCTATCAAGGCCAATCTTATAAATAATCATCCTCAGTAGCCCCCAGTTGACCCCGTTGTAAGCCTTATTGAGGTCAATTTTCATAACCATAGCCGAAATCTTCTTTTGGTGAATAGAATGTATGACCTCCTATGTGGAGGCGACCGCATCATGGATGCTCCTATTCTGCAAAAACCCAGACTGTTCAGGAGATATGTGCCTTGAAAAAACTTGCTTAAATCTATCCGCAATTGTATTTGAGATAATCTTGCAGGGGATGTTACATAATGAAATCACCCTAAAATCCTCAAACTTATTAGCACTGCCCTTCTTTGGAATTAGGACTATGAAAGTAGAGTTGAGAGCACCGTTTATTTTACCCTTCATCTGCGGCTCTTCCACTATCTGCACAATATGGTCCAAGAATATTTCTTTAAAGTGGATAAATAAATCTGGGGTCTAGCCATTTGGCCCCGGACTCTTGTCCACCGAGAAGGAGTTAAGTACCTTCATAATCTTAGCCCTTGAGGTCGGCTTGTAGAAATCATTGTGGTCGCTGTCCTGAAACATGAGAGGAAAATCCTCAACAGCCCATAGTTGTTCCCTATAGTGATCCAACACTCTGGCTTTGAAAAGTTCAAAAAAATATTTTACTGCCCCTTATTGAATGTCTTCTGTAGTATATGATGGGGTGCCATCCTCCTCTATCTTCCATATAGAGTTATAATCTCTTTGCCCATTAGCATAAGCATGGAAAAACCTAGTATTTTTATCTCCTTCCCGTAGCCAGGTAGCTCTACTCTTTAGCCGCCAAGTCTTCTCTTTGATGAGAAGGATTTCCCTTTTCTCCAGTTCAATTTCTTTAATTCTTTCCCATGTGCCATCCTTTGGAATAGTAGCTTCCAACTCTTTAATAAGTAGAGCAATCTCTCTGTCAATTACCTTGTTGTAGGCCTTTAACTCGACTTTTTTACCCCTTTCCCATCTTTTTACTTCTTTTTTTAACCCCCTGAGTGACTCCATCAAATAATTTGTAGCAGAGAAACCTTCTTCCCTATAATAATGTTTCATATAGTCCACCACGAATTTGTTAAATTCAAGATCTTTCAGCCATACTCGGTTGAACTTAAAAGGGGTCCCATCCTTCTTGAAATTAAAATCCCATTCCAGAGTAAAGGGTCTGTGGTTCGAGATCATAGTATCACCAATGTGGGCCGACCAATCACCCATGTTGGCCATCAGGTATGAATTAACCAGAAATCTGTCGATATTTTTGCAGATGGATGCATTACCTTTTCTCCCATTAAACCATGTGGGTCCATGATTCTTTATTTCAAGTCAATAAGATGGGCTGAGGGAAAATATTGGATATAGAGCGTGCCAACAGATCCCTTCTAGCCTGAACACCCCAATACTCCTCATTTAAGGTAAGGTTGAAATCCCCGGCAATGATCAGATTACCTATTAAAAAGCTGCCACTGTCTGCCATTATATCCCAGAAGGCTGCCATGTTCTGATAGGGAGCATAAAGATTAATAATGTGGATCCTATGTTTGAAACCTTTGAAATGACCCGAGAGAATGATCCCACCATAGAAACTGTAAGCTTTGAAGGAGGCATATGTAGGATCCCACATCACCAACGTCCCTCCAGACTGACCCACAACGTCCCTGGCCGCAATGTGCCACGCTGGGTACATATGACGAAAACAAGAGATAGCCCGATCAGTGGAGGTCATGGTCTCTTGTACAAAAATAATGACAGGTGCATATTTATGAAAAAAATGACACAAAGACAAAAACTTGGTCCTCCCCCGTTAAGCCCCAATATTAATAGTGTGGTCCCTTATTATGTTAGTGTAGCCCCCCTTATTGTTATTGTTGTACCCCTGTAACCCCCATATTGTTATTATTGTGCCCTTACATTATTATTGTTAGGTCGACTAGGATTACATTGTGGCCCCACTAGGAATACATTGTGGCCCCATGGACTCCTATATATAGAAAGGAGGTTTTGTCATTTGTATCATCCAAGAATTGTTCATTCATGTAATGTATTGGAGGTTGCCCCCTCGAAGTGGCTTATTTCTAAGGCGTTGATATCTCTTTTCTTCTATTTTTGGAGCCGGTTACTCAACATTTGGTATCGTAGCCTTGGGATTCTAGGTTTCGCTGCTCCAAATAGGTCATCGTGGCATTTTCGCTATAACTTTTTTTCTACGAAGTTTCAGAAGCTGAAATTTTTAGGGTGCGAAGCTGAAATCCGGAGGAAGATTGTCTAAAAATTTCAGAGCTTGGTTCGTAATATTTGCGGAGATATCATCTGTGGAAGTTAGGCCTTTTTTCAAGCTCCTAAACAGGTCATCGCGGAATTTTCGCTATAAAACTTTTTCTACGAAGGTTCAAAATCTGAAATTCATATGGTGCAAAGCTGAAATCCTGAAGAAATTCTTCAAAAAATTTCAGAGCTTGGTTCGCAATATTTTTGGAGATATGATCTGTGGAAGGTAGTGCTTTTTCAGGCTCCTGAATTTCATCTCAAAGAGGTGATCGTGGGAAAAGTTCAATAACTCTCTCTCTGGAGATTGGATTGGAGTTCCGTCAAAAGTGGTCGCAAGTAAACGGCCTGTAGTTTCTTGGATATCAATTTCAGAGACAAAGAGAAAAACAGTGACACGTGGCAAGTCGTACAAGTTCGCTCTACTGAACCAGTCCAAAATTAGGTCATTGTGGGAGATTGGACACAAATTTGTCTTGGAGAATCCAAATCAGGTCAGACCTGTGGCATTTTAAAGAAGCTTCAGAGGGCTACTATAGGGCTGAATTTGAGATATCGAAGATTTTCAATTACAGAGAAAATTCAATTTCAATATCGAGCTCCTAAAAGCTAGTAAAAGGTGTGTATTTTTTTTCCGAATTACATAAGTCTTGTTTCAAGAATCAAGTTGAATTGATTCCAAGGGCAACTTGTAGAATAGATATAAATATTGGATTTTAAAATGGCCCCTAAAAATAATTCCATACCCATTAATCCCTCAAAAATCTATACTATGACGCATGAAGAGGAAGAGTTGCAGTATGAGATATCAAAATTATGGTACCAAGTGCAACAAGTTTCAATCTTACGAAGAGAAATTGAAGATGAAATAGATGGTTTAAAAGTAGAAATGGAGGCTAATTTGGATGGTTTGAAGGATCAAATAATAGCAAATATGGATGATAAATTAGTGGAAGATCACATCGAGCATCAACAACAAGTTCTCCAACTCTCAAAGGATAACCTAACTTTGGTGCAAAAACAAATGATACAACCGGAAGATCAACATCACATCAAAAGAAGTTCTGAAGGAGTCACAGAAACAAGAACGCGACAAGTACAATCAATTTCATATTTTCTCAGCAAGTGGAAGAACTTTCTTGTAGAAGATTCCACATGGGAGGATGAAAATTTTATACAGAAGCATCAAGAAATAATCAAGCGTTGAGGACAACACTTGTTTGAAGGAGAGGGGCATGTTAAGCCCCTATATTAATAGTGTGGTCCCTTATTATGTTAGTCTAACCCCACTTATTGTTATTAGTGTACCCTTGTAACCCCCATATTGTTATTATTGTGCCCTTGCATTATTATTGTTAGGTCGGCTAGGATTACATTGTGGCCCCACTAGGATTATATTGTGGCCCCATGGACTCCTATATATAGAAGGAGGTTTTGTTCATTTGTATCATCCAAGAATTGTTCATTTATGTAATGTATTGGAGGTTTCCCCCTCGAAGTGGCTTATTTATAAGGCATTGATATCTCTTTTCTTCTATTTTTGGAGCCGGTTACTCAACATCCCCCCAACTTAACATTTAGCAAAACCAGCTTAATCAAGGCGTAACATTAGTCGGGTCAAGGGATTTAAGTACTCAGTATAGTGCCAATTGGATAGGAATATCCCTAAAATTCCCATCCACCACAGTCCCGCCATGAGAGTACGATGAAATAGATTTCTTTCTCATCCTCGGTCGCCCCCTGCCTCGCCGAATAGTGACATTCGAACGAGAGGATGGGCTAATAATCAAAGGGGGGGATGGAATTTTGCCTTTGTCCACATTCAATGGGACCAGATTAACATCGGGATCTAATAATAAAAGGTCCAGGTCACCACCCATAGAGTTTTGTGTGGACCTGGTCGGACTGCCCTTATCCGTCGAAGACGATACAGATATCAGATGAGTGGGGGACGAGGAAAAAATAGCAGAGGTAGTGAGGTCAAGTGTACTTGCCGGAGAAATAGGAGATGACAAGGGAAATTGAGACAGGGTGTTCTCATGGGGGATAACCAATATGGGTTTATGAGGTGATCCCCCCATCAATGGCTTGGAACCCATATCACCCGTAGAATCCGTCACAGCCCAAGACCCCGGGACAGAGCGGGGAATATCATAGTCCAAATATTTTAACTACTGACCATCATCCTAGAGAAGATCCTAAGGCATGTTAGTGAGAAGCCCAGATGAACCCTCGGCTACCAGACAATGTTTCCCTCCTCTCGGGTTACCCCCCTCCTCATTCAACATAGGACCTTAAACCTCTCGACCCGACATGCCTGAATGTAATTCAGAAATGTCGTCAACATCCCGAATTAATTTATTAAGCTCAGTGGACTTACCCGAGTTATTCAGACTTGTTCTTGAAAGCCCAGCTCCCGGGTTCCTCCCCCAATCAAAAGTCCTATTCCGTGGCTCTGCTGCAGCTTTCTCGGCTGTCCGACCATTCCAGCGTGAGCAGGCCCTCAGCAGGTGTCCTGTCTCGTGACAGTGGTGGCAACGAAACAAGATTTTTCAGTAGTCGAGGAGCTGCGTGTAATGCTTCCCTTCCCAAACAAGCTCCACCTCTATAGGCAATCCCCCATCGAAAGATACTTCCACAAGTATCCACGCAATTCTTTTATCATAAATCCCATGACACTTAGGGTCCACAAATCTACAGACCCCAATACTATTCCCAATGGTCTGTAACACCTCCTGCGACCAGAATTGAATGGGCAGGCCCAACAACTTCACCCACAAGATGTGGGACTTCGGTACATTCTCAATGGGATGAAAATCCACAGTCCACCTAAATAGTGGAAGAAAGGATCTTCCGTGTACCCATGTCCGAAGTAGAATCTTCGTGACATCATTCTCCTTTAAGAAGTGACCTTGTTAACGTAGTCTATGATGCATATGACACCATGGTTGAGCTCCAAGATGACCCACCATTGCTACCATGGCCACACCCTTGGGAGGTGCCTTCACCTATTATTGTTTCACAAACAAACATTGTACAAGCTAAAACCAATACATAAAGAGTTGAACCTTACAAGTCTAGTATGTGACCAAAGAGGATGCACTAATTATAAGTAGTATAGATACATCTTAATCACTAATCTATAAAGTGGTGAGAGATCAAATTTCTTGATATGCAGATTTATTTTCACAATGCAAAACTTGAAAAAAAAATTACACATCAAGAGATTTATCTTTTTAATAGCTAGATTATTCCATGGTTAAGATGAATCTATAATGATTTCCTCCCTATATATAGATGATGTGTAATTTTTCATTGTTTAAATTGTATTTTTGAATATTTTATATTAAAATTTGAATGAATTATAGGTTTCTCTTATTAAGAAGTAATTAACTTATTTTACTTGTAATTAGCATTGAAATATTGAAGTCAACATTAATAAACACATTCCTTGTGTGTAAAATGTGTGTGTATATATTATAATTCATATTGAAATATATTAGTGAATATGTATATTCTAACAATTTATAATACTTGATGTAGGGTTATATTATTTTTGGTTTTTGGTAAAAAAAAAGAAAAAACAAAAAAGAAAAACAAAAACACTGACTTTTATTTAAACCAAAAATTGCTAAAAAAATTTCATATTGTTTTTCAAAAATTTATATTGAAACAAAGATTAAAAAATAGAAATTTATTTTTTTGACTTTTTTACAAATGAAATTTCTAATTGTTTTTCAAAAATTTATATTAAAATGAAGATTCGAAAATAGAAATTTATTTTTTTGACTTTTTTATAAATGAAATTTCTAATTTCTGATTGGTTGTTGAGAATTTTTATGTGGTTTAAAATATATTTATCATTAAAAAAATAGTTTGAAAATAATAAAATAAAAAAGAAACCTAATAATTACACCTAGCCCAAATTTAACAACTAATTTGAGTAGGAACAATTATCATTTATATCAGAAAAATCTTCGGCTTCAAAATCTCACCATGTCAATTTTATTAATATTTGTGAGTCTTGCATTCCAAATCCCCATTTAATTGATTTTTATACCTATCAAAATAGAGTATATTGTAAATTTATAGTAAAAAATATTTGACCTTTAAAATTTTTGAAACCATCTATAAAATTTATTAATTTTTTTGAAAATTATTATATTAAAATTATATTTTTTAATTTTTTAATTTTTTAATTTTTTTTTTTAATTTGATTTTTTTCTGACTAGACTAATTTTATATGGGACTTTAAATTGAATTCTAAAAATTATATTAAAAAATAAAAAATTCTTAAAAAACGGTATGATTGTCAAATGTTAATAATTTTCATCCATTAAAATATATTTGTTGATATCATGTAGAGGAATTGTCTAGAGGGTTAAAAGTGGTTAAAATCTGGCCAATTTTTTTTCAAAAAATCTCGCAGTAGCAGTGTTTGAATCATGTTTTTGATAGTGGAAATAGATTTAACACTATCAAAAACCTTTGGGGCACCCAAAATCTTGAAGTTTGACAACTATAACTTGGATTTACAAAAATTCTTGCCAAATTTTATCAAAATCTTGCGAGAATTTCTATAATTTTCAAAACAAATTTACAACCCTAATTAGGAAATGTCACTAGAAGAAACTCAAAGAAATGTCAATGGTTGTCCTATTTGGGTAATTGAATGTATTGTCATTGTTTTGACAATCTACGTCATTAAGCATTAAGTATCCAAATTATAAAATCTCCTGGGATTCCTTTTCCTTAATAAATTATTACCATGCACACATAGACCACATTAAAGTGTTAATTTCTAAATCTATTTTATTTCCGGAATAATTACGACGTAAGTCGTACTTATTTGAAAACAACATAGCTAAATGCCACCGTGGACTTGTCTGCACGGTCCGATCAAATGTTAGATGATTAAATCATTCTCTGCCATCGGGTTGAAATGGTTACAGAAATCGGTTATAGAAATTGAAATGATAAACGGCATACGGCATAACTGAATCCCTCGTACATTTGTAGAACTTGGACCTAATAACACTGCTCCATTCGAATATTTGAAAAGTGAAAATGAGGACAACATGAGCAATGAGATCTCGGAGTCCGGGTGGACGATGTATTTGGATCAATCTATAAGTTGCTGGAGTGATAAAAACGCAGCGAACCAGTTTGATATTCAGCAACTGCAGCAGAAAAAATTTCAGTATAAAGAGGCTGCTGACAGGTACCCAACTTGTGATTATCAGGCGGAGAGCGTTACAGCTTTCCAAGGGTTTTGGCAGAGGATTTGATTTGAATAGGGTAATAGTTTATGCCCAAGAATTGAGCGGTGGAGGGCTACGGGTACCCGTGCAAACCCGGTCATAACTTCGACGAAGAAGAACAACATCAGGAACATGAGGATTTTTGAAGCAAACACAGATGCATTGAATGCTTTGGGGAATTCAGGGATGCAATCATGAGTATAGGTAATGCCGAATCGATATAATATTGAGTATGAATATGTAGTTATTTTTATGATAATATTAGGTTAACGCAGTTCGTTTTGATAGTTTTTTTTTTAATGACGAAATGGAAAGATGATGCAGGACTGTTGAAACAGCGTAAAAGAACTATCTCACAGGACCGAGACATCAGCGCAGATCTGATCTGAGACATAGTAATTCCAATTCCAGGCAAACTCTTCATTTTCAGTTTCTTCCAACTATAAGAGCTCTTCATCAGGGGACATTTCTATGCATGTGAATTGAAGTTATGTCAACCACATTTGTTAAAGAAAATAATTTAGATTTTGCAGCACCTAAATAATAGAGAATCATCCTTATTTATGTCCAGAGTCGTTCCCATCAATGCATAGGATTAATATCGTCTAAAACATGCACGTTCATACAGGTGTCTCCACTGTCTTCCAGTGGCCTGATGTAAAAATTGTGTTCGTGGACTCATGATATCAAGTGAACGATTGCGGATATACAAAGTAGGAATAAGAATAATTCAATAAGCTTCGGGCCGTGGAAGCAATTTGACATGAAACAGAAAAACAATAATGTTTTTAAAATTATAGTCATCAATATTTTTGGAGTTATAATTCTATTATTGTAATTATTAATATTTCTGAAGTTATAATTTTATTAATGCGGGTTGTATTAGATCAAATATTTTGTCCTTGTTTAAATCTAAATTACATATACTACCCAATACATTAATAGGACTGTAACTCCAGCCTATTATTATAAATATCAATTTCTAATAAATCAATATATTTTTTTAATCGGTTAACAGGTTAATGAATTTAATTGTCTTATGTATCCATTCATATCACCGAAAAAAATTAAAATGATGAAACCCCGGAAACATTTAAGCATTTCGAAGTTAGGAAACATTTTCACATTTGAGTACATCGATATTTCTAAATGCAAGATAAATTTGAAAATACGATATATCTAGGTTAGTTGCAGGCACTGTAAAGCTTATGAAAGTTGTCTTATGTATCCATTCATATTACTGAAAAAAAATGAAACTTTTTCATATTATAAAATCCCTCAAACATGTGAGTATTGAAATGTTTGGGAAACCTTTTCACATTTGAGTACATCGATATTTCTAAATGCAAGATGAATTTGAAAAGAAGATACATCTAAGTTAGTTGCAGGCACTGTAATGCGTATGAAACTTATGCAATCGCTTTAAAGTTATCTAATCCCTTAAATTGTTTTATGTACCCATTCATGTCAGTGAAAATTTTGAAACTTTTTCACATTACAAAACTCTTTAAAATATTGAGCATTTTGAAGCTGGAAATCTTTTGACGTTTGAGTACATTTTGAGCATTTTGAAGCTGGAAATCTTTTGATGTTTGAGTACATCGATCTTTATAAATGTAAGATAATTTTGCAAACAAAATATATCTAATTTTAATTATGCTCCAGAGAGTGTGTTTTAGGTTTTAACGCGGTACATTTTAGATTGAGTGTTATCGAACCAAAAGTAGATTAGGCATAATACAATCCTTGCAAATAGAAATTCTGAGCGATGGCGTTTCTGTAACAGGACACTAATAGTTCATAAGATATGACTATGTTGCAACACTATAATCTAATGTCTCTAGCACCAGGTACATACATAAGCTAAAGTTATAAATTTTGACCAATTGGCCACGAGCACAACATATATTGAGCAATATGATATTCTACAATCTAGGTTTAATTATCATAATTTTTTTAGGTTTAGGTTTATAATATAAAGTTTTAGGATTATAATATAATGGTTTTTTATGTTTATTATATAATACAACATTTTATCTTTTATTTTTAATTTCTAGCATAATGTTGTATTAGTCGATGACATAATTTTCTTTGTTTTAATATTATATTTTAGGTTTTATAATAATAATAATAGGTTTTAAGTTTAAATATTAGGTTTGAGTATTAGGTTTAGGTCTAATAAATATAATATAATTCTTTTTGGATTCGTAGTGACTTTAAAGTAATCATTCTTATTAACAACGAGGTCTTATACAAAAATTTGACATTTGACATTGGATTGGTAGTGAATTTAGAGTTATTATTATTATTATTATGAATGATGTAATTTTAATAACTAAACTTCGAGTTGAGTGATAAAATACTTGTTTCTGAGTGATATTACTTGCTTCAAATTTAGTGATTGTAGTCTTTCTTTCCATTTTTGTTTTCCCTTATTCCTTCCACTTATATCTTTGTCTCTCTTGTTTAATGTTTTTTTGTGTTTTCAATATTTTCCTTTCATTTCTTGGTTATTTAATTTCTAAGTGACAAATGGAGAGAGATAGAGACTTACATGGAGGGGATCAATAAAGGGAAGATTAGAGAGAAATATACACATTTATACATATATCAACATAGAGAGAGTGTGAGGAGGAGTGAGATTTGGAAGAAGACATAGAAAGATAGAGTTATGGGAAGAGAGATATAGAGAGAAGGAGAGGAAGGGGGAGAGAGATGTAGTTTTCATTCTCATTCTTTTAGGGCCACTCTGCTAAGGATTCAATTTATGGTAAGTATGTCAGTTAACAAGTTGTTACAAGGAAAAAGAAAAATATGTGTACATGTGTAGTTTCGAGAAACTAGATGTAGTTTTCATTCTCATTCTTTTAGGGCCATTCCTCTCCCAAGGATTCAATTTATGGAAAGTATGTCATTTAAAAAGTTATTTAACAAGTTGCTACAAGGAAAAAGAAGTTTCACATTTCTAAGAAAATAACTGACAAAATCTTCTTGAGGTGTTATTATTTCTAATACATATTTTATTAATGATGAGTAAAACCCTGTCTTGAATGCAAAACACAATTTTATTCTTAATGCAAGTTCCATATTATGTTATCTACTTATGGCGTTTCCTTTGCAACATCTGGTGCAATTGCTAGTGTATACATCAAATAAATGGAAAGCTCGAGTGTAATATATTCATCAACTAATATAGTTTCATGCAAGCAATTTTAGACAAATGTCCAATATGGTTTAGCTTGTATGCTATATTGTTTTATTGGTCACCTTAGAGAGTAAATAAATGGAACCTCGCTTTCTCGGTGGTTATTTATATCACACAAACTCTTCATCCATTTTGACGGATATAAACTTGTTTTTATTTTTATGAAAAAGCCAAAATTATTGGCTAAAAATTATTGCACATTTTTCAATTTGTTAGATAAAATATCTATTAAATTAGAATATTTAAATTAATATTGGAGACATTTAGAAACAGAATATTGTTAAAAAAGATATGACTCTAGAAAAGTGTCGTATCTTAGGCTCTAATATAGGAAAAAAGTTAGTAGTTTTGTTAGGAGGATATTTATTGTAAATTGACACTTGGTTGTTTTATCAAGTGGTCCATAACTAAAATAAGTTAGGACATGTAGCTTATAAATAGTTCATTTTTCTTAATTTCAAGAGTGTTGGATTCTACGGGTGTAAACTCTTGCAAATTTCTCATGTAATTTCTTTTCCTATTAATAAAATTACGTATCTGAGGACATTTTTGCTATTATGGTGGTATTAGAGCCAATAATGCAGTTGATGGGAGGAGGATATACAACTCTACATTCTTATGGAAAACTCCATTAAATTGCTCATCAATTGAATTGGTATGCAAATTTGTCAAATTTTTTTTTCAGGGAAAAGGAATTTAATTATTATTTGATTTTAGATTTTAAAATCTGAACATCATTTTTTTTTTATCTGAAATCCTATGCTCATCCTACACTACCCAAAACACTGTGTTATTCCCCCCTAAGTATTTTCCCCTGCGTGTTCCACTATTCAATGTTGTCGTGTCAAAACCAAAAGTCCTGTCAATGACTGCAATATCGTTATCAATAGTTTTGGGGATTCGAGCAAATGCAACTTTCAAACCACGCTTCCAGATTTCCTCATAAATAACAACTGCTCCTCTTTGGGTTCCATCCCCTCCAATTATATAATCTGGATTAATGCCACAGTCTTAAATGTTGTCAATAATTCATTCGTGTTTGTAGTAAAAAAAATGAGGCCTACTATGGTTGTTCCTGTCTTGCGGAACGAAGGAGGTTGAACACCTTTCTTCGTAAGCATTTCATTTCTTCGACACAAATCAAAGTTGAAGTTACCTTTAGGAGGAAGTTCAATTGTAGTATTCGCCATGGCTTCGTGAATGGGAACAAAAATCGAGATTTAGAACCTGTAAAATGCAGAATAACCCCCAAAAAATCCCAAAATCAGTGAAATTTCGTCGAAGCTTGACACCTATCAAACCCTAAATTGCAACGAAGGGAAGAGGAGAGCGTGTCACTTGTAGTCTTCCTGTATCAATCTCGAGTTTTTATACTCAATTAAGTCGGCATTTATCACACACATTGCGGGCCCTAGTTCAGTTATCAGTGATGGGTTACAACAATAGCCTGGCAAGTTCTCCATGAACACGCTCTGCCCCTTCTAAAATTTTTCTATATCGAACTTCTGTTGGGCAGTTAGTACTACAAGTGGTAGACTGGCTGCTTCCTCGAACGATAGATTAGTGGGCTTAGGCACCACCAAGTGTTCCACCACTAGGGTGTACTGTGCCAGTGTCCCCAATTTCTTTGGCTTGCCAGTTGTGAAGTCCTAAACGTTGGTGTAGACCTCATCATTGACGCCATCCCAACCTCATTTTTTTATTTTTCAATATCCTGAGGGGACTCAAAACCTTTGGCGCTTGAACTATCACATTATATTCCTCATCCATGGCCCTCTAAGCGTTCAGAAAGGTAGAGGAGGCGAGAATGAAGGTCAAGAGGAAGCGCTCATAAAGTGTTACCCTGTCCTTGGAGCAATTGTAATTTTGATGTGCAAATAGTGTAACTAGAAGCAAAGAGCCAAGGATCATTTTGTAAATGATTGGGGCAGCAACTTCAGTCATTTTTGGGAGATAAGTGTTATTTTTAAAATGTTTGTAATGTAAGTGGGATAATTTTTTTGGGTGATTACTTTATAAAATTCGTAAATTTGTGGAGCAATAAGGAGATGTCAATTGCAATTTTATTTGGAGAGATAAGGAATTTATTATTATTTTTAATATTTTTGGAGAAAGAGGATGTGAGGGGTTATTCGTAAATGTTTGGAGCAGTAAATTTTGTAATTTTTGGAGTAATAAGTAGATGTTATTTGTAATTTTTATTTTGGATAAATAAGGGTCATTATTTGTAACTCAAAGTATTTTTTTTTCTTTGAGGCGGGCTTAGATTTTTTTTTTAAAGGAAATTTGGAAGGGCATTGTCAAGCGATCAAATTTTGAAAAACTTTAATTGTAAACTCTCAAAGAGAAATTAATTAGAGCCAAGTGCAAAGCTCAATCCTTTTTCTCCCTTTTTCAACGACTATACGAGGGGCAAGGCCAAGCCCCGATAGATCGTTTTTGCGTGGTGTGTTTCGTGTGACGAGTTGCTCATTTTTTCCTATGCTTGATTCTTTTGGTGCATTGCTTAAACACTACCATGTTGAAGTTAATTAATCTGTTCTATGATTCTGATAATCTAGAAGGGGTCAAATCTTACAAGACCTGTAAACGTCTAATTGAAACCACTCTCATATATAATGAATTGTGGCATGAAATATGTGATGGCGACATTAAGCCTAATAAACCAACATATGCAGCTTTGCTTGCAAAATGGGAAGTAAAAAATGCCAAGGCACTAGCTCTTATAAAGTCTTCAGTTAACAATGAGATGTATATTCATATTAAAAATGCCTCATATGCATGGACTGTTTTGCATACATTCAAAGATATCTTTGATACAAAACCTCAATAAATAAAGGCTGATCTTCAATTAAAATTGCTCCAACAAAAATTAATTGAAGGTGGTGATGTTCTTGAATATATTTCACGGCTTTAAAACATCAAGCAGGAAATAATAAATTCCGGTTTTCAAGTTGTTGATCAAAGTTTTCTAACTACAATTTTAATTGGTGGTTTTCCATCATCTTACACACATTTTTGGGAAACTTTGCAAGTCACTGGAAAATTAGAGAAGATCAAGTTTGATGAGTTGAGTGATATATTAGCCCAACATGACAAAATTTTTGGGAAGAAGAAACAGATTGGGGAAGATGTATTCTTCACAGAGGCTAGCACAAGTAAATCCTCAACTGATAGTTCTAGAAACCGAGGAAGAGGACACTTCAATCAAAGCCAACAGCACACATTGTACAAGGTCGTGGTCGCAGTCAAAGTAGAGGAAACAATTTCAAGAGAGGCTACAGTTCAGGTAGGAGAAATTTTCAAGGCAGGAGCAATTTTCAAGGCAAAGGAAACAATCAAGGCAGAGGCTATAATCAAGGAAGAGGAAAAATTCTAGGCGGAGGACAAACTCAGAATAGAGGTCAAAGCAGAGGCAAAGATTTCAGTCAAATTGTTTGCAGAAGATGTAACAAAGTTGAACATTATGTTGAGGATTGTAGAGCTTCCATTGATAAAATTCCTAAGTTTCATCAAAACACTGCACAGTTTGGAAATGATCAAGATGATCATGATGGTTCAGAATATGTCTTCACAAACAAATAATCAACAACTTTATAGGTTTCAACCTTTCTTAGAAGTGAATATGAAGATGCATGGTTTTTGGATACAGGAGCATCTCAACACATGACTTTTCAATGTGTCTTCTTTTGGAACTTCCAACAATTCCAAATCAATTCAATCTATCTTACTGATAAAACAAAACATACTCCTTATGGAAAAGGTGTAGTTAAATTTTTTCTACTTGCCATTGGAGAAAAAAGGATTTCAAATGTATGGTATGTAACAAAATTTAAGCAAATTTTTCTATATTTAGTCACGATTCGACAAGCAGGACATCTGATGATTATGGAGGATGGCTTAGTTAAAATCAACTCACTCAAACAGAACATGAAAATAGTGATGATATGTTATGAAGATGGAAAACTGTTAAGGATGAAAGGGACAATTATTCCAATAAATTCTGACTTTGCAGGAGCAACAAGTACAAACATTTGACCTAAAAGATTGTGGCATGTAAGATATGGACTTATAAACTTTGAAAGTCTCTCTCAATTGCAAAAAAAAGGAACGGTTAAGGGAATTATAACCTTCAAAAGGGAAAATGAAAAATGTGAAGCTTTCATTTATGGAAAACAACATCGAGAGAATTTTCCGACAAGTTCATGGAGAGAAAACAAGCGTTTGAAATTAGTTCACACTGATATCTTTGGACCCTTACAAACTTCGCTAGGAGGATGTAGATATTTGTTACTCTTTGTTGATGATTTTAGCATGATGACTTGGGTATATTTTTTGAAGCAAAAGTCAGAAGCATTTGAAAAGTTTAAAACTTTTCGCCAAATTATTGAAAATGAAGTTAAGGAGAAGATTGGCACTCTTAGAACATATAATGGAGGAGAATTCAATTCTAATGAATTCAAAATGTATTGCATGGATAATGGCATAAAACGAAATCTTACCAATGTATACACTTCACAGCAAAATGGAGTAGTAGAAGGAATGAATCATACCTTGTTAGGAATGGAGAGATCTATGTTAACTTTCAAAAATTTAAGTCCTATATATTGGGCCGAGGCAATTCATACAATTGTCTACTTAAGGAACAGATCTCCAACTGCTTCTTTAGAAAAAATCACACCTTATGAAGCATGGTTTGGTTTCAAACTTTGAGTTAAACACCTCAGATTTTTTGGATAAATATGTTATGCCTTAGTTCCGAAAGAAAAACAAACTAAGCTTAACTCACGAATCTTGAAGTGCACAATGATTGGGTATTTTGATTAGAAGAAAGGGTACCGAATTTTGTCCAATGGGAAATTTTTTGTGAGCAGGGATGTGTTTTTTGATGAAAATGAGAGTAAGAGTGCTGAAGAAATTGAAAGTCTTCTTCAAAAGTTAGAAACAAAAGGTGATAAAAGAGAAGGAAATATACGAAGTCAACCAAATTCACAAAATTGGGATGAACTTGAGTTTCCTTCATCTGAAAATTCTTCATCCAGTCCATCTTCTTCACCAGCACCGTTTGGGTCTTCTAGCAATTCATCCAAATATCCTAGCAGTAATAATTCTTTTGACAGTGACTCTCTGCCCCCAGAATCTACAGTTGATCAACGAACATATTTTTACATCAACCCTCTTTAAAATGATGGTGATTTTTCACAATCTCAAACCAGTGAACATCAATTTCCGAAATGGGCAGTTCAACTTTTGAAAGATGATGTAAGGCCTAATGAGCAGAATAAAACATGAACAAGGGGATCACATAGAAGTGAACGAAATTTTGCCTTGATAGAAAATTATTTTACTGAACCCTCTACCTATAGAGAGGTAGTAAAACATAAAGAATGGCAACAAGCTATGATTGATGAACATCAGGCAGTTCTCGACAGCAACACTTGAAAACTTGTTGATTCTCCTCAAAATGTTAAATCCATCGAATGTAAATGGGTTTACCGAATTAAGTACAAGAAAAATGGAGATATCGACAAGTACAAAGCAAGACTTGTTGCTAAGGGTTTTGCGCAGTAGGAAGGGATTGATTATGAGGAAAATTTTGCTCCTACAACTAAATGGAACACCATCCTATTAACACTTGCATTGACAGCCCAGCAAAGATGGAAAGTTCATCAGATGGATGTAAAAAGTGCTTCCTCAATGGATATTTACAGGAAGAAGTGTATATGACACAACCACTAGGTTTTGAAATTGAAGGATAGGAACATAAATTCTGCAAACTGATAAAGGATTTATATGGACTAAAACAATCTCCCCGAGCTCAGTATGCCAAAATGGACGAATACCTTCGGAAAGTTGGCTTTCAACGTAGTGAATTTGATGATACCTTGTATGTACGCCAAAAAGGTAAAAATATAGTGATTTTGGTTATGTATGTAGATGATTTGATTATCACTAGCAACAATGATGATCACATTGCACAGATGCAAAAGGAGTTACATGCAGGTTTTAAGATGACAGATTTGGGACTGCTTCACTACTATCTTGTAGTTGAAGTATTCCAACGTCCACATCATATCTTCATTTCTCAGAGTGAGTATACAGAAGAAGTTCTTCACCTATTTGGAATGCAGGATTGCAAGCATGTTCTTACCCCCATGGAACAAAACTTGAAAATTTCAAAATTTGAACGAGGGGAAATGGTGGATAGAACTACTTATTGACAACTGATTGGTAGCCTGATTTATCTAAGAACTACTGGACCAGATCTTTCTTATGTCGTTAGTATTCTTTCCCACTTTATGTAGGAACCACAAGATAGCCACTGGAATGTAGCCAAAAGAGTTCTTCGTTATATCTAAGGAACAAAATATTTTGGTCTTCTTTACAAAAAGACTAAAAAAATTGTACTTGGTGGATTTTTAGATGCCGACTTTGCTGGCAGTATTGATGATAAGGCATCAACCTCAGGTTATTTAATAAACATGGGGTCAAATGCAATGTCTTGGAGTTGCAAGAAACAAGCTACAATGGCCACTTCTTCAGCAAAAGCAGAGTACATATCAGCATGGGAAGCAACATGTGAGATTGTTTGGTTGCGTAGAGTTTTACAGGACATGGGAATTCCTCCAGCATAAGCTACATCGTTATTCATCGACAACCAGTCAACAATAAAGCTTTCTAAGAACCCAATTTTTCATTCAAAGACAAAGCATGTGGACACCAAGTATCATCATATTAGATTACCAATTGCAAAGGATGTCATCAAGATGATTTATTGTCCTTTAGAAGATCAAATCTTCGATATCTTCACCAAACCTCTTGGCAGGATAAAATTTACTAAGTTCAGGGATGAACTTGGTATAGGTTGTAATGTATCTTTGGATCATAGGGGGAATGTTAGATGATCCAAATATCATAGTTTAAAGCTAGGATAAAATATTTATTAAATTAAAATATTTAAATTAATATTGGAGACACTTAGAAATATAATATTGTTAAAAAATATATGACTCTAGAAAAGGGTTGTATCTTAGGCTCTAATATAGGAAAAAAATTAGTAGTTTTGTTAGGAGGATATTTATTGTAAATGGACACTTGTTGTTTTATCAAGTGGTCCATAACTAAAATAAGTTAGGACATGTAGCTTATAAATAGGTCGTTTTTCCTAATTACAAGAGTGTTGGAGTATATGGGTGTAAAATATCGCAAATTTCTCATGTAATTTCTTTTCCTATTAATAAAATTATGCGTCTCAGGACACTTTTGCCATTACCTTTTGCCTCATACATTTATATTAAAATAATTGTGTAACTGAAATTACCTATATTTTAATAAACTAGTTAATCATGTTTATAGGAAAAACTCTTTTACCTTTAATTATTTAAATTTAACTAACTCAAATATTTTATTTTAATAAATTTTATTAAAAAATATATTTAAAAATACAAATTGTTTACTAAATATTATATTATAGTAATAAATACACTGTTTAAAACTATGGCTACACAACTTTATAATGCAAATTTATTAATAAATTTATACACAAAAGTGAAAATGGATTTTTATGTTATAAAATATTTATAAATATTTACAAATTTACAATTAATAATTTTAAATATTTTTAAAACAAAATGTGATCAATATTTTACTTTAAAAAAATACATAATTAAAAATAAAAAACTTCCAAATATTTGTGAATATATAAGTGATAAAGATATTGTTTTCAATGAAATTGTTAAAAACATATTATTTTGTATTATAATTTACAAACTTTAACATTATAACTTTGGTGGCAAAGAATGACATTTTTTCGCTGAAAATGGAGTTATTTAAAACCTTTAACACATTTTGCAATTCAATATTTCCTTTAATTAAAAAAAATAAATTGACTTTTCAAGCATACCATGTCACATACATCTTACAATCTTTCTATATTCCAAATGTCACCAAACATGTGAGTAGATAGGTTATAAATATATTTTCCAAACATGTGAGTATATAAGTTATAAAGATATTTGGTAAAACACATAATTTAATATTATAATTTACAAACTTCAACATTGCAATTTTGGTGGCCAAAAATGATATCTTTCACTAAAGGTAGGAGTTATTTAGGAAACTTTAAAAATGTTGCATCACAAAGTTTCTTTTTGTTTAAAAAATTAAATTATGATGTCACATATCTATTACAATATTTTTATATTTCCTCAATTTTCTAAATTGATAAGTTAAAAAAAAAACAGAAACTTCCATATGTCATCAAACATTTGAGTATATAACTCAAAGATATGTGTTCTCAATGAAAATGTTAAAAGACATAAATTAATATCATAATTTAGAAACTTCAACATTACAACTTTGGTGATAAAAAATGCATCTTTAGCTAAAGGTAGGAGTTATTTAGAAACATTTCATAAATGTTGCCACACAACATTTATTTTAATTAAAAAAAATTAAATTGGCTTCCAAATATACCATGTTACATATAACTTATGATCTTTCTATATTTCCTCAATTCTTTAAATTGATAAGTGATGCACACCAAGGCTTTCCTTTAGATGAGGTTAACTAAAAAAACAAAACAAATAAATACTCAACAACAAACTAGATCACATACTCTTTTTGGTTGATATGATTTCAAAAACCTCGATGCTACTTCTACATCAAAATGCTTTGATTAATTTGTGAGCATATTGCATATAGAGTTGATCATCAACAACTATTATAACATTATTTGGTCATAATTGACCATTAATAATTGAATTGACTAAGATATATCTAGTCTAGTATGCTTGCTCCAAATTTAAAGAGAGTTTCACTTGGTACACGTGCTTTCCCTTAATGAAGCACATGTTTCATACATACTTTCCCTTCATTTAAGATGTGTATGCATTCCAAAAATTGCAAAAAATAAAATGTGCATTAATTGTGCACTCCAATATAGGAATTATGGTGTTCTTATCATTGTAAAGCCCTACTTTCCATTTCCAATGACCTTCGCTAACTTCTGAGAATATAAATAAGGTTCATATGTTGGATAAGGGGACCATTAACCATTCTAATACCTTTATATAGAGCATTGATTGAGATCCAAATTTTGTAATATTATAATTACTTTTTGTATAAGAGGCACATACTAATTAGAAAATATGCCTATTACACTTCTTTCTAATGAATTGGTTATTGAAAATTCAATATTTTTTTAAGATTTAGGGGAGAGATGTCAGTAGATGAATAGGTGGATGAACATGGCACGTCACGCCACTTGGACATCAATTTGGGTTGTATGACATCTATCCTCTGCATGCAAACACCTATCTTACATACGGGGCTACTGGTTTAGCTAGTTTACAAACCTTTGTCTTGTCGTTTTCCGCGGTTTAGTGGAGTCTTCTTGAACAAGTGATGTTATTCTGTTTAGGCCTAGAAGTTGTCCATTTTCGCTCCTGGTTGTTGCGTTGTGTTGCTCCGATGCTGCTCACATCCAGTTCCTCCCTTCGCGCATAGTTTCGTGGGTTATGTGGCGTTTGTGATGTTGGTTCGAGCGGTTGTGACGTTGTTTATGTGAGGTGAATTTTGGTTTATTGTGCGGTTTGTAGTTCCCTGTATGTTGTTTCTATGTGTGTATTTGTCTGCGTTCGTCCCTATGGTGGATATACCTCAGATCGGTGGCGGATATGGTGGGTTTGTGCTTAGAATTGTTTTTTCAGGTAAATGCCAAGTTTTTTTCATTTTATTGACAATGTGTGCTGCTTCTGTGCATGAATCTCCACCATTGTTTACTCTCATGGATGTTTTCATTATTTGCAGGTCAATGTGCTCAATGTAGTTGGTTTTCCTATGGAGCGTTATGGTTTTCCGAGGGTATGGGTTCTTGTGGCACACTGGCAAGGAGGAAGTTGAGGAGAGTTGGAAGGAGGAAGTCGAGGAGAGCTAGAAGGTAGGACTCTATCCTACCAGTCTTTTGCATGTGTTTTTTAACACATTTACCTTGAAGGATTAATGTTTATTTTTTGAGCATGTTTCCTATGTTTTTAAACACTTGGTTTTTGTGTAAATTGATTGGTTTTGTCTTTCGGCTGATGGGTTTTAGGCGGTTTTTGAGTTTTAGCTTATGGGTCTAATTATGTAGAGTTGTGCACATGTATGTAATGGGCCATAATGATTTTTTTAATCACATTTAACTTAGAAGGATTATTTTTTCTCTGTTGAGCTTGTTTCCTGTGTTTATAAACACTTTCAACTGAAGAGTTTTGTGTAAATTGAATGGTTTTTCTTTCGGATGATGGGTTTTAGGAGGTTTTTGGGTTTTAGCTCATGGATCAAACTATGTAGAGTTAAATTATGTATATTTGTGCACATGTGTGTAATGGGCCAGGATTTTTTTTTTTTTAACACATTTAGCTTAGAAGGATTATCATTTCTCTGTTGAGCTTATTTCCTGTGTTTTTAAACACTTTCTGTTGAAGGGTTTTGTGTAAATTGAATGGTTTTCTCTTTCAGTCGATGGATTTTAGGTGGTTTTTGGGTTTTATCTTATGGAATGGAGGGAATTCATCCTCCTTTCCTCATCATAGGCTTATTTAGTTGCAATGTAAGATGTTGAAACAAGCTTTGGTTGATAAAACTCCTAAGGATCTTGATTTTAGATTGGCCAAGAATGTCCCCGTGAATTCTCTCTCTTTGGAATATTTTTTGGCGCTTATTGATTGTTCATACCTTGTCTCTCATGTTTCCCAGCTCTAGTAGATGACTCTGAAGCTACTTTTATGGTAGTACCTTGCTATTTACAGATCTGGACAACAGTGGTTTAAGGGTGTTCAAATTATGTAGAGTTTTGCACATGTATGTAATGGGCCATAATTCTTTGTAGATGCAGTGAAAATGGTTTTTTTCAATTTCTTATGTCAGCATGGGGATTGAATTTAATTAATTTGATAACTAAGTTGTGTCTTTTGCTATGAAATTTTGAGGTGGGGAGGACTGAACATCCAAAAGCATCAAAAATTTGATTGCGTTGTGTAACTAAATTATGTCTTTTGTTGTGGACTTTTGAGGTGGGGAGGACTGAACATCTGAATGCATCAACAATTTGGATGATAATTCACCATTAAATCTTATGTTGTCACTGCAGTCGAAATTTAGTTTTTTTTGTCTTGCAGTCGAAATTTAGTTTTTAGTTAGAAGTCAATAGGAAAATAGATAGAATGGTTTTGACACCATCAATACTGTGAATTTCCAAGGGTCTACTTGGAATTTAGCAAACTTAAATTTATCTTAGAAATTTGAATGTTGCATTCATCTCAAAAATGGAATTGATCTCCTTCAGGTTCTCTATTATGTCAGCTTGGGGATTGAAGTTAATTAATTTTGTAACTAAGTTGTGTCTTTTGTTGTGGACTTTTGAGGTGGGGAGGACTGAACATCCAAAAGAACCAACAATTTGATTGTGATGTGTAACTAAGTCGTGTATTTTGATGTGGAATTTTGAGGTGGGGATGACGGAACATCCAAAGGCCTCAACAATTTGGCTGATAATTCACCATTAAAAATTTTGTTGTCCTGTAGTCGAAATTTAGTTTTTAGTTAGAAGTAAATAGGAAAATAGATAGAATGGTTTTGACACCATCAGTACTGTGAAGTTCCAAGGGTCTAATTGGAATTTAACAAACTTAAATTTATCTTAGAGATTTGAATGTTGCAGTCATCTCAGAAAGGGAAATGATTTCCTTTAGGTTCTCTATCCGCATTAACTTATACAAGGAGATTGGAATTCCAAAAACTTCCCGTCATACACTTTTAGGTACACACATTTAAAAATTTAACTTCAGTAGTCTCATACTTCTGCAGAGTTAAATAATTAAAAATATGGTTGTAAAGAGTATTTCAATGTCTTAGATTAACTTTGGGATTGAAGTTGTTGGGATGGGGACCATTTAGATAAACTACCCAATCACTGTTTTCATTTGTTGTTTAGGAACTTATTTCACAATCCCTATTGCAGAACCACATGGGATTTATAAAGTGATGACATGGCTAAGAATACTCAGAGGTCTCCTTAATTAGAGGCCCTATAAATTGAATTTAAAGCCATATTTATGATGTGTCAATGGAATGTGTTGTATATTTTTTTTTTCATTGCGACCTTTTTGTTCATTGATCATACCAAGTCTATCAGATGGCTACTTTAAATCCTTATTTTCCAACAGTATGTGATTATTTTATTCTCTCAAATTTTTATGTAGAGTTGTGCAATGGGCCATAATGATTTGTAGATGTAGTGAAACTAGTTTTTTTCAATGTCTTATATCATCATGGGGTTTGAATTTGTTGGAATGGGGGCCATGCACATAGAATAAGATTTTTTTTGTTCATTTGTCGATTGTGAACCTTTTTCACAATTTCAATGTCTTAGATTAGAGAAGGCAAGTAATAATCTAAGTTTGTTTTGTTTTAATGGTGTCATTGATGATTGGGATTATGCCTTTGCAAGTGAGCAAGTTAGAAATGGGTTACACTGTCAATTTTTTAACTCCCAAGGAATACAAGATATATTTTTGTAGCAATTAGAAACTGCTTGATACATACTAATTAAAATTTATGATATACTCGCTATGAAAAGTGTTGTGTTATTTTAAATAAGAAATTATAACTTTAGTATATTAACAAAGTGGTGGTCATCACATTCATACTGGGATCATGTTTTGCAAGTAAGGACAAGAAAATTTTGTGTTTAAGAAGATTTTTAACTCCCAAGGAATGTAAGATATATTTTTGTAGCAATTAGAAACTATTTGAAACATACTAATTAAAAATTATGATATAATACCTATGGCAAGTGTCGTGTTATTTTAAATAAGAAATTATAACTTCAGAATATTAACAAAGTGGTGATCCTCACATTTATATTGGGATCATTTCTTCGAAGTAAGGACAAAATTATTTTGTGTTTCAGAAAATTTGTTAACTCCCAAGGAATACAAGATATATTTTTGTAGCAATTAGAAACTATTTGATACATACTAATTTCATGAGGCAACCCAAAATGATGCTTCCCAACATCCATGGATGTTATCTTTAGAAAAAATATTGCATCCTTATCAAAATCACATTGTGTTTTGGTTACAAAAATTAAGCCATGCCACCCCTATGCTTGATGGCTTCCATTTCTTTCATTGCCCAAAAACGTTGAGTTGGCTTTCTGACCCAAGTATGGTGGACTTCCCAAGATTGGCTGATTAGGATGTGCCTGAATTTTTCCATATGATTGACTCCAATTTTGTCCTTGTATCCATGGTGGGACTGAGTATCCCAAGTTTCCACTTGTGTTACTAACCCCAGCACTGAGTGCATGTGTCATATAAACACAGTTAGGATTCAAACCTGCACTGGTAGGGGTATAAGAGGTGGGCCTAACCCCCGCCTGATAGCAGGGGACTTGGATGTTAAGCAGGTCTTGGTATGATGGTGTCTGCTCTGCAATGTGGTCCAACATGTTAGACATCAACCTATTTTCCTCAAACTGTCTTGTACCATGGTCTTCCCTGCTTGATCAGAATATGGATCAGGGGAAAAAAATTAACTAAAAAATGAAAGTGCTCAGAATTGCACCAAACTAGATTCAAAGCGATTGGATAGTCACAAGGAATCCAACGCAACTCGTTTCATCAAAATCTAAGTTCGTATGAGTGAGTTATGGTCTGCTATTTGTTTTCCCAAACAGGTAAAAATTGTGTAGAATAGTGATAGATTGATGACTGGGTAGTCCAGTAAGCACCTTAGGAATCTTTAGGGAATATTCTCTATTTTTTTTTAGATGACTCCACCACAGTAATTGTGGATCCAGTTGAAGAAGGCCTAAATGGAGAAGGCCCAAATGAACTTCCAACATGTTCCTAAGATTTAGGTGGAGGAACACTACCAGAGGCGGCCATGGGCCTCTAACTTCCTTTAGGAAGAAAATCAATGGGCTAAACTATATATGATTTTAGCATTAACAACCACAATTAATCGGCCAAATCCCCTGTTGGTGCTTGAATTTCAGAGCTTCAGTCCAATTTGATTAAATCGCAATTACATAACACAAGAGGAATATAAATCTGGAAGAAGATATGGAAACGAAGGAAGTTTATGGGGTGATTCTCCCATCCACAGGCTCGTCGACATGTTCCAACTCTCCCCAAGATCAGAAGGCATCAAGCACGATTTCTTCCAAAAATTCTAGAGATTTTTGAACAAGAGCGATGGACAGTTGAGATTGTATTTCATTCAGTCATGAAAAGTTTCATCGCATATCGCACTCGGCCATAAAGATTTCAACACATATCGCATTCAGTGAAAGGAGCCTTGGGAATGCAACGAGGAGTCATGTGTTGTCTTGTTCTGCGATTTGCAATGAGTCGAGATTGCGATGAGCCGATATTTGTGATGTCATATTTGAGAAGGAGTATTGCGAAGAGAATCTGCAATCTGCGATAAGTACTGTGATGCAACCTGTGGAGTTTTAAATGCATTTAAACTGAGTTTTTATATGTAATATGTGGTTATGTTATGTTAACGGATAAGTGTGGGTTAGCACTAAATGCGCTTAACCCCACTTCAAACACCACTTATCTTAACATTAATCGCATGCTTATCTTGGCGGTGCCTTTGGCAGACCTGCCAAATGTAGAGAAACTCCAGTTTTAGTGGAGTTAACTGGCGGACTTCTAGATTTAGTGGAGGAAAACTAGGGAAAATTGGTTTTTCCATAACTGAGGAAATATTCGACCAAATTGGGTGCAAGGATAGTCATTCTTATAATTTTGGCATGCTGGGAATCCATTGGAGCAGGTTTCAGAGGCAGAGGAGCTCTTCTTGACAACATTTTTCCCACTTGAAGATAAAATATACTCAGGGCCACTAGGAGAGGAGGCCATGCTTAGAGGACCTGTAGAACAATTGAAGAACCAAAATAGGCTTAGGGGTTTATGGATGCTCTAAATCCATTGGTAACTTGTGTTTTCTATTTAGAGCACATATTCAAGTTCAAATTGCAGGTTGAACTAGGAGGGTGTATGGATCATTCAGATATTGAGCCAGTCCTTGGAGGATTTTGAGATGTAGATGATCTTGCAGGGATCTTCCAGCCTCCATGTGTTTGTAGCAGTGCGATAGCATTTTTCTCATCTTTTCTCTTTATGTGTTGTAGAGAAAAATATTGTTGATGTACTTACAGTTATTGAAGTACAAATTTGATGCTCTTTCATATTTGAGTAAGGGATCTTGGTCAGATGGCCATGTGTTGCTAACAGTAGGTGTATGGTAAAGAGATTTTGCAGGAGTTGTTTCCTCTTTAGGAGAAACTTACCATTTCATATCAACACATTGATGCACTCATCATTTTCAAATTGGAGCATAATAACAATGAATCATGCCTTAGAGTTGATTCAAGGAGATGTAGCCCAGGCGGGGTGAAATCCTTCATCAAATGGCTTGTGTTTTGTTGTATGATGTATTTTCCTTTCATGTGAATAATGGTTTCATGTCTATAACCTACTCATGGAATTACATATTGAAATACACCAAAAACAAATCCTTATGATAGTTTGAAAGCTCAGTGAAATTCCTATACACATAAGAAACACATTTTTAATACTGATGAGGGAGCTTTCATAACATTAAAAAGTTTTCCCATATTCAGATCAAGTTGGTATAGGAGAATCAAGTTCATTGTTGCTCGTGTTTCTCTGTGCAAAGAGGGTTGTCTATTTGAAAGGTGAAAATTCTTACCAGGTTGAAGCTCCGGAGAGGAGAAGGAAAGCTTGTTGGTATAACTTCCCAAATAGGAACAAGGAGAAGGAGGCTAGAATTTCCATAGGCTACACCTCAAATTTCAACTTCAGAAAGTATTGAGGCTTCAAAGAGCATATCTCAAGGAGAAGAGCCTAAAAGTCTCGCAAGGGAAGAAGGTAAAAATAATGGTGTTTCACCACCATCTTCACCACAAACTTCTTTGTTTTCTACAAATTTGATGCAATTTTCTGATGTATAAAGTCCTTACAAGATGGAAGATGGACATAGTTGTGCTTTTTGTCCACGTGATGTGAAAGAGGGTCAATCGGCACTTTATGTTGAGGAGCTGAAAGAAGAAGACAAAAGAGTCCAAGGGAACACTTTGAGAATCTGGAAGGAATATGAAACAAATGGGGAGCATGCATATGCTTCTTATTTATATGCACATATTGATGAAAATTATTTTGCGGCCTTTGAAAGACACAACAAAGGTATTGGGTCCAAGATCTTGGAAAAGATGGGATACCAAGAAGGCTTAGGACTTGGTGTAAATCAACAAGGTGTCAAGAACCCAATAGAGGCGAAAGAAAGGCCTAAGCATGAAGGCTTAGGGTATGTTGCACAAGAAGAATGGTATTATGATGACAACGATTAGGTATCATGTACCTACTGTCACAAAAGAGGACATGAAGAAGCAAGGTGTTGGACTTTGCATCCAAAGATTTTACCTGTTTGGTTCTCTAAATAGATGTCATTGAAATGGTTTGTTCCTTTACATTTTATGTTGCATGTTTACACCAAGAAGGTGTTTGAAAGTGGAGTATGTTGAGACTCAATTTATTGTAGCAAAATTTGTTTATTTCCGCTCTTTGAGTACATGTACATGAATGAGGTTCTTGTAATATGATTATACTTATGTGAGAGAGTTGAGGAATCATATACATGCATGAGAGATGTGTGTATGAACATTGGAATTTTGATGATTTCATTGTGTTTGAACATGCATGAGTAATTGACATGTGTTGGTCGATTGCTTTGTTTAACATGTATGTTGTCAACTTGAGAGTGTTGATCATTTGTACATGCATGAGTGTCAACTTGGTTGATTGTGTATTGCATGCATGTCATATCAACTTGGAAAAGTTGATTTTATCTCCAATTTTGAAAGGGATATGTTGATGAATTTTTCATGAAATGTGAAATTATTTTTGTTTGGGAAAATAATTGTCAAATCATTATGAATGCTTATGCTTGACTTGTGAGTCAACTGTTTGAAGAGGCATGTTTTGTCGACTTGTGTTTGGTTGATGATGTTTTACACTAATATGTGAGAGTACATGGCGATGTTCACATGATGTGAAATTTGTTGCTTTTTGAGGCGCAAGAGGATATGAAGTTATGTTTCTTTCATGATGTGTTTTTCATATTGATGGTTGTGTTTGAGACAAGATGTCAAGAAATTTCAGCCAGAAAAATTTTGCATCCATTGTAGATCGTTTATGTGTTCACGCCAAGAAGATAAGAAGATGGCGAATGCATTCTTCTAGATGTGGAATTTGGAACCATGGAGGTAAAATAATTGTCATTGCTTTTCTTATTTTTACTAATGTTTGAATTCACTGTTGTATTTCACTCATATGGGCTTATTGGAAAAGTGGTTTCCAAAAGAGAAGCTTGCACCAAGTGCACGTTTGTGCAAAAGGAGGAACATGATTCTTAGTGGGAAGGAAAGTCAACTTTTCAAGCACAGAGGGATCTCTTTGGTACAACGAAGTGTTACATCAACAAGCAAGTGTTAGATTGGGTCAACAACAAAAGAAGAATAGTGGTTGAAGATCCAAGACATTTGCAAGGCAAGGAAAGGCATGTTAGTGACGAAGTGGTTGTCATAGTGATTTCTCCATGTAGAATCAAGATGATAGAACTTGGGAAATAGAAGAGTGTTAAACACTCATGAGATAACCAGATTTTGGGATCCAAAAGCATGTCAATGGGAAGGAGTGATCAGAGTTTGGATCAGGGGCAAAAAATTAGCTCAAAAAAGAAAGTGCTCAGAATTATATCAAACTAGATTCAAAGCGACCGACCCATCACAAGGAATCCAACGCAACTCGTTTCATCAAAATCCGAGTTCGTATGAGTGAGTTATGGTCTGATGTTCATTTTTCCAAACACGTAAAAATTGTGCAAAACAGTGACAGACTGATGACAGGGAAATCCAGTCAACACCTCAGGAATCTTCAAAGAATATTCTCCAATTTTTGCTACTCTAGATGACTCCACCACAGTACTTGTGGATCCAGTTGAAGAAGGCCTAAATGGAGAAGGCCCATATGAACTTCCAACATGTTCCTAAGATTTAGGTGGAGGAACACTACTAGAGGCGGCCATGGGCCTCTAAATGCCTTTAGGAAGAAACTCGATGATTTTAGCATTACCAACCACAATTAATCGTCCAGATCCCCTGTCGGTGCTTGAATTTTAGAGCTTCAGTCCAATTTGATTAAATTTCAATTACATAACACAAGAGGAATATAAATCTGGAAGAAGATATGGAAACGAAGGAAGTGTATGGGGTGATTCACCCATCCATAGGCTCGTCGGCATGCTCCAACTCTCCCCAAGATCAGAAGGCATCAAGCACGATTTCTTCCAAAAATTCAAGATATTTCTGAACAAGAGCGATGGACGATTGAGATTGTATCACATTCAGTCATGAAAAGTTTCATCGCATATCGCACTCAGCCATAAATATTTCATCGCATATCGAATTCGGTGAAAGGAGCCTTGGGAATGTGATGATGAGTCATGTGTTGACTTGTTCTGCTATTTGCAATGAGTGATATTTACAATGAGACGAGATTTCGATGAGTCAAGATTTGTGATGTCATATTTGCGAAGGAGTATTGTGAAGAGAATCTGTGATCTGCGATAAGTACTGTGATGTGATATGCGGAGTTTTAAATGCATTTAAACCGAGTTTTATATGTAATATGTGGTTATGTTATGTTAACGGATAAGTGCGGGTTAGCGCTAAATGCGCTTAACCCCACTTAAAAAACCACTCATATTAACATTAATCACATAATTATCTTGGTGACGCCTTTGGCGGACCCGCTAAATGCGGAGAAACTCCAGTTTTAGTGGAGTTAACTAGTGGACTTCCAGATTTAGTGGACGAAAACTAGGGAAAACTGGTTTTTCCATAACTGAGGCAATATTCGACCAAATTAGGTGCAAGGATAGTGATTATTAGCATTTTGGCATGTTGGGAATCCATTGGAGTAGGTTTCAGAGGCAGAGGAGCTCTTCTTGATGGCTTTTTTCCCACTTGAAGAAAAAATATGCCCAGGGCCACCAGGAGAGGAGGTTATGCCTAGAGGACCTGTAGACCAATTAAAGAATCAACAGAGGCTACGCAGGGGTTTATGGATTATCAAAATCCATTGGTAACCTCTGTTTTATGTTTAGAGCACATATTCAAGTTCAAATTGCAGGTTGAACCAAGAGGGTGTATTGATCATTCATATATTGAGAAATTTCTTGGAGGACTTTGAGATGCAGATGATCTTGTAAGGATCTTCCAGCCTTCATATGTTTGCAGCAACAGCCTTTGCAGCAGTGTTGTAGCATTTTTCTCATCTTTTCTCTTTATATGTTTTAGAGAAAATACTGTTGATGTACTTAAAGTTATTGAAGTACAAATTTGATGCTCTTTCATATTTGAGTGAGGGATCTTGGTAAGATGCCCATGTGTCACTGACAGTAGGTGTATGGTAAAGATACTTTGCAGGAGTTTTTTCTTTTTTAGGAGAAACTTACCATTTCAAATCAGAACATTGATGTACTCATCATTTTGAAACTGGAGCATAATAATAATGAATCATGCCTTAGAGCTGATTCAAGGAGATGTAGCCCATGTGGGGTGAACTCCTTCATCAAATGGCTTGTGTTTTGTTGTATGATGTATTTTCCTTTCATATGCTTAATGGTTTCATATCTAAAACCTACTAATGGAATTACATATTGAAAGACACCAAAAAGAAATCCCTGTGATAATCTGAAAGCTCAGTGAAATTCATATGCACAAAAAAAACACATTTTTAATACTAATGAGGGAGATTGCATAGAATTAACAAGTTTTCCCATATTCCGATCACTGCTTGTCACCCCTCATACTTTTTCCAACTCTCGTTGAACCTTTTTTTTCTCTCTCTCTTGCCTTGAAAATTTCTTTTGATGTTTTGTATCTTCCCTTGCTTTTTTTCTTTCCAACCTTTACTTTTCTTGAGCTTACGTTGTTGCAATCCTTGCAACTCTCTTTTTATTGGCTAACTCCTTCTTTCTCTTTTTAGCTTCCTAAATTTCATTATTTTTACGTTCAAACTTGAAAATTAATTTCATATAATCTTCAGATGTGAGAAATTTTAAACTCCTCCCCAAATGAAGATAATCTAAGGTTGAGTTCCTTGATTAGGCTTTCACTCTCTCTACTGGTAGCTTTAGGAATGCACCAAGTAATCTTTGCTTTTTTGTTGTCCCATGCTCCTCGCGACTTGAAACTTGGATTTCAACGTCTGGGAAAATTGATTGCCCCCCATTATTGTCTTCTTCAGGAACTTCATGCTAAATAGGCTCCTCTTCTAGTGATCCATTATCCTCAAAATAATGAACAAGTTTGTTGTTCAACTCTGATGGTTGTGAAGGCATCTCCATGATTTCTCATTGGTGGTAGACACATTATTTCCAATGATATTCATCACGAACTCTACCAACCATGATGGTGTGCTTAATTGGGTTGGCATGCTCAATTTATCATTGTTTAATTCAATTTCATTTTCATTCCCTTGATCAACTGCATCACATGGAATATCACATACATAATTGGCAGGTGGTTCAGTGAGTGTGATAGCCTTATTGATATTTTTAGTTGGTTCAGGACTAAATTGTGTCTCACTGAAATGTTCATCATCATCACCATAGAACAACCATTTAGAAATGGAAATTATACCTTCAGCAAAAACTACATATTCTTGGGCACTGACATGGTCTTGTAAGTTCTCTACTTCTTCACCTTCCACTTCAAATGCTTGGCTACAACCAGTATCATGCATAAGAGCATCAACATTAAGTGGCCAGATATCAGTCCTCTTAAATCCATCCTTGATATTAGAAGGTGTGAGAGCCCTTTTAAATTCTTTACTTGCAAGCTCAACTAGCTCAAACCTCTTTACTTCCAGCCCTAGATTATTTGTCATCCACGAAGCTCACTCGACCCTGAAATAGTTCTTGAAAGGACCAAACATGTTGACATCAAGGGGCTGCAATCTATGAGTGGTATGAGCTGGCATTGTTAACAAGTCAATGCCAAAATTATTTTCCTCCTCGATTGTCTGCACAACCATGTGGCTTCCATGGCCATCTAAAATCAGTAAGTGTTTGCTTTCAGGTGAGACACCACCTGGTATAGAAGCAACAAAGTGGAAAAGCCAATTCAGGAATAGGTCCTTTTTCATCCATGCATGCACCTCATTCACAATTCTGTTTATAATTTTTTAGTTGATTTTTACCTTTAAATAGATAAAATCCTAGTATTGATGAACCAATTGCATTGGCACAACAAAGAATTGTGATCCATTCCCTGCTCTTAGGAAATATCTTAAGCACATTTCTACTCCCTCTCTTGGCAATTACCCACATACCACAATTTCTTCCTGCCTGTAAGCTTGTTTCATCACAATTCCATATATGGTCTGGGCATATGAGTGTTGCTCATATGCAACAGAAAGAGTGTTATATAACTTGGAAACAATTGCAGGGCGTATATTTAAAGCCCTGTCTCTGTCAAGGCCCTCAGCTGTACGTAACACAATGTATGGATGCCTCTTTTTAAACCCACTCCACAATGATTTACTAGGAAAACAATCTTTGAAGGGGTTTGGCCTCCCTTGACAGATTTGAGCTACTGTGGATTTAAGTTGTATAAGCTCTAACCCATGTCCCAATTGGGTGAGCATGTCATCAATTGCAACGAGCATTTCTTTCTTTGTCCAGCCTCTGATGGAACTGATTTTCTTTGCTAAACTTGCACCTTGCAGTGTGGTTGAAGGTGGCTCTATGGCTGATGGTGGGCTGGGATGATCTGCTACCACAAATTCCTTTTCAACGACGTTGCTGGGAGCATTGGGAGCATTGACATCACCACCCCCCCCAAACCTCATCTAATGAACTGATTTTCACCTGGGCCCCCCTTGTCCCTCGCCTCATGTTCCTTATCCGATATGAAATAGAAACCCTTAGCATGGCTCCAACAACCTGCATATTTACCTGAATTTTTTATTTAAAATTGTATTCAAGTACAACATGAGTAACAAATTTGATAATTATTACAACACAATTGTACTGAGTAAACTGTATTTATGTATGAATTCTAATATCATCATGAGAAAGATAAGTAATACCTATTGACTGTTAATAACATGAAATCTTCTGTTGTTTGTTGTGAACTCTTGCATTTGTGCAGGCAACTTAGTATTTTACTCAAAGAGTTCAGGTTGCATCTGAGTGTATATTGTGTTATCAGCAAGGATTTTATCTTAATGCTAAAACCAAACCTAGTAATCCATTCATATCAATGAAGAATTCTGTGAATTAATTGACATTGTAGTGGAACAGACCTGGTTTACCTGAATAGTTGAATTTGGATTACATTGTTACTTTGAGTTATTGAATGATTTGCACTATAACGTATTTCAATTATGTATGACTTCTAATATCAGCATGAGAAAGATAAGTGGTACCTATTGACTATTAACAACATTGTTGTAAGCAACATGACATCTTCTGTTGTTTGTTGTGAACTCTTGCATTTGTGTAGGAAAATTGTGAATTTTGTATTTTGAACAGAAATAAAATTTCTTGAAAACCCTAGTGGACTAACAAAAACATAGGGCAAAAAATTTCCCCATAACCTTACAGACTAGTTCTATTTTCAATGGGAAATATGAACTTCGAATTGTGTAAGAGACAAGTGTAACCCTCATTTGATTTGTGATTGGAATTTGACAAGTGTGAAGTTTAAATATGCTTAAGGCTTGATTTAATCTTCTAAAACATAAATTATGATTTGACTTCTTGTGTTGTAAATGGACTTCTAAGAGTGTTTGCATGAGCTTTGTTTTATTCATGGTAGTTCAACCCCTATTTTATACTTGTTGGCATATTAGTTTTAGAGATTTTTAAAGATAGGTTGAGCCATGTGTGTGGTTGTGGGAACAATGATTCAACATATGATTCAAAATTCGGAAGTTGGCATAATTTTTGAGAGTTTTAAAGAGTGTTTGAGCCATGTGTGTGGCTGTGGGAACAATGGAATATTGTAAGGCACTACTTACTAGTCTTGTTCTGAGCCTTACTTCGAACTTTAATGATTTTGTTTGTTGAACACAGTGACTTAGGGGAAAGCTAGAGCTAAATTAATTGCAGTAAAAAAAACTTGGAATAGGTATAGTTCTAACTTCTACCCATTTACAAATGCCATGAAAGTAGTCAATGAAAATTACATGAGCTCTAGAGTTTCTATAAAGAAATTTCATAATCTTTGAAATGGAATTGGCCTCTAGAATTGAACACGTACTTTTTGGATTCAATAAGACAAGTTTGGCAACTTTATTAAATTCCATCTATTGGGGGCAAGGGTTGAATTTTTTATGCAACTCTTTACACACATCACAACTTTCTCTAAGGTTGATTTTTATAGTCACTTCCATAGAGGTATTTACTTGGAAAGAAAATATAACTAGATAGGACATTCATAGTTTCTTGTTAAGTTCATATTGAAGCCATTGTACTGGTGGCAGAGGACAACTAGACTCTAGCACAACTAGGTTCCTCTAAAATAACTTCTGGTATATGTAGTAGTGTCAAATAAAATTAAATGAAAGAAGATGTATGGTATATGACATGGTATAAGAAATGGAATGACATGATATGTGATACACATTTCTCACTGTTGGAAAACTTATAATGGTTAAATATTAGAGAAACCTACAGAAGCACTGGGTGGTTCCATCTTGAGAGCTAATTTTGTGTGAGCATCACCATCATATTTTCATAGAAATGAGAAAAGAAAACCTTGCTCAAGAGTCAATACTGGTATGATTATGGTATTTTCTAACATAGTAGTTTTACTTGCCAAAATCTCAAATTCTTGTGAGTCATACTCTACTTGGCAAGAAACTTTTATACCGAAAACATACGAAAAGCTCACTTCGATTGGGGTGAATGTCAAAAAATTAGTGAAAAACCTGTGAGTTAATTTTTTGTTTGAAATGCTGAATAAATTTTCTAAAACTTGGCCAAAAAGTGTTTTTGTCAAAATTTAAATATATTGCATATCTGTGTGTTTATGAATATTTGTTGAGCTTATGATCTATTTGTAGAGTCTCAATTTGATGTTGACTCTTCACTTTGTTGAGTCTGAATTAAGCTTCTATGCTTCCTAATGGTGAACCAATCCTAATTATGCTTCTATGCTTCCTAATGGTGAGCCTTATACCTAACAGAATTTCTGAACAAGAATGAAAAGATTTCTCTATATATATACCTCTGAAAAATTCAAACTTCATATTTCTAGATTTTGAACCCCTATAGTGGTAATAAGGAACTCTAAACAATTCTTCTTAGTCTCTTTACGATATCAGCCCCTTACTGTAGGATTAACTATGTTGAAGCCTTGATTTAATTTTCTAAAACATAAATTAGAAGTTGAATTCTTGTGTTGTAAATGGACTTCTAAGAGTGTTTGCATGAGCTCTGTTTTATTCATGATCCTTCTAGTCAGACCTTATAGAAATTAAAAACAAAGACAGGTCTTAGAAACAGAAGCTGAAAGTTTTTAAATTGAGCAGCTTCCTAATTTCTGGACGAGTGTAGTCTGTGTCCATCTATCTATCTATCTATCAAATTATGATAAGTTTGTGTCCATCTATCTATCTATCTGTGGAATTATTATCTTTGCCTTTGTTGTCAACACTTCAACTTTTTACACTGTTTCTAGCTTTCTCTTGCATGGTTGTGGGATTTCCTTGATTGATTTGTATAGAATGTGAGGATAGAAGCCATAACGTTACGTGATTGATTATAGTGCAATCGTTACTAGTTTGGTATGGTAACAAATTGAACTAAGTTCCAATAAGCAGATACTAGCAGGTATATGATCTATAAATTATAAGTTTAACATGGATTCTCAACTAAAATAATGATAAAGTACTCAATAAAATAAAATTATTCAACAAAAACCTATATGTCTCCAGAAACCGATGAAGAGAATGAATGTAACATTGTGCATACACGTTGTTTGTATGTCTCCAACAGTTAATGAATATAATGAATGTAACATTGTTTGAACACTTTGATTTTATATCTGCGAAATGAATGTAACAATGTTTGAACAATTTGATTGTATGTGAACACTCTGATTGTATATCCGCGGCAGCAGATGAGTAGGATGAATGTTTCAAATGAAAAACAGTAAGGGTTGATGTTTTATAGTTTTATGATCTAGAATTTAATTGGTGGGGAAGATTGGCATGGGTTTCCATCTCCCAAATTCAAATCTATATTGTGGATTGATTTGTACATTATCCAATGGCTGATAAGTTTCATGGTTGATCCTTGTGCTTTCCGGAATTGAAAGGGTTGTTGTGTTTAATGCTTGAATTGAAAGGGTCAATGTCATTTATTGCATCCTTTGAACTATTTCTTGAATTGAATGGTGTCATTTATTGTCTTCAGTAGGTTGAATGGTTAAACACACATATATATATGGCTGACACACATTTCACCTATTCTTGTGCAGGTGTTACCCAGCAATGGGATGTGTTGCTCCAATGAAAAATAAGTGGGTAACTGTTTGATGGGATAGGTTTACTTTTGGATGAAAAGCAATGTAATGTTTTGTAGTGCATTTTGACTCAATTGGTAGTTCATAACTAGAGGTACTTGAGACAATAGGTCTTGTAAACTTGTGATGTTAAGGTTTGGTGTTTTACAGTTGTTGGTCCAATCAGTATCTGGATCCATTTTAGACATATTTGTATGACTTATATAAATTAATATAAAGTATTTATGTGCATATTTTAGTGATTTTATGATGTTTTTTTGATGGATGTGTGGAACGAGTACTAGTTACTAGTACTGGTCCTTGCACAACAATAGAAACCTCTCCCCTAATTGTTGAAAATTTAATAAGAAAATAAACAATAAGTTGCAGAGAATTTAATTATCTTCCACCAATCAGATACACAACTGAATGGGAGAGCATTTAATGCTCTTCCACCTATCATTTATGCAATTGGATGTAAAGTGACGTAACTTAATTCATGAGAGTCATCTCCCTAGTCGGGGGAATAATTGTGGGTAGTTAGTTTACCACGGTCCCGAAAATTTATATTTGTGTCGTAAATAAATAAGGTGTTCACCATATCAAACAAGTACATAATAGGCAATTAATAAATGGAGTTGTCTAACAAGGTGGAGGAATTGCTTGGACGACCAAAATTGGCCAGAATCTGGGCCAAAAAAATTAAGAAATATTACAGTAAGAGTGTTTGAATCATGATTTTAATGGTGGAAATGGATTCAACACCATCAAAAACCTCTAGGGCACTCAAAATATTAAATTTTGATAGTTATAATGTGGATTTACAAAAATCCCTGCCAGATTTTCTTAAAATATTACCAGAATTTCCATGATTTTCAGGGCGAAAAAGCAGTCTAGTTAGACTACGCCTTAAAAAATAGCTGGGAGCCAAATCATGGATCTATACCGACGTTTTGTTTCTCCTTGAGAAGGACTTTTCTACTTTTGTATATACTTCAGAATAAGCTGAATGTTAAGTGGAGTATTTAAATTTATAAGACAATAGTATTTGTGAATATTTTATATTAAAATTAATTTAAATAAACTTATATACTATAAAAATAATAAATAGTAATTATAATAAAAAATATTTTAAAGTCATGATTAAGTTAAATATCAAATTTGAAATTTTTATGAAGTAATTTGATTCTTAAATTTTAGTGAAGTGTATATATTCTATATCTTTTCTAATTTTTAACCTATAATTTTTATTAAGAAATACATGGTTTTAATTATTAAACTCACTCAAACTATGTTTAATTATATGAATCAATCTTCCTAATAAATATTAAATCATAACAAAAATTGTAAATTTTAATATATAAAAATTATAATATATATTACAAATTATTATGTATCAATTAATGCAATTAATATAAGGTAATATCTTATATTAATTGCCTTAATTGATACATAATAATTTTATAATCCTAAATATTATTGTAATATCCAATTATAATAATTCACGGTAGTATTATTTTGTTAGTACTTCTGTAGGGAGTATTCATGGAAATATTGGAAGGGGAAAGTCAAAGTAACAAGCGCAATCATCTTATAATTACTTCTATATTATTATGTTAGTAAAAAATCACTATTTTTTGGGGGAAAGACACTGTAAAGGGTAGTCATTTTCTCATGAGGAATGATTGAAACAAAGGGTATAGATCTTATATTAAAATCTATTTTTAGTACAATTAGAAATTTGGTTAAAAAATGAATTGCAAGATTGAATGGTTCCACATATTATGACATAAGCCAATTTGGATATACAATTAGGAAAAAATGATTGTTTTTAATTAATGGGAAACTTGTTAACCAACTATTTCCTTAATTTTGGGGGTCCCATTTTTTGTATTTGGAAAATGTGAAAAAGTGTTTTGGGTTGCTTTGAAGTTGTAAATCATGAATAGCAAGTTAATACAACTCCTTGAGATTAAAGGGATTATCCACTTATAACTCATCTATCTGCATCTTCCACAACCTTTTATCTAAATAAAATTTCTCAATTAAAAATAAAAATAAAAATAAATTGTATTTATAGATTTATTATATGTTGAAAGTTATATTTTAATAAAATATAATACTTGAATTCAATATATATATATATAATAAAACTATGTAGATAATTTTTTTTAACTTTAACGGGTATGAGATTTTTATTGATAAGAAAAGGAGAGGGCAGGGTTGTGCCTTAACGACCCCGAGTACATCTTAGAGTTTCATCAGTAGCTGATTTTAAAACTATCCGTTAACAAGGCATTTCAACATTTCTTTCTTCATTTATGAAGAGTAGTCCTTTCTGTGTTGCGCTCCCTTTGTTGGCCATCAAGTCTGCTTCGCTGTTTGAGCTTCTGAGGATGTGATAACATTTATAAGAGTTGAAAGCAGTGAGTACCATTTTCAGTCTTTCCAGAATCCTGTTTAGGCCAGCATTTCTGAAATTCTCTTCCATGTTCAGATTTTTGATGAGGATCTCCGAGTCACCGAAAATCTGTATGTCTTTGATCCCTTTTTCCCTTGCTATTTGACAGGCTTTGAGGAGGCTTAGCAGCTCTGCTTGATTATTAGTTTTCTGTCCGAGACCCCAATAGAAAGAGTCCCGGGAGGCGCCATTTGGGGAATAGATGATCCCACCAGCACCGGAAGGACCAGGGTTCCCTTTGGACGCCCCGTCGAAGAAGATGGAATTTGTCTTTTGCGCTCTCCACCATTGCTGAAATGAAGCATCAGGGTCTCTCTTTCTCCAAGAGGGGAAAGAAGTTTGAGGAGGGAGGAGATACTTTCTGCAATGGGGGTCCAGAGACTCTAGCCACCTCTTTTCGATGGGCTGAAGCGAAGTATCCTCTTTATAGTACTGCTGTTGGGCTGCTTCCAAAAGGAAAGTTCTGGCTTTTGCAGCAACCTGCAATGGAGTTTGAGACAGTTCATTAAAAATTTTCTGGTTACGCGCAATCCAAATCTGCCAGCACACAAACTTGGGTAAGGCATTCCAGACTTTGCGCCAAAAGGACTTTTGAGGGATACTATGAGGGTAGAGTTGTCTCCAGTCTGCAAACAGCTCCGAAACAGAGATTTGTGAGGGCGGAGTCATTTGAAAATCCTGAAGCATTAGATCCCAAACTGCCTTGGCAAATAGACAGTCTATAAAAAGATGCTGTGAGGTTTCGTTGTTGCTCCTGCAGAGAGCGCACCTGTAAGGGCCGGCGAAATTTCTTTTTGCCATATTGTCTCCCGTTAAGATCTTATTGTGAACCAATGTCCAGAAAAAAAAAATTTACTTTTGGGAGTGCCAGAGGCTCCCAAACGTTTTTCCAGAATTCTTTGTTGTGTTTGCTGTTCCTAGTGGTTTGGAAGGCTTTGTAACCAGCAGAAGTTGTGTAATCACCAGAAATACCCCATCCCCATCGATCTTTCATGGTGCTGTGGATTGGTGCTGCGCCTTCCAGAAGATCTATCAATCTGTTGCGTTGAGCTTGCAGCCGGAGAGGGGAGTCGATTTCCCAACCAGCCCACTCTCCACGGGCGTCCCATGTCGTGATATCACTAACTCTGTTCTTACCTTCAGTGATTAACCATTCTTTCAGTTCAGCGATTTCCTCATGAACGTTCAAAGGCGCTCTCCCCATAATGCTATCGTGCCAGAGATTTGTTGCTTTCCCATTTCCTGGGATCCTGTACGCAAATCGTTTGAAAACCTTGCTGCTTTTATAACATAGCTTCCACAGAAGCGTACTGTTAGCTGTGTAGTCCAACTGTATATTTCTAAACGCTGCCTTAGTTGTATATTTAGCTCTCAACAGAGCGCTGACAGGGTGCAGTGGCTCTTTGAGCATTTTCCACACAATTTTGCAGCCAAGTGCTTGGTTGACCAGTGAGGGGTCCCGGATTTGCAAGCCGCCCTCATCTCTTGGATTTTTAACAAGGTCCCAATTGACCAGGTGGAGTTTCTTTTCATTTCCCTTCCCTCCTTGCCAGAGGAAGTTTCGTATGAGTGTGGAGATCTGGTCCATTACAATCCTAGGGGCGAGCAAGAACGCAGCTTGATAGATTGGCAAGGCTGACAATTGAGATTTTATCAAGATGACCTTTCCTCCTTTTGTAAGCCAGAAACCTCCCCAAGATGAAATTTTTGTTTTGAGTTTGCAGATAATGTCACACCAGAGCGCCCTCCTGTTCGTTCCAGAGATAATGGGAAGCCCAAGATATTTAATATTATCCCATTGGGAATGCCCTTTGAAACCAAGTATATTAGCTATGTTGTTGAGCTCCTGCTGACCGGTGTTCCAGCTAAAAACTTCACTTTTCCTTTCATTAACTTGGGCTCCCGAAACTTTGCAGTAGTTTCTGATGACTGAGTCGAAGGCCTTGGCAATTTTGGAAGAGGCTCCTCCCAATAAAATCGAGTCATCTGCAAAGAGAGCATGGTTCAGGGAGTTAACTCTGCTGGTGGGTTTGAGACCTGGGAGAGTGCCTGCCCTTCTTTCTGCTTCGAGTTTTCTACTTAGAGTTTCAGCCATTAAAATATATAAGAAGGGGGAGAGCGGGCATCCCTGCCTGATGCCTCTCCTAGCTTGGAAGAAGCTGGTTGGCCTGCCATTAATGAGAGGGGCAATCCATGGGTTATCCGTGCATGCTTTGATGAAATTTACAAACTGTGGAGCAAATCCAAAGGAGAGCAATACTTTGCTGAGGAAAGTTCTATTGACTCTGTCAAATGCATTCGCCATGTCTAGCTTTATGATCATGCCTTTCTCTTTTCTTTGCTTGCTTGAGTGTATGGTCTCCTGCACCTGTATGACATTATCCAAAATATGTCTGCCTTCTACAAAACCTCCTTGGGAGCTAGAGATCAGACGAGGGAGGAAGGGCTTTAATCTGCTGGCCAACAATTTTGCCAATATCTTGTAGGATGCATTACATAGCGAGATTGGTCTGAATCTTGAGAAGGTTTCCGGATTGGTATCTTTGGGGATCAGAGCTAAATAGGTTGAGTTGGTGCTGCCCCCTACTTTTGCTTTTTTCCAGAATCCCCAAATCATCCTTTTCAGGTCATGTTTGATTATATCCCAGCATGCTTTGTAGAAATGAATTGTGAAACCATCGGGTCCTGGGGCCTTATCTGAATCCATGGACCAGATAACTTTAATTATTTCTTCCTCAGTGACAGGTTTACAAAGATCAGAGTTGTCATCCGGAGAGATGAGGGAGGGGATGTGACTGAGGAAACCTGCTTCCTCTTCTTCTTCACATTGGATGTCTAAACTGTAAAGGTTTTTAAAGTGCAGTTCTGCTGCTTCTTTGACTTGTTGGGATCCTTTACAAATATGACCATCAGCATTCTTTATTTCTGCAATATGGTTCCTTGACAGTCTAGAACGATACTGTCTGTGGAAAAAAGAGGTATTACGATCACCAGCTTTTAACCAAAGACTTCTGGACTTTAATCTCCAATATTCCTCCTCTTTTCTAAAGGATTGAAAGGCAGCTCTCTGGGCTTTAGTTTCCTTGTCCAGCAGCTCATCGTTTATGTTTTGGCTTTCCATTTCATTTTGAAGAGAGTGCAGATTCAGAACTGCTTCTGCTCTATGGGAAGAAGGATTGGGGGCAGGATTTTTGATCCATTCCTTCAACGCTTTTTTGGTGGCCTTCAACTTTTGCTCCCAAACAAAGCTGGGAGAACCAGAGATGGAGGAGGCCCAAGCAGCAGACACCGTTTCAGAGAAGCCTGCTCTCTCAATCCATAGAGGGGAAAAGCGGAATGGGATGGGGCCCAGATCCTCTTCATCATCTATACTGAGCAGAATAGGCTTGTGATCGGAGGTAAGCTTGGGCAGGATTTTTGTTGTTAAGATCTTCTTGTTCATAAGAAGAGATGATTGGACTAGAAAACGATCTAGCCGGGCAGAAATATGCTCTGACCCAGTTCGATTATTAGACCAAGTGAAGAGGCCTTGAGTTGGATTAAGGTCTAATAGATCCCATTGCTGTGCAAGCTCTTCAACTATGGCAACCATGTGATCTTTGGAATTGGATCCACCTCTTTTCTCTTTGGCTTTCAGAACTATATTGAGATCCCCAGCAAGAATGATATTATTGGGGGATTCTTGTTCTAAAAAGCTAGTCAGAGAGTTCCAGCATTCTCTTTTTTCTGCATAAATGACAGGGACATAGAGATTGACAAGAGAAATTTTCAACTTACTTGCGATATGGCTGATTTCCGTGTAGATCCAGTGTTGGGTCTCATAAGATTTGATCAGCTGGAGTTTATCTTCGGACCAAAGAGTTGCCAAACCACCCGATGTTCCCCTCGCACTGACCGCTTTGCCTGCACTTTTTTTCCATTTTGTCTTACTGATTTCTAGCAGAGCTTGCCCTGTTATCTTTGTCTCTTGGAGCATGAGGATATCTGCAGGTTCCAATTTCGATAAATCCTTTACTGCTTCTATTTTTGCATGGTTCCCCAGTCCTCTGCAATTCCAAGAGACTAGCTTCATTATTTACCTGAGAGAGGAGTGGTGCCACCCTTGTGTGGCCTGGACCTGCTATTTCTTCCAATCGACATTTCTATCGTGGACTGGCTTCCTTGTGTCTTAAGCCTTTCAGCTTCTTCTTCTCTCTGTTCCTTACGGGATTTCCTTCCAGCTCTTTTTGATGGACGTTCATAGATTTCTTCTTCTGAGGAGTCTGAGCTTTCAGCTGCCTTTTTCTTTGTGACTTCTGCATAGGTAGGGTTGGGGGGGCTACCTTGAGGAGCTTCAGATTGATTGGCAACCCCCCCCTCTTTGCTTGGAGGAGATACTTCTATTTGATTCTCATTTTCTTGAGCAGCGGTCGGTGGGTCAGTATGTGCTTCCTCAGTTTCTTTTAAGTTTTCTTCAGTCTCCTGAGTGGGTGTTGGGGTGTTCCTAGCTCCTGCTGCGGCGCTTTTTCCTGCATCTTTTTTTGCATGTCCAGCTCTCTGGACTAGTGTCCATTGATCCCTGCTATGTTTGTCCGTTTGCTCCTCTGCTCGCTTCTTACAATGCTTTGCAAAGTGCCCATGTCCGTGGCAATGTCGACATTTAAAGGGAAGCTGTTCATAGTCGAGTTCTTGGACATGCGTCCATCCTGCTACCGTGAGCTTGATCGCTTCAGGCAGTCCTTCTTCGAGATCGACTTCGACACATATTCGGGCGCAAGAGTACTGGTCTTTTCTAACTGCTTGATCAATGTATTTGCCTAGCGCATTCCCGATGACTTGAAGCGATTTTTGATTCCAGCAGTGGAGAGGCAGATGTGGTAGTCTCACCCACACCGGCACAGCTGATGGAACGTCCTGTGTGGGGTCGAAATCCGGAGACCACTTGTTTAAATACAAGCCTTGCGGCCCCATGAAATAGGGGCCATTTCTGAAGATTAAGCTTCTGTCTTCTGGATTTTCAAAGACGAAGACGAAGAACCCTTTACCCACGAAGTAACTCTTGACGTCGTCTTTTATCAAGGGTTTCCAGTTTCTTTGTGACCATTCTTCCACGGCTTTGGGGGACAGCCAAAGACCCGTAAACTGGCCGATGAGGCCCCTTTCTGCCAGGTTAAGCGCTGCTTTACATGTATCTTCCTCAGGCAACGCAACAGCAGGGATCGAATCCATTTTTTTTATAAATTTCTATTGAATGGCTGAAGGGGGGCGTTTCGATCCGGCAGCAATCAGTGTTCGAAAAGCAGTGACTTCAGGAGGAACAGGAGGGGGGGCAGAGCCCCCAGGAGACCCCATCGTGCAGCAGGGAGAGGGATCAGGGCTGCGCGCAGGAGCGCAGCAGCCAGGGCGGCGCAGAGGACTCCGGGAACCCTAGCTTCACGGCACGGAGGAGAGCAGCGCACGCAAAAAATATTATTCCTAGAATTTTAATAAATAATAGTTAATGATTATTATTAATTCCTAGAATTTTAATAAGTAATAGTCTCTAGGATCAAATAATAGTTAATATTTATTATTTATTCCCATAGTTAATGATTATTATTAATAAAATCTAAATGTTTATTACTATAATATTTATTAATAATAAGATTATTGTTTTTATAATTAGTTTATATTGTAAAACCCCATTTTATTTTATTTTATTTTCTTTAGTTTTTTTATCCCATAGACACATTACTAATAATAATTTATTAATTAATTAATTTTAAATAGAAATTAGTTAATTAATAGAGTTAATTATGAAAAGTAAATAATGAATTATTTGTTTTTATCATTTTTATTATAATATTAATTGTATATGAAAGCTAGGTTAAAAGCCCTAAAACTCTAGAATATAATAGGAAATACCAAACACTCACTCATCTCACAACCCTCCATCTTTGTTAAGGTTTTGAGGATGCTTTACAATTGATCTAGATTGCCTCTCTAATTTTCCTTCTCCCATAGTAATCTTCTCTTGCAATGATTCTAGTATTCCAGAGGCAAACGATGATAACCACATAAACATGAAAACATATAATTAATAAATTGTAAACATATTGATCATATTTAAATATTTATTTATTTATTATTCAAATCTTTCTTTGTGTATTATAATGAAAAAAATTACAAAATATCAAAATGGTTTAGTAATGAAATCATTTATCTAAAATCACATAACTTCACTCCCACATTAAAAAATAGCTATTTACATGCATTCAAACCGAAAGTAAAATTTCGTAAATAAAATATATGAGAAATGTTCTCTTTATCATCGAGCCTCTCTCATTTCCTTTGCATACGAGGGAAAGATATCTTAAAAGAAAAATGAAAAATAAATCAATGATTAGTGATTATTCTCATAACAATATCCTCCTTTTTTTCGAGAGACAACCTTTTTTCTTTCGAGGTGATCAAATAGATTTGACACCCTTGGCTTATTCAAGTCCAATATATTCTATCTTTCCTAACAAATGTGAAGGACTATTAACATATAAGAGGGTAAGGTAGTATTAAAAATGTAAATTTAAATATTGTAATTTTTTATTTCAAATTTAAATATTAAGATATAAATAACAATATCCAAAGTTCTTCAAAGTTCTCCTTTATTTTACCCTTGGAAGAGGTGTGAATCTCCATTTCTTTTCGCTAGTCATATATATATAGTCAAATCATCTTCATCACTTTTCAGCTTATTGCAAATCATATTAAAACATAAATATCAGTATCCAAAATTTTTCAAGCTTCTATTTAATCCTACATATTTAAAATGTCACTTTGAAAGAGATATTAATCCTTAACCATATTTTCTTTAATTTTTTCGTTAAGAAATTCTCTCAATCTCTTCACTTGTTAAGTAAAAATCATCTTCATAACTCTTGAGCTCTATTTGAGACATTATAATAACATATTCAAATATTAAATGCCATAATATAAATATTATAATATTTATAACTTTCCGTTTTCGCTAAATTATACTTTTTGAAGTTATAATTGGCTTATTTTAGATTTAATATTAAGATAAAAATAACTCGAAGTTCCTTGATTACATGTAGAGTTAGTGAGTTCCTTGATTCCATGGAGACTTGTTCCCGTCACCACGCTTTCTCACAAATACAAATGTGCACGAGCATAAAAGCAACCATAATAAAAACGATGACTTTTTTGTCTCATAATGACTAGTAGATAATCTATTTCATATTTTGTCAAACCATTGATATTATTTTTTTCAAATTTGTATCGGTTAAGGTTGATGGTGAATAATGAGCCTCATTTACCCGAGGAAATTAAAAATGAAATAAAATTTAGTAGAAGATATTGAAGTCAATGAAGGATGTCCCTGTCTCTGTCGTTTTTCTTAATGGCACAACTGGTCAGCTGCGTAACATCCATGGCAAGCGTAAGGTCGGTTGGTTAGGAAAGAAAAAGAACGTGCACTCGAGGAGGAGACGACCAAGAACCGACCAGTGTGATATTGACTGTACACTGATAATAACATGGGGCGGGTGACATCTAGAAGCGGTGGATTCAATCTGACCTCACGTACAATGACCATGTCCGAATTTCAGTCTATTTATACACCAATTCATTTTCAAAGATTGTGTGTCTACATTTCTTTGCTGGTTCTAACTTCTCGTCTCTTTTGATTATTTAGTTTCCAATTCTGGCACTGTCTGCGACAAGACGGCCATGGATTTCCATAGTATTGCAAGCCCGTGTACAACCAATTAATGGAAGAGCCCCAGCGGGCACTTTCTGCAGATGCGGAATCATGTCGGATCTTGCATGGGGAGGCACAGCGGGTGATGCAGCCAAGGATGACTTGCCAGCATCCACTAAAATTCTGAAGGGTTAAACCATGTTGGGTACAACGTCATCATATGCAGTGGGAGAGTTGGCAAGAATCCTCGGCTGTGTATCTTGCAGTGCTTTTCATGCCAGACCTCACTTGATATTATATAGAGAGTTAAATGCGTTACTTCGGTAGAAGATTAGTATTATGGCATCACTTCGAGTAACTATATTTATTAGCGTAGATTTGTTTTCATTTTCATTTTCATTATCATTAGTGATGGAATATGAGTGGATTGATTAAATGTAGTGATGGAATATGAGTGGATTGATTATTATAAAGTGAAAAAAATAAAAGATGTGGAATTTATAAAATGGATTGATTATTATAAAAATGGAATTTAAATTGTAATTTTTTTTTTAATGGGATTGAATTATTTTATCAATTAACAATAAATTAAGTTTTTTTAATATATGAAATCTATATTATTTATTAAAAATTTTATTCATATATATATAAATTACTCTACACATGAAATTATATTAAATCATATAAAACCAAGTAAAAATACATAATGTATATTTTTTCGTTGGTTTTTTTTTTTAAATTGTTTTATTTTATTTAAAAAAGATAACAAATCTTAAACTATAGGATAAACTCATAATAGACTTAATAATTTGGACTTAATAACTGTTAAGTTTGTTTGAATCCGATCCGCTACTCCGGGTGCGGTAGTGTGCTGCTTTGGCACGACATTTCTTCTCAACAATCACGAGATCAGGTTGCCCTAAACAACTTTTTGTTGCTTTTTATATTTTCTAATCAATAAAAGTGAGCCGTAGCAGGCAACCCAGGGACAACCCATTACAGTAAGGTGAGTATAATTTATTTAATCAGAAAAATTATAGCGAATCATCGTATTTTAAGGCAACTATTTGAGATTTTTTGAGTATTGGAAGCTATTGGGTGTAATGCTATTACTCTTTGAGTAAAAGTAGTGCGTTATAACTTATTGTGTTGTACTGGTTGGATACCAAGTAATTATAATATTAATATTAGAGGTTGTTGGAATCGACTTTAAAAGTATTTGATGAGTGTAACTTATTTACTTAATTCTTAAAAAAATTATCATAATTCAATATCTAATATCATAATTTATAATAGTAGTGATTGGAATTAATCTATTGGAATTAACCTTATACAATATTTGCATGAGTACTTAGCTATAAATTTTCCTAGAAAATTATAAAGTAATCTAATCATCCAAAATATTTAGCTTTCCAATTCGTATCATAAATCCGGTAGTTGGTTAAAATAAGTTGCTCTTTACTATTCCTCCATAATTATTTTGAATTTGTTTATGAGAAAAATGAATATGGTATGTTTCCATTCTATTTAAACTATGGGTTTAAAAAACATTGGAATCAACCTTATAACATACTTTCATGCAATTTAGTTATAATTTTGCACTTAATTATAAACTCGTGATCACACAAAACTATTTGATTTTCCATATTCATGATAAATCTCGATTTGGTTAAAATTATCTAGTTCTAAATTTATTTTCATTTGGTTTCTAAGAAAATAAATATGGTATGTCATGTCTCGCCGTATATTCGTAGACACATCCACGATATGACCTTGCGTAGCATCACCCGCAGTGTTTGTCTTGAGTGAATTGACAAGCAACTACAAAGCAGCCTAATTTACAAATAGTAGTTTATAATATATGTAATAGACAAGCTAATAGCTTTTCAAAGTGAGTAGTTGAAGGTGCATGTATGCGTAGTAGAGACTCTGTGTTGAAGACAGAGAGAAACCGTAAAATAGAGAAAGCTTCAAGCGTTGTGTTTTGTAGTAGCAATGCAAAACCCTATGTGTTGCCGCAACTAACCCTTTGCGTCAGCCGGAACTGAGATTGGTGTGTTGTCGCAAATGAAACTATGTGTGTAGTAGTGGAACGACGTGTGTGTGTATCGTAAAATAACACCGGGTTTTGCTACAAAGGAAACTATGTGTAGCAGCAACATAAGACTTTGTGTTGCCGCAACTGCAGGCCGGGTGTAGCAAACAATTAAAAATTGTGTGAAGGCGTTAAATGAAAACACAAGTGAGGAGCATGTTTTGTAATCCAGAATACGTTGTTTCTAATGAAATATTGTATTTTGTAATAGTGATTATGTTTAATGAAATAGAGTTTTATTCTCTTGTCCACATCTTTATTATTAAATCTCTCGTGTTGAGTTGATAAAATTTTATTTCCTATGTGTTCGAAATTATCATAAATTTCAACACACATGTGGGAAAAATAGCAAACTAGGAGTAAAATTACCTGGCGTGCCAAGTACATGGGATTGTATATGTCTATGGTTAAAATTTACGAATTCACTAATGCGATGTCGATGTATATAGCTTCAACATATTACTACCTATTGAAAGTCGTATTTATTTTGCTTTCAAATTTATATACGTCATTGGCTTTAATGATGGAGTTGTCGTGAGACGATAGAATTTGCTACATTATTGTAGATCTAGTTGCGTTGTACAACCTTTTTATTGATTGTGAATCATAAATTTTTAGTTCAATGAAGTATGATAAATATTTTCGCACAATGTAATTTCTAATTTTTATCCCTTTCGAGTGAAGGTTGAATTTGAATGTACGATTGAAATGATACCCCATAGGAACGATGATTGAATCTTATATAAATTAACAATATTGATAAAATTGTTTCAATATCTCCACTTCTTATACCAATGAATGTATTTGCTCAACAATTAAATACATGTCTATTATTCTAATCACTAGTAAAAATGATGAAATTAATGACTAGGTGACTAAAAATGTTAGTCACCGCAATTATTTTATGAATTATTACCAAATTTGAGTAATTTTTGTGATCAAACTAGAACACTAACTTAAATGACTAATTTAATTCTAAACAAAGTATACAACTAGATAATAAGTGAATAAAGTAAATGTGACTAACTTAAATGACTAATTTGGTCTAGGATTAAAATATATGACTAGAAAAGAAGTGACAAAATTAATAATGATTAATGTAAATGCTTATTATAGTCCAATAATAAAAATATGTCCAAATAAGAAGTACAAAAAGTATATGGATTAGTCATTTATGTTAGTAATTTTTAATTGTGTCCCTCCATATATGGAAAATTGCAATTTTGGTACCGAAGTGTTACATTTCACTATAGGTGTCTCTTAATCCATTTGCGAGGATAAAATTTAGAGACAAAGGGGTATCTCGAATTTATAGTGTTGAAATTATCAATACCATTTGTCTCTAAAGTTAATAGTGATTTATCTATCTACAATTAACATAATTTGATGTATCATCTATCAACTTTACACTAATTCATTCATTATAATTTTAGTAAAGGTAATATTAATTGATAGACAAATTTATATTTATATTTATATTTAATACTTCTGGCCATAAAAGTTTAATTTTTAAACTTCATTGATTTATGTTAAAAGTGTGAGTTGTTTTAAATCTAAGGTTAAATCTTCATATTTACATTTAATAACGAGATAAATATAACATTTCTTATGTTAAAAATGCGAGTTCATTTAAATCTAGCATTAAATCATCATTTTTACATTTTATAAATACTAAATAGAGAAACCTACAATATGTATTTATAGACCTATTTAGTAAATAGATATGAGCATTTGTTAATTCAAGTATCCATCACATTCGAGGGTGTTTTTATATCAATTCTAGGTCAGCTTTAATTCATGTTTACTTAGGAAATATTATGATACAAAATAATAATGCATCTAAATTGTAATATTTGGAACAAAGATTACTCATTTCTAGAAGAAAAAATTCTATAACGCTTAACAAAGGGGACTCAAAAATAATACCTCAAATGGTTACAAACTCTACATGGATCACACCCTTCTAAATTCTCAAGTAGTTAGAGACTTGATATTAGTTTGGAAAGGGTATAAACCTTTTGGAAGGAATTGTGGTTGAATTCTATCCCATATTAGGAGAACTAAAAGATACTTCGCAAAAAAATAATCTAATAAAGCACTCAACTTTAAAAATTAATACCTCACACTAAAATTGCACTTAAGACACTCCCGACTCGCTAAAAAGTATATTTCAAGATATTGAAAATTAATATCTTATCCCCAATGGCAGGTGCCCAAGTTTCACATATATGCAAAATTTCAAATAAACTAGATAGGTTAGATAACAAAGTTTAATATCGGCCAATAATATAGAAGATGTCACCTTCACTCAATTAAAGGATGACAAGGACTCACAATCACCAATATAGGTGGAATCTTCTTCTCGATAACATGATTAGTATAACCTACATTTTTTCTATAGGTTTTTCATAATGGCAAAAATTTTACTCTAATTTTAAATATATTGAAATATTTTTTATTATTTATGCTTTTAATTTAGTAAATAAACTTACGAGTTGGGGTTATACAATGTTAAAATTTGAGATTCTACTACTAGTTTGGTTTCCCATGTGGTAGACTAGTAGCTTAGAAATATGTTATGTATCTTTCTCCCGCAAATTAATATAAAGTGCCTTTTAACCTTACCAAAAAAATTGTCCATGTACCATAATATAGAATTGGTTTTCATTTTAGACGTGTATCCTCATTCAAAATATATTCTCATATATTTGAAACGATGGTTGGGAAAATCTCATAGGAATAATGAATCCTTTATTTATATTATATACATAGGACATCGATCCTTTATGATTAGATTAAATATATAAAACTAATGAACACATACTCTATACATTGGAGAGATCTAAAGAGATAGCTATGTACGCCAAAAAGAAAATATTTTTCAATCCAAATTGTATTTCTTTTTAATCCCATTTAATATTACATCTCTTGGGGATTATTAAGGAGAATGATTTCCATGGATATTATAAACCATATATTGATTCACTTTCCATTTAATGGATTCCACGTTAGCACTGTGCTACAACCTTTCGCAATTCCTAGATTTAGGAGCACATTCTTCTAGCAAGGTAAGTTAAGGCATGGTTTCTAATTTTCAAAAGATACATCTCACGCATTGGATTTTTGCATGTTATAGTCTTATAGTGGCATGTATCCATAGTAGCTTTGTTCTCATCTTAGAATCGATGGTTTCTCGAATCTTTTATTTCTAAACCTTCTCACTCTATGTTGTTCAATAATATTTCATGGTGTTAAAATTACATATGCTAGAGACGTTTCTTATAACCTTATAAAAATGTTGTACTATATTTATTAGGCTAGTGTTAATACATATTGATAGTTAATATGTGCAATAATAAATTATTTATCGATATGTTAACTTGGGGCCCTAGGCCCAACCATCGAGATCCCCATCATTCAAAACATCTCTATTTTACCTATCTTAGTATTCCTAAACACCAAGGAATTTAAATTTATTAAAGGCATTTACATACCTAAATAGTTAAAATAGGTAGATTATTATTCATTTCAGAAATAACATTTATAAAATCACTTGAAGTCAATTTCCTAGTAACACATTTTGAGCTTATAAATAGTTCTTTTAGCTATTGATATTCACAATTGTAAGCATTGAGAAAAATATTTAGAAATCCTATAACATATTTTATGATAATAGAAGAAGTAGCCCATAAAAATCTAGTACCCATTTTCAATTTCAAATAGTTAACCACTTTAAGCCTTCTACATATTTTATTCCTTGGATCCATTGTATTAATCTTTCATGTTTTAATTTCCATTGAACATTCAACCATCATAATATATATAAAAGGAGGGAAAGTAGGAAAAATTCATAGAGGCATATTTTTCTTTTGTATAAATATGTGGCTCTACCATTCACTACTCGGGTCATACACTAAACAAATGATTTGTAAATCCAAACTTGTGGGGAAGCTCAAGCTGAAAGGAATGTTTGCCCCTATCAAAAGAATTTTCTATCTCCATATTAATTATCACTCCACTCGCTTTTATTGACCATTATGGAATATATTTCGCTTTTAAATAATATTAAAATATCCACAACTTCCCTTCCCAACATGAAAACTTATTAATTATTAGAAATAATATGTGGGAACATTGTTTTCATACTAGTGGGTATGGACTTGGGTAGGATCTTTCGTATTAAGTTTTATAGAAAAGTGACAATTTAAATGTATATGTAGATTTGTATGAAATCTAGGAAATAAGAGCTAATGCTTCCTCCCATATTCTTCTTCCTTAAGTAATACTTTAACATTTTTTTTAAATAAAAATATATAATGGACTAATATGTTCTAAAACAATGTATAGAAAAGTTTACCTAGCCTTGACTAATTGTCTAATTCATGTCACCAAACTCTTGAAAAGATAATTTCTCTTCAATTTCATCGTCAAAATGACATTATCCTCCTCAAGCTAAGATTTGAATGTGTTCTATGAAATCTTTCACTTTCTAAGGAATTACTTCTTCTTCCTTTCTTGGTCATGAATGTAATTTTTTATATATATGTCTTTCATTTCATGTCATATACATAAGGTGCTCAAATATTTCCATTTATTTTTATAAAGACAGTCTAGCTAGTTTTTATATTGTTTACTTTCTTTTGCTCATTGAGATATATGAAAATTTTACCACCCGTATAAGGCCGACTTTACTACCTTGAACTTTGATTCCCAATCGTAGAAAGGACATCCCATGAATCGCTACTCCATGTTGTTACTCATAAATTCATAAATTTAGAATTTTGAATATAACCAAGAATTCCATTTAAAGTTATATCATCCATCTTATCAAATATTTATCCCCTAATTATAATTCTAATTTTTCTCTTTATTAAAGAGGATTGTGTTAAAGATTCTGCTTACTATTATGTATCTATGAAGAGAATTTTCATTTTGTCATTTCAAGTTTCCTAGCATTCTATATTGTTTGAATTATAGACAATAACTTAATATGCAATTAAATGAAAAATATAACTGATGAGAGATGGTCAAACCTCATCATATTCTAGTCTTGAGAATAATGTGATGATTTTAGGAAAACTAGTGAATGATTTCACATCAGTAAAAATTACTTAATTCTTCTCTGCATCTATCAGAATATCTCAATAATTATCCATTTATTTTTCTCAATATCAATTATTTATTTGTCCTCCAAATTCATTTCTTGGATAATAACCACAATAGCTTTTTTGACCTTTAATAAATTTCTAAAATCATATATATTTTTTTTTACTTTTACTTCCTAATCTTCTATAGCTACCACACAATAATATAATTACTTATTGCGTAGTGTTTTAGGTTTTCCAAGAATTTTTGGAGGTTATAGAAATCATTTTCATTTTATACATTTAGATATTCCTCATATATTCATGGTATACTCAACAATTCTTTTTTTTTTTCCATTCATTTCTCATTACTTCCTTCTCCCTCTAATTTTTATTTTGATCATTTTCATCCTCTTTTTGTTGATTTTTATTTTTTTCACTCCTCTTCCCTTATGTACTATTGAACGATATTCCATTCTAGTACACTAGTCACTTGTGTGTATTTTTTCTCTACTATTACCAAATCTATTTCCTCCTATCCTCTATAAATATATTTTCCTTTAGGTCTCATATAAGCCTCTCCCCGGATTTCTAGAAAATAAATGGTTGAAATCTTTAAGGTACCTCAACTAGTTCAATATACTCCTTTTTTTTATGACTCCTAACGATATTTTGGTTCAATATATAATACCTAAGAACACTCTGAGGTAACAACCCCGCCTGATCCTTGTTTCCCGCCTCATATTTTTGGGAATTTAGTTCCTATTAGGGAACAAGTTTATCTAATAGGAATAGTTCTCTGTATCAAGCTCTTAGATATCTATGGTGTTGAAATATTAAACACCCCTCTATATGTTATAGTTTATTCTTTATCGTTTTCAATACCTCTCCCTAGCCTTGTGATGCTAGAGATTTTTCCTAATTCTTCTTATAATATATGTCAAAATTTACATATCCATGATATTTTTTTGCACTTGAATGGAAATTTCTTGCAATATAGGCCACTGAAAAGAAAGGAGAGCGGATTTTTGGTGACCTTCCTGAATGCAACCATGTAAGAGTTAAAAATAAGAGACATTTGATAGATACTTGTTCATGTATGTTAACTAGCATCATAATCACCCCAAAAATAAAGGGTAAATGTATACACACCCATGTATAATAAATGTATATCTAATTGGGGTAAAACATATGGTTACGATATTGAAATACATACTCTAGAGACAAAAGAATATAATTCACTTCTAAAAATTTTAATTTAATCTCTTTATCTTTAAAGAGGAAATCATATAACTTTTAACATAAACATGCTACAATGTAACTTTTAGTAGAACTTGCCAATCTTTGATCCAACTTTCCATCTAACCTCTATGAATTACCCAATAGACTTGCATCAAGAGAGGGTGCTTTTTCTTCAGAAGCTACAATTAGAGATATAATGTAATAAAACTTCATTCAATATTTTAATTGTAGCTAGATTTGAGTTATTTAAAATATAATAACCAGTATTGTGAACCAGGACTAAAAGTACAACATTAGCATCAAATTTAGGAGGAGGAATGGATGATCCCTGAGAACTTTCTGTATGCAGTCAAACCAAAAATAGGCAAGTTGCAGAAATGGGGCCCTTAAGATCTAAAGAGACACCAAAATCAAATTTGAATGTTAATGACTAATTATAAAAATTATTAAATATACAACTAAAGGACAATACTTCATTTATATAAAGCTCACATAAATATTCAAGTATAATAAAAATACAAAACTAGATTTCATATCCAAACATATTTTCAGAAGGTTTTCTACACTGTTAACATCAATATCCTAGGAGAATGGGATGATCTTTGGCAACACTTTATTGTAGTTTGAACACATCCCATATTTTCAAGTGAGAGAGAAGACCTGCCTAGTGTTGGCTCATGCTTTCTCCAATAATTTACACTCAAAACAGGGATATGTATTATGTTATCGAAGATAAGAAATATCAAGATATCACACAGGAAGAAGTTATGGAGAATTGAACGCCCAGAAAGAATGTAAAGCATTTTCTGGTTTATTCTACGAACTCAATCCCTACATGATAAAATGCTTCTAGCATGGAATCATAGGGCTAAACCAAGGTTTTTATGTAAAAATTATGCAAAGTTTGTAAATCATCTCTTCCTCAATGTCTATTTGATATTATTATCTAAACTTTGTTCGGGATCGTCTAGGATTTACCTACCAATGGTAGGTGAGTCATATCCCTTAACATGGGAATCCCTGATGGAATTATCTCCACCCAAAAAACTTCCAAAGCTCTATTTTTATTCATAAAACAAGGAATTGCTCTAGATAAAGTGGTTGCATGACTTCCACCATCTATGCATTCATCTCAGAATATGAAACTTTTCCTCATGCACATACCATAGTCAAGAAATTTATTATTTTTTTGTTTGAATATTTGATGTAATTTCATGTCTCGTGGAAATTATGAGGGTTGTGTTGTTGTCCATCTCATTGCATGGCCAGACTTTTTATGATGAAATTTAGTCTCGACAACGTACAAACATCTATGAGATTATGAGTTTGAAATTTATCATGTTATTTTCAATTGAAAAAGGGAATCCAACATATACATATTTGGCGACTCAAAGATAGTTGTTAACTTGTTCAACAAGACTTCAGAGATGTTACATGCATGCACTCACCTTTACCTTGGAGGAGATCAATTTATTAAAGAATTCCTTGATCAAATTTTTGTTTGTCACATTTATAGGGAATGAAATGGGGATTCAAATGGATTATCTAAGGATGGTGATTCATGAGATGTGGGCACATGGAGCATAAAGACATGTGGAAATGATCGAAAGGTTATTATCATTGTCTATTCATATATAGGGCTTCCAAGTAAAAAACAATGAATTTATTTCATATTCTTTTTTCATCTATCTAGCAAATGCATAATTCATCATATTTTTTTGGTAGCTTTGGCTGACATTTGCCAGATCTAATTTCACTTCTTTTCTATGTATTTATCATGGATATTTTTGATGATGATGTATATATAGGGACGATATTTTTAATCACAACCATAAGTGGCTTGTATTTTTGTTTTTCATGAGTGATTTAAATGCACATAGTGATGGAAATCATGCATAGACAATCTTCTTTGTACAACCATTAGAAATTGGTTTCTTGAGTGCTACCCATGCACATACAAAATGTAATTTTTGAATTTAATGAAAGTTACAATTTTTTATTGGAAAAGAATAAATAATAAAATCAAATATAAGAAAATATGAGTTTTATATAAATAAGTACAATAAGAAAATTTATTCTTCTACCTTTATTTTTTTTAAATTTAATAATAAATATATATTTTTTAAAAATTCAATGTATTTTCATTCATGTTTTTAATAAAATATAATAATTAATTTATATTTTCTTAACTAGTACTATATTGAGAGAAAAAAAATACTACATACCAAACCATTGAACTTACTACTATACTATTAAATTTGAATTATAATTGAAAGAATTTGAATTAAAATGGAAAGAATTTCAGAAAAAAATATGAGCGACAATAATAAATATGAGGATGCTATCTCGAGAACACACATTTTATGTTTTCATAAAAAAATTGGGAGTAGAGACTTTTCTACACAACCATCATATGCATTCATTTATTAGCTTGTTGAATGCAATGATAATTTTAAAATATACTATATCCTAAATATACAACACCTAGGGAAACATAGGATTAACTCTTTTTTCCTCCGGTTTCTTTCTATTCTTCTTATGTATTTGATAAACAAGTGTTATCTTGAAACTTTTATATAATTTTCGCATAATATTTATGTATCTTACTTTTTTTGAAACACTTGTGAGATAGATGAAGAAGAATCTAGATTATCCACAAAGGTCAAAGAATATATGTTGACGTTTTGAATCTCTAAGAGATCCATATTTGTGATGTCGGTAAATGAAGAAATGAAAGAAGGACTTAGCTCAAATTTATAGAAAGGAAATTTTAAAAAAGTGTTGACAAGACATTATCTAGGAAATAATTAATTTATTTTTATTATTGTTTTTTATTTACTTAAACTAGATAAAATAAAATAACAATAATTTTTTTATTAATTAGTTCCTTATATTTAATAAATTCTATTAAAAATGATATATGTATATAGATAAAAAATCTCTCCCCGCATGGTTCGCAATCGTGGAGTGAGAAAATCGCAATTATCTTTCGTAGGGTTCGCAATCTCTTTCGTAGGGCCGGTAATTGTCTTCCACAAGGTTCACAATCTCTTGTATACCATGAGGACTCATCATCACTTCTACCGAAATTTTAAAATATGCTATGCACTTTCCGACGCACAAGTGCGAGATTTTTTGAGGCATACATGTGAGCTTTCCGAGGCACAAGTGCGAGTTTTTTGAGATAGAAATGTGAGGTTCGTGAGGGTTATTCGCACATTATTATATTTAATCGCACGTTATATATTGCATGTGAGTCTTCCGAGGAACATGTGCAAGATTTTCTTCGAGGCATACATGTGAGTTTTCCGAGGCACAAATGCGAGTTTCTGAAATGGAAATGCGAGGTCCCGAGGCTTATATATTGTGGCATCATCTCGAGCCCGAGTCTAAGACAAAGGATGTGCTTTCCGGCTATCTTGATACTTTGTTTCGTGACATATATCTTTGGTATCATGTATGTTCTCTTCGCAAATTTTTTTGGAGATTCGATCCAAAGGCTTCGCTCTACAAAATCTTTTGTCTTCCTCGTGGCTTTATAGAAAAGTGTTTTCTAAACCTCCTCTCTTCTCTTCATCGAATGGGTTTTCAGAGGGTTCGATAAGATTCTTCGCGTATGGATCCCGCCGTGAAGATAATTGTCGTCCCGCTCATCAGCGTCGAGAGTCAAGCTCTTTTCCCATATCCTCGTTGAAGCTCCCGCCCTCACACCGTGGTCAAGGCCTCACTAGATGAAGCCTTGAAGTTTCTCGAAAGTCCTCTTAATCTACCGCCATCGGCTTTTGGCCACGCTCGATAGCTCTCCGCAACGTTGGATCTCTCGAGGTATGGAAGCCCGTCATTTCCGATGAAATTAATATCTACCTCTATGCAAAGGGTTTCTTTATATATATTTTGAAAAATCTAAAAGCATAGAATGCATTTTATATTTCGGCCATGGTTTTGAGAAAATCCTCAGCTTATTCATGAAGCCATGGAAGCCATCATTCGATCCCTCAACAACAAATTACAACTCCTCAAGACTAATGGCCGCATTTCCAAATCTATCTTCAGATTCGAATCTCCCCTTGCTAAAAGCCACCGGAAGTGCAATTGGGAAATTTACCGCAGTGCCCGCAAACAAAGGAATATGTCAAAACCACCTATGCATGCATCTCAGAATCGACCTTAAAGGGCCGTATCTCCTACTTTAAATAATCCAACAAGCAAAGACTATGTATGGAAGCAAAGAATTACTATGAAAATTTTCTTAGATGTCGATCCTACTTTGAGACATGCCATATCTACCCAAAATCGTCTTCAAAAAGTCTCTCAAAAAAATTTTATAAAGAACTACCATAGATCTACACATGGTAGGAAGGAGCACAAAAGGAACATTACACTATCATCAAGGAAGAATACTCTCCAAGAAACACCGAATCACAAGAAATCAGCAAGAAAGAAACAACAAAAAAACAACTCGCTACAAATTTCCTCAAGCATAAAAAATTATGAGGATTTGAATACCACGAAAAGAAATCTTCATTTAGTTAGGCGCATTCTATCCGAAGATAAACACCAATGTCACAGAATCAATATATGAAGGATAAGATAAAGGAAGTTGGAAGAACATAGAGAAGAAAGAAATACAACACCAATCTCGCAAGAAAGACGAGAAGCCAAAAAATTAAGAAGTAAGAAAATTATTGGGTCCGATACCAAAGTTTAACCTAGTGACGTTAACCACCACCACCACCACCACCACCACCACCACCATCATCATCATCATATCTAATAATAAAATAATACTATTTTTATTATTTATTTTAGAATTTTCTAATAATTATTTTATGATTAAATTTTAATTTCTAATTCCTTTGCCTTTATTTTTTAATATGGATTAGAATTAAAAGTTATAACTAAACCTATAATAATAGAAATTGCTAATAAGGGGGTCAATAAATATAATAATGAAGTTTAATAATGATAATTTATTAATAATTTTTATTCCAGAATTTTAATAAATAATAGTTAATGATTATTATTAATAAAATCTAAATGTTTATTACTATAATATTTATTAATAATAAGATTATTGTTTTTATAATTAGTTTATATTGTAAAACCCCATTTTATTTTATTTTATTTATTTAGTTTTTTTATCCCATAGACACTAATACTAATAATAATTTATTAATTAATTAATTTTATATAGAAATTAGTTAATTAATAGAGTTAATTATGAAAAGTAAATAATGAATTATTTGCTTTATCATTTTTATTATAATATTAATTGTATAGAAAGCTAGGTTAAAAGCCCTAAAACTCTAGAAGAAATACCAACACTCACTCATCTCACAACCTCCATCTTCATAAGGTTTTGAGGATGCTTTATACCGATCTAGATTGCCTCTCTAATTTTCCTTCTCCCATAGTAATCTTCTGCAATGATTCTTAGATCTCCAGAGGCAAACGATGATAACCAATATTAAACATGAAAACATATAATTAATAAATTGTAAACATATTGATCATATTTAAATATTTATTTATTTATTATTCAAATCTTTCTTTGTGTATTATAATGAAAAAATTACAAAATATCAAAATGGTTTAGTAATGAAATCATTTATCTAAAATCACATAACTTCACTCCCACATTAAAAAATAGCTATTTACATACATTCAAAAACCGAAAGTAAAATTCCTCAAAATAAAATATATGAGAAATGTTCTCTTTATGATTGAGCCTCTCTCATTTCCTTTGCACATTTAGGAAAGATATCTTAAAAGAAAATGAAAAATAAATCAATGATTAGTGATTATTCTCATAACAATATCCTCCTTTTTTTCAGAGACAACCTTTTCTTCGAGGTGATCAAATAGATTCGACACCCTTGGCTTATTCAAGTCCAATATATTCTATCTTTCCTAACAAATGTGAAGGACTATTAACATATAAGAGGGTAAGGTAGTATTAAAACAAAATTTAAATATTGTAATTTTTTATTTCAAATTTAAATATTAAGATATAAATAACAATATCCAAAGTTCTTCAAAGTTCTCCTTTATTTTTACCCTTGGAAGAGGTGTGAATCTCCATTTCTTTTCGCTATTATATATATATATAGTCAAATCATCTTCATCACTTTTCATGTTATTGCAAATCATATTAAAACATAAATATCAAGATCCAAATTTGCTCAAGCTTCTATTTAATCCTACATATTTAAAACGTCACTTTGAAAGAGATATTAATCCTTAACCATATTTTCTTTAATTTTTTCGTTAAGAAATCAATCTCTTCACTTGTTATGAAAATCATCTTCATAACTCTTGGAGCTCTATTTGAGACATTATAATAACATATTCAAATATTAAAATGCCAATATAAATATTATAATATTTATAACTTTCCGTTTTCGCTAAATTATACTTTTTAGTTATAATTGGCTTATTTTAGATTTAATATTAAGATAAAAATAACTCGAAGTTCCTTGATTACATGTAGAGTTAGTGAGTTCCTTGATTCCATGGAGACTTGTTCCCGTCACCACGCTTCTCACAAATACAAATGTGCACGAGCATAAAAGCAACCATAATAAAAACGATGACTTTTTTGTCTCATAATGACTAGTAGATAATCTATTTCATATTTTGTCAAACCATTGATATTATTTTTTTCAAATTTGTATCGGTTAAGGTTGACGGGGTGAACACGAGCCTCATTTACCTCGAGGAAATTAAATGAAATAAAATTTAGTAGAAGATATTGAAGTCAATGAAGCGATGTCCCTGTCTCTGTCGTTTTTCTTAATGGGCAATAACCGGCCAGCTGCGTAACATCCATGGCAAGCGTAAGGTCGGTTGGTTAGGAAAGAAAACGCGCACTCTCGGAGGAGGAGACGACCAAGAACCGACCAGTGTGATATTGACTGTACACTGATAATAACATGGGGCGGTGACATCTAAAGTGTGGATTCAATCTGACCTCACGTACAATGACCATGTCCGAATTTCAGTCTATTTATACACCAATTCATTTTCAAAGATTGTGTGTCTACATTTCTTTTTGCTGGTTCTAACTTCTCGTCTCCTTTTATTATTTAGTTTCCAATTCTAGCACTGTCTGTGACAAGACGGCCATGGATTTTCCATAGTATTGCAAGCCCGTGTACAACCAACAATGGAAGAGCCCCAGCGGGCACTTTCTGCAGATGTGAATCATGATCTTGCAAGCGGAGAGGCACAGCGGGTGATGCAGCCAAGGATGACTTGCCAGCATCCACTAAAATTCTGAAGGGTTAAAACCATGTTATGTACAACGTCATCATATGCAGTGGGAGACTTGGCAAGAATCCTTGGCTGTGTATCTTGCAGTGCTTTTCATGCCAGACCTCACTTGATATTATATAGAGAGCGAATGCGTTACTCGGTAGAAGATTAGTATTATGGCATCACTTGAGTAACTATATTTATTAGCGTAGATTTGTTTTCATTTTCATTTTCATTATCATTAGTGATGGAATATGAGTGGATTGATTAAATGTAGTGATGGAATATGAGTGGATTGATTATTATAAAGTGAAAAAATAAAAGATGTGGAATTTATAAAATGGATTGATTATTATAAAATGGAATTTAAATTGTAATTTTTTTTTTAATGTGGATTGAATTATTTTATCAATTAACAATAAATTAAGTTTTTAATATATGAAATCTATATTATTTATTAAAAATTTTATTCATATATATAAATTACTCTACATGAAATTATATTAAATCATCTAAAAAACCAAGTAAAAAAGTATAATGTATATTTTTTTTTGTTGGTTTTTTTTTTTTTTTAAATTGTTTTATTTTATTTAAAAAAAGATAAATATACTTACAATCTTAAACTATAGGATAAACCTATATTAGACTTCATTAATTTGGACTTAATAACTGTTAGTTTGTTTGAATCCGATCCTATTACCAGGGGTGCGGTAGTGTGCTGCTTGGTACGGATACTTTTCCCAACAATCACGAGATCAGGTTGCCCTAAACAACTTTTTTGTTGCTTTTTATATTTTCTAATCAAAGACAAAAGTGAGCCGGCAGGGGCAACCCAGGGACAACCCATTACAGGTAAGGTGAGTATAATTTATTTAATCAGAAAAATTATGCTAAATCATCGTATTTTAAGGCAACTATTTGAGATTTTTGAGTATTGAAGCTTATTAAATGTAATGTTACTCTTTGAGTAAAAGTAGTGCGTTATAACTTATTGTGTTGTACTGGTTGATACCAAGTAATTATAATATTAATATTAGAGGTTGTTGGAATCGACTTTGTGCTATATTTGGATGAGTGTAATTATTTACTTAATTTCTTAAAAATTATCATAATTCAATATCTAATATCATAATTTATAATAGTAGTGATTGGAATTAACTATTGGAATTAACCTTATACAATATTTGCATGAGTAATTTAGCTATAAATTTTCCTAGAAAATTATAAAGTAATCTAATCATCCAAAATATTTAGTCCTCCACCCGTATCATAAATCCGTACGTTAAATAAGTTTCTCTTACTATTCCTCCATAATTATTTTGAATTTGTTTATGAGAAATGAATATGGTATACTCTACTTCCCATTTAAACTATGGTTTAAAAACATTGGAATCAACCTTATAACATACTTTCATGCAATTTAGTTATAATTTTTTGCACTTAATTATAAACTCGTGATCACACAAAACTATTTGATTGTCCATATTCATGATAAATCTCGATTTGGTTAAAATTATCTAGTTCTAAATTTATTTTCATTTGGTTTCTAAGAAAAATGAATATGGTATGTCATGTCTGTTGATATTCGTACACATCCACGATATGACCTTGGCAAAAGAGCATCACCAGAGTGTTTGTCTTGAGTGAATTACAAGCAACTACAAAGCAGCTAATTTACAAATAGTAGTTTATAATATATGTAATAGACATCAATAGTTGAGTAGTTGAAGGTGTGGTCAGCAGAGTAGAGATCGTAGGTTGGAAGACAAGAGAGAAACCGTAAAATAGAGAAAGCTTGAAGCGTTGTGTTTGTAGTAAACATGTAAAACCCTATGTGTTGCCGGCACCAACTTTTGCGTCGTCGGGAACTGTGATTGGTGTGTTGTCGCAAATGAACTATGTGTGTAGTAGTGAACGACGTGTGTGTGTATCAGAAAATAACACTTCGGGTTTTACACAAAGGGAAACTATGGCAAGAACATAAGACTTTGTTACCGCAACAGAGTCGGGTGTATACAAGAATAGAAAATTGTGTGAAGGCAAAGAAATGAAAACATGTGTTGAGGAGTATGTTTTGTAATCCGTGAATACGTTGTTTCTAATGAAATATTGTATTTTGTAATAGTGATTTTTTATGTTTAATGAAATAGAGTTTTATTCCCTCTCTTTTTCCACATCTTTATTATTAAATCTCTCGTGTTGAGTTGATACCTTATTTCCCTATGTGTTCGAAATTATCATAAATTTCCAATACACATGGGAAAAATAGCAAACTAGGAGTAAAATTAATCGGCGTGCCAAGTACATGTGGGATTGTATATGTTCATGGTTAAAATTTACGAATTCACTAATGCGAGGTCGATGTATATAGCTTCAACATATTTACTACCTATTGGCAAGTCAGCTTATTTGTTGCTTTCAAATTTATATACGTCATTGGCTTTAATGATGGAGTTGTCGTGAGACGATAGAATTTGCTACATTATTGTAGATCTAGTTATAGCAGACAACCTTTTTATCGATTGTGAATCATAAATTTTTAGTTCAACGAAGTATGATAAATATTTTCGCACGTTGTAATTTCTAATTTTTATCCCTTTCGAGTGAACGTTGAATTTGAATGTACGATTGAAATGATACCCCATAGGAACGATGATCAATCTTATATAAATTAACAATATTGATAAAATTGTTTCAATATCTCCACTTTTATACCAATGAATGGCTTGCTCAACAATTAAATACATGTCTATTATTCTAATCACTAGTAAAAAATGATGAAATTAATGACTAGGTGACTAAAAATGTTAGTCACCTAATTATTTTAAGTGAATTATTACTAACTTGAGTAATTTTTGTGATCAAACCAGAAATGACTAACTTAAATGACTAATTTAGTCTTGGAATAAAGTATACAACTAGATAATAAGTGAATAAAGTAAATGTGACTAACTTAAATGACTAATTTGGTCTAGGATTAAAATATATATGACTAAAATAAGTGAATATACAAATTATCAATGATTAATGTAAATGATTATTATAGTCCAATAATAAAAATATGTCCAAATAAGAAGTACAAAAAGTATATGGATTAGTCATTTATGTTAGTAATTTTTAATTGTATCCCTCCATATATGGAAAATTGCAATTTTGCACCATTTAAGTGTTACATTTCACTATAGGTGTTCTTTAATCCATTCGGCAGCGATTAAAATTTAGAGACAAAGGGGTATCTGAATTTACAAAGGTTGAAATTATCAATACCATTTTGTCTCTAAAGTTAATAGCAGCATCGATCTACCTACAATTAACATAATTGATAGATCATCTATCACCTTTACACTAATTCATTCATTATAATTAGTAAAGGTAATATTAATTAGATAGACAAATTTATATTTATATTTATATATTTAATATTTAACATAAAAGTTTAATTTTTTAAACTTCATTTATTTATGTTAAAAGTGAGTTTGCTTTAAATCTAAGGTTAAATCTTCATATTTACATTTAATAACTAGATAAATATAACATTTCTTATGTTAAAATGTGAGTTCATTTAAATCTAGCATTAAATCATCATTTTTACATTTTATAAATACTAAATAGAGAAACCTACAATATGTATTTATAGACCTATTTAGTAAATAGATATGAGCATTTGTTAATTCAAGTATCCATCACATTCAAGGGTGTTTTTATATCAATTCTAGGTCACGTAATTCATGTTTACTTAGGAAATATTATGATACAAAATAATAATGCATCTAAATTGTAATATTTGGAACAAAGATTACTCATTTCTAGAAGAAAACAATTTGAAAATTTTCTAATAGAAGGGGACTCAAAAATAATACCTCAAATGGTTACAAATCCTAACATGGATCACACCCTTCTAAATTCTCAAGTAGTTAGAGACTTGATATTAGTTTGGAAAGGCATAAAACCTTGGAAGGAATTGTGGTTGAATTCTATCCCATATTAGGAGAAACTAAAATATACTTGCAAAAAATAATCAACAAAGCACTCAACTTTAAAATTAATACCTCACACTAAAATTGCACTTAAGACACTCCCGACTCGCTAAAAGTATATATTTCGTTATTGAAAATTAATATCTTATCCCAAATGGCAGTGCCCAAGCTACATATATGCAAAATTTCAAATAAACTAGATAGGTTAGATAACAAAGTTTAATATCGGCCAATAATATAGAAGATGTCACCTTCACTCAATTAAAGGATGACAAGGACTCACAATCACCAATCAAGGTGGAATCTTCTTCTCGATAACATGATTAGTATAACTCACATTTTTTTTCTATAGGTTTTTCATAATGGCAAAATTTTACTCTAATTTTAAATATATTGAAATATTTTTTATTATTTATGCTTTTAATTTAGTAAATAAACTTACTAAATGGGGTTATACAATGTTAAATTTGAGATTCTACTACTAGTTTGGTTTCCATGGTAGACTAGTAGCTTATGGAAATATGTTATGTATCTTTTCTCCTGCAAATTAATATAAAGTGCCTTTTAACCTTACCAAAAAATTGTCCATGTACCATAATATAGTAAAGTTAGTTTTCATTTTAGACGTGTATCCTCATTCAAAATATATTCTCATATATTTGAATGATGGTTGGGAAAATCTCATAGGAAGCTAATGAATCCTTTATTTATATTATATACATAGGACATCGATCCTTTATCATTAGATTAAATATATAAAACTAATGAACACACTCTATACATTGGAGAGATCTAAAGAGATAGCTATGTACGCCAAAAAGAAAATATTTTTCAATCCAAATTGTATTTCTTTTTAATCCCATTTAATATTACATCTCTCGGGGATTATTTCGAAGGAATGATTTCCATGAATATTATAAACCATATATTGATTCACTTTCCATTTAATGGATTCCACGTTAGGTTTACTCCGTCAAAGGTGCTACAACCTTCTAATTCCTAGATTTAGGAGCACATTCTTCTAGCAGTGTGTTAAGGCATGGTTTCTAATTTTCAAAAAGATACATCTCTACAAGTATTGATTTTTAATGGTATAGTATTATAGTGGCATGTATCCATAGTAGCTTTGTTCTCATCTTAGAATTGATGGTTTTGATCTTATTTCTAAACTTTCACTCTATGTTGTCCAATAATATTTCATGGTGTTAAAATTACATATGTAGAGACGTTTCCTTATAACCTTATAAAAATGTTGTACTATATTTAATAGGGCTAGGTTACATATTTATAGTTAATATGTGCAATAATAAATTATTTATTGATATGTTACTTCTAGCTAGGCCCAACCATTGAGATCCCCATTGTCCAAAACATCTGTCTAGCTATCTTAGTATTCCTAAACACCAAGGAATTTAAATTTATTAAAGGCATTTACATACCTAAATAGTTAAAATAGGTAGATTATTATTCATTTGTAAATACAACATTTATAGAATCACTTGAAGTTGACCTAGTAACACATTTTGAGCTTATAAATAGTTCTTTAGCTATTGATATTTCACAACTCATAAGCATTGAGAAAATATTTAGAAATCCTATAACATATTTTATGATAATAAGAAGTAGCCCATAAAAATCTAGTACCCATTTTCAATTTCAAATAGTTAATCACTTTAAGCCTTCTCATATATTTTATTCCTTGGATCCATTGTATTAATCTTTCATGTTTTAATTTCATTGAACATTCAACCATCATAATATATATAAAAGGAGGGAAAGTAGGAAAAATTCATAGAGGCATATTTTTCTTTTGTATAAATATGTGGCTCTACCATTCACCACTGGTCATACGCTAAACAAATGATTTATGAACCAAACTTGTGGGGAAGCTCAAGAAAGGAATGTTTGCCCCTATCAAAAGAATTTTCTATCTCCATTAATTATCACTCCACTCTCTTTATTGACCATTATGGAATATATTTCGCTTTTAAATAATATTAAAATATCCACAACTTCCCTTCCCAACATGAAAACTTATTAATTATTAGAAATAATGGCAACATTGTTTTCATACTAGTGGGTATGGACTTGGGTAGGATCTTTCGCATTAAGTTTTATAGTGAAAAGTGATAAATTTAATGGATATGTAGATTTGTATGAAATCTAGGAAATAAGAGCTAATGCTTCCTCCCATATTCTTCTTCTTCCTTATAATACTTAACATTTTTTTTAAATAAAAATATATAATGGACTAATATGTTCTAAAACAATGTATAGAAAAGCTATCTAGCCTTGACTAATTGTCTAATTCATGTCACCAAACCTCTTGAAAAGATAATGTCTCTTCAATTACTGGTCAAAATGACATTTTTTATCCCCCCCCCCAAGCTAAGATTTGAATGTGTTCTATGAAATCTTTCACTTTCTAAGGAATTACTTCTTCCTTTCTAGGTCATGAATGTAATTTTTATATATATGTCTTTCATTTCATGTCATATACATAAGGTGCTCAAATATTTCCATTTATTTTTATAGGTAGTCTAGCTAGTTTTTATATTGTTTACTTTCTTTGTTCATTGAGATATATGAAAATTTTACCAATTTGTATAAGGCCTACTTTACTACCTTGAACTTTGATTCCCAATTAGAGAAAGGACATCCCATGAATCGCTACTCCATGTTGTTACTCATAAATTCATAAATTTAGAATTTTGAATATAACCAAGAGCACCCATTTTTAAAGTTATATCATCCATCTTATCAAATATTTATCCCCTAATTATAATTCCCCCACTTTTTCTTTATTAAAGAGGATTGTGTTAAAGATTTCGCTTACTATTATGTGTATCTATGAAGAGAATTTTCATTTTGTCATTTCAAGTTTCCTAGCATTCTATATTGTTTGAATTATAGACAATAACTTAATATGCAATTAAATGAAAAATATAACTGATGAGAGATGGTCAAACCTCATCATATTCTAGTCTTGAGAATAATGTGATGATTTTAGGAAAACTAGTGAATGATTTCACATTGCAAAAATTACTTCTAATTCTTCTCTTGCATCTATCAGAATATCTCAATAATTATCCATTTATTTTTCTCAATATCAATTATTTATTTGTCCTCCAAATTCATTTCTTGGATAATAACCACAATAGCTTTTTTTGACCTTTAATAAATTTCTAAAATCATATATATATTTTTTACTTTTACTTCCTAATCTTCTATAGCTACCACACAATAATATAATTACTTATTGCGTAGTGTTTTAGGGTTTTGCTCCAAGAATTTTTGGAGGTTATAGAAATCATTTTCATTTTATACATTTAGATATTCCTCATATATTCATGGTATACTCAACAATTCTTTTTTTTTTTCCATTCATTTCTCATTACTTCCTTCTCCCTCTAATTTTTATTTTGATCATTTTCTATCCTCTTTTGTTGATTTTTATTTTTTCACTCCTCTTCCCTTATGTACTATCGAACGATATTCCATTCTAGTACACTAGTCACTTGTGTGTATTTTTTCTACTATTACCAAATCTATTTCCTCCCTATCCTCTATAAACATATTTTCCTAGGTCTCATATAAGCTTCTCCCGGATTTCTAGAAAATAAATGGCTGAAATCTTTAAGGTACCTCGAACTAGTTCAATATACCTTTTTTATGACTCCTAACGATATTTTGGTTCAATATATAATACCTAAGAACAATTTGAGGTAACAACTCTACTGATCCTTGTTTCAAATATATTTTGGGGAATTTAGTTCCTATTAGGGAACAAGTTTATCTAATAGGAATAGTTCTGTATCAAATGTTTCTTAGATATCTATGGTGTTGAAATATTAAACACCCTCTATATATGTTATAGCTTATTCTTTTATCGTTTCAATACCTCTCCCTAGTCGTGTGATGCTAGAGATTTTTCCTATTCTTCTTATAATATATGTCAAAATTTACATATCCATGATATTTTTGCACTTGAATGGAAATTTCTTGCATTATAGTCACCGGAAAAGAAAGGAGAGCGGATTTTTACATCTTCCTGGAGTCACCTCAACATAGATGTTGAAAAAAGTGCATGTGCTAGCTTTCTTATTATATTTATCAAGATAGATACCTACAAAACCTGTTCACAATGAATTTGAAGATCATAATCACCCCAAAATAAAGGGGTAAATGGGGTATACACACCCATACATGTATAATAAATGGGATATCTCGAATTCAGTAAAAAATATGGTTACGTACATTGAAATACATACTTCTAGAGACAAAAGAATACAATCCACTTCTAAAATTTGCATCTTAATATCTATTATCTTTAAAGAGGAAATCATATAATCCTTTTTAACATAAACATGCTACAATGTAACTTTTAGTAGAACTTGCCAATTCCTTTGATCCAACTTTCCTATCTAACCTCTATGAATTACCCAATAGATTCTCATTCATGAGAGGTAAGGTTTTTTCTTTCCGTAAGCTACAATTGGGAGATACACTATTGAAATCTATTCAATATTCTTAATTAGGCTAGATTTGAGTTATTTAATATAAGAATTGTGCATTGTGGGAACTAGTGACTAAAAGGCGACAACATTAGCATCAAATTTAGGAGGAGGAATGGATGATCCCCATAACCTTCTAGATGCATCGTAAGAACCAAAAAAATAGGTAAGTTGCGTAAATGGGGCCCTTAAGATTCAAAGAGACACCAAAATCAAATTTAATGTTAATTAATTAATTATTAAAATTATTAAATATACAATCCATGAGTTTTATTATTTCATTTATATAAAGCTCACATAAATATTCAAGTATAATAAAATAAAATTAGATTTCATATGATTCAAACACATATTTGGGGACATGGCTGTCTCTATGTTCAACATATTCATATCCTAGGAGAATGGACAAATCTTTTGGCAACACTTTATTGTAAGTTTGAACACATCCCATATTTTCATGAGAGATGGGAAGGATCGCCTAGTGTTGGCTCATGCTTTCTCCAATAATTACACTCCAAAATAGGGATATGTATTATGTTATTGAAGATAAGAAATATCAGACATCATGGTGGTGGAAGAAGTTATGGAGAATTGAACGCCTAGAAAGAATGCTATTTTCAGTGGTTTATTCTATAGAACTCAATCCCTACATGATAAAATGTTTCCAGCATGGAATCATAGGGCTAAACCAAGGTTTTTTATGTAAAAATTATGCAAAGTTTGTAAATCATCTCTTCCTCAATGTCTATTTGATATTATTATCTAGTCCCTTTGTTGATCGTCCTTAGGATTTACCAACCAATGGTAGGGTGAGTCATATCCCGCAACATGGGAATCATGGAATTATCTACCCAAAAAAAACTCAAAGCTCTATTTTTATTCATAAAACAAGGAATTGTTCTAGATAAAGTGGTTGCATGATCTCTCGACCATCTATGTATTCATCTCGTAATATGAAACTTTTCCTCATGCACATACCAGCCGAAGAATTTATTATTATTTTTTTTTCATCGTAATATTTTGATGGTACCTCTATGTCTCTTGTGGAAATTATGAGGGTTGTGTTGTTGTCCATCATTACACAATGTACTTTTACGATGAAATTTAGTCTGGGACAAGGTACAAACATCTATGCTGAGATTATGAGTTTGAAATTTATCATGTTATTTTCAATTGAAAAGGAATCCAACATATACATATATTTGTTACTCAAAGATAGTTGTTAACTTGTTCAACAAGACTTGTAGATGTTACATGCAATGTGACTCATCCCTATCTCGAGGAGATCAATTTATTAGCAATCTTTCGATCAAATTTTTGTTTGTCACATTTATAGGGAATGAAATGGGGATTCAAATGGATTATCTAAGGATGGTGATTCATGAGATGTGGGCACATGGAGCATAAAGACATGTGGAAATGATCGGAAAATGGTTATTATCATTGTCTATTCATATAGGGCTTCCAAGTAAAACAATGAATTTATTTCATATTCTTTTTCATTCATCTGGCTGCCAAAATGCATAATCTATCATATTTTTTTCGTAGTTTCTATTATCACAGGATCTACTCCCTACTTCTTTTTTATGTATTTATCAGAAAGATATTTTTATTGATGATGTATATATAGGGACGATATTTTTTAATCACAACCATAAGTGGCTTGTATTTTTGTTTTTCATGAGTGATTTAAATGCACATAGTGATGGAAATCATGCATAGAAAATCTTCTTGGTACAACCATAGGAAATTGGTTTCTTGAGTGCTACCCATGCACATACAAAATGTAATTTTTAAATATAAGAAAATATGAGTTTTATATAAATAAGTACAATAAGAAAATTTATTCTTCTCCCTTTATTTTTTTTAAATTTAATAATAAATATATATTTTTTAAAAATTCAATGTATTTTCATTCATGTTTTTAATAAATATAATAATTAATTTATATTTTCTTAACTAGTACTATATTGAGAGAAAAAAATACTACATACCAAACCATTGAACTTACTACTATACTATTAAATTTGAATTATAATTGAAAGAATCTGAATTAAAATGGAAAGAATTTGTAAAAAATATGATACAATAATAAAATACTATGAGGATGCTATCTCGAGAACACATTTTTTATGTTTTCATAAAAAATTAGATAGAGACTTTCACACAACCATCATATGCATTCATTTATTAGCTTTTAAGTTGAATGCAATGATAATTTTAAAATATACTATATATCCTAAATATACAACACCTTAGGGAAACATAGGATTAACTCTTTTTCCTCCGGTTTCTTTTTATTCTTCTTATGTATTTGATAAACAAGGTTATCTTGAAACTTTTATATAATTTTTGACATAATATTTATGTATCTTGATTTTTTTTGAAACACTTGTGAGATAAGGAAGAATCTAGATTATCCACAAGTATGAATATATAAGTTGACGTTTTGAATCTCTATGGAGATCCATATTTAGGATGTTTGAATGAAGAAATGAAAGAAGGACTTAGCTCAAATTTATAGAAAGGAAATTTTAAAAAGTGTTGACAAGCATTAATATCTAGGAAATAATTAATTTATTTTTATTATTGTTTTTTATTTAGATTAAACTAGATAAAATAAAATAACAATAATTTTTTTATTAATTAGTTCCTTATATTTAATAAATTCTATTAAAAATGATATATGTATATATAGTAAAATCTCTCCTCGCATGGTTCGCAATCGTGGAGTGGAGATAAAAAAATCTGCAATTATTCGTAGGGTTCGGTAATCTCTTTCGTAGGGCTGGTAATTGTCTTCCACAAGGTTACAATCTCTGTATATGGAGGACTCATCACTTCGGGCTGAAATTTTAAAATATGCTATGCACTCTCCACGCACAAGTGCGAGATTTTCCGAGGCATACATGTGAGCTTTCCGAGGCACAAGTGCGAGTTTTTTGAGATAGAAATGTGAGGTTCGCTGCATATACATTCGTACATTATTATATTTAATCGCACGTTATATATTGCATGTGAGTCTTCCGAGGCACATGTGCAATATTTTCTCGAGGCATACATGTGAGTTTTTCGAGGCACAAATGCAAGAAGCCTAGATGGAAATGCGAGGTCCCCGAGGCTTATATATTGTGGCATCATCTCGAGTTCCTCGAGTCTAAGACAAAGGATGTGCTTTCATTATCTTGATACTTTGTTTCCGTGATATCTTTGGTATTGTGCATGTTCTCTTTCGCAAATTCTTGGAGATTCGATCCAAGTTGGCTTCGCCTACAAAAATATTTTGTCTTCCTCGTGGCTTTATAGAAAAGTGCTTTCTAAACCTCTTCTTCTTCATCGAATGGGTTTGGTAGGGTTCGATAGCATCTCTTGTGCGCATGGATCCCGCTCGTGGAAGATAATTGTCGCCCCGCCTACCGCCGTCTCGAGAGTCAATCTCTTGCCCATATTCTCGTTGAAGCCCTGCCCTCACATGTGTGGTCAAGGCCTCACTAACATGAAGCCTTGAAGTTTTCTGAAAGTGCTTTAATCTATCAGTTTAATGGCTTTTGGCCGCGCTCGATAGCTCTCCGGCACTTGGATCTCCGAGGTATGGAAGCCCGTCATTTCGATGAAATTAATATCTACCTCTATGCAAAGGGTTTCTTTATAGTATATTTTAAAACTGAAAGCATAGAATGCATTTTATATTTCGACCCATGGTTTTTGAAACCCAGCTTATTCATGAAGCCATGGAAGCCATCATTCGATCCCTCAACAAATTACAACTGAAGACTAATTTGGGCCGATTTCCAAATCTATCTTTGCATCTTTCGAATCTCCTCGTTAAAAAGCCACCTGAAGTGCAATTGGGAAATTCTTATCACAGGTGCCCAAACCAAGGAATATGTCAAACCACCTATGCATGCATCTCGTGTAGAACTGACCTTAAAGGCCGTATTCCTAGCTTAAATAATCCTAACAAGAAAAGACTATGTATGGTGCTTAAGAATTACTATGAAAGTGTCCTCTTTAGATGTCGATCCTACTTTGAGACATGCCATCTACCCAAAAATTGCTCTGAAAGTTTCCCAAAAAAATTTGGTAGAAAGAATCACCATAGATCTACATGGTAGGAAGGAGCACAAAAGGAACATTACACTATCATCAAGGAAGAATACTCTCCAAGAAACACCGAATCACAAGAAATCGTGCAAGAAAGAAACAACAAAAACAACTCGCCAGCCCCTCAAGCATTAAAAATTATTAGGATTTGAATACCACGCAAAAGAAATCTTCATTTAGCAAGAAAGGCATCTCTCGTATCCGGAAGATAAACACCAATGTCACAGAATCAATAGAGATGAAGGAGTTGCAAGATAAAGGAAGTTGGAAGAACATGTAGAAGAAAAAGAAAGCTACAACATCAATCCTGCAAGAAAGACGAGAAGCCAAAAAATTAAGAAGTAAGAAAATTATTGGTCCGATAGACCAAAGTTTGGTCTCAGTGGAAGTTAACCACCACCACCACCACCACCACCACCACCACCATCATCATCATCATATCTAATAATAAAATAATACTATTTTTATTATTTATTTTAGAATTTTCTAATAATTATTTTATGATTAAATTTTAATTTCTAATTCCTTTGCTTTATTTTTTAATATGGATTAGAATTAAAAGTTATAACTAAACCTATAATAATAGAAATTGCTAATAAGGGGGTCAATAAATATAATAATGAAGTTTAATAATGATAATTTATTAATAATTTTTATTCCTAGAATTTTAATAAATAATAGTTAATGATTATTATTAATTCCTAGAATTTTAATAATTAATAGTCTCTAGGATCAAATAATAGTTAATATTTATTATTTATTCCCATAGTTAATGATTATTATTAATAAAATCTAAATGTTTATTACTATAATATTTATTAATAATAAGATTATTGTTTTTATAATTAGTTTATATTGTAAAACCCATTTTATTTTATTTTATTTTCTTTAGTTTTTTTATTCCCATAGACACTAATACTAATAATAATTTATTAATTAATTAATTTTAAATAGAAATTAGTTAATTAATAGAGTTAATTATGAAAAGTAAATAATGAATTATTTGTTTTTATCATTTTTATTATAATATTAATTGTATATGAAAGCTAGGTTAAAAGCCCTAAAACTCTAGAATATAATAGGGAATAATTAAACACTCACTCATCTCACAACCTCCATCTTTGTTAAGGTTTTGAGGATGCTTTACAATTGATCTAGATTGCCTCTCTAATATTTCTTCTCCCATAGTAATCTTCTCTTGCAAAGATTCTAGTATCTCCAGAGGCAAACGATGATAACCACATAAACATGAAAACATATAATTAATAAATTGTAAACATATTGATCATATTTAAATATTTATTTATTTATTATTCAAATCTTTCTTTGTGTATTATAATGAAAAAAAATTACAAAATATCAAAATTGTTTAGTAATGAAATCATTTATCTAAAATCACATAACTTCACTCCCACATTAAAAAATAGCTATTTACATACATTCAAAAACTGAAAGTAAAATTCTGAAAATAAAATATATGAGAAATGTTCTCTTTATCATCAATTTCATTTTCGTATACGAGGGAAAGATATCTTAATGTGAAAATGAAAAAATAAATCAATGATTAGTGATTATTCTCATAACAATATCCTTTTTTTCTGAGAGACAACCTTTTCTTCGAGGTGATCAAATAGATTTGACACCCTTGGCTTATTCAAGTCCAATATATTCTATCTTTCCTAACTAAATGTGAAGGACTATTAACATATAAGAGGGTAATAGTATTAAACAAAATTTAAATATTGTAATTCTTTATTTCAAATTTAAATATTAAGATATAAATAACAATATCCAAAGTTCTTCAAAGTTCTCCTTATTTTACCCTTGGAAGAGGTGTGAATCTCCATTTCTTTTCGCTAGTCATATATATATAGTCAAATCATCTTCATCACTTTTCATGTTATTGCAAATCATATTAAAACATAAATATCAGTATCCAAAATTGTTCAAGCTTCTATTTAATCCTACATATTTAAAATGTCACTTAAAGAGATATTAATCCTTAACCATATTTTCTTTAATTTTTTCTGTTAAGAAATCTTCTCAATCTCTTCACTTGTTATGAAAATCATCTTCATAACTCTTGAGCTCTATTTGAGACATTATAATAACATATTCAAATATTAAAATGCCATAATATAAATATTATAATATTTATAACTTTCCGTTTTCGCTAAATTATACTTTTTGAAGTTATAATTGGCTTATTTTAGATTTAATATTAAGATAAAAATAACTCGAAGTTCCTTGATTACATGTAGAGTTAGTGAGTTCCTTGATTCCATGGACTGTCTCGTCACCACGCTTCACAAATACAAATGTGCACGAGCATAAAAGCAACCATAATAAAAACACAATTTTTTTTGTCTCATAATGACTAGTAGATAATCTATTTCATATTTTGTCAAACCATTGATATTATTTTTTTTTTCAAATTTGTATCGGTTAAGGTTGACGGGTGAACACGAGCCTCATTTACCTCGAGGAAATTAAAATGAAATAAAATTTAGTAGAAGATATTGAAGTCAATGAAGGATGTCCCTGTCTCTGTCGTTTTTCTTAATGGCACAACTGGTCAGCTGCGTAACATCCATGGCAAGCGTAAGGTCGGTTGGTTAGGAAAAAGAAAAAGAACGCGCACTCTCGGAGGAGGAGACGACCAAGAACCGACCAGTGGGATATTGACTGTACACTGATAATAACATGGGGCGGTGACATCTAGAAGCGGTGGATTCAATCTGACCTCACGTACAATTACTATGTCCGAATTTCAGTCTATTTATACACCAATTCATTTTCAAAGATTGTGTGTCTACATTTCTTTTGCTGGTTCTAACTTCGTCTCTTTTGATTATTTAGTTTCCAATTCTGGCACTGTCTTTGACAAGACGGCCATGGATTTCCATAGTATTGCAAGCCCGTGTACAACCAATTAATGGAAGAGCCCCAGCGGGCACTTTCTGCAGATGCGGAATTAAGGGATCTTGCATGGGAGGCACAGCGGGTGAGGCCAAGGATGACTTGCCAGCATCCACTAAAATTCTGAAGGGTTAAAACCATGTTGGGTAGAACGTCATCATATGCAGTGGGAGAGTTGGCAAGAATCCTTGGCTGTGTATCTTGCAGTCCTTTTCATGCCAGACCTCACTTGATATTATATAGAGAGGCGAATGCGTTACTCGGTAGAAGATTAGTATTATGGCATCACTTCGAGTAACTATATTTATTAGCGTAGATTTGTTTTCATTTTCATTTTCATTATCATTAGTGATGGAATATGAGTGGATTGATTAAATGTAGTGATGGAATATGAGTGGATTGATTATTATAAAGTGAAAAAATAAAAGATGTGGAATTTATAAAATGGATTACCATTATAAAATGGAATTTAAATTGTAATTTTTTTTTTTTTTAATGTGGATTGAATTATTTTATCAATTAACAATAAATGTTTTAATATATGAAATCTATATTATTTATTAAAAATTTTATTCATATATATATAAATTACTCTACATGAAATTATATTAAATCATATAAAAAACCAAGTAAAAATACATAATGTATATTTTTTTTGTTGGTTTTTTTTTTTAAATTGTTTTATTTTATTTTAAAAAAGATAAATATACTTACAAATCTTAAACTATAGGATAAACCTATATTAGACTTAATAATTTGGACTTAATAACTGTTAGTTTGTTTGAATCCGATCCTATTACCAGGTGCGGTAGTGTGCTGCTTGGCAATGGACATTTCTTCAACAATCATGATCAGGTTGCCCTAAACAACTTCTTTTTGTTGCTTTCTATATTTTCTAATCAAAGACAAAAGTGAGATGTGGCAGGGGCAACCCAGATAACCCATTACAGGTAAGGTGAGTATAATTTATTTAATCAGAAAAATTATGCTAAATCATCGTATTTTAAGGCAACTATTTGAGATTTTTGAGTATTGAAGCTTATTGGGTGTAATGCTAAGTTACTCTTTGAGTAAAAGTAGTGCGTTATAACTTATTGTGTTGTACTGGTTGATACCAAGTAATTATAATATTAATATTAGAGGTTGTTGGAATCGACTTTGTGCTATATTTGGATGAGTGTAACTTATTTACGAATTTCTTAAAGAAAATTATCATAATTCAATATCTAATATCATAATTTATAATAGTAGTGATTGGAATTAATCTATTGGAATTAACCTTATACAATATTTGCATGAGTAATTTAGCTATAAATTTTCCTAGAAAATTATAAAAAGTAATCTAATCATCCAAAATATTTAGTCCTCCAATTGTGATTACAAATCCGCAGTTGGTTAAAATAAGTTGCCTTTACTATTCCTCCATAATTATTTTGAATTTGTTTATGAGAAAATGAATATGGTATGTTTCCATTCTATTTAAACTATGGGTTTAAAAACATTGGAATCAACTTTATAACATACTTTCATGCAATTTAGTTATAATTTTTTGCACTTAATTATAAACTCTCGTGATCACACAAACTATTCGATTGTCCATATTCATGATAAATCTCGAGCTCGTTAAAATTATCTAGTTCTAAATTTATTTTCATTTGGTTTCTAAGAAAAATGAATATGGTATGTCATGGTTCATTGACATCGTACACATCCACAGGGCGACCTTGCGTAGCATCACTCGCAGTGTTTGCTCCGAGGTGAATCGACAAGCAACTACAAAGCAAGCCTAATTTACAAATAGTAGTTTATAATATATGTAATAGACAAAAGAATAGCTTTTCGTTGAGTAGTTGAAGGTGCAGATGCAGCAGTAGAGACTGTGGTGTTGAAGACAAGAGAAACCGTAAAATAGAGAAAGCTTGGAAGCGTTGTGTTTTGTAGCAGCATTGCAGTCCTGTGGCCGCCGCAACTAACCCTTGCGTCATTTTAACCGAGATTGGTGTGTTGTCGCAACCGAAACTATGTAGTAGTGAAACTACTGCAGTGTGTATCGTAAAATAACACCGGGTTTTGCCACAAAGGAAACCATGTGTAGCAGCAACATAAGACTTCGTGTTGCCAAATCGCAGGCCGGTGTAGAAGAATAGAAAATTGTGTGAAGGCGTTAAATGAAAAACACAAAGTGAGGAGTATGTTTTGTAATCCGCAATACGTTGTTTCTAATGAAATATTGTATTTTGTAATAGTGATTTTTTATGTTTAATGAAATAGAGTTTTATTCCCTCTCTTTGTCCACATCTTTATTATTAAATTCGTGTTGAGTTGATAAATTTTATTTCCCCTATGTGTTCGAAATTATCATAAATTTCCAACTCATGTGGGAAAAATAGCAAACTAGAGTAAAATTAATTGGCGTGCTGGGTTGGAGTGTGTGATTGTATATGTCTATGGTTAAAATTTACGAATTCACTAATGTGATGTTGGATGTATATAGCTTCAACATATTTACTACCTATTGGCAAGTCGCTTATTTGTTGCTTTCAAATTTATATACGTCATTGGCTTTAATGATGGAGTTGTCGTGAGACGATAGAATTTACACATTATCAGATCTAGTTGCGTGTACAACCTTTTTTATTGATTTTGAATCATAAATTTTTATTCAATGAAGTATGATAAATATTTTCGCACAACATAATTTCTTATTTTTATCCCTTTCGAGTGAAGGTTGAATTTGAATGTACGATTGAAATGATACCCCATAGGAACGATGATTGAATCTTATATAAATTAACAATATTGATAAAATTGTTTCAATATCTCCACTTCTTATACCAATGAATGGCTTGCTCAACAATTAAATACATGTCTATTATTCTAATCACTAGTAAAAAATGATGAAATTAATGACTAGGTGACTAAAATGTTAGTCACCGCAATTATTTTAAGTGAATTATTACTAAATTTGAGTAATTTTTGTGATCAAACTAGAAATGACTAACTTAAATGACTAATTTAGTCTTGGAATAAAGTATACACCAGATAATAAGTGAATAAAGTAAATGTGACTAACTTAAATGACTAATTTGGTCTAGGATTAAAATATATGACTAGAAAATAAGTGACAAAATTAATAATGATTAATGTAAATGATTATTATAGTCCAATAAAAAATATGTCCAAATAAGAAGTACAAAAAGTATATGGATTTTAGTCATTTATGTTAGTAATTTTAATCATGGTCCCTCCATATATGGAAAATTGCAATTTTGGTACCGAAGTGTTACATTTCACTATAGGTGTCTCTAATCCATTTGCAAGATTAAACTTAGAGACAAAGGGGTATATGAATTTACAACTCTGTTGAAATTATGAATACCATTTTGTTCTAAAGTTAACAGCAAGGCATCGATTCATCTACAATTAACATAATTTGATGTATCATCTATCAACTTTACACTAATTCATTCATTATAAGTTTAGTAAAGGTAATATTAATTAGATAGACAAATTTATATTTATATTTATATTTAATATTTAACATAAAAGTTTAATTTTTAAACTTCATTGATTTATGTTAAAAGTGAGTTGTTTTAAATCTAAGGTTAAATTTTCATATTTACATTTAATAACTAGATAAATATAACATTTCTTATGTTAAAAATGTGAGTTCATTTAAATCTAGCATTAAATCATCATTTTTACATTTTATAAATACTAAATAGAGAAACCTACAATATATATTTATAGATCTATTTAGTAAATAGATATGAGCATTTGTTAATTTAGGTATGAAACTTAATTAAATTTTTAATGATGTATTAACCTTTTTTTTTTATGTCAATGTTATATTCATGTAGGAAAAAAGGAGTACATATAGCCAGTTACAAAGCAGATGGTCTCACCTCAACTTGGTTTGTTAACAAAAATTTTCACCAAACGCAAAAAAATGCAAAAGAGGGACTAGGGACATAGTCCATAAATGGTTGGGACAGAGTCTCCAAAACACATATAAAACATAAACAACACAAAAGATCATACTATTCATCTAACGTGGTGGATTCATGGTTGTTCGGGGTTATTCCTAGATGCGGTGGAGGACAGAAGTCACAATGACCGTGTCCTTAAAAGTGCACCAACCAAGTCTCCAGCTTTTCTACTTTCTTAGTGAGTTGATTTTGACCTCCCCAAACAACTACAAGTCTCTCCCGGACTTGGCACTATAAATAGTGCATTCAGTCCAATTTTTCCATATGCTCTGCATGCTCCTCACAACATAATCTCTCAGTTGTGTCCTCTCTTTCCATTAGGATGTTGATAAGTGCACGATTATTCTCTAGGCAACGATGTTGGATAAATTGCCCCTCATTTACCTCAAAAACATAAAACTCACGATTCCCCTTGCCACCATGGCCTCCTCTGCCCTGACGACTATGCTTTTGAACCCTCAAACCCCCACCTATGTTATCCCCTCGCTTACCTCCTCCACTGCCCCCATATACACCCGCACTAACGAGTCGTGGATGCCAACAGTCTTTTCACTCGATCATGGAGCTACCATGATTATTTCTGAGTGTGCCACACCCATAGGGCCATGGATGACAGGGGACGAAGAACACCCACACCACACCAGGGGCTTCATAATTCGCCAACGTCGAGGAACCCCATCGTGTGTAGAGTCAATAAAGCAGACCCCCCACTATAGAAAAAAAAACACCACTAGCAAAGGAGCCAAATTTTGTCTCCTACCACCATAAGGAAGCACAGAGACACCTTCCAATACCAGATAAAGACTTCTACCACGATCAAAACCAAATACCATCACCCACCAAACCAACATAGGAAATTGAACAACAAACGATGACAAAGTAGCCGAAGCCTAAGTGTAACTTTCCCCAAGGCAGTGACCAACCTCCAAATTCTCCACATAGAGACCGCACAAAAATACACCAGACACTATCACACCCATGCTAGAGGGCACTAAATTTGGAAAAGTAACTAGTTTTCTGCCACCACCCTCGAGGTTTCCTAGACTACAAATTGTAGCTCCCTCTCTTATCACGAAAAAATAGACTCACTGAAAGCCAAGAAAAATGGAAACGAGTGATCTCACTTCCCTTCAAATTCCTATCCTCAACCCAAATACATTCAATAGCTAAGAAACTGAACATAAGGGACCAATTGAACATACCACACCAGCAAATTCCCATGACAAGCACACACAAGCCACTCTCTTTGTAAACCTTCCTGTGACATTTATGCTTCCTCTTTAGAGGCCACCATCTGGACCAACACCAAACCATATTTAGGAGTCTAATGTTGGGCTCCCTCATCTTCTCCTACCTTATCCTTTCACCACCTCTGAACTCCAATGAAAAATTGATTTTCACATAAATTGCCAATGTGAACCCAGTAACTCTCAACCCATAACCCATTAACCCCTCACCCCTAACCCCTGAAATCCTTAACTGTTAAATCCCCTAACACCTAAGCCCCTAATCCCTAATCCCTTAAGCACTAACTCATTATTCACCTAACCCCTAACTATGCCTAAATCCCCTAACCCATAAGCCCCCAATCCCTAATCCATTAACCACTAACTCATTATTCCACGAACCCCTAAATGCACCTAAATCCCCCAACCCCTAACCCCCCAATCCTTAACCCATTAACCACTAACTCATTATTCCCCTAACCCTAAGCCCTGAGCCCCTAATCCCTAATCCCTTAACCACTAACTCATTATTCCTATAACCCTTATAACAGTCCTTAAAACTCATTGGGATTATCCATTCCAAACAAGAGCATCTCTATTTGGGACCTACGATTGGGTTAATTCCCCCTTGTTGGAAAGATTAAAATGGTTAATCTTTAATATAAAAATGTAGATAAAATATTTCATTAAAAATAGGGAACCAATATACCATCTCTTCCAGGCTATACCTATCGATTGCTTGGCCTCTTCTTGCTCTCACATGAATGTAGTATTTCTTGATTGGTATAGAAGAATGTTTCACATTATGAATTGTTTGTTTGGGACAAGTTTCAGTTGTTTCATCGTTGTTACATTCTTCAAGATTATACTTTAAATCATCCTAGTCTTTTGTACTCTCTCCAACTTTGTAGTGCTTTCCATTCCTCTCAGTCTCATATGTTTCCTTGGTCTGTTAAGGGACAAGGTCGACAACATTAGGATGTTTTTTCAACAAACTAGGGTATTTAGAGGACAAAATTTGGTAGAGCAAGAGTATAATCACAGCTTTCTCATGAATGTGGGACACTCAAACTTAATATTTTCTGTAGCAGTCATGAGATAGAGTGTGGTTATTGAGAATTCATCAGATTTCCATTCTTCGGACTTAAATTGTGTGACAACACTGTGGTTGAGTTTTAAATTTGAGATTGAAGATACATTTTGTTTAATTTCAATATACATTTTCATCAATAAATTTAAAGCTATGGCTAAAAAATACTATAAATTAATAAATAGAGAAGGCATGGCAACAAGAAAGAGTAACTACAAAATTGTTACATTGAGACACAAAGAATAAAGAACTATTGTGCACAAAAAAAGACCAACGAAACTATCATCTTAACCCCTAATCCCTTGAACAATAGTTCCCAACCCATAACCCATTTAACCGCTAAACCTTAAACCTCTAAAGCCTTAACCCCTAACCCATTTAACCCCCTAAACCCTAAACCCCTTAGCCCTTAAACCTTGATTCTCATACCCTAACCCATTTAACCCCCAAAACCCATAAAACCTTAACACATTTAACCCCCTAAATCTAACCCCATTAACCCCTAACTCCTAACCCGTAAAATCCTTAACTGCTAAATCCCGTAACCCCCTAAACCTCTAAACCCCTAACCCATTTAACCCCCAAAACCTAAACCTATAAATCCTTAACCCCTACTCCCTAAAAATTTAACCCCTAACCTATTAAATCCCTTAATTCAGCAAGAATATGGCAAGCCAAAGTGCATTACATTTTTACTCACGATGATGTTATTCATTGAAAAAATTTATTCAAACCAAAAAAATTTCCATGCCATAAGTTAGGGATTAACTCAAAATCGATGGCCATTCAGGTGCTAATATGTTTTGTTTGATCATACCGTGCTTGCCATGTGTTGATTTAGAGAGAAACCACCGCAAGTAATGAGATGATCCAAAAAACACAGAAGGACCCATGAATGTGACTCCCTGTCTACCACGATAATGAAGAAAACAATTTAAAATAAACAATAAGAAAATGCGTGGAATTGATATGTTAGTTAAGGATAACATAAAAACGCGGTTGCAGAGAATTTGATGACAAACGTACAAAAAAAAATTCTACAGTGATGAGACATCCTTGTTAGTATTTTGGGTACAAATAAGTTTAAGAACCTCAAAACAACTCTTGGAGTCATGTTCAATGAGCGACCATGAACTTAGGGGTGTCAGAGTGGCTAATAATCATATTTTATGGTGGATTATAATCACCATACATAACATTGGTCATTTAGGTCATTTGTTTGGTGGTCAATGTTGGTGAATCACTATATTATATCATGGTACCATATATTTCGTTTTTAAAGGAAAAAATATATTCAACATGAAATAAGTTGCATCTCATGTAAATGTTTAATGTTGCGATGTTGTGAATGGTTTGCACATTATATGTATCATATATTTGTAATCACTTCTTTCAAGTTTACTTTAAGAAATAAAGGAAGAGGTGCAAGGCCTTACCATAAGAAGGAATTGCAATAACTCGTCAACTCATATCATTCAAACATTAGCCCATAAATCAAGCACATGCCCTAATTTCTCCAGTATGGAAACCCTTGGATGAATATGATAATGAACTCCTCCCAACCGCTAGTTCTAACCCAACTATTGAATGTCTTTGGTTGGCATGTGTAAATGCCTTTAATGGATCCATCGATATGTATGAAATCCAATTTTGCATTGAAATGGTACAAATACCTAGATTAACATGAGGTATAGAAATTTCAACCTTACAACTCTCTCATCCAATATTAAATAATTAACTAATTAGTCAAGGGGTAATCTAGTTAATTGTATATTAAATATTAAAAGCACTTATATTAACACAAGAAAATAATAATATTATTTAATATAAAGTTATAATATAGGTAGATGCTAAATTGGAATATGAGATCCCCTTGTTTGTGGGAAAATATATGCCCTTCATGCAATGATTTAGCTACTTAATTCATGGAGGTATACATACCTTAATTTCCCTTGGATTAAAAATTGTGACATTTAAAGGGGAAACACTTTAACACAATTCTAACAAGTACAAACTTAATTTGTATATGTATCAAAGTTATTTTAAGAGTTGCATGACATGTTTAATTTTTCACGAAATCAACAGAACTCATGAACTATTAATCACAACAGGCATGTATGGTCGATTTTGATTATCATAGGTTTGTTATTTTGGTTTTCCCAATTCACAAATTTCACGCATTGTTACTATTTTTAAAGGTATGTCAGGTTGGTTTGCTTGTTCAACATCATGCACATTTGGTTGTGTTCATTAAAGGCATTTTAGTTCATTGACAAAACAAATAGTTTGTCAATTTGGTCAACTTAGTGAGTTGTGTGTCATGTCAATCATCTTAATGAGCAACATGTCATGTCGATTAATTTATTTACTGACATGCGCATTCCATTTTCATTGTTAGTGATGTGTTAGTTTGGTTATTAACATATATTTTTTACTAACACTATCTTGGAGATTAACCCTATCAACATGCATGTTTAACTACAATTGCGAGAGGTATGTTAGGCTAGTCAACCCAATCAACAACATTTATGTTCAATTACAAATGTTGAGTCATACCACAATGGTCACCTGATTACCAACATGTACCTTTTGGTTATCACTAGTGGAAGCGAGTTAGGTTGGTAAAATTGATAAATTACATGTATGTTTGGTTACAAGTAGTAAAGCCTCATTCAAATGGTCAATGAAATAAATAGTGTCCAAATATTGTTACCAATATTGAATACATGTTTTTTTGGTTAACTTAGTTAATATCACATAAATTCAATAGGATTGTTCAGGGCATCCAAGGACACTCAACCCATTTAAAGTAGTGCATAACATTTATGAGGGCTTTCTTATTGCTTGGTGGGTGAAAATAGTGTGTTATTATTCCCCCACAAGTGTTCAATATTGCCATGTGACATGTTCACCCCTCAAGGGCTGAATTTCCTTCTTAAGGGGGTTTTCTATTTAAGATAGGGTTAGGTCCAAGTATAGAGTGACTTTCGTATAATAGATACCACTTAGTTGTGATTGTTGAGTTAACGTGGTGCTTTCATAGCTTTTGAGAGGCTTCTACGACATTGCAATGTCTAAAATCAATTAATTTCCACTTGCTTGTGTTCATGAAAATAGTTTCAATCCAAAAAAAAAATGTATGTGAAAGCAAGTTAAATAGCCCAATGCTCGTTGACACACATAAACAACGTTACTAGATTGATCTCCTTGCTTGTATTTGTTGGGGTTCAACCTCATCCCACCTAACATAGCTCATTTAGTCCACCATTACATACACATGCATATTTCTAAAGAACATGAAAAACTTGACCATTGTCATACCTTACAAAGGAATTTCAAAAACATTGTTTCATTTGCATGACAACATATACATATGTGCAATTTCCATCAATATTTCCTAAATTTCTATATAGTTCCCTTCATTGCAATATTCTACCACCTTCACACCCCTTAAACCCTATGAAATTTTTTTTATTGATTTCATGACCCTCTCCATTTTTTAATTTCCTTAAATTAATCTTATAACACCCACCATTAAAATCATTACCTACACTTACATATATCCATTAACTCTATAACTCAACAAATATTAAAACTATAACAATAATATAATTTTAATACTGTATAAATGAGATATCTTCACATCTAAAACCAATGATATATTAAGGCTGATATGTTTCATTGCTTCCTTGAGAACCTTTTCCCTAGACAAACAAGGACTCAACAGGCTCTAGTGACCCTCATTGCGAGGAAATGCATAAAAAAAGTGGGAACTTCCAAAACTTAGGGAATCCTTCCCACTCTCTCAAATTTCGGAAGGTAAAAACAAATGCATTGGGAGGGAAAATCTCCCAATGCACGGATAGAAGGATAAAAAAATGAAAATAAATTAATAAAATACGGTGTTGAAATGTTTTTACTCTTTTTATTGATATCCGAGAAGGTAAAAACAAATACATTTGGAGGGAAAATTTCCCAAACCACAGATAGAGGGCTGAAAAAATGAAAATAAATTAATATTTTTTACTCTTTTTACTAAAATTCGACAAGGTAAAACAAATGCATTTGGAGGGAAAATTTAAAATGAAAATAAATTAATAAAAAATGGTGGTGAAATTTTTTTACTCTTTTTACGGAAATCCACTAGAATCACTGGAAGGTTTCGAATTCCTGGTTAATGGGGTAGCAGCACCCTGGTAATTGATGAGGGATGCCATTGACGCAATGAATGGCAAGGTACTTGATGGGAGGAGCATCACCGCTAGCCCAGCCTAGTCCAGAGGAAACAGGGTGGTAGTAGAGGTTGTGGCTCACATGGCTACTGTGGGGGCGACAGTGATGGGGTTACAGTGGAAGCGGTGATCATGGAAACCATGGTTATGGCGGTGGTGGTGGCTACAACGATGGTGGCAGTGGAAGATCTCACTATGGTGGTGGTGGGTCTGACGGTGGCAGCTGAAGGAGATGATGTTTCCTTAGGTTTTTGTTTTTACCTATAAGTGGTCTAATGTTTTGGTTCTGTAAGAATCCTGTTGGTGGTAGAGATCTATGTTGCTAACTGTCTCTGGGCTTGGTGTTTCAATGTTCTGTAAACTCTGTCTAGTTTTTGATCTGGATCTCTGTGGCTCTCGTTGAGCTGTATCGAAGTGGAAATATACAAACATATGGTTCTAATCATTAAAGGAGGACCAAGAAGAGCTCGAAGCTGTAACTCAGTCGATGGCCGAAAACGATGAATAAAATCAACCAACGGATGTGTCTAGCCCAGACGACGATCAAGATGCTTATGGCAGCGACGAGGCTAAAACCGACGACGAGGTAATTTTGTCAAACTTCATTTCTTGATGAAATCAACATCTTGCTTATTCCGTCTCACATGCTCCTGCCACTTGTTCTACGCATGATCTAGGTGCATTTAAGATTTAATATTAAACCTTTTGAGATTATATCTGGAGTTAGTTAATTTATAGCATTCAAAAGTTCGTTGGGTTTTAAATTACACGTTCTATTTTGAATTTTTTGTTAGTTTTCTTAAGGAGCATGAAACGTCCATGATTTACTAAATGGCGAAATAATGGATTTAGAAATTTGTCTAAAAATAAAAGATACTCTGGCCATTGATCAAAAACAAATATACTGGAGTTAGTTAATTTATAACATTCCCAAGTTCGTTGGGTTTTAAATGATATGTTTTATTTTGAATTTTTTGTTAATTTTCTTAAGGAGCATGAAAAATCCATGATTTACTAAATGGCGAAATAATGGATTCAGAAATTTGTCTAAACATAAAAAATACTCTGGCCATCGATCAAAAACAAATATACTAGCAGTTTCTTCTAAAGCAGTTGTCCCTATACTGGGAGTTGCTTCTGAAGCAATTTCTCCTAAAAGTATACACTTAAGGTAGTTCATCTCGTCAAGATTGATGAAGATTTGTTTTTTATTTCATTGAATTGTTGTGCGTGAAGATGTTGCAACATAGAATTATCAAGATCAATCTCAAACATCTTTTCCACTATCTTAGTATATGCGGTCTCATGGCGCTTCTTGTCTGCATCAATAGTTCTACATATTTGATTGAATTTCAATTCACCGTATCCTTTAAAAAATCTTTTAGAATTTCCATGTGATACGAATGTTGCTATCTCCTAGAAAAGTGTATAGGAAGCACAAATAGGGGCTATAGTTCCACATATTTGTGCCAATTTCAAATGATGGTATCCTTTAGCAAATCTTGCAGTGTTTCCATGTGACACGAATGTTGCTCTCTCATGGAAATAAGTGTATAGGAAGCCCAGATAGGGGTTATTTTCTGTGCGTGGATCGTAAATAAGCCAAAACATGAAGTCAAATAATATTATCAACGATATCCTACAAAAAGCTCCCAACACGCAATATAGAAAATCTTGTAAAATGGCATTACAAAATGCAATCCCACAGCTTGTTGACACCAATAGTAAATGTAATAAAATACTTAAAGAGGCATATAGGAAGCCTGGATAGGGGCTATTTTTTGTGCGTGGATCTTAAATAAGCCAAAATGGGAAGTTAGATAGTATTCATCAACAATATCCTGTAGAAAGCTCCCAACATGCAATATAGAAAATCCAGTAAAATAGCATTACAAAATGCAATTCCACATCCTGTTGACACCAATAGTAAATACAATAAAATACTTAAAGAAGTGTATAGGAAGCCCAGATAAGGGCTATTTTTTTTGGCATGGATCCTAAATAAGCCAAAACGTGAATTCATATAATATTCATCAACAATATCCTACAGAAAGCTCTCAACATGTAATATAGAAAATCCAGTAAAATAGCATTACAAAATGCAATCCCACAGCCTATTAACACCAATAGTTAATGTAATAAAATACTTAAAGAAGTGTATAGGAAGCCTAGATAGGGGCTATTTTATTTGTGTGGATCCTAAATAAGCCAAAACGTGACGTCAAATATATTCATCAACAATATCCTGTATAAAGCTCCCAACATGCAATTAGAAAATTCAGTAAAATATCATTACAAAATACAATCCCACATCCTATTGACACCAATAGTAAATGTAATAAAATACTTCAACCATATGTTTCTAAAATTTAAACACTTGTGTCGTCACTTACCATTCCATAACCAATAAAACACTATATGGTTTTATCAACCTGTCTCATGTCCACTCGACCACACAAGTAAAGATACTAATTAAGAAGATCACCTTGTCTATTTTCCTCAGCTGTCCACATACGTGTCCACCTCGCCCAGGATGTGGGATTGGGACCAGTTTCATCTCTTACACTGTCGAAGGTGTTGATCATGGTCTAGTAAGTGGGCAACACTTCCTCGGTAATCATATCTCCCACAAGGAAAACTAAATACTCATCTGGTAATTCAAGTGACCACTCCTGCAACTCTCTAACTTCTTCAAGGAATCCCTTAGAACAACCATGAGGAAAAAATTCTTGACTCCTAGGCCTCCAAGACTTCTTAACAATCTTTAAATGAACCAATATATTGTCTTCTGCCTAGTCCTAGAGTGATTTAAAGATCTTAATCTTCTCAGGTGGCATGGAATGTGTCACCTGCTCATGAACTTCACGTGGTTTTATTTTAATCCTTTGAACTTCCCTGAAAAATGAAACTAATGATATCAGAAATCACAAGTAATTAGTTCATAAGAACTAAAAATATGATTGATTAGATACATGAGGTAATTAAGTTCATGCATTCCCCACAATATCCCTGAATGACATAATCTACTTATGAGTCATGAATACATCACCGAACATGACAATTAAATGGGAATCTGAAACTTGATCCATGGGAAGATGCCAGATACAAATAGCCTAAAGAAGATAGGGATGCTACCTATTAAAATAATTAGAATAGAAAAGTCAATCCCACTACATTTATTGAATTAAGATGGATAAAAAGACCATTTACGCTTTAAAAAAATTTCTGAAGTTTATGACCAATAAAGCTGCAAATACGGATAAGTTGACCATTCTTGCTCAGTCACAAGAAACCTACCTAGTGCTACAGAAGATAATGGGAAAATTCAAGCATATATCTTGCCAAACAAGCCTGAATCTCAAACCAAGCACCACTTGAAAGTATAATATTCAAGTATTAATAGGCCTGAATCTCAAACCAAGCACTGTTTGAAAGTATAATATTGTTCTCGAGACTCAAACTCTCAATCATCTTGTGTACGCATGTGTTGTAACAAAAAGCAATTGTTGTTAATCTCTGTTTGAAGTCTTTTTATTCTGCATTTTTTTCCTTATTTTGTTGTTCTTGTGACTAGCTGTAGAATACTCTGCCGGCTGAGAAAAAGTTCTCTAAACTACTGTGTCAATTTCTTGAGTAATACACGTGTGCAATGAGTGTAGTTGAAAGGGGAGTAAACTCCAACAAAATCTGAGCTATTTTCTTTTTTAACTCATCCTCTAAACTATTTTTCAAATTGGCTGAGTAATACATGTGTGCAACGAGTGCGGTTGAAAGGGGAGAAGAATCCCATAAAGTCTTAGCTAATTTCTTAGTTAACTCACTTATAAAACATGTGTCCAATACTGTTGTGTATGTACTTTATAGAATGTCTACCTATCTCCACTCTGGTGCTATGTGTTAGCCATAGTCTGCTGTGAGTAGATTGCATGGAGGCCGATCTGAATAGATACAAGAGGGAGGCTAAGGGGAGTCCAACTGTCCAACTCCGAAATAAATTTTCCTTGAAAATTTACAATTAAACCTTACCAGAACATATGTATAGGCTGCTGTGTGGAGTATTATCAGGCTGCTACATGGATTTTGGAACTAACCGAGCGTATTTCAAATTTCCCTTTCTTGCAATGACGAAACATAAAGGGGAAACAAACCAAGACAAGGAGGGAGCACATTGAATTCTGCAGATACCACAAATTGTTGTAGACCCTAGGTGGATGCTCCAATCACCCTTTTGACTCAGCCTTTGACTTCATATTAATTTTCCATGTCATTTTCCTTGCCCCCTATGACTTTGAAAAATAATAAACAAATCACCACTTATTAATTTTTTGAATTTTTCTTCACTTTTTTCCACTAACATTAGAGAAAGTGGGTTTTGAGGGGGTAATAATGATTTTTTTACCCTCAAAGTGTACATGCGAAGAATGTTGGGATGGAGACCACAAATTTTAGTACTTATAAGCCCCCAACATCTTGCAGGCTCACTTAGCTACATTTTTTAATAGACACATTGCCCACCCCGAGTCTTCTTATTTCTGAATGAAGTTTCTTTATAAAAAAAATCATAATTTTCATCATCCTCATAATTTTTTAGTGATGGGTTACCCATCAACAGAAGCCTCATGACCTTGGTCCTCAATTCTTATATAATCCTCATTCTCCTCCATAGTCGATGCATATTCATTATGGAGTTATCTTTAGTTGCAAAATATTCACATATTTCAAGGTAATTAAAAATAATTTTCAAACTAACAACTTCATCTCACCACCATGGCAGAGAAGAATATAATTGCGAAACCAATGAGATGATTGATAACTCCCAATAATAAATTAATTTGGTTCTTGCAAGATCATTGATGTGAAATTAATGGGAGGAATGACTTCGCCATTGCTAGGACCATGCACATTAGCTGATAAAGAAGTGGCTGGGTCTCCATTGTCCAAGCGAAGGCTTATACACTCCAGCACAATTTTTGTACATGGAATGATCTAGCTACATGAAATTTTTATTGCTTCTTTCGCTGCCGAAGTGCCAATGATGTATATGTATGTCACATTGTGAACTTGAACAATGAAAATATGATTTTTGCATGGTTTTAACTGATTGTGGCATCATAATGGATGGGCACAGTAATATTGATCCATAATAATGGGATTTGAGATGCTAATCATGTTCACATGTTGGAACATTATTTGTTGGGCATACCCAGAATCCCCTGCCATGTTTTTATGCATACTGATTCATTTTCTGTGCAATTGAGAGAAGATCCATTAATAATCACATCTCAAACTATATCCTCTAAATCCCTACTTCCAAGACTTCCAATACTTATTCTGTGCTTAGGCCCACAAACTAGTTTGTTGATTTCAATGTCTAAGGTTTGTGTAGCTAAAGAAACACAATCATCTCCTATTGCAATTGTGAAATTATGAATCACTACATTTCGAGAGGCGGAGACTTGAATTCCATTTGTATTTTTACTATCCCTAGGATCAACAATTTCCAAGTTTGACTTGAACATGTGTTTACTAAGCTATTTCAAGATGGATTTTTGGACTATCCTTGAACTTCAAATCTCTCAAATGTACATTTGAGATAGAATATACCATAAATTATGTGGGGACACTATGGAAAATATGGTTTTGGTCTCGGTTGCAATCACCAACCCACCATTCCTCGGTCGTCCCATCGATAATGCCTTTGCTATAAATAGCTAATCCTTGGACCTTGGAGAACATAAGCTATTCATTGCGGTCTTGGATGAATTTGGTAGAATAAATTTTCCTTATACTTGGCACCCAAGCAAAGGGAAGTCCATGTTATGTGATGCATCCTCAAACTTTGGGAACTCATTGAGAATAAATAGATATCTTATTGACATTCCATGTAATTTTTGGGAGATAGTAAGGCTATATATTTGTCATGTTAATTAGTGATCAAGAAATTGTCATTCTGCAATTGATGGCACAGTCTATTAGTGGTCGTAGTTTGTGGAATATAAATTTTCATACATGATTGTTTTAAGATGGCTGCAAGGATGACAATCATTACATCTGATTATGCAACACATTGTGTCTGAAAATGTTTGCATTGTGGAGAAGTTAAATTGGAATAGGGGCAATCTTGTTTGTTGCAACCGCAAATATGACATTATTTTATACCAAGGATCTTACTAAGCTAATTTTTTCTCTTTCAATACTATTTTACTACTAGTGTTCAATGTTCTAAAATGTGTTGTTATCAAAATTTGACTTTTGAAGCTAATGGTATTTTTGTTTTAAAATTACATCTCTAGAAATTTTTTTTTTTTTTGGGACATTTAATGTAGTTATAGTTTATAAGCTTCAAATTCCATGAGAAATGATTATAATTTAGTTCAATTTTTATATATTGGCAATTTGAAATTTCATCATGATGCATGCCAATCATATAAATAGTCAAATTTGCATTTTAGGATCCTACAATGAATTGTGGAACAAAGTTTTGTATTTTCATATTGAACTATAGTGTTCAGTGTGTCTATTTTCATAATGCTATTTGCAATTGACAATAACTGAAGTGGTTGGTCAAATTTGAAGGTTGTTGCTACCTATTATTGTTGGTCATAGAGTCAGTTTGATTTTCTGTTTTCAATTTGTTTTGAAAAAATTCAATTTATTTTCATGCAATTGTTGGGTTGATAAGTCATTTTTTTGTTAACCTTGTTAGTGCCCAAATCATGTTACCATAAATGGAATCACAGGATATTTTTCCAAGAGATGGTCAGGAAACATAAGGAGTATTTAAAAACATCTATAATATTTTTTAGAAGTACCATAGTACACAATAACATTGAGTGGTATCGTAGGAAAGGAATGTTTGGATGTAAGTTTGGTTGCATTGTAGGACAAAGGCTTTACTTTAGAGTAGCCTTGAGCTGAGTTGTTGATTGGATTGTTTGGACTATATAGAAAAATAATTATTTTTTACTTTGTGTTTAGATTAGACATCATAAATTAAAAATTCTAACATTTAATAAAATCATAAATCTCACGTTCTTTTATACCAATTTTTTTTCTTTCAAGATTCTTTTCCTAGAATTGACTATGGATGGAGGAGAATCGAGATTAAAAATTGAAGGTTTTAGTGCTAGGTGGGGAATTTGTTTCTATAGATTTTGAAGACTTGAAGAGTTTCCATTGTATAATGCAAAGCTTTCATAACTTGCTTGTAAATTGAAATCATGAAGACTCAACAGATTGTTAGGATTGTTAGCATGTCTTTTGAGAGGATGGATTAGAGCATTGACCATTAAGTGGATTTCAGATTTCAAATGGGAGTCTGGATGATCAGAATGGTACTTAGAGACACCATTTCCTATCAAAGTTAAAATCCCCAAATATTTGTACTATGTGGAGTAAGGATAGAGCTAAACATTAATGATTATAACTATAGGTAGAACCAATTCTCACTCGATTGGAAATTGTGCTTGATCATATTTTCTAGAATTTAAAATAACATATTCAACAATATCATATGATCATATCAACATACATCAAAATTTCCAAGGAGCATGGCATGAAGTTGTGAACTAAGATAGACAAATCTCAATTTGTCCATTATTAAGAGTCAAATCCAAAATCAGGTTTCAAAATATGGTAATAGACAACAAATATAATAGCTTAGGAATAAGCAGAAAAGAAGGCCCTCATGGTTTTGTGTAATGTTGCTCGAATTGCATGAACTTATTTTTTTAGATATACTAGATATTGGGTCTCTTAACCTTATTAAGCAGTCCTTTTGAGGTTGCATCTAGGTTGCCCATGTTAATGATAATAAGGTAGATGTATAGTATGTGAAACTAGTGATGATTTTGGTTTGTCTCATCAATCATTGTTGATTTTTTCAAGAAGTGATTAGGTCAAGAATATGTGAAAAACCAAAATTAATATTTTCAAGATTTGTTTTTAATTTTTTCCCTAAGTATTAGCAACACTGATAAATTCCAAAATAGTATTGGAAAATGAGATCAAACTAAACTACCATTTTTTTGACAGACATAGTGGTTGGGTTGAAGTGTGGGAACTATGGGATAGCAAAAGGATTTTATCTTCCCTAGACGACCCTCTTCAAATTATTTGGGATAGTAATCCAAATAAGAAAATTTAATAATAAAGAAACCTTTGGATTATAGATACACTTCATAGTAATTTTTTTTCCAGTTTGAATATATCCACTTGTACAATTCCAATATAGTTGTTGTGAATTAGACTTCAGTGCCTGTGATTCATAGAAAGTGTTTGTGACATGTTTCTTAGATAACTCTACCATTGTGACCTTTTTAGCTTGGGCTCATAAGGAAACATGCACATTTAAAGTGCATGCTAATAGAGGGCATTTATTTGCAACACGTTTTGTGGTTTTTTCTTGACACATTAATTAATGACACCTATGATTAATAACTCTTTCATAATTTTAAATATTGTAAAATTGATTACAAATTGTAGTTGTTGAAGTGGCGGGGTTTATTTGAGAACGTATCCCTGAAAGAAATAGTCCCTGAGGATGAAAACACACATTTTCCCATCACTCCTTTTTCTAGGCACAACACCAAAATTAGAATAGTGTCTTTGCATATGTTAGACAATAGATAATGGTCATCAAGTTGGTTTCCTACAAACAAAGTTATTGTTGCTCTACTTTTTTATTTTTATTTAATATAAAATCAAGAAATTTCATCGAAAATATTAAGGTTTTCCCTGCGATAGACTTGACAATAATTTGAAAGCTTGCTTTGGTTTCACAACCCTCTCAAATTAAGGTCCCCTAAAATTTCCATTGTTACCAATTTTTTTGTTAAATATTTTTTGTTGAATAATTTTGTTGAACACTTTCCATGCAACCTCAGGTCCAAAGGAAATATTTTTTTTTTTGGGCTAAGTGATCAAGATTGAAACATGTTAACTACTAATCTATCTATGAGTACATCCAAGAATATTACTTTACTATACCCATAAGAACACATCTAAGCCATTATTTTTTGTGCTTGGACTATCATGTTAGTCCCTAAAGAGCAGTTTGGGTTCTTCCATTGCTAATAGAAAAAACTATAGATCTCTTTCCATATGATCCATGTTAACATATTTTCCAGTTTCTTTGTGTATGTCAGTTCCTTTGATCAAACTCAAAACAACAATAACCTAGGTGCCTCTGTTTTCACTACCTTTAATCTTTGAGACTTTGTGATTTCCACTTCAAGGCATTCCTTCATTGTGCAAGGCAAGGGATGTGTTGACTAGTTAGTGAGTAGTAAACACCCCAATATTTGTGGTGTTCTCGGCCTTAATAGTTTTAGTAGAAGGCTTAGAAATTGACCTTTTCCTAGATTAATAACCATAAAGCTATAGGAAAGTTTTGCAGTCACTCCCAAAGTTCACTCTATGGCTTGGGATCATAAGGAAACATGCTCATTTAAAGTCCATGATAATAGAGTTAATTTCTTTTCAATAAGTTCTATGGTTTTATCTTCACCTCTTAATTGATGACATTTATGATTAATAACTCTTTAGTAAAGTTTAATATATTTTAAACTTTATTACATTAAATTATAGTATTGGAGTGTTAATACTCTAAAATTATTCACTTGGATAACTCATTATATTAAAAGGTACCCCTTCAATGGTATTTTAGTGATGTATTTTAGAAAGTGGCATTCATGGGACACCTACCCTAGTGGAAAAGATGTGTCCTTGACCCACATGTTTTTTTCTGTGTGTGTGTGTGTTAAAGGGGCTTCCAATATGAGGATGAGTTACATTACCCTTGAGATGTGTTATCCAGTCACTTATAAATATGCACATTTAGATTGCGTTACTTGTTACATGGATACCTTTAGTTTTATTTGTAAATAATTTTATTTTCCCCAATTTTTCATAACTTCATTGTGCTTTTAACAATTTTCATTATAGAATAAGATGAATTTATATGGTTAAACTGTATTGCACACACACATTTTTCATTTCCTCTAAAGGACCCAAATTTCTTGGATAAAGATACATAGGATTGAATTGGAAATTTAAATGGAAAACAAAAACTTGCATCATTTGGACATAGCTAACATAAGTTGCTCCGAGACATGTTCGGATTTGGAAAGAAAGAAAAAAGCAAGTGCTAAAAATGTTATGTGTTATGTTATTTGTTATAACTTATTTTCATTTCAAAAATTTGTACAAACTTTGTCAGTTGATAGGTATGCCAATAAGAAATTGAGCACAACAACATTAACACTTACATATTCAACATGTACGATTAGAAAAGTTTGCATGAGTCATTCCTATTATCAATTTTTACTTCTTTTGATGCATGTGAAATAACCGTTTAGGTTGACCCTAAGTACCACCAATAGAGCTACTGAATTTACACCATATGCAAATACTTGAATTCTATTGATGGAAAAATAATTGCCTTTTTCATTATTCCAAGCATCCATTGTATCTATATACTATTCATAAACATGACAATTTTAAAAATAGGAGTGAAAAAACATATTGCACAAAGAAATAATTAGATCATAGTAGCAAGACAAGAACCTTCAAATTATTAGTGACACCATTGTGCAATGATGCAGATAATGGGAATTTAACACATGCCTCAATCTTGATAGAATACAAAATTTTAAATGATTGGTTTCATGCAAATGTACTCCACAACATGATATATTGTGATAAGTGTGGACATATTTTCTCAAGCTCCACATAGAAGAAGGTTTGAGAACTAAGGAAACATATTTATGATGTTAGTTGTTTACAAATTTGAGAAGCCTCAAGGTTTACAATCAAAATCTAGAAATTTTGTTTCCTGGTGGAATGTGAGAAATTCTTGGATTTGTATAATGCTTCAATGGTTGTTTAAGATCTAGGTAAGTGTGAATGAATAAAATCTTTCTATTGTTGTTCTATATTGGATTCCCATTCTCTCTATGTTATCAAAGGCAAGTTAAAACCGGATTAGACTAAGGGAGAACATATTCCATTTCCAAACTTTAACCTTACAGGGAAGTGCACTACACTTGTTTGATACTTCCACACATTCTGAGGGCATGCCAATATAGATGTTATTGTTTTTGGATACACTGGAGTTGGTTAGTTTTAGAAAATTTCTCTTTGTAAAATATGTTGTTTTCATGAAGTAATATATCCAACCAAGAGGATAAAGACTTGGCATGTCTAGGACATAGCAGTGTTATTTCTTGCATGTATTTGTGATTTATTAGTATTCCAACACTAATAAATTCATTACGTAGTTGTCTGTTTAGTAGTATATTACAATAGTGACTTGTTAAAGGAAAACGATTCTAGTTTGTTTGAACGTCATAAACTGGAAGGAAATCTAACTTTGAATTATAAAATGGAATATATTCTAAAAAATATGTTCTTTGATCAAATATAGGTATGTTTCCTGATGATTAAAAAAAAACAGTCACGACAATAAACAATGATTTTGGACACGATGAATTACAGAAATCTCCAACTCAAAAAAAGTTAGCATATTATGTTTTTTCTGCATCAGAGAAAAAAGAATGAGTAACCTTAAGTTTGCTTTGAATATTTATAGAATCGTTTTAGAGATTCTAAATGGAAATTGTGGGTGCTAATATTTCTCAATTAATTACAGGGAAAACAAGGGGCATGCATAATTTGTTCGCTTATGTGAATTGGATTCCTTTTTCCTTGGAATAGTACGTTGATAATTGAAGATTACTATATTGAATCTATATTCCCAGTTAGTATCACAATTTACAAAGTCTTGTCTTAGTATTTTTTAGTTTCTTTTTGTAACCTTGTGTGAGAAATACTTTGCTCCACCCATCAGATTTTAACTAACCAATTTTATTGTTGAAGTGTCACTGCTTCTTAAAGATAACTAGAGGAAACGATACAACTACAAAAGTGGAGCATGAGACATTCTTAGTAGGAATTGATAACTTTGTTTTGATTATTTGTGATATTTTATTTACTTTGTTTATACAGGTCATCTAGCCACATAGTAGCCACTATTTCCCAACTAAAGAAAACTTGTTTTATTTTCTTCCTTTTATGGGGAAAAATGACATTAACAGTATTGCTGATGTTTAGATATATATCATATAAATCCTTTATAGTCTACTTTAGTTTATATACAGTGTTCATTGACTTTCATGCCTTATAATCTTCATTGTAATTTTGTTTGTTTTCTTTTTGCATAAAATTGACTCAGTATTGATGGTAAGAAGCAAGGATTGAAGAAAGAGGGGAACCATAACACTAGAGTGAAAAAAAGAGAGAGAATTGTACTGGTCTAGTGGTACCTGTAGAACCAATATCCCGCATAAGACACACACATAAAAACTGATGGTCAAGTTTTAAAAGTTGGTGAATTTTCTTGCAATTCCTTGGCAAGATAATGATAATGTTTTGAAGTGATGAACAATATTTTATTTGTAAATTTTACTCCAACCAATATTAAGTTGGAAACTCATATTGTAATATTTGAAATTTTATATAATATAATTTATGTGGTTGAAATTATTTAAAGTTGCACTTGATATTACTTGGTATTGTAATTAACATATGTAAGTTTGTGTTTTGATATTAGATGAACATGTAAATTGTATGACAATTTTTTTTAAAATTTAGTTGCAAAATCATACTAATTAATTTATGTTCATTAATAATGAACACACAAAATCAATCTAAAACTGTTAAAACAATATTTTATATTGATTAATGATGAACACAAAAAAAATTAATATTCTACTAAATTATTCATTTATAATGCTTTTTAATGAAAGTAAATTAAATGAACAGAAACTACTAAATTAGTCGTTTACATAATGAATAAATGATTACCTCAAACGGTAAATTTGTGACCACAAATGATGACTCAAATTCATATATATACGACTACTAGTAGCTAATTTACAATATCTTATAACACGACTAAAATTTAGTCATATTTCTTCGGTCATTAATTGGTTTCAAATGATTACCAAAATTTGGATATATATGACTATTAGTAGCTAATTTACGGTATCTTATAACATGACCAACGTTTTGGTAATATTCATTTGGTTATTAATTGGTTTTCTCAGGTGATCATATAGTAATATATTTTTTTGTATATTTGGTCATTAATTGTGACAATTAATGACCAAATCAATGATTAAACCAATGACCAAATAAATGACTAAATTAATGATTAAATCAATGATTAAATTAATGAGCAAATTAATGACCAAATATACAACTAGAAAACAAAATTGAGATAACCAATTAATTAGTAAGCTAAAATTGACCAAAAGTTGGTTGTGTTATAAGATACTGTAAATTAGCTACTATTGGTCACCGACCAAAAAATAGTCGTTTATACGCAAATTTTAGTCATTTTTTAGTAACTAATTAGCCATTTTGTACTAGTGAGTGAATCAATGATATTTATTTTTCGGAAAGAAAAAACACCCAATTATATTAGATAAATAAGAAACCAGATTCGTTGGGTGGGGCCCACGAATCTCGAATCTGACATATTCGATACAATACATACGGATTCATACCGAAATCAATGGATTTTATCGTATCCGTAGAATCCCCATCCTATCTTCTACGGATACGATCGAATCCTGTACAGCCGGATTCGAGCAGTGGAAAATTGTGATTTTGACTTATAAAAGTGTGAATTTGACAATTGTATGATGTATCAATGTATCAATATATCATGTATGAGTATCTAAGATATTAAATCTATCTTTGAATAAATGAAATTGTAAGAATTTGTGTAAAACATATCTAATTTTTAATATATATATATATATATAATAAAATAATATTTATCCCAAATGTATCTTGTTCAGGGGTCACCGTATCCTGAATCTGATTCTTGAATCTTCGTATCCATCGAATATTGAATCCCCATATCAAGTGACCATATAAGCAGTACATAATCTGTTCTGGCACAACCATAATGAGTCCCATACTTTTTTTCCACCTTTTCTATTATAGTTTACCATTCCACCCGATCAGGTCAAAACACATATGACCAGAAAATATTATCCATATACAAATCTCATCTACTAATATATATGCTTCATAAAGAGATGTTCTTATCAGTGCATTCAAAAGGATACATGTGGAAATTTGAAAACACATATAATCTCTATAGATACTGTGTCCCAGCAAGGGTCTCTAAAGATAATGCAGAATTCAAAAAACCAAAATAGATTTTCATATAAGAAAAAATGTCGATAAAATAGTAGAATCTGGCTCGCTTGACCCACTCTCTTGTATGGATACCTGTGGCACTTGTCCTGCTCACTTGCATGGCAACACAATGCATTAATAGTATAGTGCAACATAACCTGTGCCCAGATTAACAAAACCAACATGATATGTACATAGTACCTGTAAAAAAAGGTCGAACTTCAAAAAGCATAGGCCCGTCAAGCCATGTCGAATCACGGCAGAGGGACCTCATATTATTTATGCAGTTTCCTCCCTTTGTGATGTGAAATGTTAATACTACCCATGGGAGCTATGAGATCTCGTTTTGATAGCCAGTCGGCAATGTAAAATGTTAATACTGCCCATGGGAGCTATGGGATCTCGTTTTGATAGGCAGTCTACCCTTGTCTTGTTCTCTGTATATATACTATATCCAAGGGTTATTAAGTGTCTGGAGCATTTCACCCTGGTGTTGTTCTCTTTATATATGCCACATCCAAGGATCATTGAAATTCTGAAGCATTTTTTTAACACAAGAAATCCATCCCAAAAACCCCTTGGACTAAATATTGAATGGCCACCAAAACCATCAATGATAGTTTTTGCATCCCAATATATATTAACAGACTGCACTCCTAAATTATAGGCAACCTAGAAACCACTCCATAAGGCCAAAAGTTGTGCTTTATAGTTATTAACTTCCCCTTCGTTCCAATATATCAGGTATCTCTCCATTTTAATCCATGCCCCACAACTGCAGCGTTCATCTTGTTGATCCCATCAAAGTATATGGCTAGTAGAGTGATGGAATTCAGTTCAATATGTATAGAAATTTTCTTAGCAGGTGAATCATGACCTGGCACCCCATCCATCCAGACCATAATAACACCCATATATGTTGTTAATATTGGCAGATTCCCCATTGAATATACAAATATTTGGTGAAAGCCAAATTTCCCCCATCAAATAGAATGGCAATGATTTATATTTATTTTTCAAAGAACCCCAAGATTCAAATGTATTAATGAAGTTGTTTGTTCTCCATCACAAGCCTATGTGGAAACCAGAGGATAAAGCCCAAAGCGACCATGTAAACTTACATAATATTACAATATGAGAAACCAATTCCTCTTGTTCATGACAGAAAGAGCACCATCACGGTCCATAGAAACCTTATCTCATAAATTTATCCCAACTCAGGATACGACCTTTCCATGCCAGCCAACCAAATAAGAGAATCCTATGATCATCTGATTCCATGGAAACACTTATAAATATATGAAGAAGGATATTAAAGGAAAATCGAACGCCATCATTTTTTTTGTTTCCTTTAATCTTCCTTCCGTACATTACAAGGAAAAATGAGGAAAGATTATCATCATAATTGTGTGTAGCCACATCAGTGTGAATAAATTAGTGTGTATAATTACTCTAAGAACATGCCTAGCCATCTCAAGAAACTTATAATATCTTGGTTCGTCCTCTAAATACTCGTTGAGCATTCTGGAGTGAGAAAACTTTCAAAAATTTTAATATGAGGAGAACCACCATTTTCCAAAATTAGGTATATGTTGTTATATTATTTGTGGAAAAAAGTGATTAAATATGTATTGTTTTTCTTTAATAGATATTCTACATTTAAACATATCTATTGAAAAGTAATTTGAACATAAAACCAATCATTCTTATCTTATTATTAAATTATCATATTGGTCTTCAAAACACTGTAGTATCTTTTAATTACATAAATATGGCGATGGAATTGAATTTTTTTCAACTTTATTAGAAGTTAGCTGTGAGACCCTAAACCTTACTAATTTAGTCAGATCTAGCACATTCTAATGTTCTCAATAAAATTACATTCAATAAAAACATGATCATAGATGCGATCTAGAAATGCAGCCTTTTATTTATATTATTAACTGAAAATAGAATACATGCCCATACAATAAATTTGAGCTCCTGTAGATGGAATGCTTGGCTGCTCCTTAAAAAAAAACAAAAAATAATGAAGCACAAGCGTGGACCCTGGATGTATCCACCAGACAAATTCACCACGGGGTTTTCGTCAAAGGATTAATGTTAGAACTGGCCAGGCCAAGTTCTAAAGCCAAATACAATAAGATATATAAAACCAAAATGATGCTAAATTCCTGGCTTCTCTACCCTTTTATAGGTTTGGTGGAATTTCTAGAGACACTATTTTATTATTTTTCTTGGAAACCAACAATAAATACCCTGGGAAATACCATCAACCCAATACCATACGAAAATACCACGGTAAATACCATGGGCCAATACAATGGGAAAATACCACGGTAAATACCATGGATCGATTCTATCCACTTTGAATGGATCAAGAAATGGAATATTACAAACCCTCCCACCCTAATATTACTTGTCCTCAAGTGATCCACTTCTATCCACAACATAAGCATTTGTACATTGATACCAGGATCCCATACAATACAATGTACCCTCCATGCTGAATGATCTTGAATGGCTCCTTTCATACCTAGATCCCAAAAAATCCTCTGACAAATCCTTTCCTCAATGGATTCTCCTGGATCCCAATACCACCTAAATCCTGGGACCTGTGGGTCATGTTACCATTTCAACTCTCCATCGCTGCTTGCACCAAATGGTCCAAGCTGTAATTTTCCCTTGGCTATGGGTATCCTCCAAATAATCAACCCATCAATAGAATACCAAATCATGATCTCTCGCCAATCCATACTTGGGAAAGAATGAATATTATAAATCTACTATTTTGATGTTGTTTTGATGCTTGATTCATGCTGCTCTACTTCGTTACCCAACATGATGTATATGGATAACTCTTCCCTGCTCTTCTCAATGTATAAAGGTGGGTTGTTAGTGTTGCAAGGCTTATCTATGTATTCCTATAGAGCATTTCTATGAAAATCCCAATTTTACTCCTCATGCGGCCTTGTGAGGGACTTGAGTTTTTCCTCAATACTAGAAAACTTGGTCGATGATTTGACACATACCTCTATGAGTTCCTCAAATTTTCTGTTCTCCTGTTAGACATTGTATCGGATTGTCTAGACTCTTTGCTTCAACAACATAAGATCTGTCTTGAAATGAATGATCCTTTCCCGAAATTCCTTCACTGGAAATTCTAGTGCCATATTGAATGTCTCTATATTTGACTGCACCAGATGCCCCACAACCACAACTTCAAGTTGAGCCTTTGACCAACTCTCTAGGAATGGTTCATTTTGCACATTATGTTTGTCATGTTGGTTGGCTTGCATGATCATGCCCATCATATCGGTTCATTACTACTGTCTCATTTGATACTCCTTGGGTTTATTCATCTTGGACCTCTTTATATGTGAGGATAAGTTGCCTATCCTCTCTGGTTGTCAAACATGGATGTACTAGTGGAATGTTGTCTATAGTTAATTGCCCATAATCTTTGTGGATGTCCTATGTTGTATTTATAGATTCAAATACCACATCATCAGGAGGAATTGCATCCTTCCTTTCTTCATCTACTTTGTCAAGCTGATTAATCATCTTGTCCTGCAATTTTTTCTAAAGAGCATGGTGTTGCTGCTCACCATTTGTACTTGACTGCTTAGATCCTTCATAGGTCCTCTCCTGAAAACCAAAAAACTCATCTATGGATAAATCCCCATGATTTGAAGAAGCCTCTAATTTTTCAATCCCTGTTGCCTCCTTATCATATGTACATGAATGGTCAAGTGCCCAAACTCCCTTGCATACAAAGCATAAGCATTTCCTCCTTAGTTCATTCTTGCTCTCTCCGTAAATATTTGTTAGTTCCTACTTGATTAACTTCTTTCTAAGTAGATTGATGCTATGTTTGATCGACCCCTTAGCAAGTTCATAAGAAGCAGGTGATACAATTGGCTCCTTCCTCCAAATGGCCAACAATTTGGATCTCAATTGTTAAAAAATGGCCCTATCTTCTCCTAAGATCAGAGACATGATCTTTTGGATGCCTATTTTTATGAATTTTGGATGAGATGTTGTGATTCCAGTGTAGAAGTATTGGAGCATTTGAAGGATTAAATCATCACACACTAGATCTAGCATAAGTATACCAAATCTAAATTTCACCATGAATTCCAAAATTGTGCGCTTCTGAAAAAAAGTAATAAGGGTGGTGTTGTTGAACCCTTGGAGTGCTTCTACCATTACCCTAAAATTTGTCCTCATGATGTCATCATTGTAGGGAAATAGCGGTGTTGTTAAGGAAATGATTTTACTAAGAAAAGAGGTGACTGTGAGTCCAACCTTTTCACAAGAATGATCCAAGAACCTACTTTGTATCAAAGCAAGCATGGTGGCTTCAAGGCCCAACTTTACCCTTCCCATTCTGATTTCTCTATCAAGCTCAAGCCATATTTAATGTGTGTAGCTTTAGGAGGACATCTTCTAACATTGTATCCTGCAATTTTCACCCAAGTTCAAAGAGACACTTGCTTGTTACATCTTCCTTCCAGATATCTTTTGACTACTGAAGGATAACATGGACATTTTGAGAGAAAGTCCTATTGTTATACTCTTTCTTCTGATTTGTATTTTATTTCCATCTATGATCCATAGAAGTATTGTAGCCCATAGAATCTAGTGATTTATCATTATGTTGATTCTTGTGGCATTTCGAAAAGTAAAATGATGACATTGTTGTTTGGCATCAATGGATCTCATTACCTTTTCTTCTCTCCTCGTCTTTCTTCAACAAAACTAATTCTAATACTTTTTAGAACTTGAGCTAAATATTCTCCCTCCATAAGGAAATCAATCACCTAAAAATAATAATAGTAGTGAAAATAATCCAATGTAACAATCAAGAAGTCAAAGCCTCAAAATATATATATAGATATATATTTCCCAAAATATTTCTCTCACTCCATTCCTTTTTTTTTAAGAGCGATATTTATTTAAAACCAAATAACAAATAGCAGTGGAAAAATTTGGAATGAATGATCTATAACTGATTTGAGACAAAAATAGCTACAACATTTATAGCTATAAAGAGTACTCCATATCCATATTCTTTTCTAGTTCCAAAACTACTCGTCCTTCATAACCTCAAAAGACATAAAAAATAGGAAATCAGCCAGGGTGATATCAAATACCACCGAAGCAGGAAGATGCAGGCTTAGGGTGAGAAGAAATCGCACCGAGGACACCTACATAAAACCCTCGGGTTGGCAGTATGCAAAACTCTGATACCATTGTAAGATCCCAAACCTTAATGATTTAGTCAGATCTAGCACATTCTAGTGTTCTCAATAAAATTACATTCAATAAAAACCATGAACATAGAAGGGATATAGAAATGCAACCTTTTATTTATATTATTAAATTAAAATAGAATACATTCACAGACAATTAATTTGAGCTCCTGCAGATGGCATGCTTGGCTGATACTTAAAACATAAAACAAACATTGGAGCACATTCGTGGACCCTGGATGGATCCACCAGAAAAATTCACCATGGGGTTGTCGTCTCAGGATCAATGTTAGAACTAGCCTGGCCAAGTTCTCAACCCAAACACAATAATATAGATAAAACTACAATGATGCTAAATGCCTAGCTTCTCTCCCCTTTTATAGGCTTGATGGACTTTCTAGAGACCTTATTTTATTATTTTTCTCAGAAACTGACAACGAATACCATGTGCCAAATACCATTGGAAAATACCACAGTAAATACCATGGATCGATTCTTTCCACTTTCACTGGATCAAGAAAGGGAATATTACATTAGCGTTTAAATGTTAATACTTTTAAGTGTCCTGAAATAATATACTTGATATTTAACAAATTGATAATAGAGTTCACTCATGGATTATAAGTTCAATTTCTCTTCAATTAACGAAGCAATCGATTGAAATAGACACAAGGTATGGATTGAAATTTCTTTACATTGAAAATGACCTTCTATTTGCAATGAATCACTTTGTTCTCGGGAAAATAAGGATGAATTCTACCTACAATTTTTTTTTTCTATCTCGCAAACACAATATTCTCCTCTTTATCATAATTTCAATTGTTTCTGGAGTACATAGTGTAATGACTATGGTGCTATCGTTTCACCACGAAGATAGCTATTAATCCCTCCAAACCCTCTAATCAATTTTCTTGGTACTATTATTTTGCCATAAAGGTTGGGATCAAATCTCTCCAAATCCTCCCTTATTTATCCTTATCCCATTCCATGGAAATAAAAAAGAAATAGTTTTTCAAATATTGTCAAAAAATTCATCTCCGCTTTGCTTATGAAGAGCTTTGGAGATGTGCCACCCATGCACCTGAGGTTTGAACAAATTGATGCAACTACAGGGACAATAGTAGGGTCAGCATGAGGATGTTTCCAAATATTAGAGACCAGTGAATTTATTAGATTTCTGATATTTTTGATTGGATTAATTAGATCTTTCTAGATCATTGCTTCTTACTAAAAAAATTTGGACAACTACAAATCTAGTTTAAAAAAAAATATGAGTGTACATTTTCCTTGTTTTTCTAGTTTCCATCCATAGTGTATTATTAAGATATATTCTTTTTAGAACCACACAAAATACTCCACATCTCCGCATTGCAAGGTATTTAGATTGATATCAATAGTTCCATCTTTCAACAACCCATCAAGATATTTATGATAATTTTTTTTGAAATGATGTGAAAACTATCTAGATCTTCTTTTTACATAGTTTTAACATTTATATCCCTAATAAAAATTTTCCACAAATAATTCCAATAAAATTTCCAAATTAAAGAACTTTACCATTCTCATATTGATCCATAATCGTAGGAGACTCATATAGTTTCAGGATTTTAACATTAACCATTAAATACATCTGCATAAATGAAATTAACTACCATGGAAAGCATGCATATGAGATGTAAAATTTTTATTTAATGGGTGCACTATTAAGGAAATCCTTATATAATGTTCACCAATCTTACGCTCTCTTAACCCTCAACTAAATGTTTTAGTGCTAGTGGTTATAATGGATTCCATCTCATGTTATTACTATAGTCACAAAATTGAAATGAAAAGTATTATCAACATACATTATTGGCTTAAACTGTTTATCTTCATTGAATGTGATGATAATCTTATGTTTGTAATGTATAGCTTTACTTAGCTTCATGGTATGTGTTGTCCAATCCATGCTTGTCCGCATCCAATGAATCCTTTTGGCTTATGGCTAAGTTATTTTCCCTATTTATTTCTTCACATTTATACAACATTTTTACTAATAATTACATAGTAATTCAAAGTAATCAATGGCTTACATTCCCAAGACTTATTTTAATAACACTTTCAATCATTTTCGTAAATATATTTATGAAAATACTTAAGAGATTGATACCCAAAACTCTCCATTTTTATTTAAAAAAACTTGGTGGTGATTTCTTATTATATTATCTATATTTCCCACCTTCCTATTCAATGCCACAAGAACTTGAACAAATTCTACCCTTTAAACCTTTTCAATTCTTTGTTTATCCTATAAAGAATTTGCAATAGCACACATTAACCGTATCTCATGCGTTTATTCAAATATCTAATTATTAATTCTGAATCCGGTGATGACAATTATGTTTCTTTCTTACCCTTCGTTAATGATCCTTATACCTCATAATAACTTGAGTGTCTCATCTTGATGGTTAGAATCCTTCCCATCCGGAATAACATAGTGTAACCTAGGAAACCCCTTGGTTCCCTTAAGAGGTGACGTTAATCATTATTATTATAATTTCTTTGTCAGGTTGAAACAATCTCTATGCACGCCGTTATTTTCTCTCCTAGTCAAGATATGTATGAGAATATGAACTTATCCAAATCGAAGCTTGGGGACACATATATGGGCCTATAAAGATTACTCGATCTTGTCATGTCGAAGCTCTCAACTCACATTTGGGCACATAGTTTGTCACCATAAGATTCCATGTCACCGATTTACAATACACACGGTTGACAATATCTCCATATAAAGTAATTTCAGGTCACTAATTTCAAATTGTTCTTACATGTCAAATGGCAATTTGGTGATAAGCATTTTTTTTAATGTCCGTCACTTTACGTTTTATGTAGATTTGCATGTCAATTTTTTTCCTTGTTAAATACAAATTTTGGATAGGATTAAAGTAGTGAGAAGAATAAAGCACAATAGCTCGCGACTCTATTCCTGTAGTTTCAAAAATATAGAGATTTATTGATTATTAGAAGCCACAACTCAATTGAGAAAGGGACAACACTTGAGAATAATAATATACTTGAGTTGCAATTAAAACCTACATAATAATATAAGGTATATGTTAAATAATGATATATTTAATTGTCAATATCTTTTAAAATATGTAATTATAATAATAATTTTTTTTTTTTTTTTCATATTTGCATGACATCTACCAAGTTTATTATATATAGATATAGATATAGATATAGATAAATGAGAAATATTTTGGGAAATAAATTTTCTAAAAATTTAAGAATGCAATCTATGGTTGAATCTATGGTCAACCATATAAGCCATACCTCTTTCACTTACTAATGGTGAAGGTTCTTATGAGGCGGGTAATAGAAGGAATGGGATTAACTATTTTTACTAAAGACCATATTAAAAAATGTGGTTTATATCTATTGATAGACATATATTGGTTAGATACACAACCATATTAATAAATGTAGTTGGTAAACACTAATGGCCTTTAATTTATATTAATTATTATTTTTATAACCATTTTAAAATAATTAATTTTATTACTAAGTAATTACTATTATTATGATTATTATTATCAATTAAAATTACTAATATTATTAATAAATATCGTTATTTTTATTGTTATTTAATCATTATTATTATCTATTAAAAGTAGTTAATTGATTTTTGATAATTAATCATTTTAAAATAGTTATTGTTATTATTAATTAATTATTATCATTATGATTATTATTACTAATTAATATTAGTGTTTTATTAATTAATTTTGTTATTAAAAAAAACTCGATAGAGTTATATTAAACACAAGGATCAATATTATAAAACCCTAGGAATATTAACCTTTAGATTAATAAACCCAAGGGATTTATATTATAAACCTAAAGGAATATACCTGACAGGGGTGATGGAACTAGTGTAATGGGTGGAAAATGGATGACCTACATAGCACTCTTGGCTTCCATGCATCCATTGAATACCCATTAATGTCTATGGTCATCATTAATAATCAGTAGGCAGGCATCCTTCCAACTTGTAGTGTAATTAAATCTCCATCTTGGTCTTAGAAGGCTATCAGTGATTTGTGTTGCGCGATGAAATGGGGGTGTGTAAAGAAAGTTGGTTTTGAGTTTTTCTTTGCCCGTCGGTGGTCATGGCCTTAGGTAGGTGAGGGATGCAAGGTATGGATTAGTTAGGAGCACAACGAGGTCTCGACGAGGGGATTCCCATGGGATCCTAGCATCCTGCAGGTGGTCGCAACATTGTTGATTTGCTTGGGTCTTATTGGTTTGTTGTTTGTGCATTTGGATCTGTCCATTGAAGATAAATCATGCTCTCACAATCGAGTACCTTTGAACGGGGATGGTAATTATTTGTTGTGTCACTGACCACTTAGTTTGTGGTTTGACTCCATTTTGGTATAGAGGTGGTAGCTTCTTCATTGTAGTTTCATGAATACTTGAAGGTGAAGTTCTGTGACGCCTGCCTCCTATTGTCCTTATGGCTTGGTGGTTCATGCACCTCTCATTGGGAGGGGTGAAATTCATGTGGGCTCGAATTAGGCTAGCACGAAGGGTCTCTGGAAGATGTAGAGAAGTGCCTCCAATCCTGGGTCAGTAGGGTATTGTAATTGGTATTGTCATTTCTTATTAATCGCCCATCAATGCTCTGATTAGTGTGTGTTTTTATGTCTATAATTTTCATCTTCAATTCCCCTTGGCTCTCCTCAATGTTTGTTCTAAGGGGTCGTTTACAGCAGGGGGTTGAAAATCCTCATTAAGAAGTGAATGAACAACATAACGAGGGCTCTCGGATCCGAGTGATGCGATGGCCAACCCACCCCAGCACGCGCGATGACGCAACTAGCTGACGAATGGCAATGCCATTGTAGGAGGGTCGCACCATGTCGCAATAGAGGACAATTAAGATAATTAATGAAGAAGATGACAGTCAGTTGTGGCCTGAATTGCAGAGGCACACCCATTAAATCCTGACACCACACTCTCCCTCGCACTCATCCTCTGGCTTAACAGCAAAGCTGTGCATAAATTCTCCCTCACGGCCTGGTGCGCTCTCTGCCACTCTATACTCCCATTGTCATGGCACCCAGGAAGAGATAGAACCCTCGTAGAGGTAGAACTAAGGGCGCCCTCCCAGTGAGGCTAACTAGAGCCTCTACTGACAAACATTTTCTTTCCATTTCTGAACCATCCTCTACTCCGTGTGCTCAATCTGCAGCCCCTACCACTGATAGCTCCTCTTCTCAATCTGAAACCTTGACCATTGATGGCTCCTCCACTCTCTCTACTCTTACGGTTCCACCCATTGCCTCCGTCATCCCTTCTACTGAGCCCTCCGAGATGCCCCAACCCCTAACCAAGAGAAAATACTGCAAATCAACAATTTCTTGTTCTATAACTCCTTCGCCCAAGAAGGTTGAACGACAGCCTATCAAGGCCTCCTCCTTGTACATTCCCAATATTTTTCAATACAAGGTAGGTGGCTAGCACAAATGTGATGAAAGAGGAGAGCTAATGGAGCCAGAGCCTTACGTCTTCATGGAGGAGAAGTACATTTTCCATATTTACCGGTGCACAGTGATTGAGGAGGAATCACTGGCACCTAATGTAGACCAGCAAGGATAAAAGCGCACAGTCTAAAGGTTTTTTCACCTTAGTCCTCTTCTGGACAATATCATTATCTATAGTTTTTGCAGTTTTATATAGTGTTTTATAGAATGTATATGTTTCAAGTTTTTACAGACAACGAAAGCGTTCATTTCCCTGCTATGGGCGACCCCTCATTTTGAATTTTTTGGTAAAAATGAGAGCATGAAATGGATAAGTTCCTCTGCTCAGAAAATGGATTATAAAATATTTTGTTAATCAATAGAATTAGACTAGCTTACCAAAAAAAAACCTGATGAGGGAAACCACTCGTCCTCTCATGATGCCACCTGTAGATACACGGAGGAGGATGTGGCAATTGATCTTGCCCACTTTCTAAGGAAATTTTAAGCTATAGTCACCCTAGATACTATCGCATAACAACTACATAATGTCTAACTAAATATACATATTCCTAGGAACAAACGCTACGAGGACCAAAACAAATGGGTGGCTTACATCAATGATGTTTAACATGTCTAGAATGACATCCTAGACAATTTGGAAAGCCTTTGATGACAACATTGGTGCACCAACGATCACCTTTACACTCTAGAGGAGAGGGTAGAGCACATTGACTTCCACATGCATGAACATGCGGGTCTCTTTACTTGCCATACTTTCTTTCATCCCAATATGCCTCATTGACAGGTTGTTTCTTGTTGTAGATGTGGTTCAATTTCAGAAATGTACGGTATGGATAGTAGGCCAATCAGAAATAAATTCCAACATTGGGTGTCACTATTTTCCTCCAGGGCATATGCTCTCTAAACATGTTTGGCATGAGACAAAATGGTCTTTGGAGAAGAATTTTGTACTTATTTTTCTTTCGATAATATAATGCAAGCATGTTGATGAAAAAAAATAAAATAAAAAAACCAAAGAAATAAAAAACTAAAGGTATAGATTCTAAAACCCCAAGGTATTATAAACACAAGGGCTTAAAACTATAAACCTGATGCATGTAAACCCTAAGATAAATATTATAAACCCTAAAATAAACATGGTTTACCATCGTTGACAATGGTTCATTTTCATATTGGTACAATAGTTTTTCACAATGTGATGTTGGACCATGATTGGCCATGGCTAATCATCATTGATTTTCATAACATGAAAATATGTGTCACAATGCGACATTGGGCCATTATTGATTTTCATATTAAGAAAATATTTGTAACAATGTCACGTTCGATCATGGTTGACCATGATTATAAGCTTAAGGACTAATATTATATGCCCTCTAAATAATATTATACTGTACAAATATGGACCCTATGAATAATTTTATACCCTACGAATATTGACCATGACTCATTTTCATATTGAGACAATATTTGTCACAATGTGACATTGGACCATGGTTGATTTCCATATTGAGAAAATATTTCTCACAATGTGTCATTGGACCATTGTGGACCAAGATTATAAACCCATGGATTTATATTAAACCCAAAGATCGATATTATAAACTGAAGGGATTAATAATAAAACCCCAAAGGATTTTAAACCCAAGGAAATTATATTTAACCTAAGGGATGAATATTATAAACACAATTTATGTAATCCATAAGATCAATATTATAAAACCTAAAATAAAAATGGTTGACGGTGGTTGATTTTCATGGTGAGGCATTCTTTGTCAGAATGTGACATTAGACCATTGTTAACCATAATTGGCCATGACCAATTTTTATATGGAGATCATATTTTTCACAATTCGACATAAGACCATGGTTGATTTTTATATTGACAAAATATTTCTCAGAATGTGATGTTCGACCATGGCTGATTTTCATATTGAGATAATCTTTGTCACAATGTGATGTTGGAGCATGGTCGACCAAGATTATAAAATCAAGGATTTATACTAAATGAAAATATTCATATTATAAACTCAAGGTATGTAAACCCTTAGATAAATGTTATAAACCCTAAAATAAACATGGTAGACCAATATTTCTGATTGTGGATTTTCATATTGAGACAATATTTGTCAAAATGCATTATTGCACCGTAGTTGATTTTCATAATGTGAAAGTCTTTTTGACAATGTGGTGTTGGACCATGGTTGACTTTCATATTGAGAAAATCTTGGTTACAACGTCATGTTCGATCATGGTTGACCAATATTATAAACATAAATATTTCTATTAAATCCAAAGATTAATATTATAAACCCAAGGGATTAATACAAAAAATCTAAGGAACTATAAACTCAATGAAATAATATTAAACCAAATGGATTAATAGTATAAACCCAAGGTATGTAAACCCTAATATAAACATTAAAAATCCTAAAAAAACATGGTTGACCATGGTTGATTTTCACATAGAGACAATATTTGTCACAATGCGATGTTGGACAGTGGTTGGCCATATTTGACCATTATTGATTTTATATGGAGACAATATTTGTCACAATGTCTCAGACACTAGTTGATTACCATATTGAGAAAAAAATTGTCTCATTGTGGTGTCGGATCATAGTTGATTTTCATGTGGAGACAATCAGTTTCACAATGTGACGTTTGACCATGGCTAATTTTCATATTGAAAATATATTTGTCATAAGGTGACATTCGATCATGCTTGACCATGATTATAAACACAAATCATTTCGATTAAACCTAAGGATTAATATTATAAACCCTTAGCTTAATAAACCAAAGGAATTGCTATTATAAACCATAGGATATAATAAACCGAGTCAGTAAATTCTAAAAACCCAAGGTATTATAAACCCAAGGGAATAACATTAAGCCCAAAGGCTTAATAATATAAACCCAAGGTTTATAAGCCCTAAGATAAATATTATAAATCTTAAAATTAACATGGTTGACCGTGGTTCATTTTCATAATGAGACAATATTTGTCAAAATGCGACGTTGGACCATGGTTAATTTTCATAATTAGAAAATCATTGTCACAATGTGACATTGGACCATGGTTGATTTTCATATTTAGGAAAAAAAAAATCACAATCTGATTTTGAGCCATGGTAGACCAATATTGTGAACCCAAAGATTAATATTATAAATCCAAAATATATAAAGTCTAAGATAATTATTTATTAATTATTATTATTATTATTATTATTATTATTATTAATGAATTTATAAGTTAGTTTTTAATTTAGTAATTAAATGAATAATTAAGTAAATAAGTTATATTCCATTATAGAACTAGTTTGGAAGGCTAATAATTAGAACTCAACAAATCCTCTTCAATGTATTGAACGAATTTTAATTAATTATTTTGAATCATTTAATTTATATAGGCCCACTCATAATTAATTCTACCAATATATTATTATAATTTAATAGTTTTCATAATATTTTTTTTAATATATTAATGAAAATTAAAGTAATCTTACACTTAAGTATGAGGGGTTTCTATAGTGCATTATATTAGATATCTTTTTGGGGATTCAACTGCATTAAGTAAGTCACTCATCTATGACCATTTCCATGAGAGTTAGTCGCAACTGACTAATTTCTCATGATTTTTTAATAGTCTACTCAGTGCTCATTGGATTGGGTGATGCTCACAGGGGTGAAGAAGTGGGATTGAAACTAGTGAAATGAAACACATAGCATCAATCATCACTTCTGGGGCTTGCACCCAGTAATCAAGACTTCCTAGCACGACACCCATCCTAGAACTCCCCTAGTTCAACCACACTTAATTGTGGCTTTTTCCACAAAATCAAGCCCACTTAGCTTGTTGCCCCATTTGGAAAACCTTAGCAAGTATTTTTCTTCACGAACCATTCAAGTAGAGCTCCCTTTACTCTTTGTATTTAAGTATGAGGGGTTTCCGAAATGCATTATATTAGATATTATTTTTGCCATAGAAAATTTTTGGGGCGAATCTTAGCCCATGGGAAAAATTTAAGGGATTTCCTATCTTAAAGTGGCGAATTTTTTAAATTACACTCATTTTCAATAGTTTCAATAACTAGCCGAAAAGATATCTAATAAATAATTTATTATTATATTTTATCCCGTCAAAAAATAGGGGTGGATAAACCTTCCCAGCCCTATTCACCTTGTTTGTTTGTAATATTTTCTTCAGATCACCCGATTTCTCCTTGTTTGTTTGTAAAATTTTCTTTAGATCACATGAATTCTACAAATGTGACTGGTTATGGGTATTTTTCCCTCTCCATTGCTTGAAAATCAAGTTTGCCCTGTATTAGTATTTAAGGGCAGCCCAGGTGTTGGTAGTTCGTTGTTCAAGGATTAATTTTCGCTACATTTCAAGCTAGAACAAGCTAGAAACCATTGTGAAGGCTTGATTTCCTCCTGGATTTTTCATTTACAGGCGAAGAAACCATGGTGAAGGCTTATCCCACCATAAGCAAGGAGTACCACCGTAAGCGAGGTGTAAAAGGCTACCATTGAAAAAGCCAAGAGGAAGCTCCATGCTCTCATTGTAGAGAAGAACTGTGCACCGATCATGGTTCGAATTGCATGACACAATGCTGGGACTTACGATTTCAAGACCAAGACTGGAGGGCCTTTCGGGATGATCAGATATGGGGCCGAGCTTTCCCATGGTGCTAACAATGGTCTAGAAATTTCCGTGAGGCTCCTGGAGTCAATCAAGGAATAGTTCCCCATAATCGCCTATGCTAGTCTTTATTAGTTGGCTGGTGTGGTGACTGTTGAAGTGACCGGAGGACTTGACATTACATTCCATCGCAGAAGAGAAGATAAGCCTGAGCCTCTAGAAGAAGGTCGCCTTCCTGATGCTACAAAAGGACTTGATCATCTCAGGGATGTTTTTGGTCACATGGGGTTGAGTCATAAGGAAATTGTAGCCTTTTCTGGTGCCCACACCTTGGGGCGATGCCATAATGATAGATGTGGTTTTGAAGGACCATGAACCTTGAACCCTCTTCTCTTTGAAAACTCTTACTTCAGAGAGCTTGTGACAGGAGAGAAGGAAGCCTTGCTTCAGCTGCCATACTTCTTTGCAGTTTATGTTAAGAAGTATGAATAGGATGAAGATGCTTTCTTTGTTGACTACGTGGAAGCTCACTTGAAGATTTCTGAACTTGGGTTTGTTTATGCATAGATTCATACCTACTAGAGAGTCGTTTCCTTGCAAGATAGCTTCGTTTTGTATTTGTTCTAATTTTTGTTATTATAAATTTTCATAGAAGTTAGTGTTATGCACCATAGTAATACTTGAACCTGCATGTTTTTGAAAAGCATCAATGTTATTTTCAATGAACATAGAATACAACATTTTGGAATATGGTTATGTTCTATCATGCACATATTTTAATCGAATCTTTGTTCCTGTTAAAAGAATTTGAAAAAAAGGAACAAGGTCGATAAACTAGTTTGGATAAATTGGGCTCTCTATAGTAGGGTTTTCAAAATCCATTTTATCATTTGTCGGCCTTACCAGTCTAGTAAGGTAATCATTTTTCGGCTAGGTTGTTAAAGAGCCATGGAGTGTACCAGAACAATTCTACAACATGTAACGATAATCGTAGGTAGTGATCTATTTGTGGCCCATTAACAAAGATCGAGATCAGATGACGAGAAGGGACAGTTCGGTGCTTAAATTTTGATATTATATTACTTCATAGGAGCAATCTACACAAAAGTTCCATGAATCTATCATCGAGACTAGGTACAAATTGTTGTATTTGAGCGTCTCTCCATTGAGAACCATCTGATGATTCAATTTATTAGCTAGTAGCCTTTAAATGAAGCAGTGATTACAAAAATTTTCCTAAATCATGGCCAATGTCATTCCTTGAGTGAAAATAAGCAGGGTCTGCACAAATTTTATTTTTTTAAATTATTTAAATTGTACCAGAAAATAAAATTAATTTATCATGTTATGACACTTCTAGAGTTTGAGTTGGATGAGTTTTGATGAATATTCGATAGTGATTTGATTATAATGGAGACTTATATTTTTGTATTTGTTGGATTTTTGAGGGTATGTACAAAGCTGAAGCTTTGAAGGGGATGCCATGTGATCAGGATTCATGAAGGGGGATTTCAATAACTTTTAGGGTATAATTAAAAATTGGGGGATTTTGAGAAGGGCCTGAAATGGGTAGGTCATTGTTTTATCATATTCTTGAGAATTCTACAACGAGTTACGTGATTGGTTTTTGCAGTGCAATATGGTTTTACATACAAAGGAAGAATATTTTATATGGATATGGGGTTTTGAATTATGACGCAGCTATTGAGGGGCAACACTGGAGGCTAATAACTTCAGACTTTTCACATATTAATATTCTTCATTTGATTTTCAACATGAGTGCCCTTTGGAGCCTAGGTGTTATACAGAGCCAGGGACATCTGGGTTTGGTAGTTCAATTTTATCTTCACTATACTTTGGTTTTTGTCATCTTATCAGGCCTTTTACTCATTGGAGCTTACCATATCTTGGTCTAGAGATTCAAGCTTGATTATTTCAGCAGAGTCACTATTGTGGGTTACTCATGTGTAGTGTTTGGGTGGACGACTATCCTTGCAGTGAAGCAACCATCTTCTAAATTGGATATTTTTTGATTTCTTTCCCTGCCCATCATTTTTTCTTGTTTTGAATCCCTTGTCTTCACACCTACAATAGTGCCGCAGGAAAGATTTTTGGGGCACTTGTATGGGATTATTGTTGGTTATGTTATTGTATGGGGTTTGATTCAGGGTATTAATAACTACTGGGCAATATCTATGTTGGTATGGATTTTCAAAATTTTCATTTTCATCTTGAAGCAAATTGGCACGCTTGATTTTCCATTTATTTATATCAAGAATGTAATGGATACTTTTCTACCTATAATAGGATTCATTGGCTCTGATAATGGTAGATTCGTTGATGTGAATGTTCTGACGAGAAGAGGCCCTGCACTTGTATGAATCACATGCTTAGATGGGTATGCTAAATTTTCTATGATTTTTCACTGAATTTTCATTGGGTTGCATACTATGATACCATTCGGTATGCAAATTATGTGTTTGTTTGAATGTGATCTGCAGATTTTGTTAGGTCACAAAACAGGGCCAATTCAGATATCCAAAAGGTTCGGTTCCCTGAATAGGTAACAAGAGCTAATGTATTTGTGCACTTCAAAGATGTTGTCCAAAGGCATTATTTTACTGAAGTCTGAAATGTTTTTTTGTAGATATATCCCTGAAAATTTCACTACCTTGTTTGTGTGAAATGAAATGGGTTCAAATTTTATCTTTTGTAAACTAGATGATTTGTCGCTGCACAATTTTTCTTAGTGTAGCCTTACATGCCAGGACTGTTTGAAATTGAAATTACTTTGATTCAATATCTGAATCAACAAATAAATATTGCATCTATGTCCTTAGGCAGTTTAATATGGTAAGATGTTGTTGCTATGTTGTGCTTTACTTTACTACCATTATATTCCAGATTACGAACATCTCTACTGACAAAATAGCTAGTCAGTACTATCGTGAATCCAATCCTGAAATGATACTTATTTTATACTTTGGATTTTTAAACGTAAAATAATAAATATTACATCTACAATCATCCATGTTGTTATGTTATATGGATACCTTGTTTTACTTTCATTATTTTCAATCGTCCATGGTTTCCCCCATGCCTGGTCACAAAAGAGCTACTTAGTTTTGCGAGTCCAGTCCTGAATTGATGTTTCTTCCATATTTTCAAGCACTGAAATATGAGTGTTGTTTATTAGAGTAAGTGGTATCAAAGGCCTAAAAAATCCTCAAGATATTCGTTGACTTAAATGTAATATTGTAGTCTCTATGTTTTTTTTTAATTAGATTTCATTTCACGCTACTCTATGTAGCCTTATAGTGTCCAACCTTGTCCCCAAGAGTGGTTCAGCAACATTCATTGTATGCATTTTACTATTTTTCAGTTGACCCAGTTATTTCTACAACTGGTGAAAGTGTGAAATCTGTAATACCTCAGAATTCTAGGTTTATTTCCTTTTCTAGGTGGTCTTTGTAGATGGAACATTCATATATAGAGCATATTTTCAAAATTTCTACAATCAATCCCTTTTTCATTCTTTGCTTCTCTGGCCCTTTTTTTGGTGATTTGTTATTCGATGAGGTCTGTGAAATTGTCTACTGTTATTTTGGTTGTGCTCATGTACTTGATACATAACATGGCTATATAAATTTCTACCCCCACCAATTCATATAAGCTCACACAATCTCATCAATCCAAATAAAATAACATTTCTAAGCATGTCCATTGTAACCCTGATAAGTTATTGTGGAATAACCATCTAAAAGTTCAAGAATTCATATGCAAGAGGGATAATCTTTCTGTATCTAAAACAGTCTGAAATGTCAACAATAAAAACTACTGAAGTAGAATTATACTTTTAATAAGATTATTTTGTGTGGTATTTGTAAGGTTAGAAACAGGTCCAAGGTGTTAATGGAATACTAAAATTCAATATTTGGGCCAAATGGATCTGTGTGCATAATTGATTTAACATTGTTATATTTCCACTATGCAAAGTGCTTGTAACTGAGTAACTTCATTGTGTTTCTGATCTGGTATAGACATAGACCACATCTAGAATATAAGGAAAATTCAACAATATGTAATATAACACTAAAATCAAGAACAGATGGATCATTGAACCCATTCATTTGACCTTGGGACTAATGTAATTGGTGACATTTCCATATATGCAGCAGGAAAACACTCTTATTATATGCTTCAAGATCAAAAAATAAGTGCACAAAAATAACTGAGTGGTGAAGATGTGTTGAATGACAAGAAAATGTTCAGGATGGGCACAATTTCCATTATCAAAAAACAAGAAGAAATACTCTGCCGAGATTGTCTAGAAATCATGTGTAGTAGGATATTTGAAAGGAAGTGTCACAGATTTGGAGGACATGAATTTTCTCTCATCAGTAGAAGTTTATTATTTTGTGCAGTCTTTGTAACGTTAGAAAGAAGTTCAAGGAAAACATTCTATAAAAATATATAATAAGCCTAATAATGAATCATTCTTTCGCTTAGCCCTGCTATGGCTTTATGAACCTTTTTCATGTACTTATTATAACCAAATCAACGTTCCCCTGACCCTGGAATATTTTCGATTGCTTTATCTTGATAATTTTCATATCTCCTTAGTATCCTTTCCTCTCAGATTAACTACCACTTAATACCATTTCTAATCCTTCTCTGCAACATCCTGTACAATCCCATGAATGGCCTTTTGATGGATATCATTTATCATATAAAATAGGTTCTTCAAGTTTGGTAACTTAGTGACAGGTTTCTTTGGAGTCACTCCTCTCATTTAACATATCAAATAGGTTCTTTGAGTTTGCTAACTCTTAATAACATGTTTTTTCTGATTTTCTTACCTTTTTCTCTCTACTCAGTTTTGATACACAATTGTGGTGATGATATGTCAAATATCTGCACTAGATCATCGAACAGTTACTGTTCCAAACTACTTTAGGGGGGCAATCAGAGAATGGGGATATTTTGGCTACCTTGTTTTTTGTAGGGAATGTCACAGGGACAGTTCGTAGCCAATAAATGGTTGACTAGGGATGTTTTCTAGGTGTCTTCTTATCTCCAACAAAAAGAACGGTATGTGTTCCCTTTCATACATGGGATTTGTTCCTTTTCATACTGGTGAATATGGATCCTTCTTAATTCAATAACAATAATTGTTTTAATGGCTTTAGTTAATTACTGTAGGTGTGCCTATTTTTAGCTTTCACATTGGGACTAATTCTGACCTGAATAATGTCATGAACATAATAATTGTAGTATATCTAGAAGGAAATAATTTCTTCAAAATTGACGATATATTTTTCTTCAATCATTCTTAGAGGGTTGCTATAATCATAATTTTATCGTTTGATGTATATTTTTCCTTTTATTGGATCTACTAATGAACCATAATGATAGGGACAAATGACCTTTTTGTCTTTAAACTCTGGTTTTTCTACTATAAGGCTATATCTAGTCTTTGAAAGTTTGATTGAGATATTATCTGTTAACTATTTAAAAGCATAGAATGACTAGTAGACTTTTTTTGTTAACTTATTTAATTTAGAACTGATAAATAATTTGCCTTATATGGTTAAAGCAAAGCATGAAAGGTTTTATTATATGTTAATTAATTTAAACTTTAAAGTTTATGTGAATGGTTTTGTGCACATTTTAAGTGAGAGGTAGAAAATATTGCCTGGAAAAAAGTTGCTTATATATTGCCCATAATATCATTATGTAACTTGTGATTTCCCAATGGCACGTTATCTAAACACAGACTTTGAGTTAAGACTTTGTAAACCTCGTTTTATAATCTATTAGTATAAGTGATTGAATATTTTGTTGTTTGAGCTATTGATGGTCATAATTTTTGTTTAATTATTTTCTGATCATAAATTTTCTCTATTTTGACTCTCCTCTTTCCTTTGTATATCCTTTTTATCTTCAAGAAAAGAGATTTTCAGTGTTGCATTTGATAGTCTCCTTTCTTTAAGAGAAGGAAAAAGAAATTAACTTGGACTATTATATTGTAAAGTCTTTTAGACCTCTTGTATTTAAGAAATAAATAGTATTATTCATTTTCCTATTGTTTTACATATTTCATGTTTTCAAAGGAGCTAGGAATTTCCGAATTTACGTAATATGCAAGGTGTGAATTTGGATCAACAACACACGATGAGATGTTAACTTCTTTCTATGGCACCTCTATGCTGAGAAATTCTTGTCAGGTGCCAGATAATCACCTTTGCATGAACTTACGCCTTGCAAATGGCCACCTTTGCATGAACTTACGCCTTGCAAATGGCAAAGATATCTGAAAGATAGCCATTTTATTTTACAACATTTTGATAAAATCAGGCAACAATTTTTGTAAATCCATGTTATAGCTATCAAAATTCAATATTTTCGGTGCCGCAGAGGTTTCTGATCCTACTGAATCCATTTCCATCATTAAAAAATCCATTCAAACATTCCTACTGCTACATTTAACTCTGACAGGAATTTTTGAAAATCCACTTTATAGCTGTCAAACTTCAAGATTTTGGATGCCCCAAAAGTTTTAAATGGTGCTGAATCTATTTCCACCGTTAAATACTAGATTCAAACATTTCCTACTACTAATTTTCTGATTTGTTTTTGTTAGATTAAATCCATTTTTTTCATTCAAGTCGAATTTGAAGACTAAATAAACTACCAAAAAAAAAATTTCATTTTTTATTAATTTATTCTCATCTAGTTCCAACAAATGTGGTGTCAAGATGAGTTTGATCTTCAACAAAGTATTTAATTAATCCAAAATCTGCAATTTTGGGCTTGAAATGTTCGTCAAATAAAATATTGCTAACTTTTATGTCTCTATGGATAATGCAAATATCTGATTCTTGATGAAGATAAGCTAGCCTAGCAGCAACTCCTAATATAATTTCAAACCTCAACTACCACTCCAGAAATCTTCCCAGGTTATCATCTGTTATAAAATTACAATCTGGTCTCAAATAACTATATTAACTAACTAAACAATAGTATTTAAAATGTCACATTGACTGGAGCTAAAATCAAGTTTTAGGGTGAAGAAATATCACCAAATATGAATAGATGAAGACTCTTGTTGGGAAGGTATTCATAAACCAAGAGTCTGTCTATGGTATCCACACAACATCCAATCAGTTGAACAAGATTTCTATGTTGAACATTGCTTATTAGAGTCACTTCATTGAAGAAGTCATTCACACTCTACTCTTTCTCTGTAAATAGTTTCTTCACCACAACTTCGTTGCCATTTGGTAAAATTCCCTGTCAACATGTCCTCTATATTACTCAATTTACTCTTCGTATTTCATAACTCTTTGTAGGATAAGAGGAATTCGGATATCACCTTATAAACCAAACCAAAGCCTCCTTTGCAAATCTTGTTTGCTGGGTTAAAATTTTTGGTGGTAGCTCATAGAGTATGTATTTGTAATTTAATTTGGATTTAGATATAGTTGTTGACTGTTCAATTGATAGTTTGGAATGCCTTGCAAAATAACCATCACGTTGATGATTTAGGAAATCATGTATAGCAATTGTAGCATTCTACTCCTAGGTTAATGCAACAATTAAATAATATATTGAAAATTCTATTTTAAGTTGTTATTTATGATTTATTTATTTATTTATTTTTTAGTTTTTTTTAAATTTAAATATAAGAGGTTTTTTCAGTGCATTATATTAGATATTATTTTTGGAATTCTACTGAGTTAAGTAAGTTATTTCTCTATGACCATTTCCATGAGAGTAATTCATCAGTAGAATTTTATTATTTTGTTTGTTCTTTGTAAGGTTAGCAATATGTCCAAGGAAAAAATTCTAGAAAAATATATACTAAGTCTAATAATGAAAAAAGTTGGAGGTGGCAGTTAATCTAGATACAACTAAAAACAACAATTCTGTGGGACCTCATAGTTGTTGGGTGGGATGTTTCCTATCGGCCAGAATTTGTGCTGAGTGCACAGGGAAGCTATTCAACTCTAATTGACAAGAACATAAAGTTGCCTTCATCTGATGAGTCAATTTGTGATTCCTTCAAGGCATGAGAGGCAGGGAAGGTAGTTCTAATAATATACAACTCCTCTTCAAACAAGAAGAAGGCTGCAACCTATAGATACATGGTAAAAAATAAAATAGTCTAGGAGTTCGAGCCTCGTAGTAGATTAGATGTACTTAGAAAGCTTTCTTAAATTCAATAATCAGAAATTTTAGTAGTTAAGAATGTGCCATCATGTTGGAGAAGCAAGTTTGTCTCTTTGGAAGCTAGAAATTGTATCTACATATGTGCTACTATATAAAAGTTAATATTGGTAATAATAAAGGTTGGTTGTGTTTCCAGAGCAGATCATCGCCATGAATTCCACAACTTTTCATGTTTGTGATTGATAGGTATATGATATACATGGTAAAGCAAGTATAAATAAAATTTATAAATATTGACCACCGCAAGGCTAGTTAAATTTTTTATTTATTGTTTACCCCATACACAAATCTATATAGATAATATTTTTAGTTCAAAAAATGAATATTGTATTAAATTCTTCATCAATAAAAATGTTCTTCAAGGAATGGTCTACATTCAGAGGGTTACCTATATCTAAATGAAACCAATCTATTTCCTTTGCCTACATCTTTTCTAAAAGCTCAAACTTATCTTAAAATAGAACAGATTTTTTTCTTTGTCTTTTTGGTTACTATTTAGTAAGTATATCATGAATTCAAGACCAATGCAACCCAGAGAACCCAAATGAAGGGGGAGAAAAAAAATATTTGACGGTGAAGCACTTTGTATTATACATATGAACATATTCTAATTTAAGATAATGCAACCAAGTGTATTTAAATGAATGGGATACAAAAGGTGACGGGTTTGGATAATAGATAACAATTTAGTCAATTATGTTTTGATGTATATATTTGTTTAATTAATTTTTCTATTTTATTATATTAATGAGCTGTGATCAATTTTATTGCATGGAAATTATAATATTTAGATAAATATAAAAATTTTAAGATTAGGGAGGAGTTGAAGTTGTTCACTATCTTATACTTTCACGTTATTATATTTTAAACAATGATTAATGCTCCTCTCATGAACTAGGTACGTATTCCGTAGAGGTCGTTGATTATGCATTTTGCAGATAGTTTTTTTGAAGGTTTCAGAGGTAGGCATGAAGAGAACAAAACAATTTTCAAGATAACTCACAAAAGTTGATAAAAAAAACCACCCATTATTCCAAAACATTTTGTATTTCCTCCAAATTTATCACCTACATCACCTTTATCTCACATGGAAGATGTATCCCCACTCCTCGACGTTACTGTGCACCTCTCGATGCAAATGCTAGTATTACTTGATTTTCCATGCTTATGTGGAACATGGTCAAGACAAGGAACTATAACAACAATGGATTTGCATGAAAGCTTTATAATATTTTCAAACATGAAAGTTGTTATGCGTTACTAAGTTTCTTCATTATTTTGTAGATCAATACACGTTAAACTGAATTTACTCCTTGACTGGCAATGCATTCAATATTTTGCACAAGTATGTTTTAAATGTATCAATCAAAAGTATGATTTTATCTATATTTGATAATGTAGGTTGAATACACCATACAATACATAGGAGCACTATGGCTATGTAGTTCAATATGAAATAATATATTGATTTCTACTATTAATACTATATAAGGGGTGCTCTTCCAATGGCCATTTATTAGCTATGTTAAGAAGGCTTTGTCGAATTTTTATTTACTATAAGATTATGTATAGTTGAGTTGCGGACAACTAAGTAGAATTTGATAGGAAGTTTGGAGTATGTGTAATTCATAATGATCTTGTCTTCTCTTCATTGATGACTTTTCAATGTGTGATTTTTCACCTAATCCATTGCATTATCAATGTGTCAAGGCTCACAACTCGATCTATATGCCAACTACTTCTTATGATCGTTCCTAGGAACATGAATCCTAATTTTTGTAGGTTTAAAATTTATAACAAGTTTTCTCTACTTTGCTCCAATTTGTGGTGGTTATCTAAAAATTTATTTAAGGTACCATGGATCTAAATTTATTATGAACTTTCAACACTATAACAAACTTTGGTGCAAATTGTTGATCAATTCTCACTTGGTTAGGGTTATAGATGTTAATGAAAATTTTGTGTTCGTGCATGAGAGTTGGTTGAAAATGCACAATGTTGTGTAGCATTAGTGTGATAAATATGGGATAGTGCAAAGCATATCTTTTAAGATTATTCTAAGTTGACTCGTACCTAATCAACTTAGTCAAGTTGATTGTTGGTTGAACGGTTAATTGTTGGTTCAATGGACATAAGATCTTATAGGCACAAATACCAAAGGGGAAAATGGATCCCATCGTTGGGTACTCTTTGTAATTCTCCACCACTACTACTTCCATGCTTTCTAAAACTCCTATCCAACCTCAATATCAGTGCTAGTAGTAGCATGAGCAACAAAACTACACTTAGCAGAACAAGAAGAACACGTTTTCCAAATTACACGAGAACTACTTCCCTCACGAGTCACCATGTGCCATGCTTGGTCTCAGTGGTTCTCTTCCTTCAACTCCTAGTTCAACCACCATATCTTCATTGGAACCAACACCCTGAACTGCACTAGAAAATGATTCACCATTTTGTAGTACTAATTCGCCATTTGTACTATTTATTCTCCATGTTCTTACAAGATAATATAATCTCATGAGAGATTCGCCAAAAATTATATATACATATTATATTATTAATAAAATCACCTTCCATTTTCTCTATGTATCATGGGGTGTTGTAGAGGTAAATCCCCTCTGTGGATAGAGGTGATCCCTACTAGCCCAGATCAGGTCTAGCAATAATCGTATCATGCTAAGGTGTAAGTTCCTAACTGCAATAGACCAAATTGCGACGAAGGCCTACCTCAAGTTCAACACTATTGTTTGTAGAGAAGATGGCGCTCCCGTTTCCTTGCTCCAACAGATCACAATCCTCTCGCTTACTGCGATCGAACACCTGCACGGACAAGAAACAGGACAAACACATGTGTAAAACCCAATATATTCAATTATGTATTAGTCAGAGAGGACACAAATTGTGATCATAATGAACAATACGAGTGGAACCATAACCAATAGTCGCTTATCATTAATTAATACAAAGGAAAATACAACCTGCCTCTGACGCTGAACCTTCCTTCAGCGTGTCATCAGCCGAATACGTCTCAGTAAAGCTTGTCCACAATAGGGACGAGCGTCTCTCTTCGATTGTCAATCTCCTTGCTATTGATTTGCCTCTATGAGGACTATTGCAACATTCTTTAATCTATGAAGGATCTTGGAGAATAGATTGCAAAGGGAAATGGCAAGCTTATATAGATGGTGGAAGGGGAGTTGGGATCCCTACAATCATGGGATTGGCCCTATCCTCAAGGAAGCTTCCATGAGAGGTGGAAAAACACTTCCTGTACATGGAGAACTGGAGCGAAACGTCCCAACTCGATTTAGAGTCCAATTCAAGAGTTGTTTGGAGTCAATCTTCCGCCATTTATTTTTAAAAAACACTCTTGATTAAGCCTGGTGTGAGTGCGACTTCGGGACAGAGCGCTAGTTGGCATGCCCTCTTTGAAGGATTTCCTCCATTTGCACACGTATAACACTGACGAGTCGCACCAAGGATAAAAAGGCTATTTTTAGGGTTTTCACAAGGAGTTGTCTTCAGAGGAATGAAATTCCATGCATAGGGGAATGCCATGAAATTGTTTTCAGATCATGTCACTGCTCACAAGTCACGGAATAAGCCCTTCAATGTGTGGGACGGGGAATTGTAGGAATGGTGACAAATTACTGTGTAACATGGGGATTCACCCATTTATTATATATATATATATATATATAAATTTAGGAGGGTTCTTAAAATTTTCCCTGATTTTTGGGATTCAACCGTGTTAAGTAAGTCATTAATATATGACCATTTCCTTTAGAGATAGCCGTAATCGAATAAGTGGGATTGGGGTGAAGAAGTGGGATTAAAACTAGTGAAATTAATCACATAGCATCAATTATCATAAATTAGTCAGTTACAAATACCTCTCATGGTAATGCTCATAGATGAATGACTTACTTAATGTAGTGGAATCCCAAAAATGATATCTAATATAATGCATTGTGGAAACCCCTCATACTTAAATACAAACATTAAAGGAATATCTAATTGAATGGTTCATGAGCCACAATAATTTCTAAGGTTTCGCAAATGGGGTAGCAAGATAAGTGGGCTTGATTGTGGGGAAAAAATCCACTGTTACGCGTGCTTGAACCAGAGGAGTTCTAGGATGGGTGACCTCCCGGGAAGTCCTAGTTTACCGGTTGCAAGCCCCGAAAGTGATTATTAATGCTATGTGATTCATTTAACTAGTTTCAATCCCACTTCTTGACCCCTATGAGCATCACCCGATTCAATGAGCATTAAGTGGACTATTGAAAAACCATCAAAAATTCATCAGTTACAACTACGTCTCATGGAAATGTTCATAGATGAATGACTTACTTAATGCAGTTGAGTCCCAAAAATGATATCTATATAATGCACTCCAGAAACCCCTCATACTTAAATACAAAGAATAAAAGGAGCTCTACCTGAATGGTTCATGAGGCACAATACGTGTTAAGGTTTTTCAAATGGGGTAGAAAGCTAAGTGGGTTTGATTGTTGTGAAAAAATCCACAATTAAGTGTGCTTGAACCAGAGGAGTTCTAGGATGGGTGACCTTTCGGGAAGTCCTAGTTACTGGGTGCAAGCCCCAGAAGTGATGATTGAAGCTATTTGATTCATTTCACTAGTTTCAATCCCACTTCTTCACCCCTAAGAGCATCACCCAATGCAATCAACGCTAAGTGGGCTGTTAAAAAATAATGAGAAATTAGTCAGTTACGAATACCTCTCATGGAAATGGTCATAGATGAATGACTTGCTTAATGCAATTGAATACCAAAAATGATACCTAATCTTACACTCTCAATTTTGATTTTTGTTTTACTTTTTATTATATTATATTTTGGGTGAAAATTCTATTTTGGATATTCATTGATGACACCAAGTTATCTCTATTTTCTTAATGGTCGATAATAATTTATAAATATTTGTGGTGGATAACCTATTCCAAGTACTAAAACTATACTGAGCTTCCTTTTCCTGCACACCATGTATGCAACATTAAATTGATTATGTTGGAGAATATAATTCCAACCACCTGCTAGGTGTCAAAACCATCCATCCAAGTGTCCCAGTTCAATTTCATTTAGTCTAGTTTTAGTTGAGTCTCGATCTAATCATTTAATGTTGATGTCTCCAATGTAATCTTATTTACTTCATTCATAATATTTAGAAGAGAAATTATCTGCTCCAGTTCCTTTCATTTTTCAATATTTGTCATGGTGTTGGAGGTATTTTTCATAAGACTCCTTGAGAGAGCAACAATGAGAGAAAATTTAAAGCTATAGAGAGAAGAGGATACCCTGCACAAGACTCTTTGAGAGAGCAGAAGAAGTTCGAGGAAGTTTGAAGATGCATCCTACTTGAAAGTGATAGAGCTTAGCCTATGTAAGACTCTTTGAGAGCATCATAGAGATTGAATATACGATGTGCAACAATGTGAGCGCAAGGTAAGTGCAAGGTGAGTGCAAGATGAGGTGTAGAGATCGAAAGGAAAAAGAAGAACAAAGAACCAGAGAGGAGAAGCCCCTGATAGTTGAGTGAAGCTTTTTTTATTTAAGTTTTATTTTATTAGTGCTCTTTTTGAAGGAAAAAGTAGGCCGATCAACACATTAGCGCTATTTTGTATACCGATACTAGGGCAGATCAATGCTACTTTGTATAAAAATAATAGGGCTGATATGGAAAATAATTACAACGATTTTATTTTGGCGTGAAAAGGGTGGATGCGGTGTTACGAAGTCGTGCCACATCAAGGTATTGTTTAAAAAGGTTAAAATTGATTGTGGGCATTGTATTATTTAATTTTTTTTTGCAAAAAGTTTCTTTTTCTTGTGTAAGCCAAGAAACAACGTCATGTCTACAAGTTGTATTACTTGTTGAGTCGTAGTGAACCAACACTCAACAAATGGGAAAATCCAAGAGGCTAAAGTGACAAAATTAGATGTTTGAGATCTTTTTAGATCTGGAAGTGAAGAGGAAAAAAGATGCCTTTGCTTTAAAATGCATAAAAGAATATGTTGATGACAACATTCTCCCTCTAATTTCATATTCCAAAACAACCGAGGAGGCCTGGGATACCCTTGAGAGGTGTTCTGGTACAAGGGGGAGTATTGAAGTTGAATATAAAGGTGGATCTATAGCAAAAGATATACAACGAGATGAAAAGTTTATTGAATTCCACTGTGCTCAGCCACAAGTGGATGATGTCTGTGAAGAAATTATAGAAGCATCAAAGAAGTAGCACGAAGATTCTTGTGAACCCCATTGCACACATATACAAGTGGACAAAGATTTGATGAATCCAACAACAGAGCTTGCTAACGAAAATTTGATGAATCCAGTAAAGGAGCTTGCTGATGACGACTTGGTGGTATCAACAATAGAGCTTGCTGATGATGTTTTGATGATTCCAAAAATGGAGCTTGTTGATGACGATTCCGTGATACTAGAAATAGAGCTTGCTGATGAGGGTAAAAATACTATGGTAAATCAAGTGACTAATGTTGTTGATTTCAATTTTGATAGAAAATTTTTAGCTAATAATGATTGGTTGCAGATGATGCAATAAAAACATCACATTAGCATGATGCTCTTTGGTGAGATAACCCCACTTGAGTTAGTGGAAGACAACCTGGTTGCAGTAGCACAGGTCAGTAAAGAAGAGACAAAGATAGAGATAGAGACAAAGATAGAGAAAATATAAAGAAAGAGACAAAAAAAAGAGAAAACAGAGACAATTAAATAAGTCTGCAAAGGGAAAGCAAAAACAGAGATAGAGAGAGAAGAAGAGAAGGAAGTGCATCAGGAGAAAGTTTCCATTGTAGAGTAGAAGGAACAAAACAAATGTGGTTTTGGAAATGTTTTTTCACTTACCATTGATTTCCAATGTGCATGTATATAGAATGATTATGAAAAAGAGTTGAGGTTTATTGAAACATGGCTTGCAACACCATGTCTAGTTGAGTTCTACACAGAAGTTGTAGATATGAATGTTGAAGATTACATGCATGATGAAAACATCAATGAAATTTTCAAGTATTGGATTTTTGAACAGATAAAATATTATTCTCATCTTATGTTGCAGCAGATTGATGATGGAAAATGCATTATAGAAGACAATATGTGTTAGCAGCCCATATACAAGTTATTTCTTGAAGAAGGACATGACATGCTTAGACAACCTGGAACAATAGAAGACCTACACCCACAAATGAAGAAACATAGGTTTGAAGAATATAACAAGAATAAAATGATGAAAATATTTAGAGGATATAGAATCTAGAAGAAAAGAAGAAGAAAACTAAATCTAGTTGAACTCAATTTTTTTTAAATTGTAAACCTCACTGAGACATTAACCAGCAGGTATCTTAATTAAATTTTTATCTAGTTGTAATTAAGGGGGAGTGTTGGAGAATCTAATTCCAACCACCTGCTAGGTGTTGAAACCATCCATCCATGTGTCCCAGTTCAATTTAATTTAGTCTAGTTTTAGTTGAGTCTCTATCCAGTCATTTAATGTTGATGTCTCCAATGTAATCTTATTTCACTGATTCGTAATATTGAAAAGATAAATCCTCCACTCCACTTATTTTTAGTTCTCAATTTTTTCCAGATTAAATTGCATATGAATATTTACAAATAAGTTGGTGGGCTTTATGAAAATTAACAAAATCACATCGTGTTATTCGTTTCCTTATCTTTACTAGAAATTCTAAACACAAAAAACCTAAAGACAAAACCTATAGAGTTTTCGACCTCCACATGTTCTTACTCTCCACACATTCTTGCACTACAATTTTATGTGAGGGAGAACCCTTTTGGTTCTCTTTGGTTTTCTTAAAGACAATTAAACAAAACTTAAAAGGAATGACCCACACACGACCTCGAAACTCTACACGAATTCCAAGGTAGTTGGTGGAGTGGTGGATCATGATTCGCTCTAGATAAAAGTTAACCTAGTTTTCATAAATGTTAGTAGAGGTCATAGGGGTCATACTTGCTCAATTCGCTGATATGGTAACATTCCTCACTATGATTTTCACCTTACTTGAGGTCGGGGTAGAGGAGCTCTCCTATTCGCTAAAAATTCATGCGAACGAACTGTAACTTCTGACTTCTGAGGACCTCTCCCTACGAGTCTCTTTTGTTGCATAAAATAAAATAAAAAAAAATTCAAAAGCTCACAATTTGCATTGTCTTTGAGTAAAATGCGCAGTAAAAAATAACATTAAATGTGATTTCAAAAAGGAAATGGGTCTCATACTCAATTTTTTCAAGGTGTCTTCAAATTATATATCCCAAACAATTTAGACATTGATTTCAATCATTAAAACTAGAATGGATGTTGAGAAAAAATTCCCTCGGGGAGTGTCTCGAGCCTTTGCATGCTTGCTCGTAGATTAATTGTATGCTTTGACTTGAGGGACTTGTGAGAACTGCATATCGCGGAGAATCCTATCTGCCGCCTTAAGAATGAGATTTTACAAAACCACAAGTTCTCATTTACAACCATATAGTATTACGAATACAATATGGAGGCTTTCATGTTTTCCTGGAACTATATTCCCAATGTTTTCATCAAAGAGAATATGGATTAAAAGTAAGTGGAATACTCGCTTGCAACATTCTTGTTTTAGCCCCTTTTTAGTGAAAAGGAATGGTTATGCTTCCCTAGAACATCACAAAGGCTTGAAACTCAGGGAATTCTTTGATTTGATAGTAAAATGCTAATGTTCCTTAGAAATTTTTCTTCGATATATTTCTTAAGTGATGGGATTTTATTAGAAGGTATAAATTTCGAAAATTAGTCTAGTAGAAATTTCACTGCACTAAGAGGTATCTGGAAATTAAAAAAACACTTAGATATTTGGTAAAAAACATACTCATTATGTTCATAAAATTGAAAGAATGTACCAGATAAATTTAATTGATAATTTGTTTAATATTTATCAAATTCAACATATTCTTGTTGGATCACATGTTTATCATTATTTTTTTAAGCCCTAACTAATTTTGGATATTTTAAATTGACATTTACTCATATGCATATTCATGCACATTGCATACATATACAGGGATAGAAAGAGAGTTTTCACCTTTAGAGTTATATATTTATGATATGAATCATTTTAGTTTGGTTGACAGGGATTTTATCGTATTGAAAAACAGTATTTTAAGAATAAAGGTTTCCTCCAAACAGATTCATACCTACTTGACAATGTAGAGAAGATAATACTGCATATTCCTGCGATATTAACAACATCTCCCTCTTCAGAGTGAGAATTGTGAAATTTTTCTCTGTGTCGTCTAACTACATCTTATGTCGATAGCCCATGCCATAATTTAATAAAATAAAAGGAATTATTCGCCATTTGAATATAAATGTTATGACTCAAAATTCTTTAATTTTATGCTAGTTCGAAGTAATAACTAATGCTACGAATAACATATATATTAGAAACTATGTTTAACCACAAATTGCTCATATCCCATATGCTCTTCAACCCTATAAAAATCCGCTTTAAATGTTTTTTTCAACGCTATCTAAATTCCTAGATCCCATAATATAGCACAAAGTACAATGCACCCTGTGAATGTGGGTCAATGTCTTAATAGGGGCATGCCATAGTTTCTTCTTTTGATTTTTATTTTGGTGGGTACTTCCATCTTATAAGTAACATTCCACTTATTTTTTGTGTCCCTACTAATTATGTTTTGAAATTTGGTTGTGTTCAAAGAATTATAGTTCCTACATTTTATAGAGGTCCAATATCATGCTGTGAAAGGTTGTTCGTAGAATATATGTGCATTGATTTTACAAGTTTCGCTACAAGCATAGTTCTTACATTAGCTAGTGTTCCATATGGAGACATTCCAGAATCTGAACTTATATTTTTAACCCAATTTTTTTTCGATATTTTTTAACCTGATCTATATATTCCACTAAAAAGATTTAATTCATGTAGGAATTAACTATTTTTTAAAGAGACACAATGTATGAATTAACTATGTCAATGTATGTGAATGTTAGAAAATTAGAAAAGACATTAATAACAAATGAAGTAACATTAAATTTAAATAAAGTAACATTAAATTAAAGAGAGAGGCATGCCACTATGACGTTGCATGCAAGCAACATGTCGAAGGAATTGATTCCTAAGTTCCAATAATTCATTGTGTTAAGCCACCACAACTTCGGGAAGTCCCAATATTTCATATCTGAGTGTCATCCTGCATTAAAAATATACCTCGGTCTTATCTTGCAAAGAATTGAACCAAAGAAACTAGGATAAGAGAAGCAAGAGCTATAACATCTAAGAGAGAATTCTAATTAGAAACATTCTAAAGCTCTTTGAAAGAGAGATTTTCTCTGAGAAATGAAGCGAATGATATCAAACATTGATACTAAGATTGATCCTAATCTTCCTGATGATTATATCCCTACAAACACATAAAGAGGCGACTTAAATCGTTGATAGTGGACAGGAGGGAAGGGATCGAGAATTAAGGTAAGCTAAATAGTTTTACGCACTAGATACAGTGATGTATCGTTGACCGATGAGATGGTTTTGTATCACAAGGAGCCTTTGAACGATGAGATGGTGGGGAAAGAAAAAAATAAGGAATGGCACCATCGACTCAGGGTTTCTTTTGCGCTAATCCTTGCACGTTAGCTGAGGGTCAGAAGAGATTATTTTGAATGAAAATATCCAAATGGAATAGTGTTCCTAACATGAGGATTCAATTTACTCATTTTAGTATTCTCATTTCTGAGATTTCAAGAGAAGGTTTGAGGGGAAGAAAATAGGGTGGGGAATAAAATAATATCCTAACTATGCTAGCCCTAGATTTATTCTCTCAAGGGTTGTTTCGCAAAGCTAGAGAAAATAAAACAAAGAATTTTTTTTGCAGTAAACCCCTCAACGGTTTCTTCGCAGGTATAGAGAAAAGAAAACCAAGATTTTTTTTGCAGTAAACCCCTCCTGGCAAAGGAAATAAGACTAGTGTTAGGTGTCCTGTGAAGCTTTCCGAGAAGGGTAGCCTACTGTGTAAGCACAACAATGAAGGTGAAATCTAAGACCACTAATTGAACTACGTCTTATTTCTTATTCTAAATAAGTGAACCTTTTATTCTATATATTTTAATCTCGTATACATATGTGCTGAGGTTATCGTTAAATCACAAAAATATGCATGCACCAACATACAACTTACCATTTTTGTTGCAAGCAGTGACATTTGAAGGCTCGATCCAGTAGACCGGGTTCAAATATTGTATTGTGAGTAGGGAGGAAATCGTACCCACATCGCTTTGATTCACTTGATTAAGAATACTCAAGGTTGCACCAAACAACTGAGATTGAACCGAACAATCAGATAATGTTCAAACCCTACAAGAATCCAAAAGGTTTCTATTCACTTAGGTAGTTAGGAAGTTAGGAAGTTACTAGTTAGTGATAAATAATTTCTAAACTAATTTCTGAAGTATAAATGTAATCCAATTGAATGGATGAGTGCATAGATCACAAGATCATTATTTATCAGTGGTATTAGAGCGCTTGATATCCGAGGAGACTGGTGGCAACATTGATGTTAAGGGAGTAGTGGATTGTTTTCAACATGCGTCAACACTGCCAGTGGAGTTTATTTGCCAACATTTTCCTCTGTTGCGTTTGCAGCATGTGATTGAAAGAAACCCTCATGTCATGCTGTAGTGTGGTGGCAGATTTCAAAGAATAGTTCCAAATCATTTTCATGTGTTGTGTTCATCATTTTATTGGAGTGGACGTTGAGAAATATGAGTGCGGTTTGATTGTTGTGTTCATTGTGGACTGTTAGGAGTTGTTTTTTTTGTTGGGAAAAGAATTGGGATTGTATTTATAGCATCGGTTTTGGTGATGATCAGTATGTTACAAAACAAATTTTTTTTTTAAAATTAAATTTGTGCCTTGTTGAGAAAGAAAAAATACAGTGAAAATATATGAATCTTCAAAGTTAAAAACAAGTTTTTCTAAGAGAAATGTGTGCTTTCTTTATTTAAAAATAGAAGACATAGTTTTTAAAATCTCTGTTGGTGATTACAAAAAGTGTTTTTTGTGGTTGAATCAGAATTTTTTAAAGACAAAATTTTGTCCATGTGAGAGAAATCTCTGCTGGTGATTACAAAATTTATTTTTGTGGTTGGATAAGAACTTTTTAAGGATAAAATTTTGTGCATGTGATCAAAATTAGTTTTTTGGTGGTCAAAAAATGAAATCCCTTGTATCCTTAATTGGGGTTGTCCTTTCTGGAAAGGAAAATTACCAGAAGTGGTTTAGGAAAGCTAAAATTACTCTAATATTTAATAATTATGGGATGGAGTCTTGAAGGAGAAGGAAAGAATGCACCGGAGTAGCCTGATAAGCAAAAACAACTAGAAATCTTGAAAAGTAAGGATAAGAAGGCCTTTTCTTTAATCTCAACTTCAGTCTCAGAAGAGGTAACAAGATACATTACTCAGAGTAAAACAGCTTATGATGCCATAAAAAAACTAAAAGATCTCTATGATTCACATTTTGAATTGGAGATAATTCAGTTATTCTTGAAGTTATTTAATCTGGAAATTAGCGATAATGATCCTCTAAAACTTGCCTCTAAAATTAAAGCAATTTATCATGAAATCAGATGTAATGGAGTTAAAGTTTATTTTCCACTTACTACCTTTATCCAAGCTCTTTACCCTAGTTATTCACACTACTTGAAATCTCTCCAAGATTTTGGGAAATTAAAAGATAAATATTTTGGCAAAATAGTAGGGAAAATTGCAGAAAGAGAGAAGGCTTTTGGCAAGAAAGAAGCATCACATAGTTCTAATACCAGAATCCTATGTTTTTCTCAAATATACCCAAAAAATAAAAAGGAATATTTCATAAATACTAAGGGTAATAGAGGTTGATCTAGGAAGAATTATAAAGGCAGGGGGCAGAAATATTCAGGGAGAAAGATAACTGAATGAAAAATAAAATAAGATTTCTGATAAACCAACTGTAAAATGTTTTAGATGTGGTAAACTTGGACATACTGGTGGCAATTGTAGAATTCCCTGGGAGAAAATTAATGAAAAAATAGAACAATTTCTTGAAAAGGAAGATCACATAATTCGAGACAGAGGGCAGACTTCTGAGAATGCACATTATGTTTTCGCTCATTGTAATTTCCACATGGAAGATGTTTTTAGTACTTATTTTTCTTCATGGTATGACAGTTGGGTTCTAGATACATGTGCCACATGTCATATGACCTTTCAAAGTTATTTGTTTGATCAATTCAGTGATAATATTGACACAGTAGTGTATTTTCTGATAAGTCCCAAATTAAACCATCAAGGATTATTTCAATTCAGTTAAAAATTATTGGACATCCAAATTATATTTTGAATGATGTTATTTACATTCTATAGTTCCAAATAAATTTCTTATCTATTATACAAATAAGATAGAAAGGACATTCCATTCACATATTTTATGGAAAAGTAGAAATTAGAAGAGCGGATGACAACAAAATTGTAATGACTGGTGTGGAAGAAGATAAATTATTGAATTTGAATGGTATGTTGTCTGTTGCATTGAACACAAATTATTTGGCTGAGAAAAATGATACTACGTCGTCTTATTTACTATGGCATGCACGTGTCAGTCTTTTTAATTATGAATTTATTCAAATTATGAAATAATAGGGGATTAAGGTACTTCCAACAGTTCTAGAAATTTAACCCCATGTAATGCTTATATATCAAGCAAGCATCACAAACAATATTTTCACAATTCTAAGTCTAGAGCTACAAGAAAATTAAGCCTCATACACTCTGATCTATGTGGTCCAATGCTTGTATCAACTGCGAATGGAAATAAATACATACTCACTTTTATTGATGATTTTTCGAGGATGTGTTGGGTTTATCTTCTTAAAGAAAACTCACAAGTTTTTTTTGTGTTTAAGAAATTTCATCTCTTGATAAAAAATGAAGCAAAACTTAATATTGGTACTATAAGGACTGATAATGGAGGAGAATATACTTCGGATGATTTTGAAACATATTTCCAAGAGAATCACATCAAACAATAGACCAAAATTCCATATAAACTGCAAAAAAACGATGTTGCTGAAAGAATGAACCGAATATTGCTTAATATGGTAAGGTCAATGATGTTTTTTAAGAATGTAAATTTTATTTTTTTGGGATAAGCCATGCTATATGTAGCATACATTAGAAATCAGTGCCCTTCCTCTGTTATTAACAATATAACTCCATATGAGATTTGGTATAGTCTTCTTCTTGTTTTTAAACATTTCTGAATTTTCAGATCTCAATGTTATGCTTTGATTCCTAAACATCAAAAGAATACGCTGAGCGAACGAAGCAAAAAATGTATATATTTTAGGGTATTCCATGACTTCTAAGGCATATCGATTGTAAGATGAAGAGAACAAAAATTTTATTTTGTCAAGGGATGTAATTTTTCTTGAAACTGATAAAGGTTCCCTCACTGTTGACAAACAAATTAATAAAATAGAAAAGTGTGTGCCTCAAAGATTTTATTATGAATAAAATAATATAGTTTCCCATCCTAAAGGGGGGATTCCTATATTAGATCAGTCTGTGGAGTTTCCTTCTCTCAATGATGAGAAATTTATTATCATTGAAGATGATAATTCTATTGCTACTAATGAGAAATTATTTCATGCAAGTGTTTCTATAGATACGATGACATAAATGGTAAGGACTGTGTCTAATGAAGAATATGAGAAACTTCTGCAACTTGCTGAACAACTTCCTACACAACCTTTGTGAAGGTCAACTCACATTCGAACATTTCCAAAGAAATATTATGAGTTTAAGGCTGGAAGTTCCTCATGTAAATAATGTCATTGTAAATTTAATTTTTCTGTCGATTGTGAACCTACTTTCTTTGAAGAAGATGCTAGTTATGACCAGTGGAAATATGAAATGCAAAAGGAATATGATGATCTCATAAAAAATGGCACATGGAGGCTGGTGGATCCTCTTGCTGGCAGCAAACCTATTGGCTGCAAATGAATTTATAAAACTAAGTTTAAATTTGATTGTTTGCTAGACAAACACAAAGAGAGACTTGTAGCGAAGGGATTGCACAAAAACAGGATGTGGACTATATAGAGACTTTTTTTCCTACAGCTAAATGGGGCACCATTAGATATTTGTCTACTATTGTACCCCATAAAGAATGGAAAATTCATCATATGGATGTCAAAAATACTTTTTTAAATGGAGTTTTGAAAGAATATCTTTACATGTTTTAACCTAAAGGTTTTTCCGTTAAAGGGAAAGAACACAAGGTTTGAAAATTAATCAAGTCTGTGTACGGCTTGAAAGAAGCGCCACGAGCATCATATGAAAAGCTAACTAAAGATATTCTTAAATTAAAATATAAACTTTTTTACCTAGATGATGCAACTCTTTTCATTAAGAAATTTGGAAGATCAGTTGTATATCTAGTTGTATATATTGGAGATTTGATGATCACAGGAAAAAATGATGAATATATGTCATCTATAAAGAAAGAAACTGAAAAAGGTTTTGATATGATAGATTTATGTTTACTTCATTATTATATTAGTATTGAAGTTGATAAAAAACCACAACATATTTTCATCTCTGAGAAGAAGTATGTTGATAAATTATTGAACACATATCGTATGAAGGAATGTAATCATATTGCTAATCCAATGCAGCAGAATTTGAAACTCACTTCTGAAGGAGGAAAGACGTTTGAAGATCGAACAAAGTACAGGAAACATGTTGGAAGCTTGATTGATTTGCCTATTACTCATCCTGATATAAAATTTGATGTCAAAATACTTTGCAGGTTTATGCATCATCCTTATGAGGGGAATTGGGTAGTAGAAAAAAGTGTTTTGAAGTATTTGAAAGGAACTAAAACTTACAACATCAAATATTCCAAAGTTTTAGACTTCTATCTTTCTGGTTATTTAGATCTAGATTTTTATGGAGATAATGAAAATGGAGTCTAAATTTTTGGATATTCGATGAATCTTAGATCAACAACCATCAATTGGAGATCGCGCAAGAAATCTGTTCCTATTGATTCTACCACCAAAGCCAAATATATTGCAGCAGCTCAAGCCACTAAGGAAATCATTTCGCTTCGAAAAATACTTGAATATTTGTAGGAGAAACAAAGAGCTTCAAGTACTCCTCTATTTATCGACAACTCTTCTACAATTCAGTTAGCCAGGAATCTAAAGTTTCATGATCGAACCAAACATATCAAAACCAAATATCATTTGATTCGACATTGTGTAGAGGCCAAAAAGATTCATCTGACACATTGTCCAACTTGTAAACAAATTGCGGATATTTTTACCAAATCATTAGGGCGTGCAAAGTTCGAAAAATTTAGATCTTTACTTGGTATGTCAGATGACCCTTCGAATTAAGGGGGGGAATTTTGTAACCCTACGAGAATCCTAAGGTTTTATTTTCATTCAGGTAGGTGGGAAGTTAGGAAGTTAGTAGTTAGTGATAACTAATTTTTTAACTAATTTTTGAAGTACAAATGTAATCCAATTGAATGAATGAATGCATAGATGACAAGTTCATTATTTATGAGATAGTACTAGCGAGGAGCTAGCTAGAAAATACCCATAAGCCAAGCCAAGGTTTTTTTTTTATCCTATGGAGCTTGTTGTTCATGGATTAAGGAGCCACATATTCTTTGTAAGAGAATTATTAGGACACTTGTCTCTTGATCTATTTTTTTTTGGTAAAAATAAAAAAGGATATATCTTTTTTTGGTCTCCACCTCTGATGATATGTTTTTAATTTTAAACATAAATTTTTAAAGATTAATGTTAGCATTACTTAAACTGAATTGGAAACTTTTTATATCACTTTAAATTTATCATAATTTTTTTACATTTTGTCTCTATATGAGGCGAATAAGACCTCTAGATATCTTATGGGTTTTTATTGGTTTAAAAAATGGCTAAAATAGCTTCATAGGCTGGAGAAAAGGTGTTTCATAAAATATAAATGAGTAACATAAGGTTAGTTAGTTTTTTTTTTTGCAAACTGATGTAAAGGGCGAAAAAAGATAGCAATAATCCAAACCTAGTAGAGGGTCGGGACTAATAAGATGAAGATATAAATGTTTAGAAATTTTTCCTAAACCAATGAAATTACAAAAACATAAAAACTAAAGATAAACATAATATTTTGAATCTAATCATGTAAAATAAGATTTTAAATAAGATTTTTCTAAAAATACATCTCATGGGACAATCTACACAGTATATAATGCAAATAAGCTATCCAAAATTTCGAAGGTTGCAACATGTATTTTGAAAGTTAGATAAAAATGACCATCAAAACTTTCACAAGTTGAGATATGGTTTATGATTTTTGGTTTACTATTGCACAACCATTTTTGTATTGTCACCATTTCAATAATTATTTCATTTATCTTTAAGGTAATAAGAAGAAAAATAAACAAAATAGTGCCGAGAAATGAATTCTTCCATAAATGTTCTTTTTAAGAAGAAACTTTTCTTAGAGTCCATCTTTCTCGATGGCCTGTAATCATGTCCTCTTCTTCGATTGCATAAGGTTAGCTACATCACCCAATAATCCCTATTGGAAAATTTGATGTATTTCAACTCATTATATGTAGGAGAACGAGTCAAAATCCAATGCCAGTGGTCTGGGAAGTATGATGATTGTAAAGATCTGAAGGTAGTTATAAAGTAACAGATACATGATGTGAGGTAGACAGAATGGCAGTATTAGCCATGGTAATGATATTCTATGCTTACTGGTTGCCAATTCTACTTTTGTCTCTAGTTTATCGGGAATATCGCAACTATACAAATGGCTAAACATCATGGCCTGTAACTTAGTTATGTCATATAATTTCATCGATGGCTTGTAACTTTGTTATTTCAGATAATTCCATGAAAGTAGGGATAAGAAAAAATGTGAAAAAAATGTAATAATGAACTCATCTTCGATTAATAAAAAAATTCCATGACTCTCTCATATTAATATGCACCTCACACGTTAAGAATGAAATCGAGTATATGATAGATGTGATACACTAAACCCTACACAAGTTTATCGTCAATACATAAACTAATAAGAAAGCTACAAGTTGCGAGCTGGATTTTCTCTTATTTAATGGATGATAATCATGCTCAAGCATACTCACATGCTACACATGGACACACCCATGAGTATTGACATTGTCAAGAAAACATTGGAGCAAACATACCCCAGTTTAAATACTTCATAGTCACATAACTTGGATTAGCCTGAAATCAACGAGTCCCAACGACCATGGTAAACACATTACAAAAAGCATATCTTTCCCACTAATCATCATCAAATACTTAAAAAAACCAATAGAAATTTCCTTCTCGAACAATGGAAAACTAACAAGCTACAAAATACTGCAAAATGCAATACTCCATAAAAGGCGGTTCACCATATCCAAGGTTGTACTAAGAAATAACCAGTTTCACAACGAATAATTTATGCTTTAGATTTTATTATGGAAATAATTTTCCACTCTATATATCTTTGGAATGAGCTGAAATAGCCAAGGAAGAAATCCACTTTAAATAAAACTCTCCTGTAACCTGTTTCATAACTTTCATCAAACTGAAAAAAATGAAATAATGCAAACCAAAATTTGAAAGTCTCCTGCAAACAAATCACCTACAAAAAAGAGATATTACAAGAGTTACAAAAATTAATATTTAAAGTCACCATGGAACCTCACCGTATCAGACCTATGGTTGAACCTGGCAACATTGAATTCGTCCGTCCAACCTCGCCGCTTTCATTGAACCTCACCCCATTGAAACAGGGGATGAAGGTTTCAGAAAGAAAATGTAACATATCAGGGATGAAGTGAAATGCACGCCATTTCACCTCCCCAAGTAATACATGGTGAACCCTTCGACCTCCACTGCTGCGTTGCACACCTCTTTTCACTCCAACTGAATGGGTGGGACTTTCTCTTCTTTAAGGCTTCAAAATCATGTTCAGGCATACTCACATGCTACACATAGCCACACCCATGGATCCAATATTATACATGAAGAGTCCACTACTCATCTTTCCATCGTGTGATTGTGCAGGAAAAGATATAAGATAATTTGTTCTTTTTCTTTCTTTTTTTCTTTCTTCTTAGTTAGCAGGTATTGTAATTCGGGGGTGGAGTGTTGGAGTCCTGGCCAAGTGACAAACCTGACCGCGACCAGTAGGAGGTCGGGCTCGGTACTGCCAAGCTATGGTGGAGTATGGGTAGAGCTCTCAACTTCTACTCTAGTGTTGGACTTGTTGAAACAGGGGAGGGGATGAAGGTTACATTGGATACATCAAAATTAAATGATTGCAGTGAGACTGAATTATAATCAACAAAATTGGAGTAACTAAAATTGAACTAGGACTATTGGATGGATATATGTGGTGGTTGGAATTAGATTCTAAAACTCTCCCATTAAATACAACCACATAAAAATTCAATTAAGATTAATGTTGGTCCATGTCTTAGCGGGGTTTACAATTTAAAACACTGACTTCAACTAGATTTAGTTTTCTTCTTTTCTTCTTCCAAATCACGTCACCTCTAAATTATTTAATCTTTTTATTTCTGTTGTATCCTTCAAACCTTAGTTTATTCATTTTCTAGTGCAAGTCTTCTCACTGTTCCAGGTTGTCTAAGCATGTATTGAACTTCTTTAAAAAATGACTTATATGTGGGTTACTTCCACATATTATCTTATGCAGTGGACTTTTCATGTCAATTTTTTGCAACATAAGATGAAAATAAAATTTTATCTCTTCAAATCTCCAATTCCTAAAAATTTCCTTGATGTGTTAATCATGCATGATGTTTTCAACATTCATTTCCGAAGCTTCTATGTAGACCACATCTAGACATGGTGTTGCAAGCCAGGTCTCAAGGAAATTTAACTCTTATTCATAACCGTCTTGTTTACGTGCACATTGGAAATCAATGGTAAGTGTAAAAACATCTCCATAACCACATCGGTTCTATTCCTTCTACTATGAAATGATAACTTCCTTCTTTGCCTCTGCTTTTTTCTCTGCCTCTGTCTCTGTCTTTATTGATTTTTCTTTATGGGGTTCCTTATTTTCCTCTGTTTCTTCAGCTACTTCAAGGAGGATTTCTTCCACTTGGTTTGTAGACTCAAGTGGCATTCTCTCACCATACAACATTATGTTGATATCATGTGTTTGTTGCATCATCTAGAACCATTCATCATTATCAAACAATTCTTTACCAAAATTTACGTCAATGATATTAATTGTTGGATTCAACATATCATTGACTGCTCTACTGGAAGCTCCACTGTGATTGGCAAGTACCGTTGTTGGATTTACCAAATTTTCATCAGCAAACTTTGTTGCTAAATTCACCAAATTATCATCAACAAGAATTTGCTGTTGGAGTTAACATGTTTTTATCAGCAAGATTTGCAGTTGGATTTACGAAATCTTCATCCATTTCCAATTGTGCATAGTGGGATACTCAAGCACATATATTGTCCTTATTTTCTTCTTATGCAAATTCTTCATAGGCATCATCCATTTCCGGGTGAGCACAATGGGATTCAACAAAAATTTCATATCGCCATAGATCCACCTTCATTTTCAATTTCAATGCTCCCCTTACACCAAAACGTCTTTCAAGGGTATCCAAAACCTCCTTGTCAGTCTTGGCATGTGAAATCAGTGGAATAATGTTGCCATCCACATACGCTTTTATGCATTTTAATGCGTAGGAATCCTTTTGACTCCTCACTTCCAATTATTTCGAGAAAACTTCATACATCTTTAGTTTTTTCTTTGACTTTCTTACCCCTTCTATTTTCCTATTTATCAAGGAATGAAAACTATGGAGAAGAGGATTTCTCTCCTTAATATTACGGATCAATTAAATAAGATTAAATTGAAGACATCAACATTAAATGACTGTAGTAAAACTAAACTAAAGTCAAAAAAATTAAGCTAATAAAAATTGAACTAAGACACTTAAATAAACATATATACAACCAAAAAAATAGTTGAAATTAAATTCTCCAACACAATTCACATCCATAAAAACAACCGTCATTCTCTAGTTCACGAAATCATTCCAAATCCAAGAGGAAATATCCGCTTGGACTCAAAGCGAGGATGCCCTTTTTCACAATTAGATCGACACAGGAGGCATATACCACCATGTGCGTGACATTAATTTATGCTTATGTTCTATGCATTCAGATTAGGGCACAATGCCGAAGAAGATAGAAGACATACTAATAGATCGATGAAAGACAAGCGAATAAGACGAGAGAAAATAAATGGTGGCATTACGGCCGATCGACAAGATGGTTCGGCCAATGAGAATGCCAATAGGTCATTCGACCAAGTGTGTCCACACCCCTTGCAACACGACAAAGAAACCAGTCCATATATATCACGGCTCCACGCTATCCGGAGAGAATTCCTCCACACCAATGTGTATCAAATGAACTCCAAGTCTCTCCAATATATAGGAATCTTTGGGGGTGTGTGACACGTCATTTAAGACATTTAAGTCAATATTTTATTCCAGGCCGACCCAGCACATAAGTGGAATAAATTCAAAGTACATGTTCTGCTCATCCGATCGAGATGATCTTTAGATCAATCTTACACCTCTCCGAAAGAGGAATCCAATAAAAATATTGTGATCATCATCTGAGCAGCACAACCCGGAGTTTGGACCTAGTTGTCCAATTTTAACACTCCCTCTCAACTAGGGAGAACTCCGTCCACTAGTGCAATCCAAACATCGTGCGTCATCCCGCCGTAACTTGCTTTGCTGGCCTCTTTATTTCATAACAGAAGTGGGTCGGTCACGAATACATCATACTTGGCTGACAGATTCAGCCCAGAGGTCCGAAACCTTTATAGGACTCACAAAGAGTCTCATACCCAACACGAAGTTGGTTCATCGACACGAAGTCGGGCGGAAGGTTCCGGACCTCTATCAGACTCACAAAGAGTCTCCAACCAACTCGAAGTTGGTTCATCTGACCCGAAGTTAGGCAGAGGTCCCAGACCTCACTAAACTTGATCCCAGATCAAGTGGTTGGACCGTGCCATCCTAGATAGAGAGTACGGCAAGTTCTGATGCGTCCATCAGTCTTTGCTACTAGTCTCTAGCCTTTCCCATCTCATTGTCCAAATGAGAGGTACTTCCCATGAGCCCTGAACTCAATGGGTAGGATGCATACGGGGCACAGATAATGAGAGGTGAACCAACTCAATAATCACAACGGTGGGGCAGAAGCACCATAAGTGCTTATAGCTCCGAGAAGCTATCCCCAAAACCCCCTTTGAGCTCCCAGAGCTCATCGTCCAACAGGACCCTCAGAATAGGGTCGTTCCATGATTCCAAGATTCTCACGGAAGGTTAGGAACATGACCTTCCCCAAGGGCATTGTGAGAATATCCGCGACTTGCTCATCAGTTCCTATATGATCGAGCCTTACGGCGCCTCGCTATACCATATCCCAGATAAAGTGGTACCAGCCATCAACATGCTTTGGATCAATCGTGGAACACAGGATTCTCAGTCATACGAATCCCACTCTGGTTATCACAGAGTATCACAGTGGTATCTAGCACATGTCCAAACAACTCACTAAAGAGCTTACGCAACCAAACTGCTTCACAACAGGCCATACTTGCAGCAATGTATTCGGCCTCCGCGGTGCTTAAAGCCACCGACTTCTGCTTCCTGCTCATCCATGAGATCGAAGCAGAACCAAGATTGAAGCAGCATCCCGATGTGCTCTTACGATCCACCACACTGCCAGCCCAATCGGCATCAGTATATCCACGGAGTACCACACTCGCCAGTTGTATCCAAATTTACAGTCTATCGTGTCTAGAGATATCTCTCAGAGCCTACACCAACCCAAGAATGTTATCATCAACCATGTGTTGACTGCATGTTCATCGACAAACATATGTCTCCAACAAGTGGCTCATTAAGAACATGAAGGTCCCTATGACTTAAAAGATACTCAAGAGGACAGCCCTAACAATGTGCCGGTAATCAACTTCTGAAGTTGAGTCATGGACTCAGAACACAAGCACTGCATTCATAGCTGCATTTTCCTGAGAAAAGGAAAACGCTGTGCCCCCGCTGCACTGATAGTGCATCGGCCCCATGTCCTTCATCTCGAACTCAGCAGCTGAGCTCCCTTGCAACCGATGAAACAGAGGGACACACCCCGTCAAGAAGAGGTCATCCACATACACACTGCATCGAGAGGTTTTCCCTTGACAACCGTGAAGTAAGGGTTCGGATCAGCATTACTTCGAGTGAAGCCCAGCTTCATCAAGTAGCTATCTATCCTCTTGTACCAATCTCAGGGTGCTTGTTTCAGCCCATAGAGGGCTTTCTTCAACCTGCAGACATGGGTGTCCCAATCCTGGACTTCCAACCCCAAAGGTTGCTCCACATATATCTCTTCCTTTATCACACCATGCAAAAATGCAGTCTTCACATCATCTGATGAAGACTCCATCCTTGCGTAGCAGCAAGGGCTATAATAGATCGAATGGTGGTATCTCGAGCCACAGGTGCAAATATGTCATCATAGTCTATATCTTCCTCACAGGCAACGAATCTTGCCTTGAAATTTTCAGCACTTCCAACAGATCTATGCTTGATCTTGTAGAGCCATTTCGAGGTGACAACTGCTTTGTCCTATGGTCTTGGAAACACATTCCAGACATTATTCTTCATAATGGACTCATACTCTTCGTGCATAGTATCCTTCCAGACTTGATGCTTTACGACTTCCTCAAAGGATCTAAGCTCAGATTGTACAAAAGTACTCATGGCTGCTAGATGTCCCGGAATTTATATGGCTTCTTGGTTTTCCTTCAGAATTTCCCCCTCTGAAGCCATATGTCCCTGAGCCATGAGGATCTTCTTTCGTTGAACAAAAGTATCCACTCAGGAGCGTATACAGATATATCTCCCTCTTAATGTCAGCTTCTCTCTTGAGAGAAGACATTTATTTTAAATGAGGGCATCCTAGACACCAACTAGGAAAGGGACTTGATCTCAAAAACCATCCAACAGACTTTGCTGATCATGATTCAAGATTCCAACCATGTGACCAAAAGCTGCAGAAATTTCTCAGTTTTACCATAACGCTCCAATGTAAGACTGATACAGTCACATGCTTGCTGCTACATAGGTGTCCATCTATGTCACTGTCATACAGGGGGAACATATCAACAAGCCTCAACTTGTTTTAGAAGTCCTTTCAGCCACTACCTCTTATTCTGTGAGTAGCTTCTTCAAACAGCCTTCTAAGACTGCAGCTTACAAAACTAGGTATCCAATCTACCTTGGTTTATCCTGCACCTGAGGCATTGCACCTTGATTTGTTTCCAGATCTGCCCATTTTTGGTTATTTCAGCAGACTGCTCCTAGGGCTGTCAAAATTTGCCTGGCTCAATGACTTACATCTATGCCCATTTCGTCAACAATTTGACCACTACATAGAATTTCCCCAAGGACTTCAGCAGTCAACCCTTTAAAATTTCCAGCTTCAAACAAGGGTGTCTGTCTATGTCACTGTTATAATGACAGTGACATAGAATCACAGTTTTAAAACTATCACATTTATCACGGCTTGCTGAATATGAACTTCACTTGCATCTCTTGGACTCTTGTCCTTGATGTACCAGGCAGGGTTCTCTTCTTCCTATACCTGCAAAGAGAGCTGATTTGATGTGAAGATATTTGCCTTCTGCTATCGACTAACAATTCAAACCAACAACTGAAAAATTTTGCTCAGAAATGTCCAGTCTTCAGAATACATACAAACAACTCCAGATTTATGACCCAGTCAAAATGCAGAGAGGAAATTTTGAACTTTGCTGAAGGAATTTCGGCCTGGGTACATTGATAATAAGGCAACAATTCGATCTTCCAGCAGTGGGGATCCTTCCTTAGAAATTTGGGACTCCTTTTTGGATTTTAATGATCACCCAAGACAAATTCTCTGTCTCTGTTCTGCATACCTCTGCTTTAATAATTAAATTCAAGAATGGCCACCAACTAGTAAGTGCCACGTACTGGAGTGATCACCCAATTCGGCCTTCAATAAGAGGTTCGTTCTGCTTGAAAAAAACTTGTCCTTATGATCAGATAAAGTTATTGCTTGGACAGATTGAAACAACTAAGATGGTTCACCATTGTAGGTTTGGGAAATTGATCCACAAAGGTATATAGGTCGCCTGCAGTTCAGGCTCAAGGCAATCAGTTCACCAATAATTACGCCCTTCCTTTCATCAATGTCACCAAAGTTGATCCCTAATTTTGGCAGAAGACAATGCTTCCTTCCTGCTACAAACACGTGAGCTTCATATCATTCAACATTTCAACAAGCAATTTGATCCGTCACAGGAAGCTACACTTAATTCCTCTCTTTTAGCAGTCAAATTGTTCACCTATAAGAGACTATTTTTTTTTTTTTTTTTTGCTAATCGCACAGTACACTTGATAACACATTCGACCGACTCACACAGCTCACAGCGTGATTTCAATTTAACCACAGAATCGGCTATAGGTATTAACTCAAACAGAGGTCGAATTCAGCAACAGTTCCGAGCCTCCAGATGTTTGCGTCAGCTCCGAAGTTTTCAGGCTTGTGATTACAGGTCCGAGCTTGAAGCTTTGACGGTTGTCCGAGCTCCCACAAATACAGGTCTGAGGTCTAAACTTTGACTGCTGTCCGAGCTATACTGCAGCTTGTCCAACACAGGTCCGGGGGCGTAATACAGCCGCAACTCCAAGGTTTAACAAATCTGAGGTTTAATGTCTCTCAAAAATAATTAAATTCTCAACCATATTGATTTACCAGACCACTTGACCACTTGATTTAATCGCATCATACTGTATAATTCTGTACACGTCCACGACAGCCGCGTCGACACAGAACTCAACGCAGGCCGCAATCAAGCAGAGCAAGGCCACATGTCGCCTTTTTTTTCTTTCTCACGTGGCAATACTAGTAATCGCATCGTATCAGATAATCTGACGTAGCCGTCGGGCTGGACTCCAATAACAGATTCGATCCCCTGGCATTAAAAAAAAATTACGCGCTGCCATTTAAAACTATACGATGTCGTTTCTTGAAGTGATATGGCCCGCGGCCTCATACAGTGATATCCGCAGGTTCATTCGACGGACGAGAAAATTTGGTGGGGACCGGAACAGAGATCGAATCTTTCGTCTTCTTGTCTTGCCCGGATTTCACGGCATCCAAACATCCCACCTTTACTTGGCCGAACTCTAGCATACACCCTGGGCTCTTCCGGCGGCCACACCATTTTCGATTTTGAACATGCGGCAGCATCGTGTGCACCGCAACCCATAATTCACCAGATAATCAGACTCCCACTTTTCTGACAGTTTCGACAACTGATAGCCGCCAATGCTTCCGGGAACTGTTGTTTGGCCTTCAACCAAGGTCGCAAAAAAATTTCAGCTTTTCAGCTACCCTCTTATGGTAGCGTTTTGTATATATGTATCTCGACCACCCCTTCTCGAATCTGTTTTCCTATAAACATGCCTCAACCATATGCTGTCACCTACAGCACCTTCCACGCTAATTAGGACAGACTTGCTCACGCTGATTCAAGCCTTCTTCCACGCTAACTAGGGCATTGTCTTCAACCCATGCTCCGATACCATGTTAATTTCTGCTCATGTTCTATGCCATTTCAGATTAGGGCACAATACTGAAGAAGATAGAACATACTAATAGATCGATAGAAGACAAGCCAAGACAGAGATAAGAAATGGTGGCATTACGGCGATCAGCAGGATGCTTCTACCAGCAAAGTCTCCAATAGGTCATTCAGCCAAGCGTGTCACACATAACCCCAGAACAACCCAAACAAAGAATACTCCATGTATATATATCACAGCTCCAACGCTATCCAGAGAGAGAATTCCTTCACATCGATGTGTGTCAAATGAACTCCAAGTCTCTCCAATATATAGGAATCCAAGTCTCTCCAATATATAGGAATCTTTGGGGGTGTGTGACACGTCCTTTAAGACATTTAAGTCAATATTTTATTCCAGGCCGACCTAGCACATAAGTGGAATAAATTCATAGTACATGTTCTACTCATCCGATCGAGATGATCTTTAGATCAATCTTACACCTCTCCGAAAGAGGAATCCAATAAAAATATTGGGATCGTCATCTGAGCAGCACAACTCGGAGTTTGGACCTAGTTGTCCAATTTTAACAGCGCGATTTGGGTGTTTGCATACATTTTCACCTGAATCTCTAGAAAGTATGGAAGCTAGGGGCAGAGAATACAAGAATGGTTGTAATTTGTGATTTTGGATGGTGTGTAGGCCACACCATGAAATAATCATAGCTTGACACCTAAAAAGTCTCTTATAAGTTTGTGTGGGCATACTCATATGTTTATATAACTAGCCATATTTTATATATAATCCCGAAATACATGTACATCCACGGCATAATTCATCATACATGCAAAGGTTGATTTTCCTTACATCCATGTATTTGGGTTGTATTACCCTATTTATATTTATTATGAAGTTTATTGACGTAATGCTTTTATTGTAGTGGCCCACCCACTTTTATGTGTATATATAATATGCGTTTCAATAAATTCCTACTTTTAAGACATGGAAAATAGTTTACCAAAATATTCACATAGGTTTATATATACTGTCTTTAGAGTTCCTTACATATTTATTTAATTTTTCATTTTAGCTTTATCTATAAGTGTTTCGAACATGAAATTACGGGGTTCAAAAATCATTTTTTTTCTCTAATATATAACGATATAGTGGTTATGCTTATAGTTCAAGTTACAAAGATTATTGGATTAGCTAAAACTTTTGGTCATTGTATATTACTTAATTTAGTTACACTATATATATATAATATTTAAGAAAAATACAACAATTATTATTGGTATAGAATTATTCATTTATAGTCTATTTAATCTCAAGTATTAAATTTCTCAAGAAGAAAACTTTATTTTGAGTGAAAAACTTATCAAAGATTTGGACTTTTAGAGATTTTATTTCTCTCCTCCTTTGGAAAATGTGGAGTTAAGGTGGATCTATGATGATCTTCAACAACAAATTAACAAAATAATTAAACCATAAGTTTTTTTTTTTTTTTTTTAAATATTTACATAAAATGAAAATTTTGATTTTTGTTTCACATTCTTCACATTATAATGTTAACACATGCACCCTCATATTCTTATGTTAAAAACATATATCGATAGAAAATTATACCCCTCTCTCTCTCTCTCAAGACGTACACTGAATTATTTTTGTTATGAATAATTTTTAAAATGTTATATATATATATATATATATATATATATATATATATATAACATTTGACATCATTTCTAAATGTTGTTTTTAGGCTTGGAGATCTTTGGAAATTTGCTAATTACATTTTTCTTACCAAAATTTACAATATGATCAAAATTTAGATGTCCTAGTCTCATGTGCCATAATCAACTCTCATCAAAATTACTTAAGAAATAATTTCCATAATTTGTTTCATTTAACATAAAATATTTTTTGTCATTTATTACAACTTCAACTACAATTTCACCTATTCCTACATAATTGATTTCGAAATTTTTGGATCCAAACAATACATCATAACGGTGGTCACACATGTGCAAAACATTAAGCAAGCTATGTTTCAGGCAACCAAAAAGAAAAGTATTATTGACCTTACCTCTGGCATTCACTAGCCTAATAAATAATTTTCCAAAAATATTTCTCGATGCATAATTTCCGAAGGTCACATTACCTTTTCTGTCTGATTTTAGTGGCACAAAATTTCTTTTATCTCCTATCATGTGCTTGGAACAACCATTGTCTATGTACCAATGGTTGACTTGATTTTCATCTTATAAAACTAGGTCACAATTTTATTATTTTTTATTTTTTATTTTCAATTTTTTGTTGTTTAATTTCTAGTCTAGGTAGATATTCTAATACCTCTCTGTGTCTGCAACAAATTATAACATTGCATCGTACTTAAATTTAGGGAGATAATGAATTGATAAGTCTCTGCCTATTTCTCCTTTGTCCGTTTTATGACTATTCGTATGATATTTTTTCTCTATGGTATGATTTGTATCTATGATATATTTATCCTAAAATTTATAGCTTTATGACTAAATTAATTACAAAAAAACCAATATTGAAAAAAAATTCCCTCGTGCCTAGTAAAAAAATGATTCTTGTAGCTTGGCTATTGAGTTTTATGAGATATATCACCTTGTTGTGTGAGTTGAGCTTGTCTATTTCTCTATTGAAGATTTAAATTTATATTTTGGGTATGGTGATTTGGGTTTGCAACATTAATTTTCCCTTTCTAAGTTGAATTTGACTTTCCCCTTCTCGCCATGTAATTGTAATAATTGTAAATTTCACCGTGTCTTGCCTTTTGGCCTCCGTTGTTGCATTGGGTTCATTGATTTTGTTGTAATGATGAATATTTCAAAATTCAATGAATTTTATATTATTTCCTTTTAAATATTTTTTTGAGATTAAATCGTCTTCAAATCCCAATATTCCCAATCCTATTTTCACATGCAATGGTCTCTTCACATTAAATAGTCAACCACCTTTGCAAACATTTAATTGAAACTCATATGTTTTTTTCTTCTCAAGGTATTTTCTCAAAGACACACTTATCCTTCAAGGCTATCACATTCCTATTGTTTCTCTTTATTTTCTCTATTCATTATGTCATGGATATTATTATCTTCTTCAATTTGTAGGACTTGGGTTCCATAGTTTCAACATTATTCTTGGCCAACAATTTTTTTTGCAATTTACTTTTCTTTATCAACCTTTGAATCTCTTCAAGAGTGTTGATCAACTCAACTTATAATTTAGCTTCACCTTATTCTTTTTTAGATTCATATTTTTTTTCTTCTTGGGTTGCAATGGCCATAAGCGTAAACTCTTTTGAGGTTTCATAATATTTCTCCTCATCTGAATATTGGTTGTCCTCACTTTTAGAGAAGCTAGTATCTTGAGTGTAAAAAAATCTTATTTTTATTATTTTTATCCATTTATTTTTATTTTTATTTATTATTAGGTCCATGCTTATTATTTTTCTTATCCATACACTAGAATGAGAGTGACTTACTTTACCATAATTGAAACACTTGAAAGCCATATTACCTTTCTAGTTTCCCAAGCCTCTCTTGAGATTTTTCAAGAACATACACGCTTCTTCGTTTAATTCATAGCACGAGTCATGATTTTCTTCTTTGAGCTTATTATATACTTTGAAGGTTGTCTCCATGGTTGCATATTTTCCTTTTGAAATCAACATCTCATAGGTAGTAAGAGTACTAAAAAATTGATCCGTTATGAGTAAATTTAGGTCAGACATTTCCTCGATGACTGAAAAAATGAGATTAAATATCTGAGGGATAAATATCAAAACTAATAAATAAATTTTCAATTTCTTCATCATCTTGCATTTGCAAAGATTCAAATTTCATTATAAAGCCTTGGATTTTAGCTCTCTTTACCATGTTGTTAGCTTACAATAACTTCTCATCTTCTCTAATATTTCCTTTGTACTACTGAAATCCATTACCTTAACTAATTCTCATTAACATAGGTCAGCTAGAAGAGAATTCATAGCCTTGGAATTGTATGTAAATTCAAGTTTCTCATATCTACTAGTCATGATTGATGGCTTCTAATAACCATCTTGAACAATGTCGCAAACATTTACACCAAGATATCGTATATAATACTTCATCCTTACAATAAAAACTGTATAATTTATTCCATTGACAATAGTTTCCCTGTTGGTGTGTTTTACTTCATGTTTTTCCATTGTCCCTAATATTTCTTAGAACTATTAAACTGATATTGAAGTAACCCTACTATGATACCAATTATTAAAAACCAAGAAAATATTGAGAGGGGGTGAATTGGTATTGTGAGAATTCAAAATTTCCTTTCACAAGTAAATAATACCTAAATACCATCGATAATACTTGGAAAATTAAGAAAAATCAAGCTAATTCATGAATTAGGACACAAAGTTTTAATGTGGAAACCCAATAGGGAAAAATACAACCAATTTTGGTTATGTTGGTTTTCTCGGTAGAATGCTTGTTATCACCACAAGAAAAAAGGACATTGGTGAGGGGCGAAAATGGTCACCATAAGCTCATTGGTGAGGGTCAAAAGAGCCTTCGTCACCAAAAACTGAACGTCACCAAAGGTGGCGTCGCCGAAAGTATAGGTGTTGTGGTGACATTCAAAGTCCGTCACCAATAATGATTTATAGTGACGGATAGTGACCGTCACCATTTCATATGAGCAATGGTGACGGAAAATAGCCTCCGTCACCAAAAAATTGAACGTCACCAAAGGTGGCGTCGCCGAAAGTATAGGTGTTGTGGTGACATTCAAGGTCCGTCACCAATAGTATCTTCCATACCAAAGTTCAAATCCTTGGTAGTTTTTTATTACTATTTTAAATTTGTTAATGTAAGAATTATTTGTTGTTTTTAAATGTAATTTTAAATGAAAATATATCCCTCGGAATGGGTTGTAGAGCACCTCTTGGTGTAACAACAACTAATACAATAATTTTCAAATGTTCCAGTAAGGAATTTCCTTATCTATATTAATCTTTACACCATAGAATTTTCTCTTATAAATAGGTCTACGAACCCTAATGAGAAAACATACCCCTAAGTATCATATCTAATACATATTTCCTCCTTATTATTTCAAATCCTAAAGTTTAAAATTGAGATTCACAATATTATTCATTTACTAGCCATCTCCCAAGGATGTCCAAAAATATATGTGGAAAAATAGCTCTACTCTTCCAATGATAAAATTTTCCTACAAATGCTTATTAAAACCATGATCTTTCATGTGTTGATTAATTCAAAAAATTTCTATCACTCTTATAACCATTCTGATTCAAGATGCAACATACATCCATTCACATATAATATTAAATTTTGATTCAATAGAAAATGAGATCCAAATTTCCATAAATGAGTACCATTTATATAAATTTAAGTAAATAACTAACTGTAACACATTCTTAAAACATAAATACTTATCTTATTTTATCTAATAATTTCATGTAAATGATGAAGTGTGATCTAGTCTTCTTCACCCAACAATAGGATATGTTATGTATTAATTTCATTTGTAGATGGCCATATATGAGCCATATTGTGATGTCGTAATGGGACTAATTGTGTACCTAAAATAATTATATTCTTATATTCTTATCAAAATATCCATGTCAAAATTTCCCAACAATAAAAGTCGTAATAACAATTATAAAAATGGACGTTACAATACCACCCCCGTTAAAATAACATTTCCTTTAGTATTTTACTATTTGTAGTAGAGAATACATACAACAAAGAAAATTACTATGAAATTCTCATAGAATCCCTCATTACATATGTTACCTAATATACTCCAAAATGTTTCCACTACACATAGCCTATGTGATGGATCAGTTTCAAAGAAGCTTCCCATTCCTTCCTAGTATGCACTAAGGCTCTTGATGGAATTCTCTTTCACGTTCCACCTAAATCATAGAAAAATAAATGACATGATTATAATTGTGTGCATACATATTAAGATAATATGCATGGATAATGTTATGGGAATTCATAGTAGGAGGTAAGGAAAACCTATATGTCACTAGTCCCACTCTCTCCAAGATCTTGAACTCTTCATAATAGTGGGGTGGTAAATTTTCACGTTTTCCAATTCTTATAGGATTTATCTTGGGTTTGATATTGAGATATGCATGTTCTCCTAGTTTGAAATCCATATGAGCTTCCCCTTTTTCAAAAATATTTTAAGTCGATATTGTTTCATTTCAAATATTTTTTTTTTTAATATTTGCAACTTGCTAGTTCATTTACTTTACCTTGTATAATTCAAGTATACATGCTAATATCAGTCTCTATAACATTATACGAGAATTTAATTTCCAAGTTAAAGAGCAATGAGGGGTGGTCGAAAGATATTAACTGTAATATCGGAGTTAAACAAGTTTTCCTCCTCTCCCTTACCCTATTTGGCATTTACATCGAAAAGCTAGAAATTTGTTTAGAGGAAGCAGGATGTGTTGGCATGGTTTTAGCCAGGATAGTCATCATCCTTCTTCTCTATGATGAAGATATTGTTCTTCTCGCAAGGTGCCCATCTAATCTTGATAAGAAACTTAGACTTCTTAAGTATTTCTGCTCTACCATGGGTATGTTTGTTAACAATGACAAAATAAAAGTTATGATTATCAAATCCAAGAAGGACACTTACGCTAATTTTATGTATGACAATAGTAACTTGGAGGAAGTGTCTTGTTACAAGTACCTAGGAATTGATATTCATCACAAGCTCAACTGGAACTATAGAATTCAGAAAAGGATTAATGGGGGGTTGGAAAGCTTATTTTGATCTTGAAAATAATTGTAAAACGAAAAACCTCGTAATGTGGGATAGAAAGAAGTTCCTCTTTAAAAATTTAGTCACTCCTATTATCTTATATGGATGTGAGGTTTGGGGTTGCAGCATCTCTAGAGAATCCTGGAGAAAGATTGAGCAAATCCATAAGCTTTTTATAATGTATAACCTTAAAATTAAAATCAATACACCCTATCCTATTCTCCTTATAAAAATGGGTCTTTCCCCTATCGAGAGCCTAGCTATGACTAGGCTTTTATTGTACAAGCACAGTTTCAATAGCATAAGAGACCATAGACTTCCTAAGCTAGCTTTAAATTCCATCCAAAACCACCTAAGGCTTAAATGAGGTTGGTATAAAGACATCAAGGCCTAGTTAAACCATTGGGAGATCGACGAGAATGTTGCATTGTAAAACATCAATAACATTAAAAAAATTGTTACTTCTAAGTTCAAAGAAAAAATGTGGTGTGAGAAAAATCTAGCAACTAAAAGAAAACTAAGGTATTATAAAGAGGTAATCAACCCCACCTTAGAAGGTCAAAATTATCTCTTTGTTTTAACTATCTCAAAGAAGATAATTAATATAGTCAAGATTAGAACAAACTCTTATGAGCTCCATAGTGAAACAGGTTGTTGGATAGTTCCTAAAACATCATGGATGGAAAGGATCTGCCATCTCCGCGAGAATATGAACATAAAGGATCAAAATCACTTCCTCTTAGAGTGCCCCATGTACAACCACATTAGAGCTCAATTTCATAATCTTTGTTGCGATACTGACCTTCCTATCCTTTTAGGATGTCAAAATTATAGTGAGCTCGGGAGGCTTCTCTCCAAGCTTTTTGAGCATAGGAATAAAATCTTAAATTAAATTAAATAATTCTTTTCTTTAGGTCTGATAGACCAAAGATGGTCTTAGTGGAAGTTAACCACCACCACCACCACCACCATCATCATCATCATAATCTGATCCACTAGATAATCCAATTTTCTTTAGATATTATATTTTCTTCCTTAATTCCTTAAAGATACTTTTTTTTTTGTCATTCACTGTAGCCATTATCATAGGCAATAAATACCAGGCAAGAGTAACCTTCCCACCTCTTCTGTTGATGTAAAGCATACGTCCATAATATATTTTCTAGAACCATTTTCACTTAGTGTATTTGTCCATATATGTAGGTATGGTAGGATATACTAAAAGCTAATTATGTACTCAATATTAGAAGAAAATATTTCCAAAAATTGGAAGTCAACTTGGCATCCGGATTGGAAATGATTTTCTTGGGCATGTTGTGCAATTTGAAAATGTCATTCATGAACATGTTCACAATATGAATCAATTTATAGGTGTATTTGATGAACTAATTATGCCTCCTTGAAATATATCCACCATTATCATGATTTAGTGAATTTATGAAGCTGGGTTACACTTTTGGGCCAAATATGGCAATTTAATTTCAATATTTTCCTCTTTTAACAAATTGAAGCCCTCAAAATTCATATAAGCAATGTGAATTTTGATTCAAAGAAAAAATAAAATATCTGGAGAATAATTTTGTTTTCTTAATGATATTTTTTACAAAAAATTTAATGTCATACAATCTCTCAATTTCCCATTAAATGCAATACTTTTCCTTGTAAATTTTTTCACATCTTAAGATGTGTGTGAGTGCGTGTGTGTGTACATACATACATACATACATACATACATACATACATACATACATACATACATATATACATACATATATATACATATATATATATATATATATATATATATATATATATATATATATATAGACACACACACACACACACACACACACACACACACACATATATATATAGTTAAGCATGACCTACACAAAGAGGACTATGTTTTTTAGAATAATGTTTTTTTCTAATGAAAAATCGTATTTTTTGTTATTTTTCAAAGTTAACAAAGTAATATTTTAATTTCATTTTCAAAACACATGTCTGTGTAATATGTTTTCTACTCTTTATATAATTTCAAAAACCACGAGTATCCTTTGGAAGAGGAATCATAAACAAATATATTTGTATTTTTTGATTTTTTTTGTTTTTTATATTTTATGTTATTGATTTTTTAATTCATCCCCTTTGAAACTATAAAAGAAAAAATCAAACATTTTGTTTAAAAGAGGTTAGATGAAAAATATCACGTGAATTCAAAAATGTCAAAATCATATACCATTGGATATAGGATACCATCACAAATCAAACATGATCAACTCTAACGCATAAAGACCAATTATGCCTAAAGCTTGCTAAGGTACAAAATGGTGTTGTATATAAATTTGTTGAAAGGTAGCTAAAACTCCATTTTAGGTCCTTAGAAAATCGATCAAGCATTTAAGGTAAAATTTAATATATTTCGATTGAGGGTTTAAGAAACCCTTGATTGATCTCTTGAAATTCTAAAAAAATTACTCTATCAAGTTATAGTTGTTGGGTGGAGGAATTGCACTTAAGCAAACTCCTCAACACTTAATTGTCAACCTGAGAGTTTCGGAAACTTAGAGACGAAGCACAGGGAATGCCAAAATGGTATGAAATTTTCCTATTCCTATTTCTACTTCTTAATTGAAATATTGTGGAATCAAGAAAAAGACAATTTCAAAGGAAATTGATACCAAAGCAATTCTAGTGCTCGAATGTGAAAGAATGAATTTGCGAAGAAATTAAGTAAAGGAAATTTCACACAACTGGAAGAAATATTAAATATTGAGATGAACTCTATGTTTATCTTTAGTATATATGGCTAACAACTTAACAAGTGGGCCCTTGCAAAGATATACTTTCCAAATGATTTTCCTTCTTCACTAAGCAATTGTTTCTATACTCTTGCAATTTGCTTGCACTAGTACAGGTACAGACTTATATGAAAAAGTATAATTTACCATATTTATTGAAGACATATGCATTTGTATGGGTTCTCTAAGCCATAATGCTTAGAGAAATCTATTCCTTTGACAAGAAACCAACTCTTGCAGTAGGACAAATCTTGCTTCACCAAAGTTTCCAATTAATTTCAAAACGAATTACAAGACGTGCTGAAAATAATTGCAATTGCAGGCTAAATTCTGAGATAAAATTCACACAGAAAAAAGGAATTTTTTAATTAATTGATCTTATCAATGGAATTAAACTTCACAAGGAAAAAACAATCCTTCACAATTAAAGTAATAGATCAAAGAAATTTGGATGCAATCAAACTATCTTTCGGTAATTCATTTATAATGTTACATATTACATCCGATCCTTTTCTCTCAAGTCGTGAGCGACAAGTTCAAAGTGTAATGTTTACAATGGTGTCCTTTCTTAATTCACATAGTCATTCTTATAATCAAAATTTTAACTTTTAATATTAATAATGATTTCTTAAAATTAATAATGCTTACTTGAAGGAATAAGTGAAACCATAAACAAGAAAAAGAACGAAACACTTGCTGTGAAATAAATTTGTAAACTGGAGTGCATAACTTGACATGCACTAGTGTAAGAAGAAACTTCCTGCACAATCCGAGAAGAAAAAAACTAAGGAAATAATTGCTGAAATAAATTGTAGGAAAGAATTGCAAGAAAGAATTGCAGGAAAGAAATTACAGGAAAGAAATTAACTTAATTCAAACTTCACACACAGATCTGTTTCACGCTTTGACTAGGAGGGAGTTTAACTTAGAACTCTAAAATAAAAAGGATAATGATTCAACCATGCATCTACAAGTAAATAAATACACATGAACCTTTTAAATGCTAAAAGAACAAGGGAAAATGAGCTGGGTTGGTTTGGGTCCTACCCAACCAGTTTTTTTCCTGTTTAGGAAACGAAATGAATCAACACTTGATCAAAAAATAAACGGGATTTAAGCACAACGTGAAGAAATCATTGTATAAGTCCTCGCATTAACTTTGAACATTAAATATACATGATAATGGAAGGCCATCCCAGAACGAGGGCGATACAAAATTACAATATAATTAGAATTTAAATCTCCAGATATCACTAACTTGGCTCTACCTAAGATCTACATTATATATAGTCTTTCGTCCTATAGCCATGAACCACTAATTACAGAGCCATTTCCAATTCAAGCCTTCAGCTGAATGGACTAACAATGATATTACAAAACTGGCTAATGGTTATAACAGGGCATGAGCTTTGATGGTCGTAGACCATATCTTTTACAAGGATCACTGGCTGTACTCTGCCTATATCCATATTCAGATAATTTTCACTGAACTAAGAGACGTGGATAAAAAATTCTCACGTGGAATGATCTGATGTTGCAGAGATCACAGAGAAATATGTGTTGGCAAGTGCAGGAATCTGCCTACAGTGAATCACGCTACATAATAATTAACACTTAGTTTTTCAATTACTTTTGGGAAAGTAATCATATGTTACAAGAAATACTTAAAGGAATGAAATATAAATAAAATAATTAATTAATAAGCTAATAACACTTAATTATGAAATATGGCTTAAGTAAGTATGGGATTCTGGACAATCTGTACTATCCCTCATTGTAACTCATAATTTAATTAAGAAATATTTTGGTACTTATTAAAAAGATTATATTTCTAAACCCAGCATATCTTGCACTTAAAAAATTCCCTAAGTTATTAAATGATAAAACAAGTATTAATTAAAAAACACAATTCCATGATCTTATCAGTGAAATGATCATTGATGTGAAGAGAAATAAAATCCCATAAAAATTTAAGGATTCCTTTTTCCGTGTGAAATTTATCTCAGAATTCAACCTGCAATTGTAATTATTTTTAGCACATCTTTAACTCTTTTTGAAAGTAATTGGAAACTTTGGTGAAGGAAGCTCTATCCTAGTGCAATATTTGGTTTCTTGTCACAGGAACATAGTGCTCTAAGCCTTATGGCTTAGAGCACATACACAATGACATAAGTCTTTTGTAAAGATCATAAAGTATACTTTTTCATGTAAGTCTGTACCTACACTAGTGCTAGCAGATTGTAAGAGCACATGCCCAATTGCTTAGTGAAGAAGGAAAATCATTTCGAAAGCAGATCTTTGCAAGGGCCCATTTGTTAAGTTGTTATCCATCTATACTAAAGATAAACATAGAGTTCATTTCAGCATTTAAGTATGGGATTTCGGACAATCTCTACTATCCCTCATTGTACCTCATAATTTAATTAAGAAATATTTTGGTACTTATTGAAAATATTAGGTTTCAAAACCCAATATATCTTACACTTTAAAAATTCTCTAAGTCAGTAAATGATAAAACAAGTATTAATTAAAAAATACAATGCCATGATCTTATCAGTGCAGTGATCATTGATGTGAAGAGCAATAAAATTCCATAAAATTTTTGCATGAAATTCTTATGTACTATGTTAATATTGTTTTATATTCTTATTTCACAGTCAGTTGTGATCTTTCATTAATCATGCATGCACTGATCCTACTTGCACTACACCATGCTTGCACTAAGTCTGCTTGCACTGCGCATTCTTGCACCAGGGAAATTACTAAAAATTTTTGATAGAATGCGATTCTTTAGATCGACTTAATTTTTTTTCTTGAATATACAAGAAAAAACTTTATTTGCCATCCTTTGGGGTTTCATGATCATGGCTTCTAGATTGATTGCACCAAATCCCGCAATAAATTTATGAGGGAATAAAGAATATGGAAGGGGGTAATTTTCAGAATGGGAAGGAACATTTTAGTAGGGATTCCAAGAATAATATCATCAAGGGGCATAAGTGAAATGGGATGTGGAAAAAAATTCAAGGGAAAAAGATGGATTTTATGAAATGGGAATTTACGAAATGGGAGATAGAAGAAAGGCAAAATTTTTACCTTCAAAATATGCCTGTATTGGTTCCAGAAAAAGTAAATGGAGCAGGAATTAAGTGTTACTTGGATAAAAATTTCCATGCTAGGTATCCAAAACTTCGGTAAGGGCTTGGTTCCTTGAATATTATTCTTCTTGGTGAAAACCAAGATATCTAAAAAAATCAAGAAACATTCCCTTTTTATTTGAAATTTTGATCTTCCTACCAGCATGTTGGTGTTCAGGTTGATCCTTCTGCAATCATGTCAGTCAATTGATTCTCATAATTACAGGAATTATTTTTATATATTTTTTTCTTTTTGTCATTTTTTAATTTTTTTAATTATATAAGGAAAAGAAAGAATAAAATCTTCAATGGATTAGTGTTGCCACCTACCATCTCCTTTTAAGTTTGTTGTTGGATTTGCTGCATAAAATCTCCTTTAGTAAGGGGCTAAAAATATACCTTTAATCTATGCCCATTTACCAGGAACAGAGAATTCCATCCATCAATGACTTTAATTTCTACCGCTCCATTATAAAACACTTTAACTACCTCATAAGGTCCCATCCAACATGTATGGAATTTCCCTTTGAAATATTTGAATCTAGAATCATAAAGGAGTAGCCAATCACCTCATTGGAATTTATTTTTCCGGATAGACTTATTATGCCACTTATTGTGCTATTCTTGAACCAATATGTTCTACTGAACATCATCCCTTCAAAATTAATATAACTAATTCAACTGTAAGAGAGGTTGTTGTCGTGACTCTAAAATATCTAGCCCCAATTGAACTGTAGTTTAGAAAGTCTTGATCTAGAAATCTATTGGGAAAAGGACTTATTTCCTATACACCAGCTCATATGGTGTATGTCCTGTGCTATTTCTCCAAGTTGTTTGATATTCCCACAAGGCTTATGGTAACTTATTTTCCCAATTCTTCCTATTTATATTGACTATCTTTGTAAGAATAGACTCAATTACTTTGTTTGCGGACTCCACCTGAGCATTTTCTTGTGGGTTGTATGGTGTAGATTTCCTGTGCCAAATTTTATATCGCTCCATGACACCCTGTACCAAATTGGAAATAAACTACGAACCATTATTAGAAAAAATATCTCTAGGCACACCAAATCTAGTAAATATTTTAGTAAAAATAAAATCAACAATAAATTTTTCAGTAGCAAAAGAAGCAACTTTAGCTTCTATCCATTTTGCAACAAAATCTGTACAAACCAAAATATGCTTTTTATTTAATGGCATTGTATTTATTGGTGCTACAAAAATTATAGCCCATTTTTCAAAAGGTTGAATCAAAACTTGAGGACATAAAGGAATTTTATTGGCAAACTCGCTAACAGCTATCACATTTCTTGACATAGTATTTGGCATCCTTAAACAAGGAAGGACAAAAATAGCCAGCTCGTAGAATTTTGTATGGAGTTTGCTTATCAGCGAATTAACCTCTGCAAGGTTCATCATGGGCATCTTTTAAGATATCAAACACTTCCTCCTCTCTTACACATATACTCATAATAAGGACCGGTCCAATGTAAAAGAGGTCTCCTTGAACCCAAGAATATGCAACACTTTTCTGTATAATACTCTGCTTTTCACAAGTGGATAAGTGAGGTGGTGTCTTTCCTGTGACTACATAGTTAGCTATGTCAGCGAACCATGGGGATTCTGTTCACATAAAAAATAGATGTTCGTTAGGAAAATCATCATCAATAGGAATTTCTTCACCATGATTATTTAATATTGAAAGAAAATATGCTACCACATTATATTTTCCTAGTCTATCAACAATAGTAATGTCAAATTCCTACAACAATAATAACCACCTAATCACTCTACTACTAGTTAATGGTTTATTCATTAAATATTTTATCCCAAAATGATCAGTATGTACAAATATTTCATATCCTATGATGTAGTTTCTGAATTTATTAATAGAACATATTACAAAACAAAACTCTGTCTCAGTAACTATGTAATTTAATTCATCAAGTGACAAGTTTTTGCTGATGAAGTAAATGAAAAAGAATTTTTTATCTTCTTCTTGTCATAAAGTTGGGCCAATAGCAGTATCTGAGGCATCAAAGGAAATATGAAATGGAAGGGACCAGTTTGGTCCTCTCAAAACTGGTGCCTAAACTATCTTTTCTTTCAATGTCTCAGAGGACTGTTGGAAAGCTGTGGACTAGGAAAACTCATTGTCCTTAGCCAAAATTCGGAAAAGGGGGGTAGCTGTCCTAGAGAATTTCTCAATAAATCTCCTATAGTAGCCCTCTGTCCTAGAAAAATTGTCACTTCCCTTTGAGTTTTGGGTACAGGAACAATCAAAATAATGTATATTTTTGTAGGGTCAACCTGGATACCTTTATCTGAAATAAGATGGCCAAGAACCACTCCTACCTTGCACATTAATCTACAATTTTTTTCACTCAACAAAAGGTGGGCTTCTTTGCAACGAAGAAGAAATTTTTCTAGATTCTCGAGGGCTCCCTGAAATGAGTCACCAAACAAAGAAAAGTCATCCATATAGATTTTTACAAACTCAAGGTAAAAAAAAATAGCCAAGACTATCCTTTAAAAGGTAGTTGGGGCATTACATAGCCCAAAGGGGAGTACTCAGTAGGCGAATGTGGCCCATGGACATCTAAAAGTGGTTTTATCTTAATCCTTGGGTGCAATATGTATCTAGTTATAACCACTAAAGCCATCCAAAAAAAAAATCACTTGTTACCAGCAAGGTTATCAAGTACCTGATCGAGAGAAAGAAGGGGGAAGTAATCCTTAAGAGTGGCTTTGTTAAATTCTCTATGATCAATGCAAATGCGCCATCTCGCATGTTTTTTTAGGACTAATACCAATGGAGAGATCCACTGGCTATCGCAAATAGGATAGATAAAATAAACATCCAAGAGTTTTTGTGGTTGTTCTTTTACAACATCTCTTAGAGCTGGATTCATACGCCTTTGGGGTTGTCCAACAAGCTAGGATCCATATTTAATATAGATATGGTGAGTACAAGTTTCAAGATGTATGAATTTCACTTCTATATAGCCCCATGCAAAGGCATCAATATGGTTTTGCAACAAATTCACAAACTGCTTTTGCTGGGATGAGTCCAAGTCTGAACTAATGTGCAAACATTTTCTTGGACTAATCTCAAAAAGAGTAGTATCAGGCTCAAGAGTACACAAAGGTGTGACCAAAGATGTTGGTGAGGGAGGTAGAGAGTCGTGACTTTCCTGAAAATCTAGACTAAAAATTTGACTCAATGATTCAAAATTAGGCATAGTGTCTATATTGTTTAGGAAGTATTGAATTTGACCCTCTTATGAGGAGTCAAAATATTGATGGATCATGGAAACAGATCGAGTCTCCTCATCACTAGTGTACTCTAAACATAAATTTTCTTTGATCTCTTTAATGGATCTAGTGCATGGATAAAATGTGACATTCTTATTAGATTATTCATGGGAAATATACACATCACTAGAACAACATCTCATATAAGCATCAGCCATAGCAATCCATGGTCATCCCAAGATCAAGAATGTCCTCCCACAGGATTCTTTAGCTGCAGCATAGTGAAGTCTGTGGGATATTCTCATGAATCTAAAGAAACAACCACATCATCCAATACTCCTTTCGGCTTCATTTTAGATTTGTCTACTAGTTCAAGCACAATGGGAGTAGGACAAATATGTACCAATCGAATTTGATGCATGGTTTTCTTGGTCATAACATTAATTGCTGCCCCCAAGTCTATAAGTACATTAGAGACAAGGACGTCACCTATTTGAATAGAGACAACAGGATTTCTTGGGTCAGTATATTTCTCCATGTGCATACACCTCGTCATTCAGTCTGCTGCTCTCTCAACAAATTGAATAGTTTGAGGTTCTAATATTCTCCTTCCTAGCATCTTGAGACAAATTTTCCTAATGATTTTTGTACATATGGGGATCTCTTTGATATCTTCGAGAAAATACACTTTTATGAAAATGTTCCTAAGCTCGAAAGGTAGGCTAGACTCAGGAATGGGGTCATTCTTGTCCGCAACTATCCTCTCTGGATAGGGAGACCAGTTGGAAGAAGACGGTAAAGGCTCCAAGGGTATGTGGATAGGATGAATGGTGACATTATTTTCGGAATGTTCAAGAGTTTCCTCTTTACATTTCTCTTTGATAATCACCATAGGTTTCTTTTGTTTTTACATGGCTACTATATTCCCTGATCTCAGCTGGATATCATTGAATCCAACTAGCATGGACTGATATCTAGGCAAGGAAAGTGGGTTCGTAGAATGGATCATTTGTACGACTTTATTATTGGGGTCAAGCAAGGCTTGGGAAGGAAGCTAAGTAGGTCAAAATAGTGGAGGTAAAGGAAATGGTGGCATTGGCTGAATTAGCTAAGGTATTTATGGTTGTGGCATTTTGTAAGGTTCATATGCATGTGGGTATGATTGCATAGGTGCAAGATAGGGATGATGTGAATGGTTTCGGGCCTTCCATCCTTGTTGCCAATATTGGTAGGGCTATACATAATGAAACTGATTCCCATGCTGCCAATGTTTAGAGTGACTATTATTAGGATAGGAATATGGATGTGCATAGTAACCAAAGAGATGTTGTGAGAATTCAAGAAACATACATGCACTTACCCAAGGCCAGCCTATTCGTGCTCCCATAACATGCAATGATTCAGCTTCAGGTTGTCCCCCTTCAAGTATATCTTTCAGCCCAGGTATGGAAGGAAATTTTTTAGTGGCATGGTTCTCTATAAATTGCATGTTTATTAGTTCCTTTTATATCAAGAGTAAATTCCCTTAAAATATGCTTTTTCCTACACTTAGGACATAAAATAGATAATGACTCCTCTTCTTCTACAAGTTTTTGTTAAAATTTGAAGGATTCTATTTTTTTGATAACACTTTTCAATATTTCTATTTTCATATTGTCCATATTATTTTCCAATCCAACAATCATAACAGCAATAGATTTGATTTCCTCATTTCTACTCTGAATTCCTTTACCAGATCTATATTGGTTCCTACAAAATTTTCTGCACAAGTCACGTATTTGATCAAAAGGTTTGTGAGAAATATCCCCTTGTCCTAACAAATTTAAATTATTTCAAGCATCATTAGTAAGCCAACGTAAAAACAAGGTTGTAATGGTAGTTAGATCAAATTTGTGCTTTGACCTTTGTAGGATGTAGAGGAATCTCTCTAAACAATCCTCTAGAGTCTCATCATCATTTTGCATGATAGTAATGATTTAATCTTGAATATCTCTAGTTTTACAATATTCCTAATATTTCGACAAGAAAACTCTCTCCATCTATTCCCAAGAGGCTATAGTGTTCCCTCCTAGTCCCATGAACTAGTGAGGTGCTGCATCCTTGAGAGTTGTAGGAAACAATTTTAACTTTTGTGAATCAAATGAATAATCAAAACTTATACATACAATATCAAACTCAAATAAGAAAAAGTATTCATCTTCATGTACCTTACCATAAAAATGAGGAAGAGCTGATGGTGGTATATTTTTCATTTTCATAGTTACATCCGGATCCAAAAATGGGAATCCAAAAGTGGATTGTTCCTCATTTACCTGATTTGCACTGGTTTCTTCTGCATGGTCTTCATGATTTTCCATTTTTGTTATTCTAAGCGAACGACTCTCCATAGGCTAGGAAGGATGTATATGGGTTTTGATAATCTCCTTATTCACCTTTATGGGTTGTGTCACACCTTGACTACTGCTGCCAGAGCTCAAGTAGATTGTTCCTACATGATGAGTCTTGGTTTTTTTGTACTTTTTGCCTCCAAAGTAAGGCCCAATATGATTTTTTTTTTATATTTATCAGTATTTCCTCAGTGCTTAGTGGGATTTGGACCCCTTCCCCTTTTAAGCATTCATCCCAGAAAATGAAAAAAAAAATTCCAATAAAAGCTACAAATTCAAAAATAACTCAGCACCTACAAATTCCTTCAAACAATAGAAGCACACTGCAGAAGAAAAAATAATAGTAGACTTACCCCTATTGCAAAAAAAATGGAAAATTATTACCAATTCAAATCGCCTCCCCAACAACGATGCCAAAACGTTGGGTGCAGGAATTGCACTTAAGAAAACTCCTCAACACTTAATTCTCAACCCAGGGGTTTCATAAAATTAGAGACGAAGCATAAGAAATTCCAGGAGAAGTATGAAATTTTCCTATTCCTATTGCTACTTCTTAATTTAAATATTGAAGAATAAAAAAAAAGACAATTTCAAAGGAAATCGACACCAAATAAATTCTAGTGTTGGAATGTAAAAGAATGAATTTGCGAAGAAATTAAGTAAAGGAATTTTCACATAACTGGAAGAAATATTAAATGTTGAAATGAACTCTATGTTTATCTTTAGTATAGATGACTAACAACTTAACAAGTGGGCCCTTGCAAATATCTTCTTTCCAAATGATTTTCCTTCTTCACTAATAAACTGTTCCTGTACTATTGCAATCTACTTGCACTCGTGCAAGTACAGACTTGCATGGAAAAGTATACTTTACTGTATTTACTGAAGACTTATGTCTTTGTGTATTTGCTCTAAGTCGTAAGGCTTAGAGCACTATATTCCGGTGACAAGAAACCAACTCTTACACTGGGATAAAGCTTCCTTCACCAAAGTTTCCAATTACTTTCGAAAAGAATTAAAAGACATGCTAAAAAGAATTACAATTGCAGGTTGAATTCTGAGATAAATTTCACATAGAAAGAGGAATTCTTTTATTAACCTATCTTATCATTGGAAATAAACTTTCCAAGGAAGAAGAAATCCTTAACATTTAAAGCAATCGATAAAAGTAATTTTCATGTAATCAAAATATCTTTCTGTAATTCATTATATCGTTACAGATTACTTCTGATCCTTTTCTCTGATGTCGTGAGTTGCAAGTTCAAAGTGTAATGTTTACAATGACATCCTTTCTTAATTCACGTAGTCATTCTTAGAACATTCAGAAATTTAACTTTTAATATTGAGAATGATTACTTCGAATTAATAATGCTTACTTGCAGTAATAAGTGAAACCACAAACAGAAAAAGGAATGAAACACTTGCTATGAAATAAATGAGCAAACAGGATTGCAAAAGTTGGCATGCACTGGTGCAGGAAGAAAATTCGTGCATGATCCGAGTGGAAGGAAAATAAGGAAAGAATTGTAGAAAGAAATTGCAAGAAAGAATTGCACGAAAGAAATTACAGGAAATAAATTAACGTAATTCAATCTTCACACAAGGATCTGTTTCACGCTTTGACTAGGAATGAATTTAAATCAGAACTATGAAATAAAAAGGGTAATGATTCAACCATGCATCTGTAAGTAAATAAATACATACAAACCTTTTAAATGGCGAAAGCACAAGGGTAAACAATCTGGGTTGGCTGGGCACTAGCCAAACAGCTTGTTTCCCATTTAGGAAACAAAATGATTCATCACTTAATCAACGCATAAATGAGATTTAAGCACATCATGAAGAAATCATGGCATAATTCCTTGTATTAATTTCGATCAACAAATATACATGATAATGCGTGTCCAACCCAGAACGAGGGCGATACCCAAAATTAGAAAATAATCACAATTACAACTTCCAAATATCACTAACATGGCTCTACCTAAGATCTAAATTTTATATAGTCTTTCATCCTATAGCCATGATCTGCTATTTACATAGCCATTTCCAATTGAAGCCTTTCGGTTGAATGGACTAACAAACGATATTAAAAAATTGGCTAATGATTATAACAGTGCACTAGCTTGGCGGGTTGTAGGCCATATCTTTGGAAGGGATCCCTAAATATAATCCTCCTATATTCATCTTCAGATAATCTGCACCAAACTAAGAGATGCGGATCAAAAATGCCTGCGTGGAATGATCAGTTGTTGCACAGATCATGAAGAAGCATGTGTTGGCAGGTTTAGGAATATGTCTGCACTGAATCACGTTACATAAAAATTAACACTGAGGATTCCAATTAATTTTAGGAAAGTAATCATAAGTTATAAGAAACACTTAAAAGCATGAAATATATATAAAATAATTAATTATGCACATAATAACTCTTAATTATGAAATACAAAGTATATGTAGGAATAGACGATTATCTCGGACTAGTGAAGGAATGAAAAGGTTTATAAATATGAAACAAAGGTTAATGGTTATAGGAAGAGGGTAAAAATAGGGCATTTTGGCACACCAACAATAGCTCGATCGATCGCTTTAAACCATAAACTCCTTTTTGTGTTTTGGGAGGGAATTTTTTGAAAATAGCTCAATTGAGCTCATACATAATTGTGGGTTAATTAGGGTCTCGATGAAGGGTTTATTTTTAAGCACACAAAGAGCTCTACCTAGCACTAAAATATAACTCCATCGAGCTTTTATTTTCTCCCTCCTAACTCATACACTTTCCAGAATGTGTAACCCAGATCCATGTGCTCACCTGATTGCATCATGTTTATTGATTGTCCTTTTCAAACGAATAATGGTGTTCATATATATGAATTTTTAATTCCATTAATTGTAACAACCCTAATGGATGTTTGTATTCAAATTTAAAATATCGACATTCAAAGATTTTAACAATTTATTCATCAATTTCCTTCTACATGTCAAGTAAATAATATAATTTCCTTGTGGGAATGATCATATTTTAGTAACATTGATTACTTGAATAATGATTCTTATGGATTTCATCAATTGTAAGCCTCTTCAATTATGATAACTTGAGTATGTATATTTTGGTCTTGCACATTTATAATATATCCCTTTTTAAGTGATATCTTTCACATCTCAACGGCTTTATAACTATCTCTAATCACCCCTTTACAAAATTGAATTTATCATCACTATATAGGGAATATTTTACTTTTTCTTTTATTATGATTCATATATACTAATTTTTTATTTGGATGCTTCAACCAAGTGCATCTGCAATTGATTCTCCTTTCCTTCAATGAGTGATATTTCAAAATCAAATTCACTAATTACATCCCTCCAAATGTCTCACCTATCATTCAAATGGGATGAATCAAACACATATTTTAACCCACTAGGATCTATCATTAATAAAAAATCCTTCCATGTAGGTAGTGCTTCTACATATTGAAAGTGTGCACAATGGCTACAAGCTCTAAATCACATGCCACATATTTTTTTCCATGCTATTATAGTTTCTTGGATTCATAGTTGATCATATGTCGCATTTACATGAGAAATCCATTAAGGAATTTATTATAAAAACATGTACAAAATAAGAAATATTTTCTTAGATCTATAATATTCAAGGTGGATGTAGTAGTCAAAAGGTGTTTTACCTGCTAAAGTCTTGCTTCAAACTCTCCTAAACATACAAATTTCACCCTCTTTAATTGTAGAGTGGTGATGGGATGGTCAATCATATACAATCCTTAGATAAACCTTTTTTACTATTTTATCAACCACATAAATGATATCACTTTTGACACCTTCCTAGTTTTAAGAAAAACCCTGATTTCCACAATTTTTGTAGTGCCCGTACTACAACCACTTCCTCTAAAATTACATAAACCAAATGAAATCACACATACTAAATTTGTTTTATATTGATGTTCTCTTAGTACTTTCAATATCATATATAGGTTATTCTAATTCTCTTAATTTTTCTTTGAATGGATCAAAATTTCATCAATGAATGCCAAAAAAACGTTATTGAAGTATTCCCTAAGAAAGTTTTCCATGATGAACATAAATTTTTTCGACGCATTCATAACTCCAAATTAAACCCAAAACTGTAACGCCTTAAGAAAAATTCTATACTTATAGGCCATCCATTACTAACTAATCCCTTCGCGGTGCACTCTTCATTCTTTTCCTATGATATAGATTATTTTCTTTCCAGGCATATTAATGTTGTGAAAATTATTTTTAAATTTTCCTTGCAAGTTAGAGGGAACCCATCATACATAAATCACTCCTCACTTCAAAATTGAGTCTATTCATGTATAAATTATGTGGAAATTATATTAACTATTTGGGCCTTGTTAATACGAATGTGCATCTAATGTCTATTTAAACAACTATTGAGGATTTTTATTTTGACAAGTACATCGTTCTTCCCTTGGGTTTTTTATGGTGTTTCTTTAATTTTACGAGGCATTTTCACTGAAATGTGCATTAGTCATCAGTATTTTTCACTTGTTGATGATGACTAGATTTTAAAGCCAAGTTTTCTAGCAGCTGATCTCCAATATGTCAAATTTGTTAGCTAGAAAACACCCATAAATTTTTTTCCCTCCTACCTTTTCAATCAGCCCATGATGAGATAAAACCTAATTGTCAGGCCCTATCTAGTCTCAGTCATATAAACTTGTCCATCAGCTCCAAAGAGAATACTCCAAATATGTCCAAAAAGTCTCCCCTAAGTTAGGTAGTGGCGCTTTAGGCGATCTTCCCTTGGAAAATTGTCCTAAAGCCAAAAGAACCTCTGTATAATATCAACCAGTCCCAGATGACCTTCCTATTTTTCAAATAAAGCTTGATACACCCTTAATTCGCGCCACTAACAAGCCTTGATGTCTTAGCAATGCATATGCCACAAGTCAAACTGATGTTAGATGGATTTACATTGTTTCAATGTATTTTTCAAGAGAAGAAGTATACCAGTGTTCCAGATGACATTATTAATCTCAACATGAGAAGACATCTGCTTCTCATGTGGTTTTGAGCCTGGGATGCAAGTACTAGTCAGAGGTAATTCAATGAACTCCTGCAAACATAGTCAAAGGTTAGTCACCTATGACTAGAAACTATTACTCTGTAGACATAGGTCAGGTTACTTCTGATGTCTAAAGATGCATAAGGGTATTCTATCAAAAATAAATACACATCTCAGAGCATGCCCCTGATGGCATTTTGTCAATTTGTCACTCTTATTTACTTAATTATGAATAGGCACTACAAAGAAATATGACACAGATTAGCAAAGAGATGAAATAGCATGATTGTGTAAAACCTCCTCCAAACATGAGCAGAGGGTTGGTGACTGTGAAAACCTCCTCCAAACATGAGCAGAGGGTTTGATGACTGTGTAAAACCTCCTCCAAATATGAGCAGAGGGTTAATTCATTGGTTGAGAACCTCCTCCAAATATGAGCAGATGGTTAGGTCATTGGTTGAAGGCCTCCTTCATTTAACAGGCAGAGGGCCAGGAACAGAGGTATGGCCTCATTTAAGGGCACAAAGCTAAAAATGTTGCAAACTGCCTAAAACTTGTTTTAACACCTTTTTCTGCAATAGATGAAACCAGTAACAGAACAATGGTGTTTCAAGGATTGATTATATGTTTTCACAGTCTGAAACACAAAATTTTGAGTGCCGTGGGAAACAAATAGATGATTATGAGTGGAAAAAAGTTGTCAAGCAGATGGCCAAGTAGTGATATTGTGATGTTCAAAGAAGCTTTTCTTTTCCTTTCCATGAATATCTTCTTCAAAACCGCATCAAATGGACAAAGAGATAGACTATCCTTGCTTCTGAAGAAGGAATTTACAAATAAACATCATAGAGATAGTATGTGTGAGGAAAGGGTATGACACCGTGATTCAATTTCAAGAAAAAATTCAAATAACCAAGCTATATCACTATCACAGTGACAGACCTTTTATGAAACATGTGAAAAAGCCTTGTTGTTGCATAGGATCACATTTTGGGTCTCTAAAGGCCTTTCCTCCTTGATCAACAGATATAAAAGCCATGGGTAAATGCAAATAAGGTTTTTTACCCACAGTCAAAAGAAAATCTCAAAAAGGGCACTTGATAGTTTTGATCAACTTCATTATGGGCATAGTCATCATCATACACCAATAGAGTTGAGTTTTCAAATTAAGTCCTATAACTATGGATCATATCCTTCCAAGATGTGGCAAAGGATGCATCAAAAGCCTTAGATTTGACTCTTAAGCAGTGCTCCTTTAAAGATCAAAAATAGACAAACAGTGAAAAGGGTGTTGCCTTGATGAGAAAACACTGAGAGATATTTTGGCCTTTAAGATGGTTTCTTCACTTTGAAAAGGTTCATATCTATGAAGATATTCAAAAGTATCATCCTCAACACTTTTACGAGTCCTGGTCAAATATTGGTTTTTGTGATGTTTTAAAGATAATAAAATGACAAAAGTAGTGATTCATGTTTTGATGAAACAAATAGACCTTTCAAAATAGTTAAACCCTCCAAAGCACAATATAAAGGAATTTAAAGTTTCTCTTTCAGATATTAAAGTGGAGATACCATTGCTAAGTCTCATTGGCAAATTCTAAAACACAAACAATCACTCTCCTAGCTATGCACTGGAGAAAGCCTAGTTTTCGGGAAAAAATTTCAAGTTTGAAGGTTTCAAGCCTGCGCAGCTAGCCTGGAAAAGTGCGTGGCGCGTTTGGGAGAGAAAAAAAAAATGGGTGTAATGACCATGTAGCATGCTTGTAGCAGCGCGTGGTGCGCCTGTAGCGCCGGTCACCAAATGCCCGAAGGCCGACCTGACACCCCTCCACTGCGCGGCGTTTTTTCCTGTAAACATGTCGCGCTTGTTTAAACATCCAAAACACCTTCAAAGAGTCTTAGGAGCTGCTAAATTCATCAAAAAAGGGCCATAAGCATTGTTCAGGGTATTCTCCATTGTTTCTTGCTGGTTTTGAAATTCTAAAGGGGTATTGATACCATGTTTTTCCAAGACTAAAGCAGTGATTGGAGAGTGGAGTTCTTGTTAGAAAATCAAGGTTGTTTGTTACTATGTTGCGAAAGATTGTTACAGTAATAGGTAGGATGTATTTGTATCAGTTTCAAAGGACCTAAAACTACCTTCAAGAAAAGTGATAAACCATATACTATTACAAGATAAAAAACACAGTGGTAGAGATCTCCAATCAATTTGAAGAATGTACTAAACATAGGTAAAACAAGAGCAGACTCTATTTGAAGTTCCAAAGAGAAAAAAGTGATCCTAATTTGAAAACTTGGTCATATAAATATTCCTCTCTGTATGATGAAACAGTGAAACCTAGTGCAGCCTCCATATTTCCAAAAAACAGAGTATGCTATGAAGATCTTTTAAATCAATTGGAGGGTGTTTTTCTTTACTTTGTGAAGAACAATGAACAACAAAAGAAAAGTGTTTGGAGTAAAAATTATTTTTTTCCAAAACACAATATGTTATTTCTTCACAAATAAACCACAAACACATATTTTCGAAGTTATTTGCCTAAGCACAGTGATAAGTTGAGTTTGTTTCATTTAACAAATACTTGTTGTTTGGCATAAAGGAGGACAAAATAATGACTGATAAGGAGGATAGGGTGTGTGCTTGAAATGCCATTTCAAGGACCATTTGAGACAAATTGTTTTTTTCAGTCAGCAAATAATATTCAAAACAAAATGCCTCCCAGGCAAGACAGTAGAAGTGGCCTTCACAGGAGGTTTGAGCCTATTTGAACTGAAGAGGGAAATGCTGATCCATCAATCTTGTTTAACTTTCATGAGGTTGAATGTTTAGATTTTTGTCAAAGGGTGGAGGAGGTGAAAAGATATTCCCCTTTGACACATATTTGTGCTTTGAGATTTCAAGGGAAACACTTTCATCTGGTAGGATTGGATTTCAAGTTCTCTCCTAGGTCCATTTCCAAGGCCACCAAAATGGCTTATGTTGGAGAGAAGTGGTTTAAACAAAGCCACCTAGACTCAGAACAGTACAAACCTTTTTTGAAACCGGAGCATAGAGATACATGTCCATCCATCTTTCCCTTCTCATATTTTTTAACTATTTATCCTCCCCTCATGAAGATAATCATGAAATACTTCACTTGCAAGGGAATATTCTCTAGGGTCTATTCCTACCATGTCTGATTGCTCATGCATTTCACAAGAGCCAAATTGTTAAGTCTCCCTTTCTTCCTCCATAGAAGTATCGAGAAAATGGCCTCCATTGGTAGTCATCTTACCTCTTCCATCATTCCCTCATCAAAACTATCATTCTCCATCAGCTTGATAAGAAGGAAATATCTTGGGATACTTTCATTGCACATCCAAATTTTTCCATTGTTCCTTCATTCCATACATCTCCTTCACCTTCCACTCACCATCCTTCACCTTCTTCAAGAAAGCACATTCCCAAGAAGCTCAAATTTCCCATTGAACAAGAAAAACAACATGATGAAGAAGAAGAACATGAGCAAGGGGAGGAAGAGCAAGATGAACAGCAGCATGGTAAAGAGGAGGAACAACATGATGAAGAGGAGGAATAGCATGATGAAGAAGGGAAGCAAGGGGAAGAAGAGCATGATGATGAGCAGCAACATGATGATGAACAACAACAAGATAAGGAAGGGCAACATGACGAATAGGCATAGCACAGTGAGGAAAGGCAGCCTCATGAAGAAGAACAACAACATGATGAAGAGGTGCAGCATAGTGAGGAAACATAGCCTCATGAAGAAGAACAGCAAAATGATAAAGAGGTGCATCACTGTGAGGAAAGGTAGCCTCATGAAGAAAAACACAGTGATGATATGCAACACACTGAGGAAAGGAAGCCTCATGAAGAAAAACACAGCGATGATATACAACACACTGATGAAGAGAAGTGCCATGAATAAACTCAAAATAGTGGCAAGAATGATGAGTAAATTAACAATGGAAAAGAACCAATAGAGCATGTGCTAGCTACCTCTCCTAGGCAAGGGGCCATGGTTTCTTCTCCAAAAGTGGCCAAGCCCCGGACATCAAGGAAAAGGGTGCCTAAAACTATAACTCAAAATGCTACTAGGGCCCTCCGAAGCAAGGGGAAATTTCCCAAGCAGCCCATTGTTGGCTTACCCAAAAGGAGGAAGACCAAGAGAGCCACCAAAAGCGAGGGAAAGGAGAAAGAATAAAGTAGCCATGAAAAGGAGAGAGACTTTGACATAATTCAAATCCAAAGTGATGATAGCGACAATGAGGCCCGAATCCTAGAGACTCTCTTGATCAATAGAGAAAGCCAAATTGATGCTTTGAGGACTGATCTAGAGAGGGATAGGAACTTCAATCACTTTTTGCAAATTCAAAACAAACAGATGAGTGTCCACATGGAGGTATATGAGACACGGGCCATCAAATACAAAAAGAAGGCCTCCAAGGCACAAGTTATATTGGAAGAACTCATGGGTGAGTTCAATGAGAGAAAAGATGAATATCAGCCCAAGAGAAAGAGTTTAAGAACCATGGGACTCAAAAGAGCCCTTGAGAAACAAAAGGAGGAAGAAGCTGCCCTTCTCCAATCTTTTCCTCTCTCTACTTTGTTCGCCCAAGGGGTAGAGAACAATCGAGAAGCATGGTTTGAGAGGGTAAATGATCACTTGGAAAAGAAGTTGGAGAAGGCCAATAGAGATTTGGACCTTCAGCTAAGGATGACCAGTTACTATAAAAAGCTAAATCAGTTCGCTTGGTGGAAATTGAAGGCCACGCAGTAAAAACTCAAGGAAGCTCAAAGGAGGCGCCCGACACCAAAATTGACGAAAGACACGTCAAAGCTCCAAATTTTGGCCTTAGTTTGACAACATGTTTCTGAAAACCCTTGAGGGTCATGCTTGCCAAAATTGGGCGAAGTTCAACAAATTTTGGTGTTTTGTCATTTTTTTGGGTTTTTGGCTAAAACTCATTGGCATCGCCATTTCTTTTTGGGGCATCCTCAAAAGATGAAAATAGTATCATTGGATGCCATAATTTAGGGGCATATACTCAGCTATTTTCAGATTATTTGAAGATAATTTTCTCCCCCAAAATGGTGAAAAACACTCACTTTTTCCACACTCTACCCCGTTTATCAACAAGGTCTATTTTTTGGGTTTTTACACACAGGTCAGTTTTTGATGGACTTATATTGCTGATTCTGGAGAAAACTAAGAATTTTCATAAAATAGACATTCAAAGCTTTCCAACAACTTGCCATCATGGGCATTGTTTTGACATCGGGAAGGCATCCAAAAGTTGTCCGCAAGACAGAGGACTTTCTGCTAATATATTTCTTAAGTATTTTTGTGAAAAACTCATTTTCAAAAGTGAATTTTCCTCATGTGCGTTTAGCTATTTTTGTGCATGGTTAGTTAGGAAAAGTCAATTTATTTTCCTTTTTTAGCATTTATGAGATATTATATTAGATATTTTGTGCCTTGGGCTTTGCAAAGCCTCAAGGACAAAATCAGACATTTTGGATAGGCCAATGAGATTGCAAGTTGAACTAGGAGGTTCTCCCTCATCTTGGCCTATATATTCCAAAGGCTTTCATTGTAAACAAGGCTGAAATTGATAATATAAAGCAATATATGGTTATACAAGCTTGGAAGAAACACTTATCTCATGCATTGGATAGTTTCCTGAATGTTTTTGGATGATGAAAGAGGACTTTTTTTGGATTCCTTGACTTAGTAAAATGGTATACTGTCCCTCTCTATTATGCTTCTTAGTTTTCATTCATATTCCAAGCTCTTGCTTGCTATAAGACAGTAGAGAATATATTTGAGACATGCCCTTGGAGGCACCTCAAATTTCCTATTTCTTTATAGTTTCTAGGTTTTCTTCCTTATTAGTCATCTCAAAGAATCCTTGATTGCTCTTTGATAACTAAAGAAATTGTTTTTTTATTTCATTTATTGTTTTATGCATGCTAAGTATGATTCATATTATGCCTTGCTTACTCATGGCTAGTCATAGCTCCACCTCTGAAACCTTTCTTTGATTCTTTGATTGTCATTTGTTGAACCAAGGAGGTCTTGTACTGATCTTGCCCTTTGCCTGAAACTATGCAATCTTGCTTCAACGTGCCCGATAGCTTGAAATAATATGCTTAGGCATTTCCTCATAGTGATTTCAGTTTTTTGTTTGTCTTAATTGTATTTCCCCAAAGTATGATAGCAATTTCCTAAAGTTAGAGAGTCATATATATCTATGTATTTCTTGAATTTTTATTTCTATGCATTGATCAGTTTATAGTTACATTTCTCGTGATTAATGGTTAGCCCTACCAAGTTTATGTCAGTTATTAATCTATTTATGTTTGAAATCCAGTTTTCTTCACAAATTTAGTGTCCATCCCTCTCCATTTTACCCAAAGATCCATTTTACCTCGATCAAATTCGCCCTTCAACAACCTTGTATCACCATCTGAAAGCTTTCTTGACCTTTTTGACCCCATAGCCCAGTTGATCTGACATATTTTTACCTATATTAGTCTTTGATCAATTCATCCGTAACAAAACTAAAAACAAAACCAAAAAATTACTTCATAACTAGCCTAAAATCAGAAACACAAGAAGAAAACACACAAATATCCCTTACACAAATAGAAAGAGCCCTCTCTGAGTCTAGGAAGCCTAGGTCCTTGGGCTCCAAAGATTGGTTTGATGTTACCTTGTCACATGGCTTACTAATCAACCAAATCATGAGACCCTAACATAATGGTGATCACGGTGGGACCCTGAGTGATAAACAAACTCAGTTTCCCTAAACCTTTAGATACCTTTGAAAATACTATCTTCTTCACTTATCCCACTGCTCACTAACATAAATGCGATCATGGTGGGACCCTGAGTGATAAACAAGCTCATTTTCCCTAAACCTTTAGAGACCTTTGAAAATACTATCTTGTTGACTTATCCCACCACTCACTAACATAATGGTGATCACGGTGGGACTAACTGATTACATAACAGTCTAGAAAAATCTTGTAGATTCATTAGTCTTTAAAAATTTAGATAGGCAAGAAGTCCATAGAATCATTTAGAGTAAACTCTTTTTTTTTTTCACCACCCTAGCAAAGTGATGAATCAGGTTTAGAACACTCTAATAAAAAATAGGCTGCACATAAAAGCTCAAAAAACCCCAAAAAATTCCCAGATTGGCTTTTCCCTAGTTATTGGTGGTGGACCATAGCTACATCTTTACAGAAACAACCAAGTTCCACCTGGCGAATCCACTAGCCTCTAGTAGGCCTAAAAACTCCATAAAAAACCAAAAAAATTCATAAACCATACTTTTTCTGTTGACTCATCCTTTCCAAAACTTAAAACTCATGGTGCACACTCTGTGATCAGTGACAAACTAAGTATAACTTATCGATTCAGAAAAATTCACCTAAACATAGGATAAATAGAAACAAACTTGCAAATAGAACCATTAGTTTGTCTAAACATCCTAGCAAACTATTGAAACCAAGTGAATCACTCTTCCTTGCAAGTCTTCATCTCAAATTTTTCTAGAAGACTTTTTCCCGAAAGCATCTTTGATATTTTTGGTGGTGGACCATAGTTCATAAAGAAATCCACCTGGTGACTCCACTAGCCCTCATTTTTGTTTTGACCATCCTTCACATTAGCAAAACCCCTAGAGAGGCCATCCACCAAAAACAACCACAATTTCCATCCTCTCTAAACTTTGAATACTAAATCTGGCTTCACGAAGAATCAATACCAGATCTCATCCAGACCCAAATCCCCCTATCATAGTAGATGACCCAGAGAAGATTCTATGGCAAGCTTCCAAAACTAGAAACCTAGCTACCGATAGGTCCATCCGTAAAGCAATATTAGTACCTAAACACCTCACATACTTGCAGGATTCCCCATTTGACTTAAAATCAGAAAAAACCCTTTTTATAAGTAAGTCACAAAGTAAAGTAAACTTTGACGATCTTCAGCCCCTACATCTGCCACAGAGTCTTAGTAGAGAAGCCTCACCTACTACACCTACCGAATTTCAGCTTCTCCATCACTTTGGCTCCTACCACCCCAGATCTGCTCAAAATCAGATCAATAGCCCAGGAAAATCCCCCACACCCATCAAAACCACTACTGTTCAAATCACCTCAACTCATCCTACAAGCCCTCATTTTTCACATCATCCATTAGCTCCCGCCATGATAGCCTAGAATGCACCTTTGGTGTTTCCACACCCTTTGGCTCCTTTACAAAATGACTATCAATCCAAAATCCCGCACTTTACCGAAGTTGAGGTTACTAAGGCTCAAAAAATATACATAGAATTAGCGATGCCTTTGAATACATGTAAATAGAAGATGAGACCATCAGAATGAGGATGTTCGCCCAAACCCTGGGCGGAGAACCCAAAATATGGTTTAAGAGCTTAACTCCAAAAAAAATCCATGACCTCCCAGAAATCTACCAAAACTTCATAAATATGTGGGAAATTAGAAATAACCCCATTCAAATCTTGTTGGAATATAACAATCTAAAACGAGAAAATGGGGAAAGTGTCCAAGAATACAGCACTAGGTTCAACAGTTTCTATAACGCCCTCCCACCTCACTTCAAACCTCCACTTGGCTCAGCCTTAGCAAAGTTCCCCGAAGGCTTCGACCCAGACATGAATTATCAACTAAGAGACAAGGACCCCCCTACCTTAGAGGAAATGCAAAAAGTGGCCATAAGTCCATAAGCCAACTTAGCAGAAAAAAGAGCTAGGACCAGATCAAAAATGAAAGTCACATACTGGGATGAGATCTCCCCTTCAGCCCCTTCCTTAGATCCTAGAATAGATGACTTGGTTAGATCCATGGAAATTTTTTTGGAAAAGATGAATGAAAAGACACCTCTTAGGGACAATTAGCCAAACCCTCCAAAGAGAAACCAGAACCAAAAATTTAGGAGAGAACAGCCTCAAAACAAACCAACGGAAAATGACCAACAAATTAGGCCACTCTTTAATGAAAATTATGTTGATGAGGATGAGAGGGATACATAACCCATTGATGAAAATCATTTGAACCTTATAGGTTCTCATAACGAGAATGAGGTTTACCTCACAGAAGAAGAACAAGCTTTCTTCTCTCCGAATCAAAATGAAACCAGCTATGAAGATCTCGAAGATCCTCCCATAAATTTTTAGAATGAAATAATAGAATCTCACAGGAAGTATGACCTTAGAAGTAGAAAATACCAAGACAAATCCAAGAAAGGTAGCTTGGACACTACTAAAACCCCTGATACCATCCTTAAAAAAGCAGTGGATAACAACAAAATCATGGTCAAGAAAACTGACCAAAACAAGATAAAACTATTCAGGAAAGTCTTGGCTCAGATTCTCCTTGTACCCCCACCAATTTTCCCAAGATGGTTGTGTCAAACGAAATCCCAGAACAAAGTCAGCAAACTCAGAACATAGAGAAAGTCATGGCTGAAAAACTGAAGCAAACCTCTCTAAACTACAAACACCTTTCTGTTTTGAGGGAGAAATCGCCAAAATAAATATTACCATGGATCTCACTGAACTTATCACCCAAAGCTCTTATAAATCCAAACTGTTAAAGGTACTGAATGTAGGAAATGATGTAAGCACCCTAAATCTAGCTGATGACACTCCTGAAGTGTTGTTTGGTCCAAAAATAGTAGGGAAATTCCGAGAAGGAAACAATCTTCCCTTCTACCTCAGTCTGAATATCCATGACCAAATTCTACATAATTCCATGCTAGACTCCGGGGCCTCGCATAATCTCATGCCAAAGGTGGTGATGGAAAGACTAGGCCTAGAAATAACAAGACCCTATAAAGACTTATACTCCTTTCATTCAAGTAGAGTCAAGTGTCTAGGCTTAATCAAATATATTTGTTTCGATTTGGCCCAAGTGCCTGCAAAACATCTGATCATGGACATAGAGGTAGCATACATCCCTCCCAAGTATGGAATGCTTTTATCCAGATCTTGGGGAGTTAAGCTTCAGGGAAATATTCAACTTGATATGTCCTACGCCACCATTCCTGTGTTTGACCGGTATATAATACTCTATCGGGAATCACACATGAAATATATGATCAACAACCAAGAAAGGCCAAATAACATCCCAATGTACTCCTTACATTCTGATTTGAACTCTTTCATTTTACACACTGATGAGGACATTGAAGAATAGTCAGGAGAAATTGAAACAAACTTAGACCCACCACATCAGCTGCCCCAAGTTCTCTAAGATGAACTAGATACTCAGAATTATCATGACCATGATCAGTTATGTCTTGAGGAAAGAGAGTTTGTTCCTTTTGAAACAGGGATAGAGCAAGAAGCACAAACGATTATGTACCATCAAGCAAATTTCTCAAACCTTAGGCAAACATCAGCAGTAACATCAAAAGAATTTTTTAGAGAAGAGGCATTAGAAGACTTGCATATCACAAACCTCTTTGGAAATCAACTTCTGGGAAACTTAATGCACTTACCATACATTAAGGATTTACCATCACATAACCCTACCCTTTTAAGTGAAACCTTGACTGTAGCCATAATAGCTCCAAATCTAGAAAACACTTCTGAAAGACTTCTTATGAAAGGATATGATGACTGCAGCCCAAATATACCTGAATTGCTTGAACTGGCTAACATTTTGTCACTCCACCAAAGACTTATAACTGTTAGAATTTGCACTCTTGTTAAAAATACTAATTCATATAGAGAACAAAGTGAGAAACACTATGCCACTGCCATCACTCCAAGAAACAAATTCCACAAAATAAAGTACAAAAATCTGGACCAAATAGTAATAGTCAAAGATAAAATAGTTGTTCATAGGATCTGTTTTGATTTCAGAAACATTAATACACACCCTTGTGACAAAAATTTTATCCTTCCTACCGAAGACCATGATATACCAATGATAAGTGCTTTTAATCATGTTTCTTTGCAAGATGATGTTTCAGGTTATAGCGAAATAATTCCTTTGCAAAGCAGACAGCTCAAAGAATTTTTCAAGTATGCTAGAATTAGTTCCATTTTCAAACCCCGAATTGCAAAACCACCAGATATAAAAAATATGCTACTAAAAGCCATGTTTCAGGTTCTGAATTTTTGCATTCTAACATACCTTGATGATGTCATCATATACTTCAAAAATGACAAAGAATATCTACATTATTTAAAAAAGATGTACAACAAAAGAAGGAGTGGAAATCAGAGGTATAAAGAGGTACAACGGGAAGGTCCAGGGTTGTTCAAAGATTTATGCATGAATCCTTATGTCATGCTTGAAAGAGAAAATTTTCCAAATTTTTCTTTTCAAGAGCTGAGTGGACCAAGAGTGGTAGGAGATCCTTATGAAGATAAGATGCTTAAGTTTCACCATTTCCAAGATTTTTGAGTTAAAACTTTTTCAGTCATTATATATACCATTGTTTGAAAAATAAATCAAAAACAGAAAATTCAAAAACAATAGAAAAATAGAAAAAGAGGGCCATTGAAAAATAGAAAGGAATCCCCATGTTCAAAAAATAGTCATTCTAAAAGCGCACAACTCTAAATGCCTCTACTAGTGCTCGAATGTCTTGTTCAGTTATCTAGCGTAATCATAACTGAACATGTTTTAAACTTATTTGCTGATAATTTAGTGAGAGAAAAGATAGTCAACATTGTGTAAGCTTGACTTATCAAAGATAGTAGATTAGGAAAAGATACTGGTTCCACATCCTCAAAACAGAACCAAAGAGGAAAGCAGGGATGAAAAACAAACTGTGTATCCTAACCATGATTTTCTAGATTTCATTTTATGCAAAATAATATTTGTGTGTGGCTTGTCTTTCATGTCACAAGTACATGAAAAATCATAATATCTAATCCTGATTTGGTCATTTTTTCAATTTCATGTTTTAGATTAGAGAATAAAATCCTGTCAAACAGCTTAACCTTGACAGTTGATCCAGTATTGGTAGAGAAACAAGGGAGTTCATCAGCTTAATCTGAACTCCTAGAAGATATAAGTGTAGAATTAGATAGTGTCATTTTTCAAAAATATTATGTCAAAGGGTTGCTAGTCCAAATGCACCCAAAAGAAGAAAAAATGTTAGGAAATATAGTGTGGTAGGTAGAAATGTCATGGATGCTAATCATGTTGTCAATTTTCAGAAATAGCATCAAGGAAGAAAGAAATTTGCGCCAATGGATAAAGGCATTGTTCTTCAAAGAAACGAGATCTAAAATTCTGGACACCTCCTGAAAAGGAGCTGCCCTCCCCAAATGGAGCCACTGTTAGTCATCAATATTTTTCACCTATTGATGATGAATAATTTTTAAAGCCAAGTTTTCTAGCAGTTGATCTCCAATATGTCAAATTTTTCAGCTAGAAAACAAACATAAAAATTTTTCCCTACTACCTTTCCAATCAACCCATGATGAGATAAAACATAATTGCCAGGCCCTATCTAGTCTCAGTCATACAAACTTGTCCATCAGCTCCAAAGAGAATACTCCAAATCTACCCAAAAAGTCTCCCCTAAGTTAGGTAGTGGCGCTTTAGGTGAGCTTCCCTTGGCAAACTATCCTAAAGCCAAAATAACCTCTATCTAATATCAACTAGTACTAGATGCCCTTTCTATTCTACAAATAAAGCTTGATACACCCTTAAGTCCCGCCACTAACATGCCTTGATGTCTCAGCAGTGCATATGCCATAAGTCAAACTGATATTAGGTGGATTTACAGTGTTTCAATGTCTTTTTCAAGAGCAGAAGTATACCAGTGTTCCAGATGACATTATTAATCTCAACAGGAAAATACAGCTGCTTGTCATGTGGTTTTGAGCCTGGGATGCAAGTACTAGTCAGAGGTAATTCAATGAACTCATGTAAACACAGTAAAAGGTTAGTCACCTGTGACTAGCAAGTATTACTCTGTAGACATAGGTCATGTTACTTCTCATGTCTAAAGATGCATAAGGGTATTATATCAAATAGAAATAAACATCTCAGAGCATGCCCCTCATGGAATTTTGTCAATTTGTCACTCTTATTTACTTAACTATGAATAGGAACTATAAATTAAGATGACACAGTTTAACAAAGAGATGAAATAGCATGACTATGTAAAACCTCCTCCAAACATGAGCAGAGGGTTGGTGACTATGAAAAACTCCTCCAAATGTGAGCAGAGGGTTGGATGACTTGTAAAACCTCCTCCAAACATGAGAAGAGGGTTGGATGACTGTGTAAAAACTCCTCCAAATATGAGCAGAGGGTCAAGTCATTGGTTGAGAACCTCCTTCAATATGAGCAGATGGTTAGGTCATTGCTTGAAGGCCTCCTTCATTTAACAAGCAGAGGGCCAGGAACAGAGGTATGACCTCATTTAAGGGCACAAACTTAACAATGTTGCAAACTGCCTAAAAGTTGTTTTAACACCTTTTTCTCCAATAGATGAAACCACTAACACAAAATTGGTTTTTCAATGACTGATTATATGTTTTCACTGTATGAAAGGAAAGGTTTGAGTGCAGTGGGAAACAATTGGATGATTATGAGTGGAAAAAAACTTGTCAAGGAGATGGCCAAGTAGTGATATTGTGATGTTCAAAGAAGATTTTCTTTTCCTGTCCATGAAGATATTATTCAAGACCGCATCAAATTGACAAAGAGATAGACTAGCCTTGCTTCTGAAGAAGGCATTTACAGATAAACAACATAGAGACAATATGTGTGAGGAAAGGGTATGACACTGTGATTAAATTTCAAGACAAAATTCAAAGAATCAAGCTATATCACTATCACAGTCAAAGACTTTTTATGAAACATGTGAAAAAGCATTGTTGTTGCATAGGATCACATTGTGGGTCTCTAAAGGCCTTTTCTCCTTGATCAACAGATATAAAAGCCATGGGTGAATGCAAATAAGGTTTTTTACGCACAGTCAAAAGAAAATCTCATAAAGGGCACTTGACAGTTTTGATCAACTTCGCTATGGGCATAATCATCATCATACACCAATAGATTCGAGTTGTCAAAGTAAGTCCTATAACTGTGGATCATCTCCTTCCAAGATGTGGCAAAGGATGCATCAAAAGCCTTGGATTTGACTCTTAAGAAGTGCTCCTTTAAAGATCAGAAATAGAAAAATAGTGAAAAGGGTATTGCCTTGATGAGAAAACACTAAGAGAGATTTTGGCCTTTAAGATGGTTTCTTCACTTTGAAAAGGGTCATATATATGAATATCTTCAAAAGTATCATCCACAACACTTTTAGGAGTCCTGGTCAAATATTGGTTTTTGTGATGTTTTAAAGGTAATAAAATGACAAAAGAAGTGATTCAAGTTTTGATGAAACAAGTAGGCCTTTCAAAAAAGTTAAACCCTCCAAAGCGCAATATAAAGGAATTTAAAGTGTCTCTTTCAAGTATTAAGGTGGAGATACCATTGCTAAGTCTCATTGGAAAATTATAAAACACAAACAATTGCTCTCCTAGTTGTGCACTGGAGAAAGCCTGGTTTCCGCGAAAAATTTTAAAGTTTGAAGGTTTCAAGCCTACATGGTGCGCCTGGAAAAGTGCGCAACGCATTTGGCAAAGAAAATATGAAGGGCTATAATGACCGCATAGCGCGCTTATAGCATCGGTCACCAACTGCCCGAAGGCCGACCCGACACCCCTCCATTGTGCGGCCATTTTTCATGTGAACATGCCACACTTGTTTAAACATCCAAAATGCCTTCAAAGAGTGTTGGGAGCTGCTCAATTCATCAAAGAAGGGCCATAAGCATTAGTCAAGGTATTCTCCATTGTTTCTTGCTAGTTTTGAAACTCTAAAGGGGTATTGATACCATGTTTTTCCAAGACTAAAGCAGTGATTGGAGAGTGGAGTTCCTGGTACAAAATCAAGGTTGTTTGTTACTGTGTTGCCAAATATTGTTACAGTAATAGGTAGGATGTGTTTATATCAGTTTCAAAGGTCCTAAAACTGCCTTCAAGAAAAGTGATAAACCATATACTATTACAATATAGAAAACACAGTTGTAGAGATCTCCAATCAATTTGAAGAATGTCCTAAACACAGGTAAAACAAGAGCAAACTCTGTTTGAAGTTCCAAAGATAAAAAAAGTGATCTTAATTTGAAAATTTGGTCATATAAAGAGTCCTCTCTGTATGATGAAATAGTGAAACCTAGTGCAACCTCGATAGTTCCAAAAAAAAAAGTATGTTATGAACATCTTTTAAATCAATTGGAGGGTATTTTGTTTTACTCTGTGAAAAACAGTGAACTACAAAAGAAAGGTGTTTGGAGGAAAAGGTGTTTTTTCCCAAAACACAAGATGTTCTTTCTTCACAAATAAACCACAAACACATCTTTTTAGAGTTATTTTCCTGAGCACAGTGATAAGTTGAGTTTGTTTCATTTAAAAAATACTTGTTGTTTGGCATAAAGGAGGACAAAACAGTGATTGATAAGGAGGACAGGGTGTGTGGTTGAAAATCCATTTCAAGGACCATTTGAGAAAAATTGTTTTTGTCAGTCAGGAAAGAATATTCAAAACAAAATGCCTCCCAGGCAAGACAGTAGAAGTTTCCTTCACAAGATTTTTGAGCCTGTTTCAACTAAAGAGGTAAATGCTTATCCATTAGTCTTGTTTAACTTTCATGAGGTTGGATGACAAGAGTTTTGTCAAAGGGTGCAGGAGGTGAAAATATATTCCCCTTTGACATATCTTTGTGCTTTGAGATTTCAAGGGAAACACCTTCAGCTGGCAGGCTTGGATTTCAAGTTCTCTCCTAGGTCCATTTCCAAGGCCACCAAAATCCCTTATGTCGGAGAGAAGTGGTTTAAACAAAGCCACCTATACTCATAAAAATACAAACCTTTTTTGAAGCTGGAGGATAGAGATACATGTCCATCCATCTTTTCCTTCTCATATCTGTTAGCTAGTTATGCTCCCCTCATGAAGATAATTATGAAATACTTCACGTGCGAGGGAATATTCTCTCAGGTCTATGCCTACCATGTCCGGTTGCTCATACATTCCACAAGATCCAAATTGTTAAATTACCCCTTATTCCTCCATAGAAGTATTGAGAAAATGTCCTCCACTGTTCAAGAAAAACCTCCTTCTCAGTAGTCAGCTTACCTCTTCCATCATTCCCTTATCGAAGTTATCATTCTTCATCAGCTTGAGAAGAAGGAAATCTCTTGGGATACTTTCATTGCACATCCATATTTTTCCACTGTTCCTTCATTCCATACATATCCTTCACCTTCTTCAAGCAAGCCCATTCCCAAGAAGCTCAAATTTCCCATTGAACAAGAAAAAGAGCATGATGACGAAGAAGAGCATGAGCAAGGGGAGGAAGAGCAAGATGAACAACAACATGATGAAGAGGAGGAACAACGTGATGATGACCAACAGCAAGATAAGGAAGGGCAGCATGACAAATAGGCGCAACACAATGAGGAAAGGAAACCTCATGAAGAAGAACCACAACATGATGAAGAGGTGCAACCCGGTGAGGAAAGGAAGCTTCATGAAGAAGAAAAACAACATGATGAAGAGGTGTAGCATTGTGAGGGAAGGCAGCCTCATGAAGAAAAACACAGTGATGATATGCATCACAGTGAGGAAAGGCAGCCTCATGAAGAAAAACACAGTGATGATATACAACACACTGATGAAAAGCAGCACCATGAACAAACTCAAAACAGTGGCAAGAATGATGAGGAAATTAACAAGGGCAAAGAGCCAATAGAGCATGTGCTAGCTACCCCTCCTAGGCAAGGGGCCATGCTTTCTTCTCCAAAAGTGGCCAAGCCCTATAAATCAAGGAAAAGGGTGCCTAAAACTATAACTCCAAATTTTACTAGGGCCTTCCGAAGCAAGGGGAAATTTCCCAAGAAACCCATTGTTGATTTACCCAAAAGGAGGAAGACCAAGAGAGCCACCAAAAGCAAGGGAAAGCAGAAAGAGGAAAGCAGCCATGAAAAGGAGAGAGACTTTGACATAATTCAAATCCAAAGTAATGATAGCGACAATGAGGCCTAAATCCTAGAAACTCTTTTGATCAATAGAGAAAGCCAAATTGGTGCTTTGAGGACTGATGTAGAGAGGGCTAGAAACTTCAATCAATTTTAGAAAATTCAAATAAACAGATGAGTGTCCACATGGCAGTATATGAGACACGGGCCATAAAATAAAAAAAGGAGGCCTCCAAGCCACAAGTTAGATTGGAAGAACTGATGGGTGAGTTAAATGAGAGCGAATATGAAGATCAACCGAAGAGAAAGAGGCTAAGAACCATGGGACTTAAAATAGCCCTTGAGAAACAAAAGGAGGAAGAAGCTGCCCTTCTCCAATCTTTTCCTCTCTCTACTTTATTCGCCCAAGAGGTAGAGAACAATCGAGAAGCATGGCTTGAGAGGGTACATTATCACTTGGAAAAGAAGTTGGAGAAGGCCAATAGAGATTTGGAGCTTCAACGAAGGATGACTGGGCACTATAAAAAGCTAAATCAGTTTGCCCAGCAGAAATTGAAGGCCATGCAGGAAAAAATCAAGGAAGCTCAAAGGAGGCACCTAACACCAAAATTGAAGAAACACACCTCAAAACTCCAAATTTTGGCCTCATATTCACAACATGTTTCCAAAAATCCTTGAGGGTCATGCTCGCCAAAATTGGGCGAAATTCAACAAATTTTGGTTTTTTGCCATTTTTTGGGTTTTTGGCTAAAACTCATGGGCATCACCATTTATTTTTGGGGCATCCTCAAAGGCTGAAAATTGTATCATTGGATGCCATAATTTCAAGGAAATATAGTCAGCAATTTTCAGATCATTTGAAGATGATTTTCTCCCTAAAAATGGTGAAAAAAACTCACTTTTTCCACAGTCTGCCCCATTTATAAACAAGGTCTATTTTTTTGGTTTTTACACATAGGTAAGTTTTTGATGGACTTATAGTGGTAATTTTGGATAAAAATAATAATTTTTAGAAGATATACATTCAGAGCTTTCCAACAAGCTATCATGGGCCTCTTTTTGATATTGGGAAGGCATCCAAAACTTGTCCGCAAGACAGAGGACTTTCTACTGATATATTTCTTAAGTATTTTTGTGAAAAATGAAATTTTCAAAAGTGAATTTTCCTCATGTGTGTTTACCTATCTTTTGGCATGGTTAGTTAGGAAAAGTCAATTTATTTTCCATTTTTTAGGATTTTTGAGATATTTTACTAGATATTTTGTGCCTTAGGCTTTGCAAAGCCTCTAGGATAAAATTAGATATTTTAGAAAGGCCAATGATATTGCAAGTTGAACTAGGAGGTTTTCCTTCATCTTGGCCTATATATTCGAAAGGATATAATTGCAAAAAAGGCTGAACTTGATGATATAGAGCAATATATGGTTATACAAGCTTGGAAGAAACACTTTTCTCATGGATTGGATAGTTTCTTGAATGTTTTTGGATGACGAAAGAGGACTATTATTGGATTCCTTGACTAGGTAAAATGGTATAGTGTCCCTCTCTGTTACGCTTCTTAGTTTTCATTCATATTCCATGTTCTTGCTTGCTATAAGACAGTAGATAATAGATTGGAGACATGCCCTTGCAGGCACCTTAAATTTCTTATTTCTTTATAGTTTCTATGTTTTCTTCCTTCTTAGTCATTTCAAAGAATCCTTGATTGCTCTTTGATAACTAAAGAAATTGTTTTCTTGTTTCATTTATGGTTTTATGAATGCTAAGTATGATTCATGCTATGCCCTTCTTACTCATGGCTACTCATAGCTCCACCTCTGAAACCTTTCTTTGATTGTTTGATTGTCATTTGTTGAACCAAGGAGGTCTTGTACTGATCTCGCCTTTTGCCTGAAACTATGCAATATTTCTTCAAAGTGCCTGATAGCTTGAAATACTATGCTTAGGCATTTCCTCATAGTGATTTGATTTTTTTGTTTGTCTTATTTGTATTTCCCTAAATTCCGATAGAAATTTTCTAAAGTTAAAGAGTCATATATCTCTATGTATTTCTTGAATGTTTATTTATATGCATTCATCAGTTTATAGTTACATTTCTCATGATTAATGGTTAGAACTACCATGTTTATGTCATCTATTGAGCTATTTATGTTTGAAATACATTTTTCTTCACAAATTTAGTGTCCATCCCACTCCATTTTACCCAAATATCCATTTTACCTCGATCAAATCGGCCCTTCAACAACCTTGTATCACCATCTGAAAGCTTTCTTGACCTTTTCGAACCCATAGCTTAGTTGATTTGACATCTTCTAACCTATCTTAGTCTTTGATCAGTTCATCCCTGACAAACCTAAAAACAAAACCAAAAACCTACTTCATAACTAGCCTAAAATCAGAAACACAAGAAGAAAACACACAAATATCCCTTACGCAAATAGAGAGAGCCCTCTCTGAGTCTAGGAAGGCTAGGTCATTGGGCTCCAAAGATTGGTTTGATGTTACCCCGTCACTTGGCTTGCCGATCAGCCAAATCACGGGACACTAATAATGTGGACTTTTGTCCTTACGCTACTTCACTTAGGTGTACAACATTGTGACTTTGTCCTTTGAGGGGTATTTAATTTAATTTATTCTTTGTGGTAATTAACATGGAGGTTATCAAGGAGCATTTGAATAATAGAATTCAATTTGGGTTTTCCATGTCACTCTTGCACAATGTGCTATCATATTATTACCCTTATTCTAATTGAAAAACCACGATGAGAAAAATATAGATCAACGAATCAGAGGAAAATCCCCAAATACAAACCTTGTCGCCCTCCTCTCCTACCTTTTGTTTCATTGTCCCCTAGCTGCGGTTGGTTACCTCGTTGTGCTGAAAAACCTCTCCGTCAAATTTTTTGGAACCCTCAACATCACCTTGCAGCTGCGGTGACATGATTATGGCTTGTGAGTTGTTTTATTTATTTTTTCTTTAAATTATCTCTTGTGTAATTGGGTGAATGAGCTAATACTTTATTAATTTTTTTAACATGTCAATGCTTGTTCTATTTGATTTCTATCATAGTTTTTCTCCATATCGTTTATCTTGTTTTAGGGTTTCATTATTCAAGTTGTATAACTTCAAATTGGCAATTTCATAGGTTTTCCTCTTTTATCTATGTTACGTCTGTATATTACTAGTATAGTCCCTTATTGTTGTTAGTGTAACCCCCTTATTTTTATTATTGTACCCCTATAACCCCGATATTTTTATTATTTTTCCCTTAAATTATTATTCTTAGGTTGGCTAGGATTACATTGTGGCCCCATAGACTCCTATATATAGAAAGGAGGTTTTGTAATTTGTATCATCCAAGAATTTTTCATTCATGTAATGTATTAGAGGTTGACCCCTCGAATTGGCTTATTTCTAAGGCATTGATATCTCTCTTCTTCTATTTTTGGAGCTAGCTTCACAACATTTGGTATCAGAGCTTTGGATTCTAGGGTTTCGCTGCTCCAAATAGGGCATCGTGGCATTTTCCCTTTAAATTTTTTGCTACGAAGTTTCAAAAGATGAAACTTTTAGGGTGTGAAGCTAAAATCCTGAGGAACATCATTGCAAAATTTCAGAACTTGGTTCGCAATATTTTCGGAGATATGATCTGTGGAAGTTAGGTATTTTTGTAGGCTCCTCAATTTAATCTAAACAGGTCATCGTATATTTTTCACTATAATTTTTTTTCTACGAAGGTTTAGAATATGAAATTCTTTGGGCGTGAAGCTGAAATACTGAGGAAACTTGTCGCAAAATTTCAGAGCTTTTTTCGCAATATTTTTCGAGATATGATCTGTGGAAAGTAGTGACTTTTCAGGTTCCTGAATCTCATCTCAAAGAGGTGATCGTGGGAACATCTTCATAACTCTCTCTCTGAGCATCAGATTAGAGTGTCATAAAAATTGGTCGCAATTACACAGACTGTAGTTTCTTTTCTATCAATTTCGAAGCTAAAAGACAAAACAGTGACATGTGGCAAGTCGTACAAGCTTTCTCTACTGAACTAATCAATAATTAGGTCATTGTGGGAGATTGGACATAACTTTGCCTTGGAGAATCCAAAACAAGTCAAACCTATGGCATTTTAAAGATAATTCATAAGGCTACATTAGTGCCAAATTTCAGATATTGAAGAGCCGCAATCACAAAGATAATCTAATTTCAATATCGAGCTCCTCAAAAGCAAGAAAAAGGTGTGTATTTTTTCTGAATTGCATAAGTCTTGTTTGAAGAATCAATTTGAATTGATTCCAAGGGAATATTTTAGAATATATATCAGTATTGGGTTCTAAAAAATGCCCCATAAAATAATTCAACACCCATTAAGCCTTCAGAAAGCTCTACTATGGCTCATGAAGATGAAGAATTGCAACATGATCTATCAAAATTACAAGAGCAAGTGCACCAAATTTCGCTCTCGCAAAGAGAAACAAAAAATGAAATGGAAGTTTTGAATAAAGGCGTGGAAGCGAATATGGATGTTTTGAAGAATAATATGGATGGTTTGAGGAAAGGCATGGAATCTAAGATAGATGGCATGGAATCTAAGATGGATAACATGGAAGCTAAGATTGATGAAAAAATGAAAGACAACATGGAAAACATGAAGAATGGTCTAAAAGAAGGTATGGAAGGCTTGACAAATTTGATACAAGAAATTTTTCCTAATGGTGAAAAGATAGTAGAGGAAACTCATGATGAGAACAAAATAAATGTTAATCATGACTTCATAAACTCTAATGTTCGTGGGAAGAACCACCATATTCCAAAAATGGATATGAGGAAGTTTGATGGAAAGGATCATGTAACATGGATACTATAGATAGAGCAATATTTTGATCTCCATAATGTGAAAAACACACAAAAGGTATGCATTGCAACTTTAAATTTAGAACAAAATACATTTTTATGGTATCAATGCCTTTTCTCCCATAAAAAAATTGTCACTTGGTAAATTTTTACGGAGGAAATGATAGCACATTATGACGATACAAAGAGCAACACCTTCTTAGCCAATTTATAAATCTCAAGCAAAAGGGTTTAGTTGGGGAGCACATTGAGGACCTTCAAAAATTGAATATAAGGGTAACTGATATTCCAAAGGAACACAAGATTGATCTCTTCATAGGTACTTTAAAGGATAACATCCAACATGAAGTTCGCGTTTTGGAACCTGATTCATTGGAGAAGGCATTCAGGTTGGCAAGAAAAATTGAATGTAAAATTATGGCGACAAGGAAGCCTACCACTCAATTATATAAAGAAGGAAGCATTGCTACGCCAAGATTTCCACAACCTACAAGTTTTACACCACAACAATTGGAAGAAAAAAGAGCAAAAGGGCTTTGCTACAGCTGTGATAGCAAATACACTAAAGGTCATATGTGTGCTAAGAAGAAATTATTTTACATATATTGTGAAGAGGAAGAAGAAAATGAACAAGAAGAGGATATACACCAAGAACCAGCCCTAGAAGAGGAAGAAATGAGTCTGATCATATCATGTAATGCATTGGCAGGAATTACCACTCCTCAAAATCTAAAGATAGAAGGACATATCAAGAATAAAAAGGTAATAGTGTTATTTTCATTTCTTTCGTTCATCCTACTATAAACATTTCTCCAAAATTTAGTTTCATTTATGTACCAATTTTCTTCGTCACAGGTGTCTCTAGCCTAGATGAGAGACTTGGGACAATCACTACATTCCCAGAATCCTTTGGTTGTCGAGAGACAAGTACTCATCTACTACATTCACCAAGCATCCAATTCGACCATATATATATTTTACCAAGAATGGCCTACATCTACTTGACTGGGATAAATTTAATCTCATCTAATTCTCTTTCAGTGATTATTTAGGTAAGAACTGGGTGTTGAGGTATTTTCCCAACCTGGTATAAAAACCTCGACTACCCTCGACTTAGCCCTTTTTTAGAGTATTTCATGTTTTTTTTCTAATTTTTATTTCTTTCCATAAACTATCTTCTGAGGAAACAATGTTAATTGCATTGACTGTTTCTTTTTTTCTGTAGGTAGACAGGGTTATCCCTCATGCTTTGGTGCTTGTGGATTTTTAGTAGATCGATTGATATGACAATATTTTTTTTAATGCACAACTTGGTGCCTCCTCCAGCTCAGTTTCATTTATCTCTTCACCTTGTTAGGACACGGTGGCCATTTTAGCTTAGGATATTCTTATGCTAGTTTTATGGGTCTAATGGGTGCTTTATCAGTAGATATATAAACTTATTCCTCTCTTTCTAAGAATTGACACGATTTTTTTTCAGTTTTTTATACCCGTGTGACAAGGAGGTCATAAATTGGTTCCTATATATATTATTATTTTTCTGCTTAGTTTGATTCATATCATGCACTCTACTCTAGATTTTTGGCATCATGTATCTCCTTGTATTTATAGTAAAATATTTTATAATTAAATTTGAGACATATCTTCTTATTTTTCTAATCCACAGGTTGTGGCTTCAAATGTGTATATATCATTACTATGGCTCGCACTTGAAACTATTCCTACTGTTTCACTCATTCATCGTGAATTAATGACTAATATCAATATTATGTTATCGGCTGTATGTGTAAGTTTGGAAACAATTTTACTGTATATTATCACAGTTAGCACAACCTCGTTTATGTAATATTTTCATGTTGGAAAATATTGTTTTCTAGACATGATTCAATTTTTCATATCTTTGTTTTAGATTATGTTTTATACCACATATAATGTTTCATATGAATATAAAATATAAAATTCATTTACGGATGTTGTGCTCTTAAGGTTTGTTTCAATCCTCCTTTAGGGCTCTTTTATGAGTCCTTCCAGTTCATGTGTATTTTCATTTATTACTCCTAGCCTATTAGTATTGTTATGCAGATACGCCATGGATTTATACATGGTTAACTCTATATACTTTCAGCTTCAGTGTCCTTTAGAGAGATGGATTTGTGTAATCAACCTATTATGTAGGTTCCATAAATTATCTAGCCTACAACTGCTCACTCATAATAAGGGACATAAGAAGAATAATTTTAACCCCCTTGAAGAAACAATAGTATCCTTATGCACTGATAATTTATCTTCAGTGCTTAATTTATTATGTACTTGTAAGAAACTCGTCATAATGCAAAGGCTACGAAAGTATTCTTGAGCATAGGTATGAAAATCAAATTAATTCATCTACAATACTAGCTGAATTAAGTTTTTATATGTTCTTCTTTCTGACTTCACTTCTATTCATTTGACATCCTTTAGTTGATAACTATTATTTATTTATTACAAGTAATCCATCTTAGTAACTAGCATCATACTAAGTCATATAATCATATAGGAATATGTACATAGTTTTCAGCCATAAGGGTTATTGATAATGTAGGACTAACTCTAAAAAACTTTCATTTACAGTATTTAGAAAATTTATTCACTCTTAATAACTAATTTTTATTCATATTATATAAGAAGACGTACTTTAAATTACTTTGTTTTTATTTATGTACCATTTACAGTACCGTGTAGATAGCAACAGGGAGAAATCTTTGAAACCTATAAAGTGCGATACAATCCATAACATAGTATTACCATTAAGTTATCTACCACACTGTAAAATTTTAAAAATTGTACATAACACTTATTACTTTTATATAAATTCATAATATCAACCTAAAATTAATAACAGATGTTAACATCCTCCGGAAAGATAATTTTTCACAAATTTCATGCACTAGGAAAATAAATCAGAACATTAGACAATCTAACTAGTATTACTACAAACGGAACATACTTGAGAATCTCACATAGTCACAACTCAACCTAGAGCTACATTCCTTAGTTCAACGCCGAGCTAAGATTCGATTACCAAGGTATCAACAATCTTTGTTGATCGCTTCAATAGGTATTTGCTACCTTTCTTCCTTCATGGATTTTTCTTGTAGCAATGTCCCCCTTTTGTGGTCCTCAACATCCACTTGCCTACGCTTTTCATTAAAATCCCACTATTATCTCCTGCGACGCTTTATGCTTATCTAAGATTAACATATTTCCCCAATTAAGCAATCTAATGTATTTTCTCTCCTATCTATTAAATATTATCTAGAAATTTACCTATAATATTTAAGATGGAAGAGTTATCTCGAGTAGAATATCATCTTGAAGTATCTCAATCCCAAGTGCTTCCAATCACATTTATTTATTAAAAAATAAATATGTTTATTTACATAAATATTTGAATGTATTTTATGGCCTTTTTGTCATCCTTACCAACATAATTCAGTCTTAAATAAATAAAAAATTACAACAAAGGAAGGATATTACATTCTTCCCCCTTTTTATTCACACCCTCCTCGATGTTTATTTCACAGTTTCTTCCTTTTGAAATGGTGTTGGATAATTTTTTGCATTTTATCTTCTCACTCCAATGTATTATTTTTAGGAGTAAAATTATTCCATTGAACTTTAACTCAAATGACAAGTTGATTAAGGAGCAAATTCTCTTTGTGATATAGGTCATAGAGAGGTTCTTCTAGAAAGTCTCCTTCAAGTTCCATTTGTATCATTTTCCAATAAATAATGTGAGAGCTATCATGTACACATTTCTTAAATAAAGACACATGAAAAACATTATGAACTTTAATTGGAGTTAGCAATGCTAATTGATAAGCTACAGGTCCAATTATGTTTAGAACTTCAAACAATCCACAAAATCGTTGCGCCAGTTTGGGACAAGTTCTCATTCATAATGTACTTTTCCTTGATTTCAACCTTAAATAACATTCTCTCCAATGTTGAAATACTTCTACATTCTTTTCTTCTCGACATATATTTTTTCCTATCATGTGCAGTTTTAATGTTCTATTGAATCCTCCACACCATTTCTTCCATTTTTTGCAAGGCATTTGGTCCTACTATCAGTCTATCCTCTAGTTAACCATAGATGAGAGGTGTATGGAATTTTATTCCATATGAGGCTTTAAAAGGGCTCATTTTTATGGATGTTTTCTAATAGTTATTGTAGGGAAAATAAACAAAATGTATAAAATTCTCCCATATTGTAGGTTTATCCATGACATACATTCTTAGCATGTCCTCAGAAAAATGGTTGGTTATTTCAGTTTTTCCAATTCTCTAAGGATGTTATGTTCTACCGAAATTTAGTTGAGTTCCTATGGCCCCAGAAAATGTCTTCTAAATGTTTGAGGTGAATTTATCATCCTTGTGTGATACTATTATCTTGGGTATTCCATGTAACCTCGAAATACCTATCATAAAGATGTTAGCAATTTGTGTCATGCCAAAATTAGATTGTATTGGTATGAAATGAGAAGACTTACTTAACGTATCCACCACAACCATGATGGAGTCATTTTTCCTCTTTTTCCTTAGTAGCCATGTCATAAAATATAAAGAAATTATTTCCCACTTCCATTCAAGAAAAAGGTACTGGATTTAGCAACACAACAGGGTGTTGATGTTAAGATTTTACCCATTGACACTCTAAGAACTTTGATAAATATTCAACCACCTATTTCTTCATACCTGGCCAAAAAAAATATTTCCTTACTATTGTGATCATCTTTTGGTACCTAGGATGTCCTGCATGTTGCTTCTTTTGATATTCATCAAGTATCATTTGTTTGTACATTAGGAACATTTCCATTAGAGTGTAATCATGTCTACTCAAAGGGTGTTCTATATGATTTTCCTTACCTTTTATGTGCTTTATATTGAATTCAAATTCACTAAGAAATGCTATCCACCTATCCTCCCTAGCATTCAGATATGGTTGGCTGAAAAGATATCTTAGGCTGATATGATCAGTTACCAAAGTGAATTTCTTTTCCAACAATTAATTCCTCATCATCTTTAAGGAATGTATGACAACAACTAGCTCTAAATAATATACAACAAAATTTCTTTCATTAATTTTCATTTTTTAAGAATCATAAGCTATCACTGAATTGTCTTGCATTAAAACTCCCCATATCCAATCCAAACAGGAATTAGTGCAAACTATAAATTATTTATTCAGCTTTGCAAGCCTGAATATTGGAGCCACTATGAGTAGGTATTTAAGTTTTTCAAAACTCTCTTGACATTCATAAGTCCATTAGAATTTTAATCATTTTTGTATGGATGTAATAGGATATGCTAACCTTAATAACCACTCCATAAAATTTATGTAGTAGCCATTGATTCCCATAAATGAATGGAAAACATATACATCCTTTGATATGGTCCAATTTACCATGGCTTTAATCTTCTTAGGATCTTCAGCCAAACCTTCCATGGAAATGATGTGTCTTAGATACTTTATTTTGTTTTTGTAAATCACTCATTTACTAACTTTGGTGTATAATTGGTATTATTTAAAAGTTTCAGCACCAATTTTAAGTTTTCCTTATGTTATTCTTCATTTATGGAATATACCAGAATGTCATAAATAAATACTAGCACAAATTTGTTTAAATATTTATTGAATGCATTTTTCATCAAACACATAAAGGTTGTTTGGGAATTAGTAAGGAAAAATGGTAACACTAAGAACTCATAGTGTACATATCTATTCCTCAAGGTTTTCTTATGAATATCTTCACTTTTGATCCTTAGTCGATGATATTCATTCCTTAACTCAATTTTGGAAAAAATGGTTTCCCATCTCACTTGGTCAAACAAGTCATCAATGCGGGGTAGGAGATATTTGTTCATGATAGTTAAACTATTTATTTGTCGATAGTCAATACAGATCCTAAATGTACCATCTCTTTTCTTGACAAATAACATGGGAGCCCTCCATTTTGACACACTAGGCTTGATATATCCTTTATGTATTACTTCTTGCAGCTGCGTCTTCAACTGCAATAATTATAGTGGACTGATTTTGTAAGGTCCTCCAGACACTAGGGCTACATCAGGTACCAAATCAATGGAAAAATATATATCTTCACAGGGTGGAAAACTTAGAATCTCCTCTGGAAAGACATCCTGGAATTCCTTAATAACGGAAAAAGTATCTAAGTTTGGTTCCTCACCTTTTTATTTAATCTCTTCTACATGAACCATAAATAATTTACACCCCTTTCGTGCACTCTTATTCACTTGTAGAATTGAAATTTGTCTGACATGGGTTTTGGTATTCCTTGAATTGTTTGCATTTGTCCTTGTTGATTCACACAAGCCAACATTTTTTCTAGATAATTTATAATGCCCCCATTTATTTCTAGCCATTCCACACCTATTTGTATATCATATGATCCTAGGGGGAGTAAATTTAGGTTCTCTGTTGTGTAATAACCATTTAGATCAAGATGATAATGTCATAATTGGTTGGTTAAAATTCTCTTCGTTCCAGTTGATAATTGCACCAGCCAAGCAGGTTTATATTTTTCAGTTTAAGTTTACATTTTTCTACCATTTGTGGTCCAACGTAACTTAAAATATTTCTCATATCAATTAAAATATAAACAAGATGGTTGGAAAGAGTACCTTCAATACAATCATCATTGATTGATGTTCCACTTATCTATCCTCCAAGTTTTTTCTTACATTGGGAATATTTCTGGCGATATAATTCACTATAGTGGGTTCATAGAAAACTTGGATATTTTGGACATGTATGGGATTGTGTGGGAAATCCCTCAACAGATGAGGTTCGCCAGACCCCCAATACTTAAATGGATGACTTTATTTACCTCAACTGATATGTTTCCCATCCAGAACCATTAGTTTTGACCAAACTTGAGACTGTGATGATTGCTTGACATTCTCTTTATTGAAATGTTTCCATTGATAATCCCTTCCAAAAATTTTCAGATAGCCTAGTTTCTATCGCTTTTCTCCAATTAGAGGTTTGGCTCTATAATTATTTTGCTAAACTTTAGAGCCTTCTCCCTTATTCTTGAACTATTGGTAGCACAAAATTTCCTTTCTTACTGCTTCATCCATCTTTTTTGGATTGTTGAACTCACTCTGATTCACAAACCATTGTTCCTTGGATTTTTATTTTTTAAGGTAGGGAATGTACTGCAGAAAATTGGTAAGCTTTGCCACAAATTTTATGCAAGGATAACTGACCCAAACTTAATTAATGAATCTCCTTTGGACATTCATAATAATCACGTTCACCTAAATGGCATTTATTTAACTACTTCTAGAATTCCTCCCAAGTTATTGCATTTTCCTCTAATAGATGCACGCATTTTTCTTCTTCCAACCAGAGGGAAGATTTACCTTGCAGCTATTAAATGACCAATATGACCTCCAAATTGATCACATATTCATAGACTTCGAAATATTTGGTCATATTATGTAACCATGCTTCCATGTCCTCCTCATTTTCCTCGTCAAAATTAGGGGGCATTATTTTGTAGAAATCCCCTAGTAGTTCTATTTGTTTCTTTCTCTTTTCTATTATGGGATATGTTCTATCCGACTCCCCAATTTTAGATTGTTGTGATTATGTTCCCCTTTTATTTCGTTTCACTATATCAGGTTCAACTATTTTATGACTAGAATTCTCAATTAGTCCTCTAATCATCCTCTCTTACTCGTCGCCAGCCTTTAACATATGCTCATTTTTGCTCCTCAAATATTCCAGTTCTTGTTTCATGTTCCTAATAATATACTTGAAGTAAGTAATAGTTGGGGTGGATCCATTTCGTAATTCAACATATAATTATTCACCTCTTGTGATAGTTGGAGCCTCTTATTCCATATTTTATTTAATTGGTTCACATGCTTACCTTGTAATTAAATAAAACCAATTTCTAGTTGTTTCTTCAGTACTGTATTTTTTGATTTTTATTTTTTTTTTAATTCTGGTGATTACCTACTATAGTGGTTCCTTGTCCTATTGGTGAACTTGGGATCTGATACCATTTGTAATATCCCCATAATATATATATATATCTATAGAGGAAAGTCAATACTAACTAAGCCTTCCCTTGTCCAGTCTTCCTTCTTTTCCCATGACATAGATTGTTTTTTTATAAGCATATTAATGTTGTGGAATTTTTTTTAAAATTTTCCAAGCAAGGTAGAGGGTCTCCTCACACACTCATCACTCCTCACTTCAGCTTTCCATCCATTCATGTAGAAATTATATGGACATTATATAAATTATCTAGGAACTTGTTAATATGAATGTGCTTCTAATGTCTATTTAAACAACTATCAACTATTTCTTTTCTGGAAACTACAATGGTTCTTCCCTTGGGTAATTTCTGTGATGATTTATTTGTACGAGGAATATGATTTGGATTGTGGACTTTTGTGCTTGCACTACTTCACCCAGGTGTATAACACTGTAACTTTGTCCTTCTAAGGTTAAACGGTTTAATTTATACCCCGTGGTCCTTAACACTCTAGTTATCGATGAGAATGGAATAATTGAATTCAATTTGAGTTTTCTATGTCACTCCTACACCATGTGCTAGCATGTGCTTTCCCTTACGCCAATTTAATGGCTAGGATGAGAAGAATAGAGATCACCGATTGATAGGAAAATACCCAAATACAAACCGTGTTTCTCCCCTTGTGTGAATTTTGTTTCATTTTCTCCTGGCCGGGGTTGGTTCCTTGGTCATGCTGGCAACCATCTCTATTGAGTTTTCCTAAACTCTTGGCATCACCTTGTAGCTTCAGAGACATGATTACTATTTTTCTACCACACCCTCCAATTCCTGCTCGGAATGGTGAGTTGGTTTATCTTTTTTCTATATTTAGATTCTCTTTTATGTAACTGGGTGAATGAGTTGATATTTTATTACTTTTTCTAACAATTCAATGCTTATTCTATGTAATCTCTATTATGTTTATCCTCCATATCATTTCCGTTGGTCTAGGGTTTCATTATTCAAGTTCTCTAGCTTCAAATTGTTCATTTCACAAGTTTTCCTCTTTGCTCTATTTACATTTATTCTGTTCCTCCTACTATAAATGTTTCTCCAATCTTTATTTTTTCTTATCCACCAATTACATTCGTTACATGTGTCTCTGGTGTAGAAGATATACTTGGGACATTCTATATGCTCTTAGAATCCTTTGGTTATCGCTAAAAAAGTACTTAGTTATGACATTCGCTAGGTATCGACTTTGACCATATATGTATTTTACAAAGAATGGCCTATATCTACTTGATGGGGATATTTTTAATCTCATATAATGATCTTTCGTTGATTGTCCAAGGAGGAAGTAGGTATTAAGTTCTTTTCCCAGCCAAGTGTAAATCCCTCGACTATCCTTGAATTAGCCCTTGTTTAGAGTATTTCATGCCTTATTTTCTATTTGTTTATTTCTTTCCATAAACCCTCTTATGAGGAAACATTGTCGATTTCATCAGTTTCCTTTTCATTCTGTAGGTATAAAGGTTTCCCCTTACTGCTTTGGTGCTTTTGTATTTTTACTAGATCGACTGGTATGATGAGTGTTTTTACCCACCATTCACTACCTCCTCTAGGCTAGTATCATTTATCTCCTCGACCCTGTCACGATATGGGGGCTCTTTTATCTTAGGATAATATTTTTCTAGTTGTACGGGTATAATGGGTGCATTTATCTGCAAATATATTAATTTCGTCCTTTCTTGCTGAGAATAGAGATATTATTGTTTGAGTTTCTTAAAGCCCTGGGACAAGGAGGACATAAAATGTTTTATATATATATATGCTAATTCTCCTTAATTTTACTCCTATTATGCATGAAACTCGAGCTTTTGGGAAATGTGTATATACTTGTATTTACGGTAAAATATTTTATAATTAAATGTGAGACATATCTTTTTATTTTAAAATACACATGATGTTACTTCAAACAGTTATATATCATTACTCTAGCTCGGAGTTGATATTATTATTACTATTTCACTCAGTCATTATGAACTAATGACTCTCGTTTCTCTCGATATTACTTTCATGTTATTGAGTATGTGTGTAATTAGGGAAACGAGGTTATTTTAGATTATCACAATTGGCCCAACCCCATAAATGCAATATTTTCATGTTGGGAAATATCATTTTTTGTACATGATTTACTCTTTCATATTTATGTTTCAGCTTATGTTCTATACCATATATCATGTTTCATCTAAATAGTAAATATAAAATGTGTCACTGGATGTTATCTTATTAAGCTTCGTTTCAACCCCCCTTGAGGGTTCTTTTACCAATCATTTGTGAGAATAATGCAGAAATAGAATTAGTTGTGAGTGGTTGAACGAGAGGGTGTAATTAGGAATTGGTTGCACATATTCAGGTTTGTTTCCTCGTTTTCAGGAGGATTAGGTGAGTGCAGTTCCCTATATAAGTGTGATGTAATTGAGTAATTGAATTCATTGTGTTGAGTGAGCTTGTCTCACGTTTCTGCCTGTCTCTTGTGCTGCATTTTTTATTAATTTGGTATCAGAGCATAGTTGTCTGCGCCTCTCTCCTCTTCGCGAGCAGTGACAGACTCTGCTATTAGAGTGTGCGCAGATCGACCCCTCCTCCTCTCCTTATTTTCGCTTTGATGGTGTTCGCGCCCGTGCAGGAGCGGAATGTTGCGTGGTGTTTTGCCTTGAGCTTGATCTCTTTCAAAGGCGACTATCTATAGTTTGTTTACATCCTTTCTCCCTCTTCAAGAACCATCGGACTGGGTTTAACTTTCGCTTCGGAGCCTTTTTTTTCTACTCTCAAGGATTTGGATTCGTGGATAGGGTAACACCATTGCTTTCTGCCCCATTGCTTTGAGAAGCTCTTTAATTGCGAAGAGATTAGCTACCAACGGTGGAGGTTGGTGATTAAATGTGCATTTTTAAGTTTGTGCACCCGACCAGAGCCAATTAAAAGATACGCAGAGTTTTAATTATTAACCAGTTTTCCTGTTGGATTTTGCTGGAATCGAGTTTTCCAACCTTATTAAATTGGTGAGTGGATGGAAACGCCGTAAGCTTAATTGGAGGCTCCTACCGTTTTTTTTTTTAAATTGTGAGTTGAAGAAATTAAGAAGTGAACGGGGCTGTGCAGTTTTATGTGGTTGAAAAAATTTATATTTGTTCTGGGTCTTTTTAAAAAAAAAGTTTGCAAGTTTTGTTTGAAGTTTTTCTTTTTTAAAAATAAAAAAAAAATCAAACTAAATAGAGTGTGTAAAAAGCTTGCAATTTTTTTTTTGAATTTGGTCATTGGTGGAGAAATGGCTAATCCCCTTGCAGATTCATATTTAAATGAGTCTTCAAAACTTGATGGAGAAAATTATGTAAACTGGAAATTTAAGCTCATAACTGTACTGGAGGCATACAATCTCTGGACGATTGTCAAAGGTGATGAGCCCAAGCCTCAACCTCCTGCTGCCACTCAAGATTGGGAGAAGCGTGAAATGAAAGCAAGGGTGCTGCTCTGCATGTTAGTGAAGGACAATATTATTCCTCACATTCGGGACTGTGAAACTTCAAAGGCGACATGGGACACTCTCAAAGGTTTGTATGAAACTACTAATGCAAACCGTATTTTATTTTTAAAAACAAAGCTGCTATCTATTAAAATGGAAGCCAATGAGAGCATTAGCAACTTTGTTTCCCGAATTAAAGACCTGAGTGATAAACTAGGTGATATTGGTGAAAAGGTTTCTAGTACAGACTTGGTAACTGTTTCTTTAAAGGGGTTAGTCCCAGACTATAAAGTCTTTATTTCAGCTCTCTCAGCTAGACCGACACCTCCTACATTTGAAGAATTGGCTGGAATTCTTCTTCAAGAAGAAGAGCGAATGAAAAATTTTGAACTGGAGTCAAATGGTTCTGATTTGGCTTTGACTGCAAGAAGCAAAAGACCATTCCGAGGGAGACCATGGGACAGGAACAGAGGCCATTTTCAAGCAAAGAAGAAAGGTATGGCACCTCCTGATTCTTATGTTAAGAGGAACATTGAATGTGATTATAGTGGAAAACCTGGACATCTGGCTAAAGATTGCTATAGGAGAAAGAATAATGAATCAAATCAAAGACATAGAAGGCATAATGGAAATTACATAAACAGAGACACCTCAGTAACTGATGGATTTAAAAATCTTAAGTTATTTCTGTCTGATGCTGCATTGTCAGCTGAAACTGATGATGAGAATTCTTGGTTCATAGATTCTGGTGCATCAGCGCACATGACTTGTAATAAAGAATGGTATGATAAATATTATGAGAAATCTGATGGTACACACATTTACCTAGGAGATGACAGGTCACTTAAAGTTCAAGGCTATGGTATAATAAATGTGTACTTACCTAATGGACAAATGCGACAGATTCATAATGTGATGTATGTACCTTCTCTCAAAAAGAATTTGATATCTGTTTCCACTATCACTGATAATCATTTAAAAGTTGAATTTGGTAAATTGGGGTGTATAGTGAAAGATGTTCAGGACCAATACAGGGTTGTTTCTACAGGTACCAGGGTTGGAGGATTATACAGATTGGATGTGACAGTGAAGCGCCATGTTGCATTGACATCCAAAGAGACATCGACAGCAGAATTATGGCATCACAGGTATGGGCACCTAAATTACCATGATTTATCATTGTTGCAAAGGAAATCAATGGTTGAAGGTCTTCCTGTTATGAAGTGTGAACATTTACCATGTGAAGCTTGTGCACTTGGTAAGCAGCATAGAGAAGAGTTTCCGGTTCATACTGAGAAACAAAAGTATGATATACTTGAATTAATTCACACTGATGTATGTGGACCTATGCAAACTAGGTCTCTTGGTGGTGCTTCATACTTTGTTATTTTTATTGATGATAAATCTAGGTATACCTGGGTCTATTTCATTAGAAGGAAAAGTGACATATTTGAGTATTTTAAAGAATTTCGAACTATGGTTGAAAAAAAAACAGGCAAGTGCATTAAAATACTCAGATCTGATCAAGGGGGTGAATATAAGTCAAAAGCATTTAACACCTATTGTAAATCTAGTGGAATTCAACAACAGTTCACAGTGCCACATACCCCTCAGCAAAATGGTGTTGCTGAGCGATGGAATAGAACCTTGGTGGAATCTTCTCGTAGTATGCTGCAAGGTAAGAACATCTCTAATGGTTTCTGGGCAGAAGCCATTAACACTGCTGTTTATCTGAAGAATCGATGTCCCACTAGGCAATTAGTTTTTCAAACTCCTTTTGAGGTTCTTCATGGTTATAAACCTGATGTGAGTCATTTCAAAGTCTTTGGATGTACTGCTTTTGCTCATATTCCTAAGGCTAACAGAAGAAAACTTGATGCCAAGTCAATCAAGTGTGTTTTCATTGGATATTGTACGGATTAGAAAGCCTATAAATTGTTTGATCCAAATTCCCATAAACTATTTGCAAGTCGTGATGTGTTGTTTCATGAGCAGGCTGATAAAAGTAATACAAAGAATGATGCATGGCATATATCTAAAGATGCTCATGTCAAACTTGATACTTTGATTAAGCAGGAACAGGAACAGGTACTGGTACAGGTACAGGTACAGGATCAGGATGATAGCAGCAGTATGAGCACATCTAGCAGCAGTGAGTCATCACAAGGGGGTGATTCACCTCAAAGCCGACGAATCATGGATGGAACACCCACAGGCATTGAAGCACCAAGAAGGTCGTCCCGACAAACTCAGCTTCCTGCAAGGTATAGAGACTATGCCTTAATGTCTAATATAATGAATGTTGAAGAACCAATTGATTATGAGCAGGCTAAACAACATGAACCATGGATTAATGCTATGAATGATGAGTATGCTTCTCTAATAAAAAAATCAAACATGGGAATTAGTGGAACTTCCTGAAAATAAAGTTCCAATTGGAAGCAAATGGTTGTACAAATTGAAATTTAAAGCAGATGGTACAATTGATAAATTTAAGGCAAGATTAGTAGCAAAAGGATATGCTCAAAAGGAGGGAATTGATTATGAAGACACTTTTGCACCAGTAGCTAAGTTGAATAAAATTAGATTACTGATTGCCTTAGCCACAAAACATAATTGGAATATACATCAATTGGATGTCAAATCTACTTTTCTAAATGGTGATTTAAAGGAAGAAGTTTATTTGGTTCAACCTAAAGGGTTTGTCAAACAGGGACAGGAGCATCTGGTTTGCAGGTTAAGAAAGGCATTGTATGGTTTGAAACAGGTGCCGAGATCATGGTATGTAAAGATTGATACCTTCTTTGTTCAGAATGGATTTGTGAAAAGCAAAAATGATCCTAACTTGTATGTTAAGAAAGATGGAAAAGGAAATGTTGCTTTAATATCTTTGTATGTGGATGATCTCATAATCACAGGGAGTGCTCACAAGTTAATTGAAGAAATTAAAGTTCAGTTGTCACAGTAATTTGAAATGAAAGATTTGGGTGAATTGCATTACTGTTTAGGAATTGAGGTATGGAGAGAGCCTGGTAAAACTTTGATCACTCAAAGCAAATATACAAAGGAGATTCTTAAAAAGTTCAATATGACAGATTGCAAAGCTATGTCAACTCCTTTAGAACAGAATGCAAAGTTGTACAAAGAAGATGGATCGAAAGAGGCAGATGGAACATTATATCGTCAGTTAGTGGGAAGTTTGAACTATCTCACCACTACCAGACCAGACATTGCATACTCAGTCAGTATTCTTAGTCAATTCATGGCTAAGCCTTCAGGAAATCACTGGAATGCTGCAAAGAAAGTTCTCTGATACTTAAAGGGAACAATGAATTTAGGTATTATGTATACTGATGAATCTGATGTTGCACTGACAGGTTTTTCTGATTCAGATTGGGCAGGAAATCCAGATGACAGACGATCTACCTCTGGCTATGCATTTCATATTGGATCAGGGGTCGTATCTTGGAGTAGTAAGAAACAACCAACTGTTTCTTTATCGTCAACAGAATCAGAGTATAAAGCTTTGACCAATGCCACCTGTGAAGCTATTTGGTTGCGGAGAATTCTTGCAGATCTTGAAGAGGCACAAAGTGGTTCAACATGTATCAATTGTGATAATCAGAGTGCTATCAAATTAGCACATAATCCAGTTTACCATGCTAGAACAAAACACGTTGAGTTACAGTACCACTTTGTACGTGAGAAAATTGAGTCAAATTCATGGGTATTTTCATCTATTACTATTATAATATTAATCTTATTATTCACATACACCATGGAATTATACACGGTTAACTCGAGAGATTGTTGGCTCAACTTTCCTTAAGAAGGAAGAATTTTTCTAATCAACCCAGTACGCGGGTTCAATAAATTAAGTAGCCTACAACCGCTCACTCATAACAAGGGAACTAAAACATGAATTTTAACTCCCTTGAAGAAACAACAGTAGCCCTATGCAATGATAATTTATTGTCAATGTTCAATTGATTTCATCCTTCTAACTAGCTCATCATAATGCAGAGGTTGCCAAAGTAGTCTTGAGCGTAGGTATACAAACCGAATTAACTCATCTACAGTACTCACTCAATTATTTGTTTATACGTTCTTCTTTCTGAATTCAATTTTGTTCATCTTACAGAATTTAGCTCGTATATGATCTTCCCTTATTATGATTAATACTTCTTAGTAACTAGCATCATATGAACTCATATAATCCTATAGGGATATGTACATAGTTTTTAGCCATAAGAGTTATTGATAAAATAGGACTAACTTGAAACTACCAAATTTATTGATAAAATAGGACTAACTTGAAACTACCAAATTCTACAACACTGAAGAAACATCTTCACTCTTAAAATTTAATTTGTATCCATATTATATAAAGAGACCTATGTTAAATTACTATTTTTCTATTTATGTACCATTTATAGTACTGTGTAGATAGAAACATGGATCAATCTTCAAAATCTTCAAAGTGTGATATAATCATTAACATAGTATTCACCATGAAATTATCTATGATACTGGTAAATTGTAAAAATAGTATAGAACAACTAATACTTTTATCTAAATTCACAATATCAATCTCAAAATACTAATATATGTTAACATCCTTCGTAAAGACAGTTTTTCCCAAAACTTCATGCACTAAGAAAATAAATCGGGATGACAAAAAATCTAACCATTATTACTTCGAATGGAAAATAGTGGAGAATCTCATATATTCGCCACCCAACCTAGAACTTCATTCCTCAGTTCACCCCCTAGTTAATACTCGATTACAAGGGTATAAAAAAACTTTGTTGATCCCTTCAATAGGTATTTCATGCCTTTCTTCCATGATGGATTTTTCCTGTAGCGATGTCCCGCTTTTGTGGTTCTCAACATCCACTTTCTTAGGCTTTTCCTTAAAATCCTAGTTTTATCTCCCATGATGCTTTATGATTATCTAACCTTAGCATATTTCACAAGCTAACTTATTTAATAGATTTTCTCTCCTATCCATTAAATCTTATCTAGAATCTTTATGTTGGAAGATTTGTCTCTAGTAGAATTTCATCTTGGAGTGTCTTATTCCTAAGTGCTTCCAATCACATTTATTTATTTATAAATAAAATATTTATTTACATAAATATTTCAATGTATTTTATGGAATTTCTACCATCCTTACCAAGATAATTCAGTCTTAAATAAAAATAGCATTACAACAATGATGGGATATTACATAAATGTGGCCTCGTAGATGCCATCATCCTTCATGATGACCTCATGATAACCAAACATCAACCATATATTTCAAGATATTGTGGCTCCTCTTAGTTGATCAAAGAGTTCATAGCTCATGACCAATGTGTTATTGTTCTTCATCACCATCTTTTGTAACTATCTATAATTAATGCATAATATGAGGTAACATCTTTATTCCTAATAAATCATTTTGGTACTCCCCGCAAAGACACATTCAATCTAGTGTTATCCTCTATCCAATATCTCTTTCAATTGTATTTTATGTCCACTAACTTAGGTGTGCGGAACTTGTAAGGTTCCTTGGACACTTGAAATAATTTTTACATAAGCTCTAGAGGATTCAATATCTCTTTCAGTAGGAAGCATTTATATGTATTCTAGAAACACATCCTTGTATTCGTTTAGCACTAAATGCAGGGAAACGTTTAGGATATGATTTTATCTTGAAATTTAAAAACCTTAGAAAAACTTACTAGTCCTTAATATGCAAGTTGTAAGATGTTTAATAGTGTCTTTATAAAAAAAAAAAAAATGCATTCATGGGATTTTTGAATGATGGTGATTGAGTGAACTTTTAAATAATTTGTAGATGTTAAGTCATCGTTTCAATTCCTTGACCTATTTGGGTGTTATTCTTGTACATGATTGTGATGTAGCGTCACCAATGTTGAACCTATAAAAAAAAAAAAATTAAATATTGAATGATTTAATATATACTCTTTATATAATTTTAGAAATTTTGAGGTAAAGAAAACTATACTATAAAATTTGCAGAAATCATTTTTAGAGGAAATGGAAATTGGAGAATCACTTTCTTGGAAAAGGCATGAAAAATTGGTTCACTTGTGAAAAATACCCCCTAGAGTTTTCTACCTAGAACTTTTTATCTTCTATGAAATATAATACATTTATGGAATACAAGGGACATCACATTTTACAATATTTCTTTAACTCTACGCGTTCAAATATACCTCACCAACCTGGATTTTTACACAACTTGAGGATGATTTTTTTTCCTCGATCATATTCACATTCCAAATTTTGACTAAAATAGTTCAAATTGAATTTATGTGCAACCAACCAATCCATGTTAATCAATACGAAATATGAACTCAACAATACCACATTTAATTTTACCTACGTGTGCAATGCATTCATTTCAAACTAGCATGATTCAATAGCTTCAGTCACTTTCCATTTGGTTGTATCTCTAGATGAACCTACCATTACCTTTTATGCTTCCTCCTTTGTAAAGAAGATGCAACACAAATTTGTGGTGTAATATAACCAATTTTACAAATAAGGTCAATTAAAATTAAAATACGTTAATTGGAAAGTATATCTTCCATTTGCTGCACTAATTCTTCGTGGTTTGCTTGGCGATCTTAAACAACCACATAAAAATGATGTACACATATAGCCACATCATTGATAGTAGTATCCTCTTGTGAATTGTAAACCTTCCTATCATATTTATCATAATTTTGTTTACTAGGACAATACCTCAACATGTGATCTTCTTCACATCCTCAACATTTCAATAGTTCTTTCTCGTAAGACTTTGTAATTTTCTTCGTTTGTTTAATTTAATTATTCCCACTTTCGGTAGGATAAGTCTACTGTTGCACACTTTTTGTCGGAAAATTATACTGGGAATTCTTTCTTGTTTTATTATATTGTGAGGAATTCAATGATTTATTATTGAACCTATATTTATCCTCCTTCTTCCAAAAATTATGGGATTTCATTCTATGGTTTGACTATTCATAACAATACTTAGCCTTTTACAATATGTCAGCAAGTTTCTTTCATTCATCAAATTTAATATTTTCTTAAAATGATTGTGTATCCCATTGAGGAAGAATTGTATCCTTTATTTATCATTGTTGATGTACGAAATAAATTTTAACAACTCTATAAGTTTATTTTCATAATAAATTGTAATGAGTTATCCTAACTTTAGTTAATGAAATTATCTATTTTTTCTATCATAGTACCTATTCGGTAAATACCTCTCCATAAAATATTTATAAACTAATCTAAATGTTATATTTCCCCACCATTACTTTTTCCGTTCTTGAGTTCTTTCGACCATATGGTATCCATTCAATTTAATATGGTTACTACTTTATTATTTTTTTTGCAATAATCATACATTCAGAAATACTTCTTCATTTCTAGTAGCCATCCCTATGATTCCTCGGAGTTTGTTATGACACTATTAAATATAAGTGTTAATTATTTTTTGAATTCCTTAGATATGGAATCCTTGAATATCTTTTCCTGCATTTTTTTATGAAAATCTAGTTTGGTTTTCTTATTGCACAATATTTTAATACTATCCATCTCCTCACGAGAGGAATTTACTAATGTGTCATTACTATATGTGTCCTTTTCACTCGTATGCATCTTGCATGAAATTGTTTCCCTTTTCTTTCTATTACCTAACCCATATTTTTGTATTTTCGATGGGCTATGTTCTTTTATCCACTAACGTATCTCTATATTGATAGTAATGTTTCCATGTTGGAGTTGTTTTTGTACCTTTGAAAATATTTGTAGAAGAATTGAATTTAGCTTAGCATTTTTATGTTGGAAACTAATGAGTTACTCATTTTAACTCTTTTAACTCTAAGGTTTAGCCTTCAAATCTCTCGTTTTCTCTATGAAATTTCTAGGAATTTCAATAAATCTCATTTGACCTGATTCATCATCCTCTATTTGTGAGGTTTATTCATGTTATGTTGTATAATTTTAATGATGTTCTCATCATTGCACTTTTTGTGATTTTCTAAAAAGAAACCATTTCGAGCTAATCATAATTTTAAAATTCACATAACAAACTTTCCTTGAAAATTAATTCAGTGACCTATAACAACTTGGAATCTACACTCTTCTTTAGTAAAAATTCACATTCAAATTATATTATAGTGTATAAACCTATTTAAAACTTGTGTAGTAATCAAGCTTTCAAAAATAAATGCAATGACTTGGAACCTTAGCCCTTTTACATTTTACGATTAGATCGAGAGAATATATCGATACTATTTGGTCTAGAAAAAATTAAATAATTCCTCAATTTCCTTCTCACAACAATGAGACGATTTAAGCATTCATTAACTCACAAGGATTGCATAGCTCAAAGTGAATTTTGGAGATCAGCATCTTAAACCTATTCATCATAGTTTTCATTTTTCATATATATTTAACAAATATGTGTATCTTGTTTTTAAATGAGAAAATTGAATTTATGCAACCATTATAGTAGCCATTTTCCTATAGGATTCTTCATAAATAAAACAATTGCATTATGCAAGATAATTCATCCAAATCTCAATAGGTGAAGTTACAACCTTCCCTATACTATGAATATCAGTTAATATAAATGTTTTAAACCCTAAATTTAAAATTATGAACACCCACTCCTTAAGGATACCATACCGGTCACCAATCAATGACCATTTCGAATTCCATGAGATAATTCAACTCGAGTGTTGTAACTTTAACTGATAACACTCTATAACACTCTAAAAAACCTAGGTACCCTTAAGGAGGTGGTAGTCAAAAAAAAATTTATTTCCTTCCTTAACCTTAAACCCCACCTCTAAGGATTTCATTGTTGTATACTTCTTGATATCTTTCCAACAATATCAATGCCATAAAAATATGATTTTTGGGTTAAAATCTATGTCCCTTTGAATACACCTCAATATTTCGATGTCAAAAGTCTATATAAGTAACATATGGAAGATGAAATTTCATTTCGGGTCCATTTATCACCTATTCGTGGTTCCATGTATGCTCTAGAGCCACTTCGTTCTACACCATTAACAACCAATATCTATCAAAGCTTGATTTTTAATCTATGTTATAAATTGAAATAAGAGCTATTTTATGTTAATTACACAAACACTAGTAAATCAATTCTTCGTGAGAACAAAAAAAATACCACACTCCACATGGGAATAATAATTACCCATAATGTGACTAGAGTCCCACATCCACATCATTCATAATATCATCTAAAAGGATTGAATACATAAACCTTCTTTGGGATATTCGGAGTATTCAAAGCCTCTTCTGGTAATTTTTTCAGTGGACAAACCTAGGTTTTCCATGGAAAAAAACTACCATTGTTGGTACAACAATCCCTTTCCTACAATGTGGGTTTTCCCACGTCAACTCAGACATCATATTTACTCGATCATGGTGTTTTTATATTCAAGTGAGTTGAAGGATTCTTACTGGAAAATAATTGATGGCATAACATCTCAAAGATATGGGAATGAGTCTAATTACCTTGACATCCATTCCTTTGTTGTGTATGAATGATAAATCCTTTTAAGAGGTTGCAAGAATGATTTCTGATCGTATTAAACCATTTTGAGGTATTCATTCAAAAATTAAATACTATGGAGTAGTACTTACACTAAGTTATTTACAACTTATGGTTATGGAGGATTACAACATGAGTATATGGATTTTTGGTGCTCCTCCAAACTCTTTAAACCCTCCCAAAGCTCAATATGTTCTTGAAATTCACAACCATGAAAATTATCATGTTCCACATTAATATTTCACTACAAATCCAAGTGATAGAGGGAGTTTGAATTGAATTTTTGTGGTTTATATTTAATTTTGGCATTAGAATTTGTTCCCTTTTAGGTATATTTGACCCTCTCAGCCTCAGTGAAAAAAATTATATTCACTTTGAGTTTGCATGAGGACTTAATTTATCATGATTAAAAAAATTCATGGCCCCTATGCCATTATATCGATGACTTATTTGGGTGTTGACATCGATTTAAACATGAAACGGGAAAAATTGATGAAGTCTGCGGTATATATTACTAGTATGATTATAATTTGTGATAGTGGATGGCCTATGAGCCACATCATAGAAGAATCCACATGTCCCAACCTGACCACTCACCCTAAACCTTTTGGTAGGTATACTCATTCACTTATATAAAAAACCATATTTCTTTCGATTTGGGTCTGATTATTCCAACTTGTCTTTCAATACATTGAGAAAGGGATGTATTCAAAATGACAAAGATGACCACAAATAATTTTCATGGAAGAGGGTAGGCCTTCAAATACCCCTCTAGCCACTAATTTCCCTCCCCTCTCATTTCTTTCATGTTTAGACTACTAGACACTCAAAATTTTGTAGGCTTATTTTCCAACTTGGGTTAAAAACTCTTACACTTGATTCCTTCAATCTTAAAAGGGATTTATTAACTCCACACAATTATAATATTAAATGGATGGGATTTTGGTGCAAATTTTTACATATATTTGGTTTCTAGTGAAATTTTCATGAATGTTCCCTTCTCTACATGTTGATTTCCTCTTATTTTTACTTTCTTGGATAAGATTCCATGGGTCCCAAACAAACAATCATGAGTCAATTAAGAAAGTTGATGTGTATGTTTCTCATACTTCTTGAAAAATTTTGTACTAGTCCCAACTAATCTCATAACTGAGAAAAGTTTGTAATTGAACTACATATTCCTTTATAATTTATATTTTGGAATCTTAGAAAATCAAGTTTTTAAATTTCAATGTAGAAAAAAATTCTTGGTAGGGTAAATTTTAGTTGGTAGTGGATTTCCCCATTTTCCCCTCATTAGCTACCTATCATGGTATCATCATATATGTTTTTTATCCACCCCATTATTTAGCTACTAGAAATATTTCACATTAATATAAAGCCATAATTACAATGATTTGTTTAGCATAATATCCATGTTGATATGTTCTCACAACATGTCATAATAATAATTACAAAATGGGATGTTACACATACATTTTCCTTTTATAATTTAGGATATAAAATGGTCCCTCCTATCTCTACCACCCCATGGTTCCCTTTTAAAAATTTATTAAGAAATATAATGCACTTCTTATATTCCTAAATCGATTTCAAAAATTCATCATCATCTAATGATATTTTATATTTTTATCCCATTAGGGGAGGATGTACCATATTCCTAACTGAAATATGATATTGATTGATCATGTAAAAAAACTAGGAGCTTTCTTCTAGTTTTATATAAGTGATGAAGTATGCTTCCATCCTTTAAGCTGAATTGTTTCTAATATATTACACAAGGGATATTGGTCATTCATTCAATTGGAAGGAGATAGTCATAGAAAATAGCCTTATTCCATTTCAGTCATATTTCTTAACATATATGTTTTAGGGCTTCCATCAGTGTTCTTAAGCTTGGTTTATTTTCTCAATTTTTTTTAAATGCCTCTCCATATCTCCTATGAAACCTAGTAAACATTTTAGACCATAATTTTTTCAATGGAACATCATTTAATATTTATTTGAGTACATGCCTCCATATCTATAGAGAATACTGAAAATCAAGAACAAGATTATTAGTGTATTTTGTTTCTAAAAAACATAATTCCCATACTAAAGTTCCTTTTGTAAAATTTTTAATCAAATATTTCCATATTAAAACTATATTTTATACCATAATCCAGTAAGAAAAAAATAGTTTTAATAGTGTATCACCATTCGAAATATTTCTTCAATATATTTAAATGAGAAGAGTTAGGAAAATTATTATTTAAGCGAATGTATCCATTTTAATAGTATCTATATTGGAGATGCATTTTTTCTCATTAGATTTATTATAGACCACTAGTGCACACATAGCCAAGTGCTTGAGGAGAAGAGGTAGGTAATTCCCATAAAAGGGGAATATTTTCCATCCCTCATTTCCTTCTAATTCCATATTGAGATATCTTCATAGTTTCACTAATCCAACAGACAAAATCTAAGTCTTAATTTTAGATATATTTTGGATTGTTTACAGGAGAGGATTTCCAAGAATGTTATCATACATTATATTGATTGACTTTTCATTTATTGGCAGAAAATTTTTAACCACTGCTCCCAACATTTACCCACATTTACAATCTCCTACGGTAAATGTGAGGTTGATTACTGCAATTACATGACCCAACCTCCAAGTTCCAATTATGGAAATTGGATCGACAAAAAAAAAAAACTTATTCATACCCCTCAAGAGCGTTAGGTCACCCAGAAGTTAGTCGACAACCTATAATGACTAGCTCTTGAGGTGGAACCACATTTCCACAAGCCCAACCAAAAATTAGACCCAAAACACAACATGGATGCAATTACGAGCCTCATAACCCTAAGCCCATGTGATTATGAATAAAATATTATAGCTTTTTGCATGTGGTTACCGTATCTATTCCACCTTTTTTGGGCTAGGCTCTACACAACTACCAAAAACTTCCTGTAACGTTTTGGAATCATGATTAAGGTGATAAAAATGTCAAACATCGAAAATTGAACAAGATCTTGACTTAGAAATTATTAGTACAAAATAGGAATTTCGTCAAACATATCGTAAACATGTAATTTATAGGGCATAAATGCATATCTGATCATAAACCTCTAAAATTCATCTAAGAATCACCAAGAAGTTTTAATGCCCTCACAATTAGCTACAACAATAATTGCTATCCCATGGATTCATCAAACATTAAAATACTTATCAAGTCATGAACATGATCTATGGCTAGAGCACATCATAGAACCATGCATATAACCAACATATAACAAAAATAATAACCATGGATAATAAACCATAAAATCCACATAATAACGCGTACAAGTGATCATAAATTACAATAGGAAAATAGATTTTTTGTAACTACTATGACCCCCCTCCAAAATGTTTCCTACACTTTGGTTTTGGAGCCTAGAATTTTTTCATAAGAAATGATCTTTCATGGTCGCCAAGTGTTCCTCTTGTCGTTTACTGTCAATATCACTTTTCTTTGCATGCCGTGCTTTCCATTACGTAACTAGGTTTTCTTACCAATGACTAATTCTTGTTGAATACAAATAAAAAACTACTAAACACAATCCAACTTCTCCCTTGATCCTACCCCAACTCCTAGTCTTCCCTCTAGGAATTTTGAAATCCCTCCCATTACAGATTGTGAAAGCCCTTATCATTTTCAACATCAGAATCCCTTTAATATCACAATTTTACAACCCTGGGAGAGTGGCAGTCACTGAACATGTAAACTACGTAATAACTCAGTCACAATCAAGATTGTGAAAATCACTCAGTTAGTGGATTTCTTAATCCCTTGTCACTAGGAATTGTACAATCCCTTTGGGTAGTGATACTCTATATTTCCCCATAGCAAGAAAGTGTAAATCGCTAATAAATAGGGAGTGTGAAATCTCTTGCGGAAAAGTGGCACAAAGTTTCTATTGTTGATCTCAGGACAAGTATCACTTTCTCCTTTATTTTAGGCATCCATGTCATAAACTCTAACCTAACTGTGTAGGGGATAGATCTATATAATAAACACTTGTAGAGCTCATTTTCAGACTGAACACTGGAGCTCTATCCTTCACCAAGAGATCAAGGAGCTTTGGATTTTATTTGTAGTGCTTCTCTGGGTAAGCTTTTCATGCCTTATTTTTTGTTATTTTTTCTATTGCTTTTGTCACTTTTTCCTCTATGAGTTTTATTTTACCCATTTATTTTCATAGTAGCTAGAATTTATATAATTTTTAGCTTGTACAAGTGTGTTTTTGGTTTGTCGTGTATTTCTTATAAGTTTCTCATTACCTTCTTTCTTTTTTCCTAATAGTAGTTGTTGTTGTTGGGTCTCTTTGTACATGCATGTTTTTCCTTTTCCATGATATTTTCTACAATATGTTCCTGATTCATTTAAATGATCATAAGGATTATCTATATTGAATTCTCTCTCTCTCTCTCTCTCTCTCTCTCTCTCTCTCTGTGTGTGTGTGTGTGTGTGTGGAAAAACTATGCAATACTTCAGGAGTTGTTTCCTCCTCAACTCAAAATTTCAAAAATTCAAGTATAAATCTGACCTATTAGCCTCTAAGGCTAATTATTGCACAATAAATGTCTCCCGAAAATATAAATTGTGTATATCTAACCCCAAGTGATTAGCCTTTTCCTCTAAGATTGTGCACTACACAATCCCTTCTCTCTCCTGCCCAGATGATGCTGCATATTGCACAATATCTAGCTTTAATCTTCCACCGTTTCGGCAAAGACTGCATATTTCACAATTCCATAGCCCAATTTCTCTCTCGGAGGCCAAAAGCTTTGCAATCCCTTTACTTAGTTAGCGCATTGTTGCTTTAATTTTAATTGATCAACCAACCCTCTTAGGCTAACTTATTTTTCCATGAGTACATATCTTGGTACAAGTATTGTAATTATTTAGCTCAACTTTTCTTCATAAGTATCCATGATCATGCCTCCCAAGAGATTAGCCTCAAAAGAAACAACGAAGAGCAGTACCGATTAAGTGGTTGAAATTCCTTCAGTTATCATTCCTATTCTATCTCATACTCAAATATTCATTGAAAAGGTCTTTGATATCACATCCCATATGGTCAAATATGAATTCACAACTATATAACTCAAAGAATATCTAGAGTAAAAAAAGTTGTACATTAAATCCAATGATCAAGATTTCATAGAGTTATTTTCAGGTTATCAATCCTACCTTATGCAGATGTCATCAAATGGATTCTGCAGCAATTGGATACTAATGTCATGACCCTCAATGGTGTTAGTGGGAAACAACTTGCTTCCTATTTAGCACATGATATTCACTTGATGTACCCCATGCCTAATCTAGAGGGATATATGGATACACACTTCTATGCATTCATTGGTTGTTTAAACACCAAGGAAATTACTAATACATGGGTAAAAGATCCAAATTTCTTTCACGAGACACCTAGTAATACTTACAAAATTAGATTTCTCATAAAAGTGTTTCAGTACCTGATAGTGATATGCTGCCAAATATATGGAAAGACGAATATTGAATCCTTCCCTGAAGGATGGTTATATATGTTGCATCAAACTGTCACAGAGGGGAATATATTTAATTGGTCTAATATTTTGATAGAACAAATTAGGATTAATGTAAACAGTGGAAATAATCCACCTAACAACAATCAAGATAAATTCTAGATGTCTGCATACATGTTGGATGGTATATGTGCTCGGAATGATTTTTCTACCATGGATTGGAAATGGAAACCCAAACACCCTCCTATTCACATTTATTGTAAACTAATTTTAGAGTGTACTTACCAATTAGCCATTGATAAGTTGACTAATCACTTCTTCAAACACTTGTACTAGACATTATTTGAAGAAGAAACCCCTTGCATGTTGCAGGAGTTGATGAATTTAGTATCATAAAGTGCCAATTAGTTTACCTCACTAGATGGAACATACCTCTAGGTGTTTTTCTTCCAGAAACTGTCTCATTTTTTAAATAGGTACACTACAGATAAGTTTCTCATGCAAGAGGTTTCATATCATATTGCCACATGCTTATCAATAGTACTGCAAAGGGAAAAGAAATCATCGTGGCCTACTTTTCTGTTGAATGTGGGATAATACGAAATAAATAACGTGAAACCTACAAAAAAATTAATTTAAAGAGTTGGAAAGCTTTAGTTTAGGCTCTATATATTGTCATCAGTACGATCCCAGAGGTATTTGTGAGAAGAACTTTGCCAAGTTACATTTTAATTGGCCATGTGAAACCTTCTCTATGAAAGAGGAGGAGAGGATGAAGAAATGATGTAATGCCTCTAGCTCAACACACCAAGTAGCCAAGAAGGCCCTCCCCATGTGGCTTTAGAGCAATAGATTACTCTGGAAGAAAGGAAACCAGAAAATTGCAACACAATGAGTATTAAATATATAAGGAAGGTTTGTTACATAACAACGTAGGAGAAAATTTTCAAGTTCAAAGCATATCCAACTATTTTGGTAGTAGAAAGGGAGAGGAAGAAATCAAGAGAACAAGAGAATAGGAGAGAAGAGGAATAACTAAGGAGGTAGGAGGAGGAGCATGTGCAAAATTACAAAATGAAAATAAATAGCATGAATAAAGTTGAATGAAAGAAGAATTAAGAAGAAAGGATGAAGAAGAAGAAATGTTAAATAAATGAGAAGAAGAAAGAAAGAATAAAATATAGGAAGAAGAGAATAAATAACAATAGGATAAAGAAAATTCTGAAGAGTTTTAAGAGCTAATAATTGTTCAAGGCATGGAGGTATAAAAAGAGTAGCAAAACCAAGTTGTTGATCTTACGCATAGTACAAAAAAAAATCATCAATGAGTCTACGCCTCCTCCTACAGATGGGAAAGCTCTAGGTGATGAAGGGGAAATTTCTCCTTTAGATAAGGATCCGATCATGGATATTTATAGTGTGACTTCCAAGGAGATTCAAAGAATAATTCAACAATAAAGGAAGAAACATGTTCCCAATGACCTCACTCATCATGCCTTCATTAATACAGAAAAGGTGATGGTTATGGATAGCAGAAGGAATCCTAAAAACATTATAGTAGCTAAATTTGACTTTTCAGGAGCTTTGAAGGCATATATATATTATCAAATTTTTTAAAACAAACAAATGGAAAGAATTTGGAAACTGCTATACAACAAATAGAACAAATCCAAATAGAAACTCATAAGTTGTCTTTTGCACATGTTTACTTGAAGGAGCTTCATGAAGCTATGTATGGTTAATTTCAAGCATTGGGAGACACTGTGATGAAACTTTATGAGGAGTGTAATCACACTTTTAAGAATAATATAATATTATCAAGCCATTGGAAGCTGGACCAAGGAGACATAGCCCACAAGGGGTGAACTCCCTCATCATGTGTTGTTGCCTTAATTTTTATGGTGATGTTGATGCATGTTAGATGTTGTTTTCAATGCTTTGGCTATGTTAATTTTCTTAACAAATTCACATAAAAACACATCAGAGTGCATGGTTAACTATGATCGCCTGATGTTGTTTTTTAGAGTAGAGGTGAGGGATAATTGGGTCAAGGATAATGGAAATTTCCATATCAATCGCTGAAAGCTCCTTTCGGATCTCCACCCAACAATTTTTTATCCATATTTTGACTATAGTTTTGAGTCTCTTGAGTTTTTCCATAACTCCCTCAATCATATATTCCAAATCAGAACTAATTGGAACAAACCATGATTAAATGATTAGATCCTATAAAGTAGACTCATTGACCCAATTATTATTCAATTTAAAGGAAACTTTACCTCCTCCAAACCATCCATCCATTCCAAAATAATTTCTTCGTGATTAGATATTTTAGATTATAATGACCATGGTTTTATATTTTCCAACCTTTGCAGTAGCATGGCATCCACTAGGAATCTATCAATAATTTTAGCAATATTCTTATAACACAGTCTCTCATTTTTCGAGGTAGGACCCACAGGATCAATAGCAATTTCATGGAGTGTCTCTCAACAAAACAGATCAGAGAAATACGATTCTAAGGGATTTTATTTATCTTTATGACCTCAACACTCACTATCATTTAGAGTAAATTTTATATCCCCAGCCTTGATCAACAGTTGAAGATCTAGGATTTCAGAGGATTCAACAAGGTCCCAATATTCGTTACAGCAAGAGTATGGGGCATATAGGTTTAAATTGATACACTTGCAATTCCAACCACAAGCATGGCCAAAAAAAAATAACTCTAGTATTGAGATTTTATGACTAAAATATAAAAAATGCAGGGTCCTAGATTACAGTAAGCCCACCTAAATTTCCACATGATTTGGACACACAACCATGGCATGATGGTAAAATCACGAATAAAATATCCAAGGCTTTCTCATTAGACATCATGATTTCATGGAGAAGTAGAATTGATGGAGCAGTCATTCTAATGTGATATTGAGTGAATAATTTTTTTGGGGCAGATCTCAGTCCTCTTGGATTAAGGGACATCATTCTCACTGCGAACCAAATGACAAGGGGTGACCTACTCTAAGTTCCTAGATGTTAATTTTATCCCTTGATTCTAATGAATAATTTGAAGGCCCTAGATCAAAGTTTGAAGTGATTCCTCTATATCCTTAGCAAACCTATGGTTCAATTTAGGTTCTATTTAACTAATACTAGATATTTTTCTGTACTATGTATCTTTTCAACACCATTTGTTATGAACTAAAGACATCGAACCACCATTTTTCATGGAATCTTTGTTTTCAATAATTCTTTTCTTTATGGATATAGGCTCGAGACCTAAATCCTGGAAATCCTCTCAATATTGTATATCCACATCCATCGATAGTGAAGACAAATTTGTATCAATGATGTTTTTGTTACAAATTGTCGATGGAAGAAATATTCGACTGGACTTGTTTTTAGACAGAGAAATATAATTACATTTTCTTTTTTTTGGAGTACTAAAAGGAGACTGTCCAGAAATTTCCTTATTAGTATGACCTTTAGCTCCATTATTTATTTTTATTCGAAAGCCCATAGTCTTTCTTGTAGATGGAATATTCTTCACTTCTTCTGCAATTGTCACAGTCCCCTGCAGACCACCAATGTCATTTCTTACTAGATCAGACCCCCTATGTAATGTTCCTACTTAGCCTTAGCTATGAGGAAACATTCAATTTTGATTTAATTTATGTTTTATGAGTAAATGAATAAAGGAGGACATGTAAAAATCCTAAAAAGTCTGAATAAATCAATTCCGATGTGAACAAAGACAAATTAGGGCTATGTAAATAATCACTTGTAGGTGTGAAAGAGGTTTGAACTAAAGAATGGCTTAACCTTGACCAAATCAACAACACTGTCTAGGTTCATTTCATCTCCCAAAGGGACTACGTAGTTCTAGAAGGGTGCCTCTAATGTGAAAAGGGATAACTCATCAAAGTGGTTTAGGGTTTGCAAGAGCTTTCTCATCTTATAAAAGGAGAAGGAGGGTAGCAAAAGAAGGTTGTTGATAGATCATATTTCTGAAGTATTTTTCTGCTTAGACAAATGCCATTATCTGCTGTTTAGTGGAGGATTGTGATTGGAATTCCTGTTTAGGGGTTTCATCTCTTCCCTTGAGGATCGTTGGAGGAGTTTTTTGCTAAAGTGAGCCACTATTTGGATGGAGACCAAGCATCATTTTTATGAGCAGCACTATCCCATTGAGGGTTTTGCAGCTACTGTGATTTGCAGCAAGTGATTTTTTAGATCTGCTTAGATCTAGCTTGTATTGAGAGCCTCTGCTCTTGGGGTGTGTTATTTAACCTCCAAGGAAAGTGTTTCTTCAAATTTTTTATCAGATCTGAAATTTATTTTATTTATTCAGTGCATTCAACCCTCAACACAGTTTCAGTCCCATACTGCATTATTTTTCAAGAGGGTTTTCTATTCTACTTTGATATCAGATTTGAGGGAAGATCTCTTGTTGTTGGGCTTGCCTTTCCCTTGGTGATCCATGGATTAGATTGCTCATATATGTCTCCTTAGATCTGATCTTTTCATTAATAAAGTTTGTATTTAGAAATTTCTTTGTATTCTGCAGTACTCCAACTTGTAATTCAGATCTACAGTTTACTATACATGCTTTTGCTAAAATTCCAAAGGGATCCTGTTAAGAAAAATATATAGTTTCCAGATCTATAGTAGATCTGATGTTTCATCCACATATTTGTCATAGATCTTTAATATAAAGTACATTAGTGGTACCTCTTGAAAAATAACGATGTTCATCTATTTCTGTAGTATATTTACAGTTTGCAGCTCTATTTTCCGAAGGGGTTTTGTCTTAGTTCTTCTTGTAGTATATTGTAAATGAAAGGCGCTTAATTGTATGTCTAATTTACTGTCATAAAGTTGAAATATCAGATCCATGTCTATCCTCTTCTAAGTTTCAGTCAAAACTGCGCAAATTTGATGGGAGAATTTTCATGTTGCAACAACCCTTCTCTTTGGCTAATTTCTAGCTATTCTTAACTGTGGGAGATCTGTTTAATGTGCTTAAACTGATTTTTTTCTAATTAAATTCCATATATAAGTCACATACAACATAAATGAGGGGATCCTAGCCTTGATATTTGTTATTCTTGCTCAGTTTTACTTATACAACATTTTCCTTGAAGACCTTGTTGAGATTCGTTAAAAGGGGTTATTCCAAGTTCTATAGACAGAGTCTACAGTTGGCTAGGTAGCCTCTAGATCTCACCCTTCCCTTTAAGGGTGAAATATACAGTAAATTCCTCTGTAGTACATCTCTGAAATAGAATCTTGAGAATCCCGAAAAAAGGATCATTATAGTGGTATCGGAGCTCCACTCTTGGCACAGCCTGTGCTAGCATTGGAGCACAAGTCATGCTTCATTCCGAAGATGAAGATCCTGTTTCTGACAGGAAGAGGAGATACTAGAATAGAATTCATAGAAAGTATGACTATACTACTCTTGACCTTGACAAGGGTCAAGACAAGGGGAAAGGCCATGAATCTGTGAATGATAAAGATAAGGAAGTAGAGGAGTTTGCAAAAAATCTCTTGGAAGCTATGCAATATATATCCAGGGAAATAAAGGAGATGAGGATAGATATAATGAGGGATCCCTTTAGGAGATTCCATCAAGGATAAAGTTTTGACATGCATCAGTTTAGGACTGGTCAACCAGTGACCTTGCCACAAGTTCCACAAACCTCATAACGCTCTATAATTCCTACCTTCTTGGTTGTATAGAATTAAGGGCTACAAGATCCAACCTATTTGGAAGGCTACTTTGTAGAATATGACTCACAAAGTTAAAGGTTCAAGGATAAATTGAGCTTTCAAGACTTCTGCCATCTGAAGGATCGAAGGAGGCCATGGCAGCTGTACAGATATGGAGTTTTCCTTCATAGGAGACACCATACTATGGGCAGGTTCTTGTTTCCTAATTTCAATGGATCACCCTATTGTTCTTGCAAGGCATGGGTGGAGAAATTGGACATCTATTTGCAGTTGAATAAAGTGCCTGAAGCAGAAGCAATCAAGATTGTTGTACTTCATTTTGAGGGAGAAGCCCACAACTAGTGGTTTCATGGACTTTCTACATTGGGTAACATCCATGTGTCCACTTATGCTGAGTTAACTAGGATACTAGTGGAGAGATACAATTGGAAAGATCCAAAGGCCCCTTTCATGAGCTTGGAAAAGCTTAAATAGACAGGAGATGTGAAGGCCTATATCTCTTAATTCCTGAGGTTGTCTGTAATAGTCCCTAATCTATCAGTAGAAAGGAGAGTCGACATGTTCATTGATGGCCTGGAAGAACCTTTTCATGGGTTGGTTAAGTCTACCAAGCCCATCACTCTACATGATGCCGTTGAGAGAACTAGAGATCTATAAGATGCCTTGCCAAGGGCAAAGGAAACCTTCCCAAGCAAAGCCACTCACTCTTCTAAGGGGAAGGAGGGGAAAGCTACTCCAGCCAAGGAGAGCTCACTGAGGAAACCTCTTTACATTGATCTATGGAGGGAGCTGAGGAAAAATAAATTATGTTTCACTTGTCAAGAGCCATGGGTACCGGGACATAGACATGTTGCTGGAAGAGCACACTATATTGAAGTCTTCTCTAATTTTCAGGAGGAGGAGGGAAATTATGGACCTAGGAGAGGTCACAGTGCTTGTGATGATGAGGAGGAGGATCAATCATGATCCTGAGAAGGAGAAGGAGCCTTTGCTCCAACCAATGGGACTCTTGCTTCTTTGAGAGGAGTGCCCAAGTATTTGACCCTCAGAATGCAAGGTTCAGTTATGAACCAAAGATTGTTTATTCTGATTGATAGTGGGGCAACCCCCAAATTTATTGATGCTCACTTTGTGTAGAGGAGAGGGATCCCTACTGATACTTTTTATGGGTTCTCTTTTTTGGTTCCGGGAGATAGAACTATGTAGTGCATGCAATATTTTCCATCACTTTCTGTGACTATGGGAACCTACACCTTGTAGGACCATTTATTTATAGTGGACATACCAGACACCAACATCATCTCGGGTGTCTAGTCGTTGATTACTTTTGGAAAAGTTACCATTGATTGGAAGGCCTTGTAGATGGAATGGGTGGATTTGAAGAGTGGGAAACAAAAAATCATTGAAGGCATGCACACTTACCCTTAACTTGATGTTTCCACCCACACAACAAAGATGGAATTGTGTAGTGGGGGCAGGGACCTCATATTTCCTTCTCTCATGTTTATGAGAATGTTGCAAGGAACATTCCTACATCATGGCAAGCCACTTGGTGTGCCATCAGATTCTGTGGGGGAAGCCTCACCAAGTGCTGAAACAATGGAAGAGAGAGTCACAGCGTTGTGGGAGGAAGCAAGGGGGAGAATCATCCTTCCTAAAAACAATTTTGCATGCATAATGCCAAAGAAACAAGAAGCAACAAGGAAAGTATCACTATAGATGCATCAACAACACTGTCTTTGTTGAGATGTGTAGATCCATATTAGAGGTCTCAACTCCTTGTGGAGTACTCCAAAAATTTCCACACCGGGATGATATTAGATGGCATGAAGCAAGGATGAGGCCATTTGGTCAATGAAGAGGTTTTATATCATCTTGGTAAAGTATTATTGACTCAATCCTCCAAGCTTAAGCAAGAGATAGTACAAAGAAAACACAAAGAGTTCCTTTCCAACTATATGCAGCTTGAAAAAATCTGCTCCCTAATCTTGAAGAGTTTTTATTGGGAGGGTATGAAGGAAGAACTACATCAACACTTAAAAGAGTGCAATAGTTATGAGGAGATGGGGCAGACAAGGGATCCTATGCAAGAGACATTTCAACAATCTCTTTCTTCTCTTAAAAGAGGAGAAAATCCCATTCCTAACTCCATGTGTCTGGGAGACTTGAATGGTAAAGAATCTGATCTTATGGAGTATGTTTATTTTTTTGATTTGACACATTCTCTTACCATATATATGCGGGCCATGGCTCCTAAAAGTGGTGACATTACATGTAGATCTCATGGCATTGATGAGGCCAATAAAAATTCCAAATATGGCCACTCCCTTGAGGTTCAAAGGGAGATTATCTATCATGATGGGTGCTTCCCAAAGGCACCTAATGAGGGCTACAATTTCAGCCATGTCAAAGTGACCCATGTAGCAAAGATGTGGTGGGGGTGCCACCTATCACACTCAGATCTACTCAGAACAAGGAGTTCACTACGTTGGTACCTTATGTGGGATTGTGACCCACCTCCTCAAGTACAAATTTCAGTTTTCCTATATGTGATTTTGCTTCCATACATAGATGGCATAATGGTTTTGTTTATGGGTTTGTATGGAAAAAAAGTAGGCAATGTATATGTACCACATTGGATGGAACTTTATCATGTACTTCATGATACATGTTTTAGATGTGACATTGCTTCACCCATGTTTATTTTTGTTGAGTTTTACACTCCTGAAAGCATAGACTATGCCCCTATCATGTTATCATTGGAGGATCAGTTTCTGATCTATTGGCTTGGTGAGAACTTAATGCATGAAGAAAGATTGATTCTTGATGGTGCCATCAATGGAGAAGGAGAAGAACTACAGCTCTTACCCTGTCAGTTGCTTGAGGACAAGCAACATTTTGGAGGGGAGGACTATAATGTTCCTACTTAGCCTTAGCTAAGAGGAAACTTCCAATTTTTATTTAATTTATGTTTTATGAATAAATGAATAAAGGAGGACATGTAAAACTCCTAACAAGTTTGAATAAATCAATGCCCATGTGAACAAAGACAAATCAGGGCTATGTAAATAATAAGTTACAGGTGTGAAAGAGGTTTGAGGTAAAGACTGGGTCAACCTTGACCAAATCAACAGTGTTGTCTAGGTTCATTCCATCTCCAAAAGGGACTGGCAGTTCTAGAAGGGAGCCTCTATTGTGAAAAGGGCTAACTCATCAAAGTGGTTTAGTATTTGCAAGAGCTTTCTCATATTATAAAAGGAGAAGGAGCAGCAAAATAAGGTTGTTGATATATCATATTTCTGAAGTATTTTTCTTCTTAGACAAATGCCATTCTCTGTTGTTTAGTGGAGGATTGTGATTGGAATTCCTGTTTAGGGGTTTCATCTCTTCCCTTGAGTGTTAGGTCCCTATATGACTATTATAGTCCCTTATTGTTGTTAGTGTAACCGCCTTATGGTTATTATTGTACCCTTGTCACCCCCATTTTGTTATTATTGTGCCCTTAAATTATTATTGTTAGGTCGGCTAGGATTACATTGTGGCTCACTAGGATTACATTATGGCCCCATGGACTCCTATATACAGAAAGGAGGTTTTTTAAATTATATCATCCAAGATTTTTTCATTTATGTAATGTATTGGAGGTTTCCCCCTCGACGTGGCTTATTTATAAGGAGTTGATATCTATTTTCTTCTCTTTTTGGATCTAGTTACACAACATTTGGTATCAGAGCTTTGGATTCTAGGGTTTCGCTGCTCCAAACAGGTCATTGTGGAATTTGTGCAATAACCTTTTTTCAACAAATTTTCAGAAGCTGAAATGTTTATGGTTTGAAGCTGAAATCCTGAGGAATATTTTCTAAAAATTTCAGAGCTTGGTTCGCAATATTTTCAGAGATATCATCTGTGGAAGTTAGGCCTTTTTTCAGGCTCATAAACAGGTCATCGTGGAATTTTCGCTATAAATTTTTTTGTACTAATGTTCAGAGTCTTAAATTCGTATGGTGCGAAGCTAAAATCTTGAGGAAAATTTTCAAAAAATTTTAGAGCTTGGTTCACAATATTTTTGGAGATATGATCTGTGGAAGGTAGTGCTTTTTTAGGCTCCTGAATTTCATCTCAAAGAGGTGATCGTGGGAAAAGTTCAATAACACTCTCTCTGGGCATCAAACTGGAGTTCCGTAAAAATTGCTCGCAAGTACACGGACTGTAGTTTTTTTATATCAATTTTAGAGACAAAATACGAAACAGTGACACGTGGCAAGTCGTACAAGTTCGCACTACTGAACCAGCCCATAATTAGGTCATTGTGGGAGATTGGACACAAATTTGTCTTAGAGAATCCAAATCAGGTCAGACCTGTGGCATTCAAAATTTAATTCATAGGGGTATTTCATTGCTGAATTTTAGATATTGAAGTGTTGCAATCACAAATATAATCCAATTTCAATATCGAGCTCCTCAAAAGCAAGAAAAAAGGTGTGTATTTTTTACCGAGTTGCATAAGTCTTGTTTGAAGAATCAATTTGAATTGATTCCAAGGGCATATTGTAGAATAGATATCAGTATTGGGTTCTAAAAGATGCCCCATAAAAATAATTCAACACCCATTAAGCCTTCAGAAGGCTCTACTATGACTCATGAAGATGAAGAATTGCAACATGATCTATCAAAATTACAAGAGCAAGTGCAACAAATTTCACTCTTGCAAAGAGAAACAAAAAATGAAATGGAAGTTTTGAAGAAAGGCGTGGAAGCTAAGATGGATGGCGTGCAAGCTAAGATGGATGGCATGGAAGCTGGCATGGAAGCTAAGATGGAAAACATGAAGAATGATCTAAAAACAGACATTGAAGGTTTGACAAAGTTGATACAAGAAATGTTTCCTAATGGTGAAAAGATAGTATAAGAACCTCATGATGAGAACAAAATCAATGTTAATCATGATTTCATAAACTCTAATGTTGGCGGGAAGAAGCACCATATTCCAAAAATGGATATGAGGAAGTTTGATGGAAAGGATCCTGTAACATGGATACTACAGATGGAGCAATATTTTGATCTCAATAACGTGCAAAACACACAAAAGGTACGCATTGCAACTTTACATTTAGAACAAAATACATTTGTATGGTATCGATGGCTTTGCTCCCGTAAAAAAATTGTCACTTGGTCAATTTTTATGGAAGAAATGATAGCACATTATGAGGATACAAAGAGCAACACCTTCTTTAGCCGATTGATAAATCTCAAACAAAAAGGTTTAGTGGGGCAGCACATTGAGGAATTCCAAAAATTGAATATAAGGGTAACTGATATTCTAGAGGAACACAGGATGGATCTCTTCATAGGCACTTTAAAGGATGATATCCAATATGAAGTTCACCTTTTGGAACTAGATTCATTGGAGAAGGCATTCAAGTTCGGAAGAAAAGTTGAATGTAAAATAATGGTGACAAGGAAGCCTACCACTCCATTCTATAAAGAAGGAAGTGTTGCTACGCCTAGATTTCCACAACCTACAAGGTTGACACCACAACAATTGGAAGAAAAAAGAGCAAAAGGGCTTTGCTACAGTTGTGATAGCAAATACACTAAAGGTCATAAGTGTGCTGAGAAGAAATTATTTTACATAGATTGTGAAGAGGAAGAAGAAAATGAACAAGAAGAGGATATACACCTGGAACCAGCCCTAGAAGAGGAAGAAATGAATCCGACCATATCGTGTAATGCACTGGCAGGAATTACCACTCCTCAAACTCTCAAGATAGAAGGACAAATCAAGAAGAAAAAGGTAATAGTGTTGATTGATTCAAGTAGCACCCATAATTTTATTCATTGTAAAGTAGCCAAGGAATTAAATTGTTTCCTATACCCAGCACCAGAATGTCAAGTGATGGTTGCAAATGGAGGAACTATAAATTTCTCTGGAAAATGCCATAATATCAAGCTAACCATGGGGGAATATGTATTGACTATTCCAATTCTTTCCATTCCTATGGGAGGTGCTGATGTTGTACTAGGAGTACAATGGTTACAATCTTTGGGGACGGTAGCTTTTAATTTTCAAGAACTTTTCTTGAAATTTTTTTCAGAAGGAAAGGAAGTCGAATTACGGGGTATTGCAGGGAAGCCAGGAAGGATAATAAGCTCTAATGCCATGACAAAGCTTCTAAAGAAAGAACAGCGAGGCGTAATTGCACAATTATGCTCACTAGAAGTTCCAACATCAAAATCATCTATTTCTGCAGATCTCCAACAAGTCTTGGACAATCATTCCAAGGTGTTTGAAACTCCAAAAGGACTCCCACCTATTTGTGATCATGATCATGCTATTCATTTGATTCCAGGAAGTGTTCCTCCAAACATCAGGCCTTATAGATATCCTTACTTCCAAAAGAGCGAAATTGAACGTATGATTGCAGAAATGTTAGAGGCGGGTATAATTCAACTTAGTCAAATTTCTTTCTCTGCTCCTGTAGTATTGGTACACAAGAAGGATAGATCATGGCGAATGTGTCCGGATTATAGGGAGCTCAATAAGCTCACCATTAAAGACAAATTTCCCATTCCTGTGATTGATGAATTATTGGATGAATTACATGGAGCATTTTATTTTACCAAGTTGGATCTTCGTTCAGGATATCATCAAATTAGAATGAAGACTGAAGATATTCCAAAAACAACATTTCGAACTCATGGGGGTCATTATGAATTTTTGGTCATGCCTTTTGGCCTTACCAATGCACCTTCTACATTTCAAGGGTTGATGAATTCCATTTTCAAACCCTTCCTTAGAAAATTTGTGCTAGTATTTTTTGATTATATACTAATCTACAGTAGGTCTTGGAAGGATCATGTTGAACATGTTGACAGGGTGCTCAAACTATTGCAGGAGAAACAATTTTATGCAAAAACATCCAAATGTTTCTTTGGAGTACAAGAGGTGGAATATCTGGGTCATATTGTATCTCACGAGGGTGTTAAGGTAGACCCTAACAAAATTAAAGCCATTAAGGAATGGAAAGTCCCCACAACCATAAAGCAGTTGCGAGGATTTCTCGGGTTAACAGGATATTATCGCAAGTTTGTTAAGAATTATGGGAGAATAGCAGCACCTCTAACAACATTATTGAAGAAAGATGCATTTTCATGGACTCCTGAAGCAACTAAGGCCTTTGAACATCTTAAAGAGGAAATGTGCCTAGCACCGGTCTTAGCTACGCCAGACTTCACAAAACCTTTATTGTGGAATGTGATGCCTCAGGAAATGGAATTGGTGCAGTTTTAATGCAGGAAGGAAGACCCATTGCTTTTGAAAGTCGTCCAATCAAAGGAAAGTATTTACAGAAACCTATTTATGAGAAGGAAATGTTAGTAATACTGCATGCACTAAAGAAATGGAGAACTTACCTAATGGGAAGACACTTCAAGGTAAAAACTGATCATGATAGTCTGAAACACTTTTTGGAACAAGGACTATCTTCAGAAGAGCAGCAAAAATGGGTCACAAAGATGTTGGGTTATGACTTTGAAATAATCTACAAAAAAGGAAAGCTTAATGTTGTTGCGGATGCACTCTCAAGAAATAATGAAGAGGTGGAAGCATTGCTTTGTGCCATTTCTATTATCCAACCAGATTGGATAACTGAAGCAAGAGATGAATGGAAGAAGGACAAAGATGTATGGATACTCATTCAAAATTTGCGGCAAGATCCTAGTACATCTGATACATTTAGTTGGAAAAATGATTCCTTATGGTACAAAGATCGCTTATATCTTTGTAAGAATTCCCAACTAAAACAAAAGATTCTTCAGGAATTGCACACTTCTCCTTTAGGAGGACACTCAGGATTTTTAAAAACTTACCACAGGGTGAAGAAAGATTTTTTTTGGGATGGCCTTAAATCTGATATTGAAAATTTTGTGGCGGAATGTTTGGTTTGCCAGCAGAATAAAGTGGAAACAATTAAGACCCCGGGACTTCTACAACCTTTATCCATTCCAAGTCAACGTTGGGAGGAGATTTCAATGGATTTTATCACGGGTTTACCTAAGTCCGAAGGAAAGAGTGTCATCATGGTGGTAGTTGATAGACTTACCAAGTATGCACACTTTTGTGCATTATCTCATCCATTTAAAGCAAGTGCAGTTGCTACTACATTTATGGACAGAATTCAAAAGCTACATGGAAGCCCAAGGGTTATTGTGAGCGACAGAGATCCCATTTTTACTGGAAATTTTTGGACAGAGTTATTTTCTTGTTTGGTTACTCAATTAGCTCATAGCTCATCTTATCATCCTCAATCTGATGGTCAAACTGAGATAGTAAATAAATGTTTGGAAGGATATCTTCGTTGTTTTGTATCTGATAAACAAACACAATGGGTTAAGTGGTTACCTCTCGCTGAATGGTGGTATATCACTTCCTTCCATACTGCAGCAAAAATGACCCCATTTATGGCACTTTATGGATATCATCGACCATCGATCACATCATATTTAAGGGAAAATTCGAAGGTTCAAGCAGTGGAAGATCACATCGAGCATCAGCAAGAAGTTCTCCAACTCTTAAAGGATAACCTGAATTTGGCACAAAATCGAATGAAACAGCAGGCAGATCAACATCGCAGCGAGAGAAGTTTTGATGTAGGAGATTGGGTATTTTTACGGCTACAACCATACAAACAAATGTCCCTCAAGCAAGCTAAGAAGGATAATAAATTATCGCCAAACTACTATGGTCCTTACAAGGTGTTGCAAAAGATTGGTACTATGGCATACAAATTGGAGCTTCCTGCTTCTTCGCGAGTACATCCAGTTTTCCATGTTTCATGCTTAAAGAAGGTTATAGGTGAAAATCTTCCAATTCAAACAATATTGCTAGAACTTGATGAGGAAGGAAAAATCATATTGGAACCTGAAGCGGTCATGGAAACAAGAACTCGACAGCTACGGAATCGATCAATTTCAGAGTATCTCATCAAGTGGAAGAACTTACCCACTGAAGATTTTACATGGGAGGATGAGAATTTTATACAGAAGCACCCAGAGCTACTCAAGTGTTGAGGAAAACACTTTTTTGAAGGAGAGGGGCATGCTAGGTCCCTATATGACTAGTATAGGCCCTTATTGTTGTTAGTGTAACCCCTTTATTGTTATTATTGTACCCTTGTAACCCCCATTTTGTTATTATTGTGCCCTTAAATTATTATTGTTAGGTCAGCTAGGATTACATTGTAGCCCAGTAGGATTACATTATGGCCCCATGGAATCCTATATATATAAAGGAGGTTTTGTAAATTATATCATCCAAGAATTGTTAATTTATGTAATGTATTGGAGGTTTCCCCCTCGAAGTGGCTTATTTCTAAGGTGTTGATATCTCTTTTCTTCTCTTTTTGGAGCTGTTTACACAACATTGAGGATCATTGGAGGAGTTCTTTGCTGAATTGAGCCACTATCTGGTTGGAGACCAGGCTTCATTTTCATGAGCAGCGCTGTCCCATTGAGGGTTTTGCAGCTACTTTCATTTGCAACAAGTGGTGTTCTAGATTTGCTTAGATATAGATTTTATTGAGGGCCTCTACTCTTGGAGTGTGTTCTTTATCCTCCAAGGAGAGTTTTTCTTCAAATTTTGTATCAGATCTTCAATTTATTTCAGTTTATTTAGTGCATTCAACCCTCAACACAGTTTCAATCCCATGCTGCATTATTTTGCAAGAGAATTTTCTGTTCTAATCTGATATCAGATTTGAGGGAAGATCGCTTGGTGTTGGGCTTGCCTTTCCCTTGGTGATCCATGGATTATATTGTTGATATTTGTCTCCTTATATCTGATCTTTTCATCAATAAATTTTTTCTTCGGAAATTTTTATGTATTCTGCAGTACTGTAACTTGTAATTCAGATCTACAGTTTATTATACATGCTTTTGGTAAAATTCCAAAGGGATCTTGTTAAGAAAAATATATAGTTTCCAGATATGTATTAGATCTGATGTTTAATCCACATATTTGTCATAGATATGGAATATAAATTACAGAAGTGGTACCTCCTAAAAAATAACGATGTTCATCTATTTCTGCAGTATATTTACAATTTGCAGCTCTATTTTCTGAAGGGCTTTTGTCTTACTTCTTCTTGTAATCTATTGTAAATGAAAGGAGCTTAATTTTAAGTCTGATTTACTATCATAAAGTGGAAATTTCAGATCCATGGCTGTCCTCCTCTGAGTTTCAGTCAAAACTATGCAAATCTGTTGTGAGAGTTTTCATGTTGCAACATCCCTTCTCTTTGGATGATTTCTAGCTAGTCTTGACTGTGGGAGATATGTTTAATGTTCTTAAACTGATTTTTTTCTAATTAAATTCCATATAAAAGTCACATACAGCATAAATGAGGGGATCCCTACCCCGATCTGCGTTATTATTGCTCATTTTTACTTATACAACGTTTTCCTTGAAGACCTTGTTGAGATTCCTGAAAAGGGGTTATTCCAAGTTCTATAGACATAGTCTACAGTTGGCCAGGTATCCTCTGGATATCACCCTTTATTTTAAGGGTGACATATCCAGAAAATTCCTCTATAGCTCATCTCTGAAATAGAATCTTGAGAATCCTGAAAAATGATCATTACACCCTATCCTTCCAACTTGGATGTTTATTTATCAAGCTGATCTCCCTCGTCTTTTGTGATCAAACCTAAAATCAGAACGGATAATTAGCAAGAGGGTTCTCTGTTTTGTGACATTCCAAATACTTAAATGGAATTTCCCAATAATATACTTGTTTTCGAATGGAAAATGTTGTCCAACGTATTTCAATAGCTACAGGAACACCCCAAACCAAGTTAAATTCCAACAAGAACAAGGAAGATTTATTTTTGAGTAATCCCATAAAGCCTTCATCCACATAGTAGAACTTCCATATTATTCTTGTGATTTTTTTAATGACATCCTTTATCCATAACTCAAATGAGAAACCATCTCGTCTAGCGCAAATGATTTTTCTTTTGGGAGATTCAACCACAGGATAAAAGAAAATATTCCAATTTCGTAGTGTTAGGAAACCATGACCTTTGACCCATGTTAAACTGATGATCTTCAATGCATCATGTTCATTCAGAAAGTGGAAGCCAAACCACCCATTACCATTGCTCTAACCATTGACCTATAACCTAGGAGGGAAGCCAAACACTTTTGGGTCTATTCCTTCATCCGAGATTTGTTCATGTTTATGAAATCCCATATCCCAACTAAGATTCACTTAGTGAGTCTTACCATGTTTTCTCAATATATATGTACTCCAAGAATAACCTTTTGAAATTCTTCTTGAGCCTTGATCAACTTCTTTCCTTTTTCCTTTTTCAATTTCCTGTTTGGAGGTCGTTCATGTGAATGCGTGATCAGATCAGTTGTTGGGAAACCAGCTCCAAAAATAGAAGAAAAGAGATATAAACACCTTTGAAATAAGCCACTTAGAGGGGGAAACCTCCAATACATTAAATGAATGAAAAAATTTTGGATGATACAAATTACGAAACCTCCTTTCTATATATAGGAGTCCATGGGGCCACAATGTAATCCTAGCTAACCTAACGATAATAATTTAAGGGCAAAATAATAACAATATGGAGGTTACAGGGGTACAATAATAACAATAAGGGGGTTACAATAACAGAAATAAGGGACTATAATAGTAATATAGGGACCTAACATACCCATCTCCTTCAAAAAAAGTGTTGTCCTCAATGCTTGAGTAGCTCTAGGTGCTTCTGTATAAAATTTTCATTTTCCCATGTAAAATCTTCAGTGGGTAAGTTCTTCCACTTGAAGAGATACTATGAAATTGATTGATTCCATAGCTGTCAAATTCTTGTTTCCGTGACCACTTTAGGTTCCAATATGATTTTTCCTTCCTTATCAAGTTCTGGAAATATTGTTTGAACTGGAATATTTTAACCTATAACCTTCTTTAAGCACGAAACATGGAAAACTAGATGCACTTGTGAAGAAGTAGGAAGCTCCAATTTGTATTCCATAGTACCAATATTTTGCAACACCTTGGAAGGACCATAGTACTTTGGTGATAAATTATTATCCTTCTTAGCTTTCTTGAGGGACAATTGTTTGTATGGTTGTGGCCATAAAAATACCCAGTCTCCTACATCAAAACTTCTCTCACCACAATGTTGATTTGCCTGTTGTTTCATTCAATTTTGTGCGAAATTCAGGTTATCCTTTAATATTTGGAGAACTTATTGTTGATGCTCGATGTGATCTTCCGTTGCTTGAACGTTTACATTTTCTCTTAAAGATGATTTGATGGATAAAGTGCCATAAATGGGGTCAATTTTGCTGTAGTATGGAAGGAAGCGTTATACCACCATTCAGCGAGAGGTAACCACTTCACCCATTGTGTTTGTTTATCAGACACAAAACAACAAAGATATCCTTCCAAACATTTATTTACTATCTCAATTTGACCATCAGATTGAGGATGATAAGATGAGCTATGAGCTAATTGAGTACCCAACCAAGAAAATAACGTTTTCAAAGAATTTCCTGTAAAAATGGGATCTTTGTCACTCACAATAACCCTTGGGTTTCCATTTAGCTTTTCAATTGTGTCCATAAATGTAGTAGCAATTGTACTGGGTTTAAATGGATGAGATAATGCACAAAAGTGTGCATAATTTGTAAGTCTATCAACTACCACCATGACGACACTCTTTCCTTCAGACTTAGGTTAACCTGTGATAAAATCCATTGAAATCTCCTCCCAGCGTTGACTTGGAATGGATAAAGGTTGTAGAAGACCTGGGGTCTTAATTGTATCAACTTTATTCTACTGGCAAACCAAACGTTTTGCCACAAAATTTTGAATATCAGATTTAAGGCCATCCCAAAAAAAATCTTTCTTCACCCTGTGGTAAGATTTTAAAAATACTAACTGTCCTCCTAAATGAGAAGTGTGCAATTCCAAAAGAATATTTTGTTTGAGTTCGGAATTCTTACAAAGATATAAGCGATATTTGTACCATAAGGAATCATTTTTCCAGCTAAATGTATCAGATTTATTAGGATCTTACTATGACTTTTGAATGAGTGTCAACAATTCTTCTTCCTTCTTCCATTCATCTCTTGCTTCAGTTATCGAATCTGGTTGGATAATAGAATTGGCACAAAGAAATGCTTCCACCTCTTCATTCTTTCTTGAGAGTGCATCTGCAACAACATTTAGCTTACCTTTTTTGTAGATTATTTCAAAGTCATAACCCAACATCTTTGTGACCCATTTTTTCTACTCTTCTGAAGATAATCTTTGTTCCAAAAAGTTTTTAAGACTATCATGATCAGTTTTTACCTTGAAGTGCCTTCCCATTAGGTAAGTTCGCCATTTCTTTAGTGCATACAGTATTGATAACATTTCCTTCTCATAAATAGGTTTCTGTAAATACTTTCCTTTGATTGGAAAACTTTCAAAAGCAATGGTTCTTCCGTCTTGCATTAAAACAACACCAATTCCATTTTCTGAGGCATCGCATTCCACAATAAAGGTTCTGTGAAGTCTAGAATAGCTAAGACTGGTGCTAGGCACATTGCCTCTTTAAGATGTTCAATGGCCTTAGTTTCTTCAAGAGTCCATGAAAATGCATCTTTCTTCAATAATGTTGTTAGAGGTGCTGCTATTCTCCCATAATTTTTAACAAACTTGCTATAATACCCTAGTAATCAGAGAAATACTTGCAACTGCTTTATGGTTGTGGGAGCTTTCCATTCCTTAATTTCTTTAATTTTGTTAAGGTCTACCTTAACACCCTCGTGAGATAAAATATGACCCAGCTATTCCACCTCTTTTACTCCAAAGAAACATTTGGATGTTTTTTCATATAATTGGTTCTCCTACAATAGTTTGAGCACCCTGTCAACACATTGAACATGATCCTTCCAAGACCTATTGTAGATTAGTATATCATCAAAAAATACTAGCACAAATTTTCTAAGGGAGGGTTTTAAAATGGAATTCGTCAACCCTTCAAATGTACAAGGTGCATTGGTAAGGCCAAAAGGCATGACCAAAAATTAATAATGACCCTCATGAGTTCGAAATGTTGTTTTTGGAATATCTTCAGTCTTCATTCTAATTTGATGATATCCTGAAGGAATATCCAACTTGATAAAATAAATTGCTCCATGTAATTCATCCAATAATTCATCAATTAGAGGAATGTGAAATTTATATCTAATGGTGATATTATTGAGCTCCTTATAATCTAGACACATGTGCCATGATCCATCCTTCTTGTGTACCAATACTACAGGAGTAGAGAAAGAAATTTTGCTAGGTTGAATTATAACTGACTCTAACATTTCTGCAATCATACATTCAATTTCATTCTTTTGGACATAAGGATATCTATAAGGCCTGATGTTTGGAGGAACACTTTCTGGAATAAAATGAATAGCACGATCATGATCATGAATAGGTGGGAGCCATTTGGGAGTTTCAAACACATTGGAATTATTGTCCAAGACTTTATGGAGATCTGTAGAAATAGATGATTTTGATGTTCGAACTTCTAGTGAGCATAATTGTGAAATTACACCTCGTTGTTCTTACTTTAGAAGATTTGTCATGACATTAGAGCTTATTATATTTCCTTGCTTCCCTGCAATACCCCATAATTCGACTTCCTTTCCTTTTGAAAAAAATTACAAAAAAATTTCTTGAAAATTAAAACCTACCCTCCCTAAAGATTATAACCATTGTACTGCTAGTACAAAATTACCATCTCCCATAGGAATGGAAAGCATTGAACTATTCAATACATATTCCCCCATGGTTAACTTGATATTATGGCATTTTCCAGAGCAATTTATAGTTCCTCCATTTGCAACCTTCACTTGACATTCTGGTGTTGGGTATAGAAAACAATTCAATTCCTTGGCTACGTTAGAATGAATAAAATTATGGGTGCTACCTAAATCAATCAACAGTATTACATTTTTCTTCTTGATATGTCCTTCTATATTGAGAGTTTGAGGAGTGGTAATTCCTACCAATGAATTACACGATATGGTCGGACTCATTTCTTCTGCTTCTAGGGATGGTTCCTAGTGTATATCCACTTTTTGTTAGTTTTCTTCTTCCTCTTCACAAACTATGTAAAATAATTTGTTCTCAGCAGACTTATGACCTTTAGTGTATTTGCTATCACAACTGTAGCAAAGCCATTTTGCTCTTTTTTCTTCTAATTGTTGTGGTGTCAACCTTGTAGGTTGTGGAAAACTAGGAGTAGCAACACTTCCATCTTTATAGAAGTGAGTGGTAGGCTTCCTTGTCGCCATAATTTTACATTCAATTTTTCTTGCCAACTTGAATTCCTTCTCCAATGAATCAGGTTCCAAAATGTGAACTTCATGTTGGATGTTATCCTTTAAAGTACCTATGAAGAGATCAATTATGTGTTCCTCTGGAATATCAATTACCCTTATATTCAATTTTTCGAAGTCCTCAATGTACTCCAGCACTAAACCTTTTTTTTTGAGATTTATCAATTGGCTAAAGAAGGTGCTGCTTTTTGTATCCTCATAATGTGCTATCATTTCCTCCATAAAAATTGACCAACTGACAATTTTTTATGGGAGAAAAGTGGATTTTGTTCTAAATGTAAGGTTGCAATGCATACCTTTTTTGTATTTTTCACATTATTTAGATCAAAATATTGCTCCATCTGTAGTATCCATGTTATGGGATCCTTGCCATCAAACTTCCTCATATCCATATTTGGAATATGGTGGTTCTTTGATCCAACATTAGAGTTTATGAAATTACGATTAACATTTATTTTTTTATCATCATGATTTTCATCTACTATCTTTTCGCCATTAGGAATCATTTCTTGTATCAAATTTGACAAACCTTCCTTCAAACCTTCCATGTATTCCTTCAAACCTTCCATTTTTATTCCATACCATCCATTTTATCTTCCATACCATTCTTCAAACCATCCATAGTAGCTTCCATGCCTTTCTTCAAACCATCCATCATAGCTTCCATGCATTTATTCAAAACATCCATTTCATTTTTTGTTGCTCTTTGCGAGAGCGAATTTTGGTGCACTTGCTCTTGTAATTTTGATAGATCATGTTGCAATTATTCATCTTCATGAGTCATAGTAGAGTACTATGAGGGATTAATGGGTGTTGAAATATTTTTAGGAGGCATTTTAGAACCCAATACTAATATCTATGCTTAATAGGCCTTTGGAATCACTTAAAAATAAATTTTCAAACAAAACTTATGCAATTTGAAAAAAAATACACACCTTTTTCTTGATTTTTAGGAGCTCGATATTGAAACTGAATTATCTCTGTGATTTTAGATCTTCAATATATGAAATTCAGCCCTAGAGTAGCCCACTAAATCTTCTTTCAATTTACACAGGTCTAACTTCATTTGTATTTTTCATGGAAAAGTTATTTCCAATCTCCCACAATGACCTAATTATGGACTGGTTCAGTAGAGCGAACTTGTATGACTTGTCATGTGTCACTGTTTCCACCTTTGGCTCTAAAATTTATAGACAGGAAATGACAGTCCGTGTAATTCTAGTCACTTTTTAAATAATTCCAATCTGATGCTCAGAGAGAGAGTTATGAATATTTTCCCACGATCACCTCTTAGATATGAAATTCAGGAGCCTAAAAAACCCCTAACTTCCACAGATCATATCTCTAAACATGTTTCCAACCAAGCTCTAAAATTTTGCAACAACATTCCTCAAGATTTTGTTTTTGCACTCTAAAATTTAAGTTTTTTAACCTTCATGGAAAACAATTTATAGCGAAAATTCCGCAATGACCTTTTCAAGTGAAATTCAGGAACCTGCAAAAAGACTTAACTTCCACAGATCATTTCTCTGAAACTATTGCGAACCAAGGTCTAAAATTTTGTAACAATGTTCCTCGGGATTTCAGCTTTGCACTCTAAACATTTTAGCTTCTGAACCTTCATAGAAAATAATTTATAGCAAAAATTCCATGATGAACTGTTTGGAGCATCAAAACCCTAGAATCCAAAGCTTTGATACCAAATGTTGGGAAACAAGCTCCAAAAATAGAAGAAAAAATATATAAATGCCTTAGAAATAAGACACTTCGAGGGGGAAACCTCAAATACATTACATGAATTAACAATCCTTGGATGCTACAAATTACAAAACCTCATTTCTATATATAGGAGTCCATGGGGCCACAATGTAATCCTAGCTGACCTAACAATAATAATTTAAGGGCACAATAATAATAATATGGGGGTTACAGGGGTACAATAGTAACAATAAGGGGGTTACACTAACAACAATAAGGGACTATAATAGTAATATAGGGACCTAACATCATCCCCCTCTTGCGATCGACTTGGGACGTATGAGCTCCCAGCAAGTCCATAAAAATGTAAATGATTGAATCCAATGGAGGGCTTACTGAAATCCCCTGTTTCAAGTGATGGACTGAGAATTCCTAATTTTAATGATCTTTTTCTTTTACTAGCCACCAAAAAATTTTATTCCTCCACTATAACATCAATAATCCTCGCCACTTCTACATCCAGATCCCAAATTGGGGACTATGCCTCCATACTGACTATAATATATTTATTTTGATTACGGGATAAGGGCTGGAATGCTACTTTCAGATAATTTGGAACGAATAACCTTTTTATATTATCACATTTACCCATCATGAATAAAACAAAAAAGTTTTGATACCTCTCAGTTCCACGCCGAAATAATCAAGCAAAAAGGAACGAATAACTTCGTTGTAGTATCACATTTACCCATCATGAATACAGCAAATAAGTTTTGATGCCTCTTAGTTCCATGCGAAATACTAACCAATTGTGGTGAAAAGTGGGAGTCCCACGTTAAGTGCCCATTCTAAGGAGATTTTGAATAAAAAAGTCCGAAAAATGTAAGAAAATCTAGGCACTGGAAATGCATGATCTTACTCCACCAATCACCAAGAACAAACAATAAGTCCTGACCAATATTAAACCAGGGTTGACCCTGCATGCAATTGATATAAGGACCCACTAAATCCAAACAAATAAATGGTCCAACAAAGCATAAGTGCATGATTCCCAACAATTAAACCAATGACAATATCAATAAACCACAAACCCTCTAATTTGATAGAAATATTTTATAATGTACCAATGGAACTTACACCAATTTCTTTTTTCAAAAGGAATTCTGCCAATGGCCCAAGATTGGTTTTTTATTTGTTACCCTACCATTTATGACTCTATGAATGGCCAAATAATAGTAACGATGTATTAATTCAGCATACTAGAGGAGTCTCAATTTGATAGCACCATCCCCCCTATTACCACTCTAGTAATTCTCTAAATTGTGAGAATTTGATTTATAGTTTTAAGAAATCTAGAGGTAACCCCATACCAACTTTTAAACTATAGGATCTAGCCTTCCTAGGGTTCACAGAGGGCTCTCTCTATAAAAGTTAACTTTGTTTGATTATAAGATATTAGGCTAGTTATGATTGTGCAATTTGGTTTTGGTCTGTTTGATTTCGTGGGAAAAATAACTTAATGAGATGGATAGTGGGAAATCCATTTTTACATTAGGTTGAGGAGTCAAAAATCAAGCAGTCAGAGCTAGGATCAAGGTAAAAAATTAAAAAAATTTCAGGGCCAGATAGATAATCCTTTTAAGATCTTGGAAGGCTATTTGGTGAGGTGCTATGATCGGGATAAAGAGCAATGAAGGGTTCTTTGATCCAGAAAAGAGAAGTAGTAGGAAGAGGTCAAACGAAAAAGGGAGAGATTAATGGTTCCCTACTCTGGAAATCAATAGAAAACATAGAAAGATAAACAATAAAGACAGACTACTTTTAACAAATTCTGAAGTAATACTCCTGTTTATTCATTCAAATTTGGAACACATATATGGATGCATGAAACAAAGAGCATAAACAATGAAAAGTAGAAAATAATTCACTTCAATAGCTCATGACATGAACCCTCAGATATGATTCTAATTGGTTCGATCCAGCCTGCTTCTCGAATTTGAAACACAAAAGCCTTCAAGTACAACAAAAATGACTATTGAAATCTTCAGCAATTTATTCCACAATAATACTTCTAAAGATGAAGTATTTATACAATATAGTTTACAAAATATCCTAGATGCTTCTAGGAATTATCTAAGGAAAATAAAAATATCTTTACAACAAAATAGAGACAGCTGCTTAACAATTCAGAAAGTTTTCCTATTGATCCAAATAAAATAGAAACTGATTGTGGATAAGGTGCAACTAGCTGCCTTGGTGTCCTCTTTTCTTGCCAACATATTTTAATTTTTTTTTGAAATATTATCTTCAATATCTTATACTCTTTCATTATAATTCTCTTTAATCTAATACTCTTTAATATATGATACTATTTAACTCTGTCAATACTGTTTTACTGCTGTAATAAATCTGATTTCACTGAAAATCAACAAACTGTTTTCTTCATCTTATCTGCTTTTTACTTTCACAGTAAATTTGTAAGTAATTTCCAAGATTCCTCATTTTGAATTTGTATCTTCTTTAACTTCCTGAAATTCTCATCTGCCTCAGTATAGCTGGAAAAATTTGGTTTTATGACAAAAAAGTGTCTTATCTCATGTTGCAAATAGAATAAATATTCAAAGCTTCTAAGTAAGATCTTCCATATTGGAGTGCCTTGTCCACCTGTCTTTTCAACTTTCTCTTTTTCATGTTCTCTAATATTCTTATTGTAATCCTCGTGAGACATTAATTTTTCATTAATGACCAGAATATTAGGCAAACTTCTTTGCCTCAAGTTTTCAAATTTAGCCATAAACTTGGTTATGGCTATGTTCATACACTCACATTTGTCTTCAAGTAGTTTCATTAGATTCCTTTTTGAGATGACTTTCCTTATTTAAAGTGTTGTCTATGTTCTATCGGTTATTTGCATTGCCTCCAACTCCTTCCTATTTTTTTGTTGAGAAACTTGATCAATTCTATGGCTTGCTTAGGTGTAGTACCTAGCTCATCTTTGGTTTTCTGAATTTCTCCTAGTGCTGCCTTTAGTAAATCTCTTTGTTCAAAGATTACCTGAATTGAGGGCCAAACATCATTGATGGCTTCAACGATTTTGTTCCATAAATATTTTTTCACATATGACATTGGCTCCTTCAAGGTTAATTCCTTTTGTAGCTCCTTCAGTTATTCATTTAACCTATTAGCCCTTATTAGCCCTTTTCTCATGAGTTTTAGCATTTATTTGAGTTAACTTGTTTGTATTTTCAAGGTATCAATCATATTTTTCACTTTGTTAATCTCACTTGTCTGAAGTGACATTTATTCCATGGCTTTTACTAGTTTACTAGCCTCATCTGTGGGCTGAGCTGCTCTAGTGGATGACTCCGTAGCTGAAGTTTTAGATGATGTTACTGGCACTGTAGTAGTGAGTGGTTCTTTGGGTGCCAAATCTTCTTCTAGAGTTGAAGGCGCAACTATAGTAACCATAGGAATAACTGTGGGAGTTTTCTGAGATTTTTTTGTTTCCCTTTCATGGACAAGTTTGTCCATTTGAGTCTCCATTTCTTTGATCTGTCCTATAAACTGAAAATTTAAGTGCATCGTATCATCCTTCTGAGTTTTCTCTTGTATTATTTCCTTAGCTTGAGGATGTTCAGTTGATGGAAGTTTAAGTTGTTTCATTAATGCTACAATGTCCTTATTTTTATTCTTCACTAACTACTCCGCTTCTTTCACATTTTTAGGATCATATCCAAGTTGCAGGATCAAATCTTCTAAATACTTAATCCTCAAGTATTTAGCATATAATGAGGCTTTGTCAACCTTTCATTTCATCTTTTAGGTTTATGATTGTGTTTTGAAGTTTTTGAATACTCATAGCTTTGGTTGTAATAGGAGAATACAACATCTCTGAACTATGTCTATGAAATTCTGTTTGATCAAGTGCATGAATTCTCTATGTTTGTACTTTTAGATTAATTTTTTTATAGTCTGCATCTATATTTGGAGTCTTCACTGTAGGGTGTAACACTGACATGATCAAATTTTTATTTGAGTAATCAAAGGCAGATAAAATTATGGTTTGTACACTTGGTGTTTGCATCAAATATTGATATTAAATCTTATTTTTTATCTCTTCATTCTTTTTCTTGATATGCTTGTATTTATCTCTTATATCAAGATAATTTTCCTCTTTTTTTTCTCTATCAACTGTGCATTTGAATTTTCCATATATTGTTCATTCAAATTCTTTGTAACTTGCTCATTTCTGATGATTGTAGCATCATATTTATTTTTTACTGGGGCATCTATGTCTTCGACCTCAATAGTTACTTTCTCTTTGTCAACTGAGTCTATCTTAGGCTTTTTATTATATCTTAATTTGAACCTAGTCTCAGTGGTGGTTTCTACAACATTAGAACCTTATTTTACGATTCTATTGGTGGCTTTTTCTATTTGATCTGCAATTTGTAAAGTGTGACTAGTATCACCTTGCTTTACTACATCTATTAAAGTGTTTGCGGTCCACTCAGTCTGATTGACATACTTCTCAATCTTTCATTTTTTCTCATGAATGTAGGGTGTTAGTTTACACTTAACCCTCATTTTACTCAATATTCCTTGTGGATCATAGATCCAGGAGAAACTCTCTTCAAATCTATATTCTAATAATTGTTTGGCTGCTTCTATCTCTGCATCTCTATGATTACAAATGAATGGTCCCACTTGATTTTTCAATTTAAACTGTGTTTTCTTCCTTGATGCTATAAATTTGATTGAATTAGAATTTAAGATTTGTATGATGTATTGAAAGGCAAAAACAATCATTTGTACATATTTGGGTAGTTTTAATGTCAACAAGTTAGAGCCAAAAACTATGATCTCTATGTGTTCTTCATACAAATACCAATATCTAGTCTTGGTCTGTTCTGATAGTTGTAGGATTTTCTTCATTTCATCATTGATCCTCGGTTTTTCAGTGTTGGTTAACATATTTATCAATGTATGAACAAAGAAGTTTGAAAATTATGAATAAGTAAACTCTATAGACTCTTTCCTAATTAAGGATGTCCAAAAAATAGCTGAAAGTGGGTCTCCTTCAATGTCAAGCTTCTGGAGGGTTACTGGAAACTTATCTTCTTGAAAGTAAAAAAACATATGGAAGATAAAGGATGTGTATCTAAATACTCTAGTTGGCAATTTAATCAGCTGTTCATGGATATTGTCAGCAATGTACCTAGCATAATTGAAGATAACAGATGGAGGTTGTCCTGGTGTGAAAGTAGATAAGAAACCTAGGATGGATTCATCTATATGCTCATTTGTAAAGTATCCTAGGATGAAAGATAACATAGAAATTAAATTCCTTGAACATTCTGAAATTTTTTAAGTGGAATATAGAGGATTGATTTGAGGAATTTCCACATGTAAGGGAATCAATATTTAGAATATCTGGAATCTTTTGGGAAAATGAAGGTGAATATACAAATTGGTAAGAGCTTCTATGGACAAAGAAACTACTTGAGGATTAGGTTTCAGCTGTAACAATTGATTTATGGACTCACTAGTAATGGTAAAAAGTACTTCATTGTTTGCATTTACTATCACTGTTTGTTTAGGCACATAATAATTTTGACACAACCTAATTAGCTTTGGGCATGGATGAGTGTCTGGAACAACATATTTGGGCAAGTTTGATTCCCAAATTTTTACTTCTTCAACCTCATCTAAATATTTTTCATAGCTCCATTTATGAAGTTCTAAGAGATTAAGTTCTACAATGGGATCCACAATGATGGCAGTCTTGGAAGATTTAGATGGAGTAGATTTAGAAATTTTTAGGCTTTAGGACTACAAAAACTATGTTTTAAGGCTTTTTTGATTACTTTTGTAAGATTAAACAATTTACAAAATTATATTTTGACTTTGACAGGGGTTCTTGGATAAAAACACGTATAATATGGTTCTTTTCTTGAATTTTTCCTTCAATTTTTGACTTTCATATGTATTTCAGACTCTCACTATTTAGAAAACAAGAAACAAGGGGTTTCTTGGGTGATCTCAATGGATAATTGAACTGAAAAATTGTTTGAATTCAAGCATAGAGGTTCAGACTACCTTCAGAGGATTTCTTGGCTTTAATTATAGTTTTAAACAATCTATAAAAAATATATAAACTCAATATTTTCCATTTAAAACTGTGCGCGGTCTAAAAAAGGGTTTTGTAAAAAAATTTACAGGGTTTGGCTTGTTTTTGGACCTTTTTTTATAGGTTTTCTTGGAAAGATTTAAGCTCTAAATGTATCTTTCCTTTATCAAGGTTCTTCAAAACTAATAACAGGATGAATTTCTTGAAAAAGACCTATTTTATGTAGGTATGGGTATTTTAAAATGTCTCTAAGTCATTTGATAGTTTCCTAGTATCTTTTCTGGTTTCTAAAGAAATTTGGGACTTCTCGGCAATATTCAATGGTAATAGGTGTGATTTTCACTGATTCGGGGCATAGAAAACATGCAATGGATTCTTTCTCTAAGTTGGAATAGAAGATACAATTGATAGTGCATAAAAAGGGATACAATTTTGCAATTTCAGGGCTTATTGGACAATTTAGGGTTGAATTAGGCCTGCAATAAATGGCGGTCAAGTCAAGAAAACAATGGTTTTTGAGCTTCAAAGGGAAGAAACAATGGTTGGCTATTGCACTCGTTTTAGGTGGTAAGTAGTTTCAAATGAGTCAAACGTGATCCAATAAACATAAGCCACATGGAGGAGCAAGAAAATGGAAAAATAAGGCTATTTCACATAGGAATGAAAAAGTTAACATCACGCAAATTTATTTGCAAATTTCGATTTCGTTCGTTGGATTCGGGAGTTCGATTGAAAATAGTCCTGATTTGTTTTTGAAGTTGCATCGGGATTCGGAGTGGGTCTGGGGTTTGTCAATGTGGCGGAATGGTTTTTTTTTAACTTTATAAATAAAAATTTATTAAAGTTAACACTTTGTTTTATATGATAGCGGAGGGGTAATGTCATATAGGTGTTTTTTATTAAAACATTTAACAAATGTTTCAACTAATAACGTTAGCACGGGTATTAATATTTATATGGTATATAAAGCTTTGACAAGTTTTTAAGAACCATAGGGGGGCGAGATATATATCTTTGTATTGCATTATGTTTAAACCTATGGGATAGTGGGCGGGGATTATTTCATCATGTGGGATATATTAACATAGGTTTAAACTTAAATAGAAGGGTTTTGGGGTTATTTAAATATAAATAATTTAATAATATATGGGAAGGGTATAGAATAGGGAGTTAGAATAATATAACTTAAAAATTAATCTGAAATTAAAGGTGTAATGTAGCAAATGAATTTAAAATACAAAATTTAAAACTAAGTGTAAAGATAGACAACTAAGCATAGTTTTTCCCATTATTGTTTCTCACACTTAAACTTAGGATAAATGTATTTTGTGGGTTTTTTAAGTGTTTTTGAATGAAGATTAAATTAATTATTTAGGGTTTTTAATTTTACTAATAAAAATTGTGTTTTTATTGAGGAAAAAAGGATCATAATCATGGACGAGGGTGAAACTGTTGACGAAATGAGTTTTATGTAGGGAATTCAATATTGTTAACCAATCAGTTATCGAGCCTTGGGTCCGGTCCCAACATAAGGCAGAGAAATTCTTTGAGCATCTTTTAACTGAAGGTTTTGAATACTGGATGATTGCGGGGAAAGGAAACTAGTAACTTCTGCGCGATGATGCTTTATTACATGTCTTTGCACAACTGCTTTATACCTACCCATCATTATTTCTAACATTTTTACTTCATTTTCATGGGTGCACTTAAGCTTGCAAACCTAAATAAAATTTTCTTTCAAAACATAAAAACTATCTAAATCTAACCTTATTTCATCCGAGGGCCCAAATTAAAATGTTTAGCTCCTTATTTATTCTTTAACTATCTACTGATATGTCAAGTTTAAACAGTTTGACATATCTTTATTCTCTATCTAGAACATGAAATTTTAAAGCTTGAAAAATTAAGATTAAACTGTTTAACTGATCATGGATTATGGCATTTATTGACAATCTGCACATAATCATTATTCTTGGAGTACAAGTAAATAGTAGCGGCATTTTTACTTTCTCACTTTCATGTGTTTATTTTATCTCTTTTTCTTTTTCAGTCCATTCTTTTTCTAAGTCCTTCTTCTTTCTTTTAGGACTTTACCCTCTTTTCATTTTTTATTATTTTCAAATATCGGAAAACAACTTGCAGAAATAAATGTATGTACATATTTACAAGACTATCAAATTCAATTCAAAAATTATGAACCATATTATTATAGGACCCTAATAGTGGCTCCACATGGGGATGGAATTTTCTGCTGAAATGTCAAGAACTTTATGACTAGTAGCCTTTGAATTTTGACTGTGAAGACCCTATAACTATCTTCTGATCTCTGCAATGATTCATACTTATGATATTTTACATTTCAAAGCTTAGGGCCTTGTCTCTAGTCTTAAACTTTGTTAGGAAAACATCCAATCCAATATTAAATCTTCAATGTATATGTACAATGATCAAAGTAAATAGAAATAACTATTTTTTATCTCAGAGGAGTATTACTCCTTCAACATTCTATCATTTACTGGTCAATCTAGCATAGTTGATCCATCCATTTCTTTTAGGTAGAAAGCATTGTTGCCTCTATAACCATAAATAACATAAGGTCCTTTCCATAGAAAATCAAATTTTCCATGTTTACCTTTGTCTTCTCTTCTTGAATCCCATTTTAGCACTTTATCTCCAATGTAGAAATCATCTTCTTTAGTATTTTTGTCAAAAAATATCTTTATCTTATCTTGGATAACTTGAGACTTAATGAAAAACTCTTCTCTTGTTTGTTGCAAGTTAATGGTTTGATTTATCCTTCTTTGACTTTCATTTGCCTCAACTTGTAATTCTTGGATAATCTTCATTACTAGTACTCCTAAGGAGGATGGAAAAACAACATCCATTCCATAAACAAGTTGGTAAGGGGATGTAGCAATATATTTTTTAGTTGTAAGTCTATCTACCCATAAGGCATTGACTAAATTCTTGTTCCAAATCTTTTTGTTATCTTCCAATAACTTTTTGATGATGTTTACAATGCTCTTATTTGAAGATTTAGCTAGGCCATTTCCTTGTGGGTAATATGTAGTAAAATGTCCTAGAGTAATGTGATATTTATCGCAAAATTCAATCATCTTTTTAGATTTTAATGGTGTTGCATTGTTAGTAATTATCTTTTGGGGAAATCCAAATATTGAAAGTATGTTGCTTTCTAAAAAAGAGATAATGATAGTCTCTGTGGCTTGCCTAGAGGGCATGGCTTCAATCCACTTGGTAAAATAATCAGTGGCTGTCAAAATCCACTTGTGTTGGGATGATTATGGGGGGTGAATTTCTCCAATAAAGTCAAGGCCCCATTTTTGAAATGGAATTCTAGTTGATATTAGTTTTAAGGGCAGGGGTAACATTTGTTTCTTACCCTCAAATATTTGACACTTATGACAGAAGGTCACATACCTTTTAACATCTACAAACAAAGTAGGCCAGTAAAAACCAAGTCTCACGATTTTTTCTGTAGTAGTGTTCCAGTAGAGATGTCCTCCACAATCACCCGCATGAAATTCTTGTAATAATTTATCAGCTTCTTCTTTTAACAAACAATTTAATAAAATCCCACCATCATCTTTCCAAAAAATATATTGTCTAAAATACAAAATCTTACTTCTTTAAGCTTTAGAAATATTTCTTTTTTTTTTGATAAACCAGGAGGAGCTTGTAATTTTAGTAATACAAATATGATATCTCCATACCATGGTGAGTCTGAAAAGGCTTCACTGATATCTAGAGTCGCCATCTCTTCCTGATCATCTACTTGGGCAATAAAATTTATGTCTAGAGAATGACAATTTGATTCAGCCATAATTTTAGTTAAACCTTGAAATTTTATCAGTTTTGTGGGTTTTATCTATATGTCATATTCTAAGATAGTGGTAATCCACTTGTGTCTTATTCCATCAAGACCATCATGAGTAATAATCTCTTTTACTATAGCATTTGGCACATAGGCAATGATGTGAGAATAGAGAATGTATACTCTGAAATATTTAATCACCTTTACCAAAGCTAGGGCCTGTTTTTCCATGATATTGTATTTCAAATTGGCATCTCTAAGTGTTTTTATAAAGAAATCTATGGGTTGTTCATAACCCTGGTCATTTTTCTATAGTAAAACTGTAGCAATGGTGTTCTCTAAAGAAAATTAAAAAATGATGAATTTTTTTTTGAAATCGGGACTTATAAGGATTGGAGTTTTGGTTAAGGCCTGTTTGACAGATTCAAAAGATTTTTTGGCCTCAACAGTCCATTTAAGAACTGAATCCTTTTTCAACATATTATTTAATTCTCTAATTATCTCAACTAAATTGGATATGAATCTTCTTAAAAAGTTAATCTTACCGAGAAAGGCTTGTAACTCTTTTATGTTTCTTGGTGGATTGATGTTAAGAATTTCTTGTATTATTGTAGGATCTATTCTAATTCCTTCCTTAGAAATTATGTGTCCTAGTAACTTGTCTTCTTCTTATCCAAATAAGGTTTTCTTAGGATTTAATAAGATGCCAAAATTTCTGCATTTTATAAAGACTTGTCTAAGATGATCTAAGTGTTCATAATGAGTCTTAGAAATACAGTTATGTCATATAATTAAATTACCAAGAATTCATGAATTTCCTTTACAAATGCTATATCCATAGCTCTTTCAAAGGTTTCCCCTACATTCATGAAACCAAAAGGCATTTTTACATACATTAAAGTGCCCCAAGGAGTAGTAAAATATGTTTTGGCCTAGTCCTCTGGTTGGACTAAAATCTGGTCGTATCCTGAAAATCCATCTAAAAGAGAAATCCTAGAATATCCAACTACCCTTTGTAAAATATGATCCATTTTTGGTAAAATATACTTTATTTAGATTCCCAAAGTCAACACATAATCTAATCTCTCCTATCTTTTTTCTAGTTGCAACTAGGTTAGAAACCCAATCAAAATATCTTATTGGTGCAATTATCTGTGAATCATACATTCTTTTAACTTATTTTTTTATTAAGGGAACCAAAGCAGGGTTGATCGTCCTTAACTTTTATCTAAAGGGCTTTTAATCTTCTTTTATAGGAATTTTGTGTTGAATTATGTTGGCGTCATAGGATTTTAGGTCCTCATAACTCCAAGAAAAAACATCTTGGAATTCCTCAATGTCAGATCTGAGTGGCTCCATTTCGGGTTTTCTAGTAACATCATTTGAGTCAAATAAATCCTATAAAGGAGTTAAACCTTTTGGTAAGAAATTATCTTTCAGATTCAATATATCAGATTCTTCATCAGTTATCTCGTCAATTTCTACTCTCTCTAATTTATCTATATCTCATTCACTAAATGTAGTTGGTCTAGCAAACTTTACTTTATTTACATCTAATTTATTCAAATCAATTTCACTATCTAAATCTTGATCTATGTTACAATCAGTGCCTATTTTATAGTTTTGAAATTCACCTTCAGTATTCATAAAATGATAATTTTTTTGGTCGTCTGAAAAAATCTACCAATATTTGAGGTTTTATAGAATTATTGGTGTGTGTTTTACTTCTGTAGTGTACATATGATTGGGATGAAAAGGTAAATTACAAGTACTAGAAAAGTTTGCTAAAGAGTGTGCTTGTAATTTTTTACTTCTTGGCATTGCAGAGAAATTACATTCCAATAAATCATCAATCAAATATAGTAGAGTCTCTTTATATCAACCTAATCGAGGATTGTAAACAGAATATTCACCATTAATTTTTCTTACAGTTAACTTTGAATATCCCATTATTTCTATTCTTTTACCTCCTAAATTTCTGATAATCTAGAGTCCTAAAATGAGGGCTTCATACTCAACTGTATTTTTGGTGCATTTGAATTCAGTCTGAAAGCATGGCCTTCTACATGATTTCTCTCTATATTAGTTATCCACACTCCTTCTCCTGCTCCTAACTTGTTTACTGAGCCATCAAAATCTAAATGCCATAAAGATTAATGAAATATATAATCATTATTTTGTGTTTTCTTTTACTCCTTTAGTTCAATCTTGATTTCATTATCAGTTTCAACATTACATAGGATGAATGAATCTAGCTTAGTAGGTGTAGTGTAAATTGGGTAATTTATTGACCTTTCAGCACTACTTACCATATATTTCATTAATGTTTCCCTATATAACTTCATATCTTGACCAAAAAATGATATAGTAGCATAAGACATGTCCAATTGTAGAGATCCTTGTAAATTTGGTCCCCATTAGTGAGATAATAACATTCCATATTTGGTTGGGATATAAGCTACTAAAATGTCCACAAGTATACTCTTACTAGGATATTGAACTAATGTTACACATAAATCTTTCGTTAAACCTAGGCATTTTAGTTTACTAGAATAAAATGAAAATAAATCTTTGTAAGGCCTTGTAATATCTAAATTCAGCATTTCCATTATAGCTTTGGGCATTAAATTATGTGAAGCTCCTGAATCTAACATTTTGTTGTGTAAAACTTGATCATGAATAGTTAAATTGATGTAAAATGGTGGAACTGATCCATCTTGATGCTTTCCATTTACATCAGGGCCAAAAATCAAATTTGGTTCATCATCATTCAAGTTTATATAGTCTTCTCCATCATTTATGTTTAATGTTTCAGTGATGGTTGATTTATACAAATCATGTTTAACCAAATCTGTCAAAGGAATTGGTATCTTGAACTTTGCAATTTTAGTCTGTATATCGAACGAAGGTTGAGATTTACTTATTTTAATTAACTTTTTTTTGGTAATTCTAGTTTGTGTTGGTTTATCTTATTTTTCGATAGTTATATTTTCATTTTATGTTTCAGTTTTAGGTGTTTTACTACTCTTTTCTTTCTTTTCAAGGGTAGTTTCTGAAGCAGTAGATGTTTTTTTAGATTTAGAACTGTCAGAATTTGTTTTTTTAGTGGCAACTTTTGGATCTGTCGTTTTGGATCAGCAGTGGATGTTGTAGGATCTAAGTTTGATGTTTTAACATAATTGGGTGATTTTGCAACAACAGATTTTTGTGAATCTTTTGTAGTTTGAGAAACTTCATCTGTTATGTCAACAATATTTGGACTTGGTGAAATTTTGGGGCTGGAAACTTTGTGGGATGAACTAGAGTTTTTCCTATTTTCCCTAGGGAGAATTTGTAGAACTTTTGTTGTTGGGGCTTCTAGTGTTTTCTTATTTTCAATCTGTGTTGTTTTTTTAGTAGAAGATTCAGTATTTTTCTTACTCCTAAGGTTATATTGCTTATGGGCTTCGTTTATGGAAAAACCATAACCTTGTTTAGAATCGAATGATTCACCGGAATCTAATTGGAGTTGTTGGAGTTAAAATAACTCTTCATCTTCCTGTGTGAGAAAGGTATTGTTATTATCATCTATTCCCATTATATTTATGGTGTCCTCATTCTCAACATTATTTTGAGAAATTTTAACATAGTTCTCCTAAAATGGGGGTCTTATTATCTGATCTGGGGCTGATTCTTTTGATTTTCCTGAATTTTCATTTTTCCTAAAGTTGGGATTTCTGATTTGTTGTTGATTATCCCATTGAGGTCTTATTTATATGTTATCTAACCTATCTATCATTCTCTCTAAATTCTTAGCTAACATATCTATTTTTGTGTCTAAACCAGAGGCTTCTTCTTTCATGGTTACTCTCCTCTCATTTTTTAATTTAGACTTTTTAGCTAAAATGTTTACTTCTACTCCTACAACATCTATTTCCATTCTTTCTAAGGTTTCTGCATTTATTTATCTTAACTGATATGCCATGGCAGCATCAAATCCACCTAGGAATTTAAGCAAGACAGAGTCAGGAGTGGGTTTTAGATTTACAGGAATTGAATTGTAAACACTGTTATATCTAGTTCGGTAGTCTTGTATTGATTCATTGGGAGCTATTTTCATTGCATCAAACTCATACAATATTTGGAGGGGATTTTTCTTCTTTTCCCATTTATTTAAAAATAATCTATGGGAAATAGCTAAATCAAATATACTACCAGCAGTAAGGCATTTAAACCATTTCTTGACTTCTCCTGTTAATGTTTGTGCAAACAACCTCATCTGTACATCTGAATCATCTATTTCATGGAGTTCAAAGTAGTCTGTCATTTTTCTTATGTGTTGTTGTGGAGTGTATTGTGTAGTAGAATCAAATTGTGGTATCTTAATTTGGTAGTCCTGAGGCATGTCATGAAGTTGTCCTGGAAGAACTAGGGGAGCATACGTGGCAGCCATAGCTTGAATTTTAGCTTGGCTTGGGGGTAGATTGATTATGCTTAGGCCTGAACTGGAAGGAGTAACTGATGTAGTAATAGAAGTAACTAATGAAACTGATATATAGGATGCTGAACTAGAAAAATTAGTGAAGGAACTAAAAGATGAAGTGGAAGTACTAGGGAATGAAACTGGAATATATGAGGAACTAGTATAAAATGAGAATGATGTGTTTGAAAAAGTAGAAGGTAAACTAGTGGAGGAAATGGATGTAGGGGATGAAGGAAATAAAATTCTAGGCTGTAACGGTAATCTAGAGATAAATGAATCTGTAGACTATAAGGTAGTGGAAACTATAGATGAGGTAGTGGTATCTAAATGAGGAATAGAAGGTTCAAATGAGCAAGCTAACAATTGAGCTAATTCAATAGCTTCATCGATTTCTAAGGATAGTAGCATTAATTTCTTCAAGTTTTTCTTGATTTATAAATTTCTTTAATTCAAAATCTACAGTAATATTTTTTTTCTTTGTTTCCAAAAATGAAATGAAAATAGGGTCTAAAACAACAATACTTACATTATTTTCATATTTTCTTCTGAATAAAAAATTTTCAAATTTCAAATCAAACTCTATATCTTGCAGACTTACTAACTCTTGTGGTAATGAATTGGATATTATTAATGGAACTGTAGCATCTAAATCTAATATCTATTTTTTCTTTTTCCCAATTTTGTCTGTGTTATCTATTATAACAATAGGTTTAGGATCCAGGTTAGACATGGTATAGTAAATCTTCCTAGAAGCCAAAATTACATTCTTTAATACTCACAACTTGTCAAACAATATTAAAGGAAAAAGGATGATAAAATGATTTCCTTTAAGATCCATTTTACAACTAAGGATTGGTTAATTCCCTAGTGGAGTCACCAGTATGTTATCACTCTAGTATTTCTGTAAGTTGTGAGATTTTGATTTATAGTTGAAAGAACCCTTGAGGTAACCACAAACCAACTTTTAAACTCTAGGATCTAGCCTTCCTAGGGTTCAGAGGGGGCTCTCTCTATAAAATTTAACTTTGTTTGATTATAAAATATTACGCTAGTTATGAATGTGCAATTTCGTTTTGGATTGTTTGATTTGGTGGGAAAAATAACTTGATGAGATGGATAATGGGAAATTTGCTTCTCCATTGGGCTGAGGAGTCAAAAGTCAAGCAAACAGAGGTAGGATCAAGGTCAAAAAGTCAAATGTTTTCAGGGTGAGCTAGATAACGCTTTGAAGATATTGGAAGTATATTTGGTGAGGTGATATGATCGGGATAAAGAGAAATGAAGGGTTCTTTGATCTGGAAAAGAGAATTAGTAGGAAGAGGTCAAACGAAAGAGGAATAAATTAAGGTTTCCCTACTCTAGAAATCAACAGAAAATATAGAAATGATAAACAGTAAAGACGGGGTGCTTTTGACAAATCTTGAAGTAATACTCCTATTTATTCATTCAAATTTGGAAGACATATATAGAATAATGAAACAAAGAAGACAAATAATGACAAGTATAAAATACTTCACTTCAATATCTCATCACATGAATCCTAAAATATGATGTTAATTGGTTGAATCCAACCTGCTACTCAAATTTGAAACACAAAATCCTTCAAGTACAACAAAAATTACTATTGAAATCTTCAGCAATTTATTCCACAATAATACTTCTAAAGATGAAGTATTTATAAAATATAGTTTACAAAATATCCTAGAATTTTTCTACGAATTATCTAAGGAAAATACAAATATCTTTACAACAAAATAGAGACAATTGCTTAACAAATCAGCAAGTTGTCGTATTGATCCAAATAAAATAGAAACTGATTGTGGATAAGGTGCAGTTGGCTGCCTTGGTGTCCTCTTGGCTGGCCAATATATTTTAATTCTTTTTTTAAATATTATCTTCAATATCTTATACTTTTTCACTCTGATTCCCTTTAATCTGATACTCTTTAATCTCTAATACTCTTTAAATCTATAAAAAAAAAATTATGGCAGTAATAAATCTATTTTCAGTGAATATCAGCCAACTATTTTCTTCATCTTATCTACTTTTTACTTTCACAGTGAATCTATAAGTGATTTCCAAGCTTCCTCATTTCGAATTTGTATCTTCTTTAACTTCCTAAAATTCTCATCTGCCTCAGTATATCTATAAAAATTTTCTTTTATGACAAACAAGGGTCTCATCTCATGTTGCAGATAGAATAAATCTTCAAAGCTTCTGAGTAAGACCTTCCTTGCTGCAGTGCCTTGTCCACCTATTTTTTAAACTTGCCCTTTTTCATATTCTATAGTCTTCATATTGTAATCTTCTTGAGGCATTAATTTTTCATTGATGACCAAAATATTAAGAAAATGTTTTTTCCTCAAGTTTTCAAATTTAACCATAAACTTGGTTATGGCTATGTTCATCCTCTCACATTTTTCTACAAGTAGTTTCATTAGATTCTTCTTTGAGCTGACTTTATTTATTTCAAGGATTGTCTATATTCTATCAGTTATTTGTATTTTTTCCAACTCCTTCCTATTTTTGTTGTTGAGAAACTTGATCAATTCTATGGCTTGCTGAGGTTTAGTACCTAGCTCATCTTTTGTTTTCTGAATTTCTGCTAGTACTGCCTTCAGTAAATCTCTTTGTTCAAAAGTTACCTGAATTGATGGCCACACATCGTTGATGGCTTCAATGATTTTGTTCCATAAATAGTTTTTCACATATGAAATTGGCTCCTTTAAGGTTAATTGCTTTTGTAACTTCTTCAGTTCTTCATTTAACATATTAGCCCTTTGCTCATGATTTTTAGCATTTATTTGAGCTAAATTGTTTGTATTTTCAAGGTTATCAGTCATCTTTTTCAATCTATTAATCTCACTTGTCTGAAGTGACATTTCTTCCATGGATTTTACAAGTTTACTGGCCTTATCTGTGGGTTGAGCTGTGGTAGTGGATGACTTTATAGCTGATGTTTTAGATGATGTTACTGTTGCTGCAATAGCCAGTGGTTCTTTGGGTGCCAACTCTTCTGCTAGAGTTGAAGGCATAGTTTTATTAACCATAGGAATAAGTGTGGGAGTTTCCTGAGCTTTTGTTGTTTCTCTTTCATGGAAAAGTTTGTCCATTTGAGTCTCCATTTCTTTGATCTATCCTGCTAACTAAAAAATTAAGTTCATCATATCATCCTTTGTATTTTGTTCTTGTATAATTTCCTTAGCTTTAGGATGTTCAGTTGATGGAAGTTTAAGATCTTTCCTCAATGCTGCAATGTCCTCAACTTTATTCTTCACTAACTGCTCTGCTGCTTTCACATTTTCAGGATCATATCCAACTTGCAGGACCAAGTCTTCTAAAGACTTAATCCTTAAGTCTTTAGCATATATTCAGGCTTTATCAACCTTCATTTGATCTTTCATGTTTTTTATTGTGTTCTAAATTTTTTGAACACTCATAGCTTTCGTTGTAATAGTATAATACAACATCTGTAAACTCTGTCTATAAAATTCTATTTGATCAAGTGCATGAATTTTCTCTATTTGTACTTTTAGATCAACCTTTTTGTAGTCTGTAACTGCCTTTGGGGTCTTCACCGTAGGTTGTAACACTGACATGATCAAATTTTTATTTGAGTAATCAAAGGCAGATAAAAGTCTTTTTTGTACACTTGGTGTTTTCTTCAAATATTGAGAGTAAATCTCATTTATTATTTGTTCATTCTTTGACTTTATTTGCTTTTATTTTTCTCTTATATCAAGATCCTTTTCCTATGATGTCTGTGAAGATGAACCCTCCATGTTCTGTTGTTTCTCTATAAACTGTGCATTTGAACTATCCATATTTTCTTTATTCAAATTCTCTGTAACTTGCTCATTTTTTATGACTATAGTAGCATCTTTATTTTTTACTAGGGAATCTGTGTCTTCAACCTCAATAGTCACTTTATCTTTGTCAACTAAGTCTATCTTAGGCTTTTTATTACATCTTAATTTGAACCTAGTCCCCGTAGTGGTCTCTGCAACATAAGAACCTTCTTCTTTGATTCTCTTGGTAGTTTTTTCTATTTGATCTGGAGTTTGTAAATTGTGACTAGTATCACCTTGCTTTATTGCATCTATTAAAGTATTTTTGATCCACTCAGTCTGATTGACATACTTCTCAATCCTTGGTTTTTTCTCATGTTAGTTTACACATAACCCTCATTTTACTCAATATTCTTTGTGGATCATAGTTCCAGGATACATTCTCTTCAAATATATATTCTAATAACTATTTGGGTGCTTCTATCTCTTCATCTGTATGATTACAAATGAATGGTCCCACTTTATTTTTCAACTTAAAATGTGTTTTCTTCTTTTCTACAATAAAGTTGATTGAATTAGAATTTAATTTTTTCCTGATGTATTCCAAGGCAAAACCCCTCATTGGTACATATTTGAGTAATTTGTATGGCAACAGGTTAGAGCCAAAAACTCTGATCTCTATGTTTTTTTCATAAAAATACCAATATCCACTCTTGGTATGCTCTGATAGCTGTAGGATTTTCTTCATTTCACCATTAATCTGTGGCTCTTCAATGTTGGTTAACATATTTATCAATGGATGAACAAAGAAATCTAAAAATTATAAAAAAAGTAAGCTTTATAGACTCTTTCCTAATTAAAGATGTCCAAAAAATACTGAAAGTGGGTTTCCTTCAATGTCAAGCTTTTGGTGGGTTACTGGAAAATTATCTGCTTGAAAGTATGAAAACATATGGAAGAGAAAGGATGTGTATCTAAACACTCCTTCAGTTGGAAATTTAATCAGTTTTTCATGGATATTGTCAGCAATGTACCCAACATAATTGAATATAACAGATGGAGGTTGTCGTATTGTGAAAGTAGATAAGAAACCTAGGATGGATTCATCTCTATGCTCATCTGTGAAGTATATTAGGATATAAGATAACATAGAAATGACATGCCTTGACCATTCCGGAATTTTTGAGGTGGAATATGAAGGATTTATTTGAGGAATTTCCACATGTAAGGGCATGAATATTTGGAAGATTTGGAATATTCTGGGAAAATCAAGGCCAATATACAACTTGGTAAGAGCTTCTATGGAAAAAGGAACTACTTGAGGATCAGGCTTGAGCTGTAACATTTGATTTATGGACTCAGCAGTAATGGTAAAAAGTAATTCTCTGTTTGCATTTACTATGGATCTTTGTTTAGGCACATAATAATTTTTACACAACCTAATTATCTTTGGGCATGCATGAGTGACTGGAAGAACATATTTGGGCAAGTTTGATTCCCAAATTTGGACTTCTTCCACTTGATCTAAAGAATTTTCATAGCTCTAGTTATGAATTTATAACATATTAAATTCTACAATGGGGTTCACAATGATGGAAGTCTTGTAAGATGCATCTTGAGTAGATTTAGGCATTTTTAGGCTTTTCTGATCAATTTTGTAAAATTAAATAGTTTACAGAAGTATTTTTTGACTTTGACAGGGGTTCTTGGATTAAAAAAGGCAGAATATGGTTATTTTCTAGGATTACCGTTCAATTTTTACTTCCATATGTATTTTATACTCTCACTATTTAGCAAACAAGAAACTGGGGTTTCTTAGGCTTTTTGAATGCATAATTGGACTAAAAAATTGTTTGAAATGAAGCACAAAGGTTCAAGCTACCTTCAGAGGATTTATAGGCTTTCATTAGAGTTTTAAACAGTCTTTAAAAACTATATAAACTCAATATTTTCCATTTAAAACTGTGTGTAGTCTAAAATAGGGTTTTGTAAAAAAATTGACAATATTTCGCTTATTTTTGGACCTTTTTTCATAGGCTTTCTTGGAAAAATTTAAGTTCTAACTGTATTTTTCCTTTATCAAGGTTCTTTCAAACTAATAATAGGCTCAATTTCTCGAAAAACAGCTGTTTTATGGAGGTATGGGTATTTGAAAATGTCTCTGGGGCATTTGATAGTTTCCTGGTATCTTTTCTGGGTTTTGAAGTAATTTGGGACTTCTCGGCAATCTTCAATGGTAATAGGCGGGATTTTCACTGATTCGGGGCATAGAAATCGTGCAATGGCTTCTTTCTTTGAGTTAGAATAGCAAATACAATTGATAGTGTAGAAAAGTGGATACAAAGGTGTGATTTTAGGGCTTATTGGGTAATTTAGGGTTGAATTATGCCTGCAATAAATGGCAATCAAGTTACGAAAATAGGTAGTTTTCAGGCTTCAAAGGGAAGAAACCATAGCTGGTTATTGTGCTTGTTTCTAGCGGTAAGCAGTTTCAAATGAATCTGATGTGATCCAATAAACATAAGCCACGTGGAGGAGGGAGAAAAAGGCAAAACAACCTATTTCGAATAGGAATGAGAAATTTAACATCGTGCAACTTCATTTGCGATATTGGATTTCATTCATTGGATTTTGGAGCTCGATTGCGAACAATCATGTTTTATTTTGGAGGTTGCATTGAGATCCAGATCAGTAGGTCCCAGGTTTATCAATATGGTGGAATGGGTTTTTAACTTTATAAATAAATATTTATTAAAGTTAAAACCTTGTTTTATATGATAGCGGAGGGGTAATGTCATATATGTGATTTTTATTAAAATATTTAACAAAATTTTCAACTAATAACGTTGGCACGGGTACTAATATTTATATGGTATATAAACCTTTGACAAGTGTTTAAGAACCATAGGGGGGTGAGATATATATTGGTATTTCGATATGTTTAAACCTATGGGGTAATGGGTGGGGACTATTTCATCATGTGGGATATATTATCATAGGTTTAAAATTTAAATAGAAGGGTTTTGGGGTTATTTAAGTATAAAGGATTAAATAATATCCAGGAAGGGTATAGAATAGGGAGTTCGAATAATATAAGTTATAAATTAATATGAAAGTAAAGGTGCAATGTAGTAAATGAATTTAAAATACAGAATTTAAAACTAAGTAAAGTGTAAAGATAGACAACTAAGCATAGTTTTTCCCATTATTGTTTTTCACACTTAAACTTAGGATAAATGTATTTTGTGGGTTTTTTGAGTGTTTTTCAACGAATATGAAATTAATTATGTAGGGTTTTTACTTTTACTAAGAAAAAATGTGTTTTTACTTAGGAAAAAGGGATCATAATCATGGATGAGGCTGAAACTGTTGATGAAATGAGTTTTATGTAGGGAATTCAATAATTTTAACCAATCAGTTATCGAGGCTTGGGTCCCATCCCAAAAAAGGTCAGAGAAATGCTCGGAGCCTCTTTTAACTGAAGGTTTCGAATACTGGATGATTGCGGGGAAAGAAAATTAGTAACTTCTACCCGATGATGCTTTATTACATGTCTTTGCACAACTTCTTTCTACCTACCCATAATTATTTCTAACATTGTTACTTCATTTTCATGGGTGCATTTAAGCTTGCAACCCTAAATCAATTTTTCTTTCAAAACATAAAAAATATCTAAATCTTCCTTTATTTCATCCGAGGGCTCGGATTAAACTGTTGAGTTCCTTATTTATTCTCTAACTATGTACTCATATATCAAGTTTAAATTGTTTGACATATCTTTATTCTCTATCTAAAACATGAAATTTTAAAGCATGAAAGTTAAAATTAAATTGTTTAACTTATCATGGATTATGAATTCATTGAAAATCTACACATATTCATTATTTTTACAGTACAAGTAAATAGTAGTAAAATTTTGACTTGCTCACTTTCATGTATTTATTTTATATTTTTTTACTTTTGGTGTCCATTATTTTTCAAAGTCCCTTGATCTTTCTTTTAGGACTTTACCTTCTTTTCATTTTTTATTATTTTCAAATATGGGAAAACAACCCGCGGAAAGAAAGGTATGTACATATTTACAAGACTATCAAAGTCAATTCAAAAATTATGAACCCTATTATTATAAGACCCTAACGCCCCCTACAGTAATTCTATTGGTTTAAGAAAATAAAATTTACCAACCATCACCTACTTCATTAATTGAAAAATCTAAGTGAGAATCTATCTACTAAATCATCTTAGGATAACAAATGAAGGAATCCATAAAACCATAGCAATCTATATGCAGGAAAAGCCATAAATTCTAGAAGAAATACTTTTGTAACCAACAACACCATATTTGACACCACCAAAAAATACAGTTTTACCATTTCTATGAAATTAGTCTACACTTAAAACTTCCAAATATGTCACCTGAAGTTTCTTCACCCTCCTCATTTTCCTCCACGATATGTTTTATTTTTTTCTGGACTGCATCTTTGAGAATCAAGTCATATTATAATTTTGTTTCCAACACAAAATCCCCCAATGAAAATGTATACAATACCCCTCCAATTATTGAATTGGATATATTTCCTCTGACCAAAATGACTCCCATCCCTTTTAGAAATATGCCTTGCCCCCGATATGAAGAAAATTGTTTTGATATTTACCCTCCTAGAAAATCATTTTAGTTACAGTTACTCCTAAAGAAATAACCTCCCCCATATATTTATATAACCTTGACTACCATATGTCTCACAACATTGGGCTTAGGATTATATTGGAAATAATCATTAAAAATATCAAGATAATACATTCCATAAGATTTTTAATATCCATTATGGGATGCAAAAAAAAAAAAAGATACATTCTACCACCACAGATTTGTCTTCTCTCTATAATCGAAGAACCTATATATCAAAAAATCATTACAATAATATCAACTGAATATGTAAGGGGAGATGGTGTTGTTGTTGATGACTTTCAAGAGATCCAACAATAAACAATTCCTACTTCCTACATAATACATTCAAAAATCCATATTAATACTCTCATAGAAACATTATATATCCATCAATATGTCACTCAAGGCCCAAGAACTAACCACTATTCGTCACTACTAGGAGAAAACCCATCAGTTTGCTCCAAAGGTGAATGATTACTTCACCAATGAATTTGGTTATGGTATGGATCAGAAGAAGCTTGATCGAGGATTAATAAGCATAGGCAAAGCCATAGTAGAACCCAATATGCTTATTATGGAGAGTTCTAGATTAAGTACTATTGGTATGCTTCAAAAGTCAAATGGAAGGGCATAAAAAAGGTGGAGTATTAAAGCATGTACCAAGGTAACAAAAAAAAAAGAAAATTTTAATCTCAGCTATTAGATCCCCTTGGTTCTTCCCTTTGCATGTCAATTTTATTTTTTTTTCCTAAGGAGCTGGCAGCATCAAGAAAAGAAAAGAATGGTTTGTGACAAGAGGGTTCTCCTTGTAAGAGGGAGTTGCAATACCAAAAGGACGTGCTCACATGATAAATATAGAAACAGTATCAAAGGGAGTTTGTCACATTACAAAGGGAGAAAAAATGGCTGGAGGACATGCTCACGTGAAAAAGGCAGAAACAACAGTAGGACAATTTGATTCCATGACAGAGCGAGTAGTAAGGACTACCACAAGAAGACTACTTCAAGTGCCATAAGGACATGGTCACGCCACTTTATCTAAGATATAATGTTGAGGGGAGTAGGAGAGCTCAAGTACATATCAATAGGTGAGAATATTGTCGACATACTCTGAATATGAGCTTAGCGTGATGATCAATGACTCACTCATTATAATTTAATGATGAGGTATTTGCAGGATTGGGCTCACCATCTCCTGAAGCCATAAAGGACATTCATAGAGTCATAAATTATTTTTACCAAGAGGAAATGAATACATTCACCTTTAAATCCGGAAGGAATTGACTATTTCATAAATGACTCTGACTAGAAAGTTGAAAAGTACGATGTAGTTACACAGAAAACTTATAGGATGCATTGACTTCTGAAGCTGGGACTTTGTTAGGTCGACTAGAGGTGAATGTCTTAGGGATATTATAATATTGGATGGATATTCCCCTTAGATGTCAGAAAGACTAGGCTTCTGGAAGTACTTATCTATGTCAACCAAATGATATTGATGTAATTCACCTTAAGATCCATAAGGACTTGGCTAGTTCATAAAGGAATTTAACCAGAAAGGTGAACGGTTGAAAGGAAAATTCTATCCCAAGAAACTAGAAAACTTTGATGCCTAGGCTAATTCATGACCAGAGGACATTGATTCATTTTCTTAAATAGCCATAAATTACTATGGCCAACCCTTGATATATAAGGAGTTACATTTCCCAATCTAGAATGGAGTTATTTTATAGACATGCATCAACATGAGAATCTCCAAAACTCTTCTTGAGGAAGGAGAAATTTTAGTTAAAGGAGACTGTTACACAGTAATTTGTCACCGTCCTTACCATTCCCCATCCCGCACAATGGAGGACCCATTCTGTGACCTGTGAACATTGTCATGCCTTGAAATCATCATCAATGCATCCCTCTGAACATGAGCTTCATTTGCCCTTGAGACATCTCCTTGCAAAAGTCATGAAAAATAGCCCTTTTGGCATTGGCGCGGGCAGTCAGTTCAGCACTCGCGCCAATGGAGAAATTACTATAAAGGGGTCGCGCCACTTGGCGCTCTGTCATAGAGCCGTAGTCGCGCCACCCAATTTGGGAGTTGTTTTTTAAATAAGGATGGCGGAAGTTGAGTTCTAACAAATTCACAAACCATCGCCTATCTTGAGTTGGGAGGTTGGCTGCAGGAGTTCTATGGAGGGAAGTGGTTTTTCCACCTCCCATGGAACCCTCCTTGTTGATAGGGCCAATCCCATAATAATAGGGATCCCAAATCCTCCTTCCCCATCTATAAAAGCTTGCTCAAATCAATGGCAAGCTAGTCTTGAAGTGCCTAAGCTCTGAATCTCCATATTCCCAAGAGCCTTTGTGTTGTAAAGCACCCTCTCTTCCCCTTAGGGCTGACTCAAGTAAGGAGACCATTGTCACGAGACTCCGGAGAGGTTTTCCCTTTCCTTGGTGAGCTTTGCGAGACGTGGACTACTGGAAACCCGTCCGAAGGAGACCGCGACGTCAGAACTTGGTTGTAATCTTTCTTCGTTGGTTATTTAATAGATGATTATGATTATGGTTCCACTCCATTTTCCATCATGTTAATGCGAGTAATGTCCTTTATGACTGATGTTTAGTTACGTATGCTGGTTTCTATGCTTGTATCTGTTCGTTTCTTCTATGTGCAGGTGTTCATCCGCGGAGATCGTGGAGGGATTGTGATCTGCCGAGGCTGAGGAACGGGGACGCTTCTTCTTCAGATCCTAGCGTTGGAATCCAGGTAGGCTTCTATCTCCAGCCTTTTCATTCGTAATTAGGAACCTACGTCATGACATTGTTTGTTTGTTGCTAGACCCCTGCTGGGCTAGTAGGGATCGCCTCTGTCCGCAGAGGGGATTTACCTCCTCAACAAATTGGCGACTCCGCTGGGGATCTAGCTTGTTGTTTGATTTGTAAACTTTAGACGGAGCCTGAAGTACAGCCAGATAGCCTTCGAAACGCTTCTGCCTTGCATTAGCGGAGTAGATCAACGCTACTTCAGTCAATCTCCGGTTTGGTTTACGGACTGAACGACTTGGAGTCTTTGTCTTGCCTTGCCGTTTGTATCTTGCTTTTCCTTGCTTGATGAACCTTCTGGGTTGGATTTTTTGTGTGTTCTTGCTTCTTGGATTGCTTAGCCTGCATTGGTCGGTTTCTGGAGTAGCTTATTTTTAATTTTTGCTGAGAAACTCGACTGGCGCGGTTTTTAACCCGACAGTCGCGCCACTTGGCGCATGTTGCCTTTGTACAACCCGCGCCAATCGCCTTCTGGCGCCAGTTTCACTCTTACAGTCGCGCCACCCTTGTAAGTTTTTTGAGTTTTCTCATTTCTGAGCTCTCTGAGGTTGATCAGTGTTTTTCTTCTTGATTTTCCAACTGCCTGAGTGTGTTGGAGTCTTGTTTGGCTGCGAATTCACCCCTGTCCTTTGGTTGTTTGCTTCTATCTACCGATTTCACGTTTTAAGCCCTAGGTCATCTAGTGGCTTGGTGTATCGAGCCCTCCTTGGGAGTTTTGGTGTTTGGATTGTCCTGTCAACTATCTGATTGATTCTCCACATTCTCTGAGTAGTTGTTCATTGTTTCATTGCGATTTTTGGGTGATTGTTCGTTTCTTCATTCGAAACTCGTTTGGTCTTGCTCTGGACCTAGATCACACGGTCCATTGGAAGCTTTTGAGTCTTTTCTTCGCTTTGAGAGACTTTGGTCGATTTGGGGATCTGATTGCTTGTGTTGTTGAGTGAAATGTGTTTGCTTCGCTCTCTTGAATATCATTTCTCAAGTTGCTCCATTTGTTTTCAAGTTTGATTAGTGCATATTAGCCATTAAACATTGAAAATAAAAAAAAAAATCTCTTATGCTTTTGATTAGTGCAAATTGTAATCTTTTCCACATCGCTAGTGATTAGTGTTTTGAATGAAAATTTGTCAAGTTGCATTAGTTGCATTGTAGAGCTCATCGTTTGGTTTCCGTTCATTTCGTTTGTATAAAAGCTCTCAACTCTTCTCTAATTAGTTTTCATCGAACGAAATGTTGCACTGTGGCATATAGCTTTGCATTTAGGAGACACTACATACGATAGGGCCTTGAAATTGAAACTTAATTGAAGATCAACTGTAAAATTTATTCAATTAACCTAAGGCAGCATTGGAATTTAATGAAACATATTTAGAAGGTCTAGGCTAGAGACGTGTTCCGGCGTCGTTAAACCTAGCAGCTGTCGTTCACCTGTTGGCTTTAGACAGCACTAGTACGGACTTGTGCTCCCTGTACCGTCGCGTATATAAAGGGAGACCCCTATAGGTTTTCAATCCTTTATCCACAGGACGCCGAGTCTGCCACCCTATACCCGTGATACACCGAACACAGCATTCGGGGAGACTACCTGCACGTACGGAAAGTCCTTGGTCGATTTCTGTTTCATTTTTGAAACCAAGGTGTATATTGCAGTTCACGGATATTTGGTACACCCTTTGTGCCTAGTTTTTCCTGAGTAGTCATTCGGTCTTTTCTGACTCCCTAAACTTGAAAAGACCGTCAAGCGCTTGTCCTTTCACGCTTGTGTCAACTCTGAAAGAGATAGAGTCATATTTTTATCGTTTCTCGACTCTTGAAACATGAAATGGTAGAATTTCTTACTTTCCAATGTGGTAAAATTAATCGCCCATGATTTCACACCTATTTAGACATTGCTTGTTGACCGTTTGATCGTGTGTCTTAACTCATTTTCAGCCCGTGTGTGTGTGTGCCCCTTTTCTTCTAGTCTTTTGCCACGGTGGCGGAACCATCGGTTTCGTCTACTGGTAGTCCTTACACGGACGATTCTTCAGAAGCTTCTGAGCCTTCTGTTGAACCACAGCAGCCTGTTGTTTCCGAGTTTCCTGACGGGGGACCGGTTCTCGCCGAGCAACCCTTTGGAGGCCCAGTTGAGTTCAATTGGCCCTTTTCGGACCCTGTGTCTGAATTGAGATTAGGAGTTGATTTCCTTTCTCTTACATCGGGTTCACCGTTTGTTGCTGCTGTTTTTCCTCCTAGTCCTCGCCGTCTCTTGCGTGAGTTAATGGCAGGATCAACCATGAGTGATTCTGGTGAGGAAATTCCGGGGTCTGATGACTATCAGCGCATCCCTCGTAGATTGTTTGAGGGAGACGGTTCCGAGTTGGCTAACACATCATCAGCTAGTCCTTCTTTGCCACAGGGATACAGATCTCTGGGTCAGATCATTTCAGCTGCTGCCTCTATGGGGATATCATCTCCCGCGTCGAGACCAGCTGCCACTACACCCGGGGTGTCCCCTTCGACGCCCGTCACTTCTGTTCCCGTTCGGCCCACTGTTTGTGTGGCTGCCTCTTCTTCTGTTGTCTCAGCATCTGCTACTAGGGCTGGGCCAACTCCTAAAGATGTTTACCTAGCTACTGCTATACCGGAGAATATCTCTCCGGAGGAGTATCGGTTGTTTTTGCAGCAGCCGAACGCCGGAGCTGGACAAGTTCCCCAAGATCCTTATCGATCCTTCTTTTCGCACTATGCACAGGATGGCACTCCCGTGTATATGTTCCCAGGTCAGTTTGACGAGCATGGGGAGGTTTTGCGCCTTCCTGCTCCTGAGGCTTATTTATATGCTCAAGGTTTACCATACAACCAGGCTTACAACCCACAGGGACAACCCTTTCAGGGCCAACCTGCGGGCCAACCTGGCTATTTGTATGACCCACAGGGACAGCCTAATCAAGGCTACCCTGCGGGCTAGCAAGGGCCATTATACAATCCGCAAGGACCATATTATAGCACTGCTGGTCAACCTGCTCAACCTCAGCTAGGGTATCAACCGGGACAGGCCTATGGTCCTGGGGGGAAAATTCAGCCGTCTTTACCCATGCAACCGCAGTATCCTGCTGTTTCTAACGTTGCATATCAGCCAGGACCACCCTATGGTTCTGCTTCAGGTCAAACTGGTTTCCAGCAAACACCTGGTCCTGTTCCTCCACCAGGGCAACCGGCTCATCCGGTACAGCCCGGTGGTCCGCCTCCAGGCCATCCGACCCATTCGGCACAACCTGGGGCTCACTTACAACCAGGTCAGCCTGCGCAACCAACACCGCCTGGTCACCTGGGCCAGCCTGGTCATTCAGGCCAGCCCCCTCACTCGGGTCAACCTGTTCATTCAGGGCAGCCCTCTCATTCCGTTCACTCTGCTCAACAGCCTGTTCATTCAATGCCGCAGCCAAATCAACAGCTACGCCCTACGTACCAGGCTCTGCAGAGTTCCACTTATCAGCAGCCTACTCATCCTCAGAGTGGTTATTATCCTCATGGTCAGTCTCAACCGAACTATAACCACTCTGGAGGCTCTTAGTATCATCCTCCTCCACCCGGTTCCACCTACGCTCAGCAGCCAAATCAAAACGCTGCTTATACAGGGCAGACGCCTAATCAGGGCCCGAACCCTGGTTATCAAGCCCCGCACTATGGTTACCAGCAGCCAAATCAGTCTGGTTATACAAACTATGCCCCCTACGGTCAGAATCCTCAGGGACAGAACCCATGGGGGCAGGGATATTCACAACCATCGTGGAACGCAGGTACCGGACCTTATCCTGGGACTGGCATGGTAGTTAACCCTCCATTGCCGTTCCTGGCTACCTTGGATCTACCGGACGTTTCGAAGTTGACCAATGATCCGATTGCTCATAATCCATATTGGCCCCCGGTTCCGACCAAGATACCAGGAGACTGTCCCAAGTTTGAGGGCAAATCTGGAGAAGACTCCCAGGCGCATGTGATGACGTATCACCTCTGGTGCTCGTCTAACTCTTGGACTGACGATTCGGTTCGTTTGCGTCTTTTCCAGCGTACGTTAACAGGAGCTGCTGCTAAGTGGTACATAGAGCTATCCCGTGGTATTTTTCGGGATTTCAACTCGTTAGCTATGGCTTTCCTCACGCATTTCCAGTTACCAGTCCGGTATGAGACCGGGACGCACCTCCTGTCTTCCCTGAAGCAGGACTCGGCCACTCACATCTCGGATCACATCCATGAGTGGCGGCGCCGTCGTCGACTGATCAAGTTTCACATACTTGATCAGATTTTGACTCACTGGTTCACCACCTCCTTTGTCAATAAAATCGCTCAGGATATCGCGATGGGAGCGTGTGTGACGGAGGAACAAGCTATCGCGCGTGCCCAGTACCTGGATCTTGTCTATTCGCAATCTGGCATGCTTTATGACATCTTGACTGATGCTCCACGGCCCGGAACCACTAAGGCTCCGCCTACCCCTACGGTGGATGGTGTCATTGGTTCCGTTTCTCAAAATTCGAAGAAGTCTTCGAATGGGAAGTAGAAGGCTAATTCTTCCAACAATACCTCTGCTAATCCCACCCCATCTGATTCTGGTAAAACCGCGGAGGTGAATGCCGTCCAGGCCAATCCTATGGACAAATCCTCCAAGGGGAAGAAGAAGGGCAAAGGCAAATCAAAATCTGATGCCCCGAAACCGGAATCTAAATCTCGGACTGAGGATGGCTCCCAACGTAAGCCGAAATTCCCTTGCCTCATCTGTGAAGGTGACCATTACACTAAGGATTGTCCACGACGATCCGAAATTAGTCAACTTCTTAAAGGCTCAAAAGGAACTCCGGCTGTTTTAAAAGAGCCATTTCCATCTCAGCAGACCCAGATGGTCGAACAGGGGTCACCATCTGCACCGTTTGGGTCTCAGGTTTTCATGATGAAGACTAATGCACCTATCACTATCGCTACGAGATCGAAGGATTACAACAGTCAGCAGCAGGCACCCGGGAAGGCAGTTGTGGAAGGGCTGCCTCCCCCACCTGTTTCTGGTCCATTGGAAATCGAGAAGCCGACTCTCGAACCCGTTGTGAAGCCACCTCCCAAGGGTGTTCTTCGGAGATCCTCTTACAATCCAAATGCTCGTGCCGCTCAACATTACAGTATCGTTGAGGATCTGGCACAGGCGCCATGTGCCATGTCTGCACTTGAGGTTCTTCAAAGTTGTCCTTCACAACGGAAGGCTTTACTGTCTGCCATCTGTGGTATCGATCCCGCCGACTCGAGCCTTCTCACCTTTGATCTGGAGAATTTTACTCCCCGGCTTCCACATCAAATCGCTTTGGTCATTCAAGTCGGGATTAACGGTCTCAACATTCATACGGCCATCGTAGATGAGGGTGCATCTACTTGCGTTATGTCCTCCACCTGCTGGAAGGCCATTGGCTCTCCAGCCTTGTCGTCATCTCCCAATGCCCTCGAGGCATTTGATGGTCGGGAGTCTAAACCCCTGGGAGTTCTCGAGAGTCTTGCGATCACATTACAGGGAAAAACTGTCAACGTGGAAGTGGAAGTGGTTGACGCTAAACTCAACTACAACATACTCCTTGGCCGCAGCTGGACCCATGCCATGCTCTGCGTGCCGTCTACCGTCTTTCGATTCATTAAGTTCCCTCACGAGGGCAAGATTGTCACGGTAGATCAGTTGTCATTTTTCACCTCTAGCTCTGAGAACAACGTGCCATACGTGGATCAAATTACGAATCCCCCAGACAGCATAGGACCTGGTCTTTTCAAAGACCCAGTCCTCATAGGTATATTCCCCGCACCGCCACCGAATACCACTCAAGTCAACATGTTGTCCAGGACTGATGACCCCTGGCTTATTCCTACACCTGAGCAGGTATATGAGTTTGGAGAATCCATGCCTTTAACGCCAGTAGAGATCAGCTACTGTGAGATTGTTGACGCATCGGACCCTCCACCTCTTCAGCATTCTCCGATGAGCATGGCTCTTGATGTCTACTCACAATCCCCCTGGCTTGGTCAGGCTGATTCACCTGATCCTCTGAGAGAGACTTTTCCTTCTGATGAGGCTATCATTGAGACTATGTCTCTGGAGGAGCTGCCTTGGAGCGATGGACACCATCGCTCCTCGTTTATGCCCAGCTTGGGGGCAATGACTGATTGTCTAGAGCGTTATGCTACTCAGGTTCCTTCCCCTCCTCTTCAAACACCGATCTTAATGCACGAGGTCTTTTCGGAGGGTAATCTGAGTAACATTACTCAAACTGTTCCAATCGACATCTCCGTTAAACCGGGGATTGTTGAGAACATTCATGTGGGTGTGACTTGTTCTCCCAAGGAGATTCAGGTCTATACTGAGCTTTTCAAAGAATTCAGAGATGTTTTCGAATGGTCTTACGAGGAAATGCCGGGAATTGATCCGAGTATTGTCGTGCACGAAATTCCAACCTACCCAGGTGCGAAACCCGTGCGCCAACGCTTACGTCCCATGCATCCTCGGAAAGCCGCCGCCATCAAGGCAGAAGTTGAAAAACTTCTGAACGCGGGTTTTATTTATCCTATCCCCCTTACAGAATGGGTGTCCAATATTGTCCCTGTTGATAAAAAGCAGGGTACAATTCGAGTCTGTGTGGATTATCGCGATATCAATCGCGCCTGTCCTAAGGATAATTATCCCACTCCGTTCATCGATCAGATCATCGACGAATGTGCTGGGAGTGAGATCTACTCCTTAATGGACGGTTTCTCAGGCTATAATCAAATCAATATTGCACCTGAGGATCAACATAAGACCATTCATCTGTCCGTGGGGCACTTTCGCGTACAAAAAACTCACGTTCGGCTTAAAAAACGCTGGTGCCACGTTTCAGCGTGCGATGTCCTACGCTTTTCAAGATATTCGCCATATTGTCCAGCCTTATCTGGACGACTTGCCAGCCCATTCGGGTAAGCGAGAGGACCATCCTGAGCATCTCCGCCAGATATTCCTTCGTTGCAGACGCTACAATATCAGGCTCAACCCTCATAAGTGCGTTTTCTGCGTTGATTCTGGCCATCTTTTAGGCTTTATAGTCTCGAAAGACGGAATTCGCCTTGACCCTCTAAAGGTTGAGGCCATCGTAAATCTCCCATCACCCTCCTCCCTGTATCAGTTGCACAACCTACAAGGGAAAGTGAATTTTCTTAGGCGCTTTATCCCGAATTATGCCGAGGTGGCCAAAGGATTCACTCGTTTGTTAAAGCAGAATGTTCCCTTTCACTGGGACGAAATTGCTCAGGAATCCTTCGAGAAGCTAAAGACATTGCTAGTCAATGCTCCGCTGCTTCATCCTCCAGACTACCACCGCGACTTTACTTTGTATCTAGCCGCCGCATTAAGCACCATCGCCATGGTCTTGGTGCAGGATGACGAGAACGGTGACGAACATGTCGTTTATTACCTATCTCGGAACCTTCTCGACCCGAAAACGCGTTATGCACATGTCGAGAAGTTGGCTTTAGCAGCAGTACATGCCGTACAACGCTTTCGCCATTACATCCTTTTGCGCACGATAACAGTGGTTTCAGACTGCAACCCTATGACGTATATTCTTTCTAGACAATTACTAGGGGGCAAGTACTCCAAATGGATCGTAATCCTACAGGAGTTTGACTTGGAGTTCACCACTGCCAAGTCAACTAAATCGCTGGTCTTTGCGGATTTGATATGTTCTCTCCCTACAGACTCTGTTCCTTCACACTCAGAAGATCATATACCGGACGAAACGCTGTTTCTTATCGATACTCGCGATCCTTGGTATGGTGACATTATAGTGTATCTTCAGACCGCGACATTTCAGTCTGAGTTGGATAAAACTGCCCGCCGTCGGATTCGGCACCAGTCCCAACCCTACCATATCGTAGGAGATACCTTATATCATATTGGAGTATATTCGGTGCTCCGACGATGCCTTACCTTGGAAGAGGCTGAGAAAGTCTTGAATGACTGCCACAGTGGCGCCTGTGGCGGACACATGTCCGGGTATGCTACTGCTCAGAAGATTCTGCGGGCAGGTTATTTCTGGCCTTCCATATTCAAGGATTGTATCACTGCAGTCTGTAAATGCCATCCGTGCCAGATTTTTCAGCGCAAGATGCGCGCGCCGCCATTTCCTTTGCATCCCGTTATTACCGTCAGCCCTTTTGCGAAATGGGGCGTGGATTTTATGACGTGTAACCCTCACTCGGCCAGGGGGCATGCGTATATCATTGTCGCCGTCGACTACTTCACTAAGTGGGCCGAGGCGATGCCTACACTAGTTGCTGACGGGAAAACAGCTGCTTCATTTATATTCAACCACATTAGCGCACGATTCGGGTTTCCTCAAGCCATCGTCACTGATCATGGTACTCATTTCCGTGATTATATGATGATGGAGCTGACTTCAACGTTGGGCTTGCGTCACGACAGCTCAAAACCATACTACCCTCAAGCGAATGGTCAGGTTGAAGCGGTGAACAAGGTCTTGGTCACCATGCTTCAGCGAACAGTTGGGATTTATAAATCCAGTTGGCATCTCCAACTGTTCTCAGCTCTCTGGGCATACCGAACATCTACTAAGAGTGCAACCGGGTTCACACCTTTCCAATTGGTGTATGGTCTGGAAGCTACTCTGCCGGTTGAATGCGAAATTCCTTCGCTTAAATTAGCCGTGGAACTATTACCAGATACCTCCCCTGAGGAAGAACGTCTTCTATATCTTGAACGATTGGATGAAACCCGTCGACTGGCTGCTTTGATCATCGAAGCACAAAAGAAGAGGGTCAAAACTCATTTTGATCAAAATGTTTCCCCTCGTTCTTTCATTGAAGGAGACCTCGTTCTCTTGTACGATCAGGCACATGATAAGCTTGGAGTCGGTAAACTCCAGCCTATGTGGCACGGTCCCTATATAGTAAAACGCGTTTTGAAAAATGGGGCCTACGAGCTTATAGATTACGAAGTTGTTCCGCTGGCGCACCCCAGGAATGGGCTGTACCTTAAAAAATACTACGCCTGAAGTGATTTCTTGGTGTGGTGTGTGTACATAGGTGTGTGATTGTCATTTGTGTGCATAGTGTGGTGTGCTTTATAACATCTTTCTGCTGATCGGGTCTTCCTGGTTGTGCAGATGTCTAGTCATCCATTTGTTGGTTTCGCGGATGGTGCCTCCCGCAGTACCAGGAATCTGTCTTCCGCAGCCTGGGTAATTTACGATCCTGCTGGTGAGTTGATTGACCTGCAAGGTGTGTGTTTAGGACGTACCACGAACAATATCGCGGAATATAGCGCCGTGTTGGATTATTAACCGAGGCAGTAAACCTTGGTATCCGTGAATTTCTCTTGTATCTAGATTCACAACTTGTAGTGTTACAGCTGAACGGACACTATTCGGTAAGGAACCCGTCCATCTTACGTCTGTATTTGCATATTCGATTACTAGAAAGGAATTTTGACTACATTACATATCATCATATACCCAGGAATTTGAATACATTAACAGATGCAGTAGCAAATTTGGTATTAGACAGACATTTGCGCAATTTATAATCATCATCACATGTAAAGAAAGACTCATCCAGAAATAGATATGTATATATATAGATATCGGAATGTTTACATAGAGTGTGTCACATAAAACTCAAAAAATATACATAATCGTCTTAGTACGTCCTGAGACACTGTGTCTCTCAAAAAATAGGTGTGGCATAAACCCTAAGGACTAATCCGCATGGTGCTCATGATAGCACGTCACTGCACGCACTAGGCGCCTCAGGATTCGGTGGATCCGTTCGGAACTCCCACCGTGTGGCGCTGGTATGCCATCGGTACGTCTGATAGTCGGGCATAGTCTGGGATCCCATGGGCAATCCCCTCGACGTTCTGGATCAGTTCCTCTCCTCCGGTGCCTTCCCCCTGGATCTCAGGGGCGAGTTGTGTCCTCCGGGAAATAGGAGACATCCCGGCTGGTCTCTCATGTCCTACATCTGCATGCATATATGATTGTGTTAAGACGAATGTGTATTAACAAAAAAAAAACATATAAACATAAAATCAAAAATATGAGGTCTTACCCAGCTCCTCGTCCCAGTCATCTTCTTCTGGTAGTGGGAGATCTGGGTCCCTGGTAAAGTCAGTTCCCGAATAGGGCCAATCTTCCACGACGATCAGTTGGCGCCGTAGCCACCTAAAGAACTCTGGCCTCCAGGACATCTGTTGGCCACCTCCAGATCTGGGCATCAGTGCTGCCCAGCGAGCCATTCGCAGCTCTCGTGGTATCGGACTCGCCACTGCGGCCCCTTGGCCCTGGAAGATTGGTATGCGTTCCAGAATGAACGATACCAAGATGGAACCATAACCGAACTGTTTCAGTTTTCCCTGTTTGCACTTTGTGAGCTGCCTTTTCATGTTGATGGTTACTGCTTCTGCCCAGTTGAACAGTAGGGGACCCATGCATTCTGAGGCCAACAGGAGTTGGGTCTTCGTGGCCTCGTGCGGAGCCTGCGACCCAGCAGCCCGCGTAATGGTATGGAGAACTACTCTCAGTGCCAGGTCTGGGATGGTGGAGATATCCACCTTCTTGCTTCCTGATCCTATTTGTGCCCCTCGGCACACCTATGCCATTACCTGTTCCATCTTTTCCCCGGATGGTCTGCTTCCGGTCAATACGGGGATTGGACCTCTGCGGGACAATCCGGTAATGAAATAAACATCAGTGACCTCCAACTCTAACACCTGGTCTCGTAGCCTGAACACTTGTTTGTTTTCATCCCAGATGCTGATTAGATATTGGAGGAGCTCGGGCTGAGCTCGTAAACATGGCGTGAGGAAGAACTTCTTCAATCCACAGTTTCTAAGTGCGTTCATGCAAGCTTGGATTTGCATGGCCTGTTCATCCTCGTCTCTGTGCTCTCGTTCCTTCCATTCAATTACCATTTTGAGAGATTATCTGCATTCACATGGTCAAAAACCCCTGATTAGATCTTTGATGAGCTTCAAATTTCAAGAAATTTGGTTTAAAAACCGGAATTTTAGGCAGAAATTTAGCTTCGGCCGCTGGCGCGGCTATTTTGCTAACAGTCGCGCCATGTGGCGCGAGCCCTTTACAGAAAAGAGCTCATTGGCGCGGGTCCGTGCCAGATACCCGCGCCAATGGGCCCGGCCCTAAAATTTTAAAAATGCCCATGCGAGACTGATTTTTAAGGGAAAATCATTAAAAAATGAATGAAAATGTAGAGCAAGGGAGCGCCTTTTACCTGTGACAGATGAGAAGCTGAATGGTTGCCTGGATTGGTCGCAATCGTCGACGAAAGTTTCTGCTCCAAATGGACCACTGTTGTTTTCTACCAAGGTAAATAGTAAAAGTAATTTTATTTTTACCAATTAGACATATTTATAACTTTTTCGACACTAAAATGAGTTTTAAAATTTATTTTTATCAAATGTTTGCATATATTATGTCGAAAATGGGTTTTACACTTGCTTGGTATGTGCAACAGCAGGTTTTTGCGACTTAAAAAGATGGACACGAGTTGTATTTTATACTTTTTCAGACTCGGTAAATACACGAAAAAGTCACTCTGGAGTCATCTTTCAGCTCTTTTCTGACTCTCTAAATGTGAAAAGATCGCCGAGGCCCTTGTCGTTTCGATCTCATTAAAATGGACATGAATCGACATCCACCCAGTATAAGTTTAACCCTTTTTCGGGCTGGGATGGATTGATTACGAAAAAGGAATACCCTAGCCTATTGCGACTAGGAGGTTTTCCCGGATATTGTTTTCTACCTTTTCGGATCTGGGGAACTATTGACGAAAAGGGACCTGTGGAGTTTTCTTTTCCGCTGTCTTTTCAAACTCCCTAAACATGAAAAGACGCCGAGTTCTTCCTTTGTCAGACTCGTTAAACCTTGATGACATCGGATCTAGTCGAAATGACGTTCTCCGAGTTTCTCCTTCCTGGGACTCGTTAAATGCACCAGGATGGATTCGCCCGAAGGGCGGACTTATATCGCAAGCATATGCTATCCCCTTCAAGCTTGTTATTAAAAATAATTGGGGTACTCGCCAGAAATGGTGGGGGAAAAATGGAACCATCGTCGTTGTCGTCGGCGGTATGTCGCTCTTGAACATGGCACTTGTCTGCATTCGTGTCGGGTTGGGGACATCTCATCTCATTGCTTCACTTTGCCTCCATGGGTTTGGGTAATCTCTTTTGACCTCTCATCTGTTCACTGCCTCGTCACCATGACCTCTGATCCGTTGATGTCAAATACTGCCAAGTCCACTGTCGTGCCATTCATGTGTTCAAGAGAAGTTGGCCTCTGCAAATATCAACCTTCCTCTGTTTCTCATACGATCCTGATTCACAACAAAACATCATGTTCCTCTGTCTCGTGTCGATGATGTGGGAATCATTATGGCCCACCGTAGATCAAGGTCACTTCCTGTCGACATCATATCATTATCCGAGAAGTTGGTCTAGAGACTCCCTTATGGTACCTTGGAGCCTGCATGCCTCAATGGCAGGTTCGTCACATTCGACAAGAGGTTTACATCATTGGCCTCCGATCGAGTGATTCTGCGGGTGTTCAACGTCAACTCATTTATTCGCACGCTGTAGATTGTACCTATAGTACCTTGAGGACCATTGTCATTATTGGTGGTTTCTCTCGCGTCAGTTAACAACTTTCATCATTGGCTGGTAATCCGACGATGTTCTTGCATGTTCGACTTCAGCTCGCACATTCACATGCTTGAACCTGTACTCTGTTGGGTCGAGATGGAGCGCAAGACCCTGGATCGTGTTTGTTGTAATCCAGGATGCGATTGTGGATTATTATCGTTATGTACAGGACTCATTGATTGGATGGCTGCGACCATACCTGAGTCTATTTGTTTGATCTTAGTTGGATGGCTGCGCCCATACCTTGGATCCGGATTATAGCATACTCTGTTTCGGATGGCTGCGTCCATACCACTTATACATCATGTACTTGAGATATCAGTTGTATCTTTCTGCGCAGGTTTTCCAACGGCGGGCTTTCAGTTGAACATGTTCTCGTAAAGCATTTCACCCCTCTCCCTCTCGGGCCTCATACTTTAGGGGGCATCTGTTACACAGTAATTTGTCACCGTCCTTACCATTCCCCATCCCGCACAATGGAGGACCCATTCTGTGACCTGTGAACATTGTCATGCCTTGAAATCATCATTAATGCATCCCTCTGAACATGAGCTTCATTTGCCCTTGAGACATCTCCTTGCAAAAGTCATGAAAAATAGCCCTTTTGGCATTGGCGCGGGCATTCAGTTTAGCACTCGTGCCAATGGAGAAATTACTGCAAAGGGGTCGCGCCACCCAATTTGGGAGTTGTTTTTTAAATAAGGATGGTGGAAGTTGAGTTCTAACAAATTCACAAACCATCACCTATCTTGAGTTGGGAGGTTGGCTGCAGGAGTTCTATGGAGGGAAGTGGTTTTGCCACCTCCCATAGAACCTTCCTTGTTGATAGGGCCAATCCCATAATAATAGGGATCCCAACTCCTCCTTCCCCATCTATAAAATATTGCTCAAATCAATGGCAAGCTAGTCTTGAAGTGCCTAAGCTCTGAATCTCCATATTCCCAAGAGACTTTGTGTTGTAAAGCACCCTCTCTTTCCCTTAAGGCTGACTCAAGTAAGGAGACCATTGTCACGAGACTCTGGAGAGGTTTTCCCTTTCCTTGGCGAGCTTTGCGAGACGTGGACTACTGGATCCCGTCCGAAGGAGACCGCGACGTCAGAACTTGGTTGTAATCTTTCTTCGTTGGTTATTTAATAGATGATTATGATTATGGTTCCACTCCGTTTTCCATCATGTTAATGCGAGTAATGTCCTTTCTGACTGATGTTTAGTTACGTATGCTAGTTTATATGCTTGTATCTGTTCGTTTCTTCCATGTGCAGGTGTTCATCCATGGAGATCGTGGAGGGATTGTGATCTGCCAAGCTTGAGGAACGGGGACGCTTCTTCTTCAGATCCTAGCGTTGGAATCCAGGTAGGCTCTTATCTCCAGCCTTTTCATTCGTAATTAGGAACCTACGTCATGACATTGTTTGTTTGTTGCTAGACCCCTGCTGGGCTAGTAGGGATCGCCTCTGTCGGCAGAGGGGATTTACCTCCTCAACAGAGACTATGTTGTAGCCAAGGAGAATGCCTCCTTTGCTAAGAGGAATTGTTGGGTTTTTTGTAGAATTGGGAGCTATTACTGCATGGTGAGAGTCCACTTAAGTTAGCCTACAAATTTTATGGAAATTAAAATAAAATAAATACTTTTTTTTCTTACATGTAGGCTCTGTTAGCACTCCATTATTTCTCTGAAGGCTGAAAAGGAGACTGACAAAGGTAACCACTTACCACTTTGACCTTGTATCTAGCCCTACTAGGCTAACATGGTTGTCTCAATGAAATCACAACCAATTGAATCAATCATGAAATATATTAGGATAGGTATATTTAGATAAGGTTTTGGTTGATTTGATTATTGTGCTGGATGGTGAATTAGGTCTAGGAAGACTAGCTCAGTGTTCTGAAAATTGGATCTCAAAATATCTAATGGGGCAAGGTAGGCAAACACTTTAGTACTTTAAAGGTATATTACTATATAGGGTATATCAATATGGTTTCAAAATAATCATGAATCTCATGAATTCATTTATATCAGAAGAATATGAACAGAAATGTTAAAGCTTCTCCAAAATAGAGCGTTAAATCAACGAATTATGTTTATCATCTTCAAAATCAAACACATAAGACATGTAATTTGAAATGGAAGGTATAATACATTAAAACATATGATCCCATAAGAATAAACACTGCTAAAGCACATACCACATGAATCCCCCCACAATAGCTGCAAATTATGTCTATTAGTTCCTGCCAAATTCACAAATACACTAGTATCACAACACTCAATTCCACCACATACAACCTTTGAAACTAATCATAAAGTACCTCATATACCCACTAAGGTTGAATTCCTCCCTTGGAGTTAGAATTTACAACAATAAAATCCAAATACATGTATCTATCCAAAGCCCGCTAGACACTAGGGAGGTTACTCAATCAATTCCTCATTTTTGTAACCATCATGAGACATTTCCTCAAAGAATTAAATGGTGGATAAGACACATAATAAACCCTATTTTACCCATTTAAATTTAATTTTAACCCTTTACATTCATTTACTTTTACCTTTTGACTTTTACAAAAGTCAAACTAGAAATTGGAAAATTTACACATTGAAAATTCATGAAAATTTATCAGAAAATTATAGAAGCGTAATGAGCTATTTGAGACCATTTTTAGGTCCCTTTCTTACATCCAAATTGAAATATAAGACCTGTTCTGGAAATATGGGAGAGCGTAGATTAATTTTGATTATTTTTTCATCCAAAATGACCCATTTTTGGTTGAGATATGGCCATTTTCCCAAGGTGTCTCCCTGTGCACAGTGAAAGTCAAAAAGAGGGGAAAAATGTTAATTTTTTAACCCTCTTCTTCATTTTTATCAAAATGTGAGCCCTGAATAAAAAATTTGAGAAAATGGGTTTTGAGAGGAGGCCATTATATTTCTATAAATGTAAACCATTTTCCATTTGGAGGCCTGACGAAGAAGTGCAACGTGAGCTCGCTGCATTTCTGGAGATAATGAAATTTCTGAATTTTTTAAAATGCACCAAATTTCACCGAAATACAAAAAATGCTCCGAATATTCTAAAAAATTGGTCCAAAAGTGCCAAATTATGTCTATTATGCTATCATGGATGAATCAATAAGTAAGTCCAACTTATCCTTCTCCTCATGGCTGCTTAGGGTTTCCTTTAGTTTCGCTTGTAGTTGTTCGACCTTGACATTACAAATTTGATTTAGGGCATAATAATGGTAATCCATGTGCTTATTAATTGTGTTTTCTATGTCGGCCTTGTCAAGGAGATTCTCCAAGTGGATGTTGACTTTCTCAAGCGAAAACTCCATGTTCTCATTGATATCATTACCATTCTCGTCTTCAAAGTTGAGTTCTTCATCTGTAGGGTTTTTCTCTTTTTTCTTCTGCAATTCTCTTTTCATACCCATGGTTTTTTACCTATTTCTTCTTACCTTTTTTTCATGATCATCATTCTCCTCTATGTCAGCCACTACTTTGCCTTTCACATCATGTTTGTATGCCTCAAACCGAATTTTCTCCAAGGACAATTGTTTTGCCTTCAGCTACTAGTTTTATTTCTCTGAGAAAGAAATGATCAAGTTTTCCCTTTCCAAGTTTTCTTGGAGCTCTATTATTTGTGCATCCTTTTATTTGATAACCCTCTCTATTTTTGCAGGCTCATCACTAGCCTCCAAGTCTACTAGGTCAAACTCTTGCTCTTCCTCATCATGCATGGATGTGTCATGTTGTACTGATGTTCCTTTCTTTTTTTGTGTGGGCTTGGCCCCTTCCTAGATTTTAGGAGAAAAAAAATCCTTGTTTCTCTATGATATGTATGAGTGACCTCATGCCTAGGTCTCTTTTTCCTTGATTCTTTGGGTGATTTAGTTTCTACCTTGCATGACTAACCCACCTCTTGCATGGTAGGTGACATGTTTTTTTGTTTACTTGATGTAGCAGTTATATGCATTTGCAAGGATCCTGTTAGGTCCCTATATTACTAGTATAGTACCTTATTGTTGTTAGTGTAACCCCTTTATTGTTATTATTGTACCCTTGTAACCCTCATTCTGTTATTATTGTGCCCCTAAATTATTATTATTAGGTCGGCTAGGATTACATTGTGGCCCACTGGGATTACATTATGGCCCCATGGACTCCTATATATAGAAAGGAGGTTTTGTAAATTGAATCATCCAAGAATTGTTCATTCATGTAATGTATTGGAGGTTTCCCCCTCGAAGTGGCTCATTTATAAGGCGTTAATATCTCTTTTCTTCTCTCTTTGGAGCTGGTTACACAACATTTGGTATCGGAGCTTTGGGATTCTAGGGTTTCGCTGCTCCAAACAGGTCATCGTGGCATTTTCGCTATAACTTTTTTTCTACGAAGCTTCAGAAGCTGAAATTTCTAGGGTGCGAAGCTGAAATCTTGAGGAAGGTTGTCTAAAAATTTCAGATCCTGGTTCGCAATATTTGAGGAGATATCATCTGTGGAAGTTAGGTATTTGTTCAGGCTCATAAACAGGTCATCGTGGCATTTGCGCTATAAAATTTTTTGTACGAAGGTTCAGAGTCTGAAATTCATATGGTGCGAAGCTGCAATCCTGAGGAAATTCGTCAAAAAATTTCAGAGCTTGGTTCGCAATATTTTTGGAGATATGATCTGTGGAAGGTAGTGCTTTTTCAGGCTCCTGAATTTCATCTCAAAGAGGTGATCGTGGGAAAACTTCAATAACTCTCTCTCTGGGCATTGGATTGAAGTTCCGTAAAAATTGGTCGCAAGTACACAGACTGAAGTTTTTTGGCTATCAATTTCAGAGACAAAGGACGAAACAGTGACACGTGGCAAGTCATACAAGTTCGCTCTACTAAACCAGTCCAGAATTAGGTCATTGTGGGAGATTGGACACAACTTTGTCTTGGAGAATCCAAATCAGGTCAGACCTGTGGCATTTGAAAGAAGCTTCAGAGATCTACTAAAGGGCTGAATTTCAGATATCGAAGATTTTCAACTACATAGATAATTCAATTTCAATATCGAGCTCCTAAAATCTAGTAAAAGGTGTGTATTTTTTTTCCGAATTGCATAAGTCTTGTTTGAAGAATCAAGTTGAATTGATTCCAAGGGCATCTTGTAGAATAGATATCAATATTGGATTCTAAAATGGCCCCTAAAAATAATTCAACACCCATCAAGCCTTCATAAGGCTCTACCATGACTCATGAAGATGAAGAATTGCAACATGATCTATCAAAATTACAAGAACACGTGCAACAAATTTCACTCTCGCAAAGAGCAGCAAAAAATGAAATGGAAGTTTTGAAGAAAGGTGTGGAAGTGAAGATGGATGGTTTGAAGAAAGGCATGGAAGCTAAGATGGATTGCGTGGAAGTAAAGATGGAAGGTTTGAAGAAAGGCGTGGAAGCTAAAATGGATGGTGTGCAAGCTAAGATGGATGGCGTGGAAGCTAAGATGAATGGCATGGAAGCTAAGATGGATGGTATGGAAGTGGGCATGGAAGCTAAGATGGATGACATGAAAGACAACATAGAAAACATGAAGAATGATCTAAAAGCATACATGGAAGGCTTGATGACAAGCTTAAAACCGGAAATGATTCCTAATGGCGGAAATATAGGAGAAGAACCTCATGATGAGAACAAAATAAATGTTAATCGTGATTTCATAAACTCGAATGTTGGTGGGAAGAACCACCATATTCCAAAAATGGATATGAGGAAGTTTGATGGAAAGGATCCTGTAACATGGATACTACAGATGGAGCAATATTTTGATCTCCATAACGTGCAAAACACACAAAAGGTGCGCATTGCAACTTTACATTTAGAACAAAATACATTTGTATGGTATCAATGGCTTTGCTCCCATAAAAAAATTGTCACTTGGTCAATTTTTACGGAGGAAATGATAGCATATTATGAGGATACAAAGAGCAACACCTTCTTTACCCAATTGATAAATCTCAAACAAAAGGGTTTAGTGGGGCAGCACATTGAGGACTTCCAAAAATTGAGTATAAGGGTAACTGATATTTCAGAGGACCACAGGATTGATCTCTTCTTAGGCGGTTTAAAGGATAACATTCAACATGAAGTTCGTGTTCTGGAACCTGATTCATTAGAGAAGGCATTCAGGTTGGCAAGAAAAGTTGAATGTAAAATTATGGCAACAAGGAAGTCTACTACTCAATTCTATAAAGAAGGAAGTGTGGCTACATCTAGATTTCCACAACCTACAAGGTTGACACCACAACAATTGGAAGAAAAAAGAGCAAAAGGACTTTGCTACAGTTGTGATAGCAAATACACTAAAGGTCATAAGTGTGCTGAGAAGAAATTATTTTACATAGATTGTGAAGAAGAAGAAGAAAATGAACAAGAAGAGGATATACACCAGGAACCACCCCTAGGAGAGGAAGAAATGAATCCGACCATATCGTGTAATGCACTGGCAGGAATTACCACTCCTCAAACTCTCAAGATAGAAGGACATATAAAGAAGAAAAGGGTAATAGTGTTGATTGATTCAGGTAGCACCCATAATTTTATTCATTATAAGGTAGCCAAGGAATTAAATTGTTTCCTATACCCGGCACCAGAATGTCAAGTGATGGTTGCAAATGGAGGAACTATAAATTGCTCTGGAAAATGCCATAATATCAAGCTAACCATGGGGGAATATGCATTGACTAGTCCAATGCTTTCCATTCCTATGGGAGGTGCTGATGTTGTACTAGGAGTACAATGGTTACAATCTTTGGGGACGGTAGCTTTTAATTTTCAAGAACTTTTCTTGAAATTTTTTTCAGAAGGAAAGGAAGTCGAATTACGGGGTATTGAAGGGAAGTCGGGAAGGATAATAAGCTCTAATTGCATGACAAAGCTTCTAAAGAAAGAAAAACGAGGTGTAATTTCACAATTATGCTCACTAGAAGTTCCAACATCAAAATCATCTATTTCTGCAGATCTCCAACAAGTCTTGGACAATCATTCCAAGGTGTTTGAAACTCCCAAAGGACTCCCACCTAATCGTGATCATGATCATGCTATTCATTTGATTCCAGGAAGTGTTCCTCCAAACATCAGGCCTTATAGATATCCTTACTTCCAAAAGAGCGAAATTGAACGTATGATTGCAGAAATGTTAGAGGCGGGTATAATTCAACCTAGTCAAAGTTCTTTCTCTACTCCTGTGGTATTGGTACACAAGAAGGATGGATCATGGCGAATGTGTCCGGATTATAGGGAGCTCAATAAGCTCACCATTAAAGACAAATTTCCCATTCCTGTGATTGATGAATTATTGGATGAATAACATGGAGCAATTTATTTTACCAAGTTGGATCTTCGTTCAGGATATCATCAAATTAGAATGAAGACTGAAGATATTCCAAAAACGGCATTTCGAACTCATGAGGGTCATTATGAATTTTTGGTCATGCCTTTTGGCCTTACCAATGCACCTTCTACATTTCAAGGGTTGATGAATTCCATTTTCAAACCTTTCCTTAGAAAATTTGTGCTAGTATTTTTTGATGATATACTAATCTACAACAGGTCTTGGAAGGATCATGTTGAACATGTTGACAGGGTGCTCAAACTATTGCGGGAGAAACAATTATATGCAAAAAAATCCAAATGTTTCTTTGGAGTACAAGAGGTGGAATATCTGGGTCATATTGTATCTCACGAGGGTGTTAAAGTAGACCCTAACAAAATTAAAGCCATTAAGGAATGGAAAGTCCCCACAACCATAAAGAATTTACGAGGATTTCTCGGGTTAAGAGGGTATTATCGCAAGTTTGTTAAGAATTATGGGAGAATAGCAGCACCTCTAACAACATTATTGAAGAAAGATGCATTTTCATGGACTCCTGAAGCAACTAAGGCCTTTGAACATCTTAAAGAGGCAATGTACCTAGCACCAGTCTTAGCTATGCCAGACTTCACAAAAACCTTTATTGTGTAATGTGATGCCTCGGGAAATGGAATTGGTGTTGTTTTAATGCAAGAAGGAAGACCCATTGCTTTTGAAAGTCGTCCAATCAAAGGAAAGTATTTACAGAAACCTATTTATGAGAAGAAAATGTTAGCAATACTGCATGCACTAAAGAAATGGAGAACTTACCTAATGGGAAGACACTTCAAGGTAAAAACTGATCATGATAGTCTTAAACACTTTTTGGAACAAAGACTATCTTCAGAAGAGAAAAAAAAATGGGTCACAAAGATGTTGGGTTATGACTTTTAAATAATCTACAAAAAGGAAAGCTTAATGTTGTTGCAGATGCACTCTCAAGAAAGAATGAAGAGGTGGAAGCATTGCTTTGTGCCATTTCTATTATCCAACCAGATTGGATAACTGAAGCAAGAGATGAATGGAATAAGGAAAAAGATGTATGGACACTCATTCAAAATTTGCAGCAAGATCCTAGTACATCTGATACATTTAGTTGGAAAAATGATTCCTTATGGTACAAAGATCGCTTATATCTTTGTAAGAATTCCCAACTAAAACAAAAGATTCTTTCGGAATTGCACACTTCTCCTTTAGGAGGACACTCAGGATTTTTAAAAACTTACCACAGGGTGAAGAAAGAATTTTTTTGGGATGGCCTTAAATCTGATATTCGAAAGTTTGTGGTGGAATGTTTGGTTTGCCAGCAGAATAAAGTGGAAACAATTAAGACCCCCAGGACTTCTACAACCTTTATCCATTCCAAGTCAACGTTGGGAGGAGATTTCAATGGATTTTATCACAGGTTTACCTAAGTCCGAAGGAAAGAGTGTCATCATGGTGGTAGTTGATAGACTTACCAAGTATGCACACTTTTGTGCATTATCTCATCCATTTAAAGCAAGTACGATTGCTACTACATTTATGGACAGAATTCAAAAGCTACATGGAAGCCCAAGGGTTATTGTGAGCGACAGAGATCCCATTTTTACTGGAAATTTTTGGACGGAGTTATTTTCTTGTTTGGGTACTCAATTAGCTCATAGCTCATCTTATCATCCTCAATCTGATGGTCAAACTGAGATAGTAAATAAATGTTTGAAGGATATCTTCGTTGTTTTGTATTTGATAAACAAACACAATGGGTCAAGTGGTTACCTCTCGCTGAATGGTGGTATAACACTTCCTTCCATACTGCAGCAAAAATGACCCCATTTATGGCACTTTATGGATATCATCTACCATCGATCACATCATCTTTAAGGGAAAATTCAAAGGTTCAAGCAGTGGAAGATCACATCGAGCATCAGCAAGAAGTTCTCCAACTCTTAAAGGATAACCTGAATTTGGCACAAAATCGAATGAAACAACAGGCAGATCAACATCGCAGCGAGAGAAGTTTTGATATAGGAGATTGGGTATTTTTAAGGCTACAACCATATAAACAAATGTCCCTCAAGCAAGCTAAGAAGGATAATAAATTATCGCCAAAGTACTATGGTCCTTACAAGGTGTTGCAAAAGATTGGTACTATGGCATACAAATTGGAGCTTCCTGCTTCTTCGCGAGTACATCCAGTTTTCCATGTTTCATGCTTAAAGAAGGTTATAGGAGAAAATCTTCGAGTTCAAACAATATTGCCAGAACTTGATGAGGAAGGAAAAATCATATTGGAACCAGAAGCGGTCATGGAAACAAGAACTCGACAACTACGGAATCGATCAATTTCAGAGTATCTCATCAAGTGGAAGAATTTACACACTGAAGATTCTACATGGGAGGATGAAAAATTTATACAGAAGCACCCAGAGCTACTCAAGCGTTGAGGACAACGCTTTTTTGAAGGAGAGGGGCATGTTAGGTCCCTATATTACTAGTATAGTACCTTATTGTTGTTAGTTTAACCCCTTTATTGTTATTATTGTACCCTTGTAACCCCCATTCTGTTATTATTGTACCCCTAAATTATTATTGTTAGGTCGGCTAGGATTACATTGTGGCCCACTGGGATTACATTATGGCCCCATGGACTCCTATATATAGAAAGGAGGTTTTTTAAATTGAATCATCCAAGAATTGTTCATTCATGTAATGTATTGGAGGTTGCCCCCTTGAAGTAGCTCATTTCTAAGGCGTGAATATCTCTTTTCTTCTCTCTTTGGAGCTGGTTACACAACAGATCCCTCAATGAATGAATTCCATGTCATGTTGTTTTCTATCAAATGATTGAGAACTATGAACTTCACCAACCTATGATGGAAAATACTAGGATAATTCTCTCTAGCTTTCACTTGCACATTTTCAAGCATCTTAATCACACTCCTATATAAGAAATTTCACAAATTGAGAGACTTCATAATTGTGAAGTGCATGAGTACTCTAATATGGTATTCATACAATCTTGAAAACCTACCTTCACATGTGAAAATTTTCATGAGAGCCTTCATTAATGGTCCATATCTCTCCAACAAATATCTAAATGGGAAAAATTATGAATGCGATCCTTTGTATCGTTATTTAAAGTAGGGTTTGTACTCCTAAAGGTATAGGTACATGCCTTTGAACAAATACTCAACACGGTTTGATATTCATGTAGCATGAGATATAGAATCCAATTAAAATATGAAATCAACACCTCTAATGGTTTCCCTTTTCTCCTTTAAAGTGGTTGGACATATGTGTTCATCGCTCATGAAAACCCACCCGCACTTTTTGACAAAACCCCTAAACAATTGACATCTTCAAAGCACTTCCGACGAATGGTGAGGAAGTGATTCCATTGCAGGTTTGGAGGGCTAAAACCTCAATATATTTCAACCTTTCTTATATTTTATTTTCTCACATGGTGATGACTCAACATCCGTGATGAAACCCCTTTGATGATAGGAAGGTAAAACAAAGAGAAAGAATAAAGGGATAAAATGAGGGAGTTAGGGAAGGGATATGGGGAGTATGATAATTTAGGGAGATGGGTGGGGTTCTAGGGAACTTAGTCGATTGAAATGGATTCAAATGAGTAAGGGGGAATGGGGTAGAAATTCAAACATAGTCCTAGCTAGGAAAAACTACCCAAAATTGGAGAGTAATGGGCTAAAGCATATAGGGAGAGTGAAGGAAATGAAGGGAAATGGCTATGTAGTCGATGGAAGTTATATATGAACTACAAATAAACATGTGAGGCAAGAAAAATAAGGTTTGGTGCTGCAATTCATCATTTTGGAAGCACAACCATGAACTTAAGTAAACCCAAGGATGAAAAATTTTCATTAAACTCTCTTGATATAGCAAGTAGCTATAGATGTACGAAAGGCTTTAGCTTACCTTTAAATAGGTTTTAAGATTGAAATAGTTGAAGAAAAGCCTTAAAAATCCAAATTTGACTAATATAAGTGACTCGCACAACTCTTCCTCAAGTGCGAAGTGAATGCCTCCTGTGGGCGGTGGCGGCTGTCTCGTGTGCAACATGCTCCTCGCGAGCACAATGACAGAGCCTCTCTATGCATAGCGTAGGGCCAAGATTTTCCTGAGTGAAAGGTAAAAACTCGAGTTTATTTCCAATATGAAAGATGAGCTCAACCATGAGAGGACATAAGAGTGAAAATGAAATATCACTGTGTATTTTCGCCCTTTTATAAACATCAAGTGTATTTCACCCTTTTGAGTGAGAATGGGCTCCACACATATTTTTCTAGTCATGGCTTTCATTTTTGAACATTGAAACATTTGGACATTTTTGCTTAGCTTTCAACTTTTGTATCCTCTTTGGAACCTCGGATCTCGTTTGAAATCTTGAACAACAACTTTAGGAACACTTGAAGTACTTATTACATGTAGGAACACAAATTGCATTTTGAAATGGAAACTTTATTAAAAGAGAGTACATGTACTCACTACTCGAATTGTCATATTTTATGTATGAAATGAGCGCTTTGGTGACAACCTTGAAACTCTAATGAGATATATTGGAGACACCGAACTAAATGAAATCATGGTGTTGATGACTAAAATGATAGAAGTGATAATCTCATGAATGATGATATACTCGCGAGTGATGACATGGACCAACATGTGAAGATTTATGGAACGAGCTGGAAAGCAAGAGACTTCAGACCTAATACCCAATGACAAATTTTTTTCTTCAAGACCTAATGAAGTGATTAAAAATTGACGCTATCGCACCCTAACAAGACATAATAATGTCCTGTATTTCATCACTGCGAGTAGGTTGTATAGACCTGATAAAGAATAAAGAGGCTCGATAGGCAAGCTAACCCCACCACTAAAGGTTGTGTCCCTCGTGGTAAATGCACCCATTCAACTTGTATATATATATAGATCATGAGGAACACCATTTGTCACGAGACTCACTCATCATATCTTCTTTCTATAAAAGACACTCACTGGAGAGAGAAAATGAGGAAACATAAAATTTTTGGTCCCGAAGCTTTTTGGATTAGATTTCGAGACAATCTAACCTGTAAACCATGTTGGAATAAGAATATCAGAAGAGGCATTTTTGCATTTTCTCGCCTAGTTTGGGTTTCCTAGAGGGAATATTCACCTCCGTGTTGTCTGTGGCTACCTCTTTATCTATTTATTTTTTCTATTGCTTTACACTCACTTTCATCGCTGGATATTTTGTGTGTATAATGTGCCTAATAATATTAGTGACAATTCGAGATTTAACTAAATATCATTATAATTGAATTATTAGATCATAAAATTAATTTTGTATGATGGAACTACGTATAAATTTCCGCAATTGGAGTGGAGTGTTTTGGCTTTCCTCCTAGAGATTTTGGAAGGTCCTGTAAAATCCTTGTTCTTTGGAACCTTGAGATTTTACTCCTATATTAAGGGTATAGCTAATGTTCCTCTCTAGCTTCCATCGCTTTTCTAGTATCTTCTTCTACTTCTCATTTTTTTCGTATGATTTACTTCCACAATCCCGTATTTATTTTGTTTTCTCTTCCTCCTTGTCTACTATTGAGTTATGTTCCATGTTAAGGTCCCAATGAATTATGTGAATGATTTTATTCACTATTTCTAGATATATTTCCTCCTACTAAGATGTAGGCATGTATTTTCTCAATGTCATCACATTAGGTATTTTGTTTAATGCTTAGTGAAATATAATGTTGGAAATAGTTAAGGTATCAAGACTATCTCAATATACTTATATTGTTCTTTTCTCTCATTGATTAATCATCTATTTTTGCTCTATTTGTCACTAGATAATATATAAAATTGATTTTGGGGTAATAACTTATGTTAATCCTTATTTTCTAGTCATTTTTTGGGAATTTGGTTCTTATGGGGGAAGGAAAGTGTTGTTGATTTAAAAAATGAGTTCTAACTTTGTCTCCTGGGACAAGTTGGTGGCTTTGTACTCTTAACAACTCTCCGGTAGGGTGCATTTAGATTTGTTTACCATTTTCCATACCTCTTGCCTTTTCTTGTTTGAGCTATGTCACTATAGTTTATGATTTATTCTTCTTACAATGTTTGGAATTTTTTCCATATTTATGATAGATTTTTCACCTTAGCTAGAAATTGCTTTGACATTATATTTGTAGGAAAATAAAGGGAATGGGATCTCCACGAGGCCTTTATAGATCCACCTCAACCATAGATGTGGTTAGTAGTATATATTCTCTCTTTAGAATTTATTTATCGATATATCTATCTAATTTTTTCTACGGTGACTTTAAAGGGAATCACCACCCCAAAACTAACAGGTAAATGGGTAAGAATACCATACAAGTACGACAAATTCACCACCTAACTTGGCATAAACAGGGGTTCATTACACTAAGATCAAAGTGAGAACAATAATGTCTTTGCCAGGGAATCATCACTCCTAACCATAAAGGAGGTAAATCGGGCAGACACGACCATACATATATAGTATGTGGGACATCTAACGCGGAATAAAAATGAGTTAGTTTATTTAAATGCATACCTCTACTGCCCAAAAAAATATAGTCCACTTTCTAAAATTCAAGTCTCTCTAGTATCAATTATGTTAAACAAAGAAAATCACATTATTCCCCTTTCCTCATATAAAAATGGTTTAGTGTACTAGTGATGAAATATTGACATTCCTTTGTGTCAGAATTCCGCAGTTGAACCCGCCAAATATTATTGACTTAAATTCTCCTTCCATAAAAGCTGAGGTACTTTGTCTAGAAGTTGTAATGCGGAGATAGAGTTTTTGATATCTTACCAATTTCTTATTGAATCTAGATTAGATTGATTTCATAAAATATTTACCCGTTATCAAAATGGGTGAGTAAATGGTAGCCACATTGGAATCAAAGTTGAGAGGAGGAAGGTGGCTTCTCCTTAACATCGTAAATAAATTGGTAAGAAGGAAAAGAATATAAGGTTGAAGAAATTATGTTTTAGGATTTAGAAAATGACATCCAAATAAAACTCATTGTTAAAAAATAATAATTATAATTATATATATATATAATTCATTTCAATATTCAAATATATTCAAATGAAGTAAAAATATATTAGTTTTATGTAAATAATTACAATTTAATAAAATATATTTAAAATTTTATATAATTTTCCAAAAGTCAATGTATTTCATTAGCTTAATAATAAAATATGATATTTGATTTATATTTTCTTAATTGATACTATAGTGTGAAAATGATTGAGATAGTAATACATAGTATAAAGCAAAATATTTAACTTATTACTGTTTCATTTAATTTTAATTGAAATAGGAGGATATTGTAAGAATATGAAAACCAAGGATTTTTTTTATGAAAATGATATTTCTTGCATTTTATTATAAAAAAATTATTAAACATTTTTTTTAATAAGAAAATCATGTAGAGACTTTCTCCACAACCATCACATGTATTTTTAATTGGTTTGTTTTTTGATGGTGGATTATTTTTAAATAAAATATATTATAAATGTACAGGAGCTAGAAACCACAAGATTAGTTTTTTTATTTTTTATTTTCTCTTGGATCCCTCTTTCCTCTTCTCCTTAATTGGATATATAATCAGTACCATATAGCCTTCATAATTATTTTAACATTTTATCTATATACATTGATAATATTATCAAATTCATATCACATAACACATAGTAAACTTATTTATTATAGTTAAGTACCTAATTATTTGGTAATTGAACTTTAATTTGAATTTCACAGTAAAAAGTTGTACATTATATCGGCATTAATTACACATAAAATCATTTACTTCACTTCCATCATATAAAAATTTATTTGCAATTTATATATAATTTGAAATATTTTTTTTTCTCTCTCTCTTTTTATTCATCTAAGTCAGTAGAAAGGATTTGTGTTACTTCGACAATATAACAATACAAAATACCAGTTGGTTTGCAATATTGGAAACGATACGAGTTGTAGAGCTAAACTATCTTAACACAATCTCTATTCTTCAAAACAATTAAGCTATATTTTCTCTTCTTCCAATGAAAAAGCTTACTATTATGACTATGATCCCTATTAGGTTCGCCTAGCTAGTATACTTGATTTCCAAACCTAAAATTACCAAGAAAACAACTAAATTTCATATTAAAATTGTTACCTAAGTAATTGTTTACGATAGAAATATGCACAAACAGAGTAACCACTTTCTCGAACCTCATTATATAGTAACGTCACCAGTCTAGGCTTTCAAAGCACATGTAGGAACCACCATTGGAGTCCCCTCCAAAAAAATTATATATGCTCCTAACTTGATTTCCTTAAACTTCCTGAGGTGTGTTGTGTCTCTTTTTGATACCCCCAGCCTAATATCAATGTTATGAATATACTTCAGATAAAGAGTGAACAAATTGTCCAGGTTGTTGATATGACAATCCTGCATTTTTTTCAATATTTAATAACACCTTCAGAACATATTCAACCCCTCCAAGGAACTAATTGATGATCCTCAGTTGACCTAACGTATCATCCTGTCCTTTGGCCCTTCCCTCCGATAATCTCTCTTGTAGCTTTCCTATCATAGTATTCACATGCTAAGTAGTTTCAAGGGTTTTGTGATAGAGGGTCACGTAGGTCTTGGTTTCACCAGTGGGCATGATCCAGTCCATCTCCTCATCTTGGATATCGAGAGTAACCCTCCTCTATTGGAGGAGTTTATTTTCTAGAAACTCCACCACTTATTTTCCTTTCCACAACACCGTAGAGTGAAAATAAATCACTGTTACCCTTGCTCCAATTTTCATAGAAGTGTTCTTAGTGCAACCCTCACCCTGAGCCTCCACCTTGGGTCACCCCTTTCGCCTAACCACTGAATATAAAACTCTCCCCATCGTCAATGTGAATACCCTTTCCAACTCAAAAATAGTTCTTATCAGTTCCTTACTATTCCAAAAATTCTCAATTTCCAAGCACAAGTCGAAAATGAGGGCATCCATCTAGGAATTTAAAGTCATTATAGCTAATCTTCCTTGTTCAAAATTGTTTTCAATACTTACCATCGCAATATTCACAACCTATGAATCTTTTTAGAATAGGATTTTCCTCACGTGTGAGCTTTCTCCATAACTTCTTTTCATTCATCAGTCTCAATGAATTTGAGACACTCATCATCACCATTTTTTACCCTTGTACATATCCTTTGAGTTTATCGTGCCTACCGACCTCTCATTTTCCTCCTTTTAATTTATGAATAATCCTATATGATTTACCTTGACGTTGGTGTCCATAAATTTATGTTCTCTAGCCACCACCTTGTCCATGCAATCCCCCCATATGTAGCCTGTCATAAATCATTTTTTCCACCTCTCCTTCATAATACAAGATTTAATCATTCATGCTAGTAGGTGTATATCTACTCAAGCCCTTGCTTTCCACTATGTTCTACTCAATTCCTTTTGCCATGGAGTTTTCCTTTTCCGCCAACTTCAGGTAATCATCTCATTGTTGTCACTCCTAGAGTTCCATCCAAGCCACATTCGTAAACATCTACGAGTTAGAGGGCCTTCATTTCCCTACATGTCTCTTATCGCATGCATTCTCCTTTGGATTGATATTAATTCCATTTTTATCAGATTATATAGGTTTGGTTGAATAAGTTGGGTTTATTGTGCTAGACACGAGTGTCTTCTTACCTTACTCAATTTTGATCCACATTGCAACATCGTTGCCACTTGGATGGAAATTTTTAAGTCTCCCTCAATAGTAACATTGACTATTCTCTCATTTACCAGATTTCCTAGGCCTTGTTTCAAGGAATGGAATTCAGTTTCATTGTTAGAAGCATGACTGAAGTTAATGAAGCATACCTCACAAATTTTCCCTATCCAGTCTTGAATGGCTCCTTTAGTACATCCTTTTATAGTGTTTTCCTTTCAGACCCCATCAAAAGTAAGTTTGAAGAAGTATTTTGGGGGAGGAATGCATATATTTTAACCCAGGGGGATTCTCGTTTCCTTAGCCCTGATTACCCGCAAATAAGGATTGTTCATTTAAACTAGTTTTACGATTCTAACCTCCTGTGGAGAAGGTTTCTCATAAGAAAAGTTGAATTATTTGGTGAAAAATATTTACTTGAGTTGGTGGTTAATTAATTCTACCGGTTGTTCTATAAGGAGCTTCGTATTCTGGAAAATGCATTGGTTATTTTCCTTCCATATCGTCCAGAGAATAAATCCTAGGACTCGACAACAAGTGATAGTTATGACTTCATTCTTAGTGTAGTTATATCTCCATTTTTTAATTTTATCTTGTATATTTTCCGTAATTCTATCAGTTTTCCAAAGAATATAAATCTTTTGGTCCCATATGATAGAAGAGTAACTATAGGTATTTAGTAAATGATTGATATTTTCCTCTTTGTCTTCGGAGTTGACACTATGAGGCCCTAATTAAACTTCTTTTCACCAAAATTTTCCAATTCAACACCTTATTCTATAAGAACAACCACAAGAAATTTTAAACTTTGGTACATTGAGGAAATGACCACAATCTCATCCATATTGGGTGAGATGCCTCACCTTGGTGAGCTTCAATATAAGTTATATTTTATTTTAGAGGAAATTATCAACCTCTTTTTTGCCCCCATCTCAGTTGATCCTAGGCATCACTATAAAGGATCCTTTTCTTTCTTAATTCCTGGACTATTTATTGGAAAATATCTTCATTTTGACTAAGTTACTAAACAATACTAAGGTTTCATCTTCTCCAACTATTACAATAAGTCACTTGTTCCTAGAACTTCTGCACTTTTATTCGTCCCTAAATCTCAATCCTCATTTGAATTGGGTTCCATGATTTATTTCTTAAAGTAGGTTGTTGTTGCCAGGCGCCCTCCCAAATAAAAGGTAACCTTTCATTTTTTATCTCCTAGAAACATTGTTTGTGTATTACCTTCATATTTTCCCCAGACAAATTCCATATCACCGAACCTTTAATTATTTCAGACATACAAAAAATGTCTTGTGAGAGAAAGTTGTGGGCATACTTAACTTTCTAGAGTTGGGACCATGGCGAAGAACCACCCTTTAACGAACACCACCAAATTTTAGGTCCACTCCCTCTATTGACACTCTCCCAACCCTATAATCCTAGGCCCCAAAATTTTTTTTGTTTACGTATCATATTCCAGGCTACTAGCCTGCATTTCCTATTATCCTGGACTCCTATGCATACGAAATTACTATGAATTTCTCTGATTTTTTGTAGAACACATTTTTGGATTTGGAGTATTGATAACATATACCCCAAGAATTCTTTCAGAATAGATTTAGTCATAAATAAACTTATAGCTTCGTTTAAATCTCTAATGGTTTATCACCTGAATCTATCTTCCACATGTGATACAATCTTCTCACAATTTGATTTATTCCAAGCTTAAACAATCAATGGGATTCCTAGATATTTGGAAGGAATACTTTGCCTTTAGAAGCCTCGGATAGATGTCAAATTCCTCTATATAGAAATATGTGTACTGAAAAAGAAAATAATGGATTTAGATCGAGTTGTAGAATAGTTATCTAAGATATCCTAGAAAAATTGAGGCTCATTCATTGTATGGATACCAAGTAACATGGTATCATCTACAAAATATTGATGTGTTGTAGTTTGGCACCAATCGTGTGTTTGAGGGTCCCTAATGTTCTCTTCCCTGGCATATTTTTAGATCGCTCTTCCCAATCCTTCCATCATTATGAGAAATAAGAAAGGTGACACAGGCTCACCCTGGTGTCTTCGTCTAGAAGGGGAAAAAAAATTTTTAGGAGCACCATTTGACAAAATTCAAAGTTAGGAGAGGTAACCAATTCCATGATCTAGTTGATCCATCTATTATCAAAATCAAAGGCCTTTAGAACTAATTCCATGTACTCCCAATTGAACTTGTCATACCCCTTCGAAAGATAAAGCTAAAGTATCATTCATGCATTCCTCGGGATCTTTAGAGAATGTGTTATCTCATTGGCATGAATAACATTGTACAAAATTTATCTACCTTTCAGAAATCCCGACCATTCTTCTAAGATCAATATTGGAAGAACCATTTTAATATAGTTGGTTTCCACTTTTTAAATCATCTTCTAAATCACATTGCAAACAACTTTTGGTCAAAACTTCTCAGGAGTAATTTACCTTTCCTCTTTTGGGATGAGAGTAATAAACGTAGAGTTTATAGATTTTATGATCATGGATGAGTCCTAGGAGTCAACCACCACCTAAAAAAAAATCGCATTTACTACTTCCCAGTAGGATTTAAAGAAATCGATGGTAAATCCATATGGTTCAAGTGCCTTAAAATTAGGCATCTTATGGACTTCCTAGGTGACTTCTTCGATTGAGATGAGTTTATTTAGATTTCTATTATGCTCATATGTTATGAATATTGGGATATCATTAACAATTCTTTGAATGTGTTTTTATCTATAAATTAGGGGCTCCTTTTTAATATTCTTAAAATGCTTAACCAACACCTTTTCAACATCTTGATGAGCTTCATAAGATTTTCAAGTTCCATCCTTGATCTAGATAATTTGGCTTGAATTTTGATTTTCCATGGGAGATCCATGAAATAATTTAGTATTATTTTCTCCTTTTGAGAGCCACATGACCCTCTATTTTTGTTTCATTAATATTTTCTCATGTAAGCATATTTCCTCCTATTTATCTAGCATCTCTATTTCCTCATTACTTCTTACGTTTGGGTTCCCTTCTTCTATTAAACGTTTCTGTAAGAACTCCATATTTATTTCCAAATATTTTTTTTCTTTGAAGATGTTACTCTACTCTATTGTATTCCAATTCCTTAGTTGGGATTTAATATACCTCAACCTCGCCTGAAATTTGAACATTTTAGAGCCCTGGGTTGGGAGAGGGTCTTCCCCAAATTTATTTATATTCTCCATAAATGAGGGGAAATTTATCCAAAATTCCTCAAATATGAATGGTCTATTTTTATGGGTTCCCAACATTTGAACTACTCACACCACAGAAAAATGATTCAAGCCTCCAAAGGGGAGAATATTTCCTCTATATCCAGCCCTTGTAACAACATATCTTTGGATGTTAGGAATTTATCAAATCTATAGGCTACTTGATGTTTCCCTCGTTACTTATTAATTCAGGTAAATATTCCACTACCAGTATCCATATCTAGTAGATTTTCTTCTACAACGAAGCTCTTAAAGGTCTCCAAGTCTGTACCAATTTGTCTTTAACCTCCTTTATTTTCTACTACGGAAGTGATCCTGTTGAAATATACACCTAAAATCTAGGGGATATTATGCTTCCTTCCTCTAATTTCCCTCAAATCCTTCATGAAACCTAATTTATCATCTATCCTCTATGGCCTATAGATAGTTATAAAAATAATAGACCTAATGAGTCCTATTATCTGCATATCCATAGGGAGTAAAAATCGATTTCCTTTTGCGTATACTAGATGCATTACATGTGGGTTCCACCAAGTAACCCATCCTCCTATAGTACCTTGGGCTTCCACATATAGAGATGTAAATGCGCATAAAAATTTACTACCCACTTCTTTAATATTCTCTCTTGAGAATTTTTTTTCTTGCAATAAAATTATATCCAATTTTTCCATTTTGATCTTCATATTCCAAAATATCTATTTTCTAAGGCTATTCATGCCTCTTGCATTTAGAGTTATATTTTCATTCTTTAACTAAGGATGTTTGGGGGCGAGCCTAAAGCTCTCATCTTACGTGACTTTATCAAAATTGTTGTTATTTTGTGCAGAGCCAAACTATTTGACTTACTTCCTCACTTCCTTCTTGTTTGATTTGGTACTGAGAGGATATGGGATTCTATGGCATTGACTCCCATCTCTGTAAGTTACCCATTTGATTTTTTCTGCCCCAAATCTTTGCATATTCCCTAATTAGGTAGAGGTAATGGATACGTTACACCTATGATGTTCGCATTGCCTCTAGGCACAATTTTCTCGATTTTTCTATCACATTCTATAGGTCGATACCTTCCCTTTCCAATATATCCTGAAGATTGGGGTCCTCCATGCCTACCTTCATAAAGGGCCATTTGGATCCCCTTCTAAGCCTTTCTCAAATCTGGTATGTCCATTCTCTTAACATAGTCTTTTAGGACATCCATCGTGTCTTCCTCTTTCTTCTCTTACCAATTCTCCATTTTATCCTCTTTGGTTAGGCTATACTTAGATATATGTTCTAAAAGGACCCCAAAACTATTCCTCGATGTTGTTGTCCCTCCTTGACTTTGTTGTTGATGTCTCTTATTGGCACGTCCTTTGGCTTTGGCCTTACAAAACCATCAATGTATTTCTTCTTTTATTTCCCAATATGATCCTCATATTTTCTAAGAGGAAAATGCCAGATTAGATGCACGTGCTCATGACAGTGTTTTCATATAAGGGGAATCTATTCATAATCGACATACTACATACAAATTTTATTGTAGAATTCCAGTTTCGTCGATTCTAATAATGCTCCAGATACATCCATCTCTACACAAATATTCACATATGAGGTATATCTACCTTGTAGAATTGCATCTGAGATTATTATGAACCTCCCCAAAGTATCACCTATGAGCTTCAAGGTCAATGACAGCCAATAATCTAGCCATAAGGAATACAATGTGACCCATAACGAAACATTGGTGAATATATGTTTCTCGGAAGTAAAGTTCCCTTTCCATGGTTCCATGTATAATCTTGCAGAGGCAAAGAAATATTGTCCTTCATCGAATACCCAGTCTCTATCCTACAAATTAGTGAATACCACTATGAAAAAACCTATTGACCGTAAGTGCAACTCAATCTCACCACGTGGCTTCCAATGATGCTTGATATAGTCACATAAATATTTCTTTGTGGGCCATAGGTCCATGAACTTATATGATCACATACATATGCATGCACTCTCTAAAAATATGGGTTTGGAGATTTGTGATTAATGTTGTTAGGATTACCGCTATTTTGGGTTTGCATGGGCCGTTCTCATTAGCCCCCTTGGACTTTTGCTACTTACATGTTGGGTCCCTTGTTGCACCTATGTCCTCATATCTTGTTTGACAATTCACACCTTGGCTTCCTATCCCATTTGCTCCTTGAATCATGTGTGTTGTTCCCTTTTTCGAAATTTTAAAACTTGCCTTGAATATTTTTCCTTTTTCAACTACATGATTTTTTGCAGGAGGGACCCCCACTCCCTCCCCCTCCGAAAATCAATAAAACCAAGACATGTTTGCAAGAATTCTAAAAACCCTAGCCCTCTCATGCCCTTTTGTTGCTCTTGTTGTATATATAATTTGATCTCTTACATACATCACGGGAAAAAAATGATGTAATAGAGGAGGGGGAAAATATTATCTATCTTTATTATTTTGATTTTCCAAAATAAAAACTGAATCTCTTTCATTTTCTTGAGATATGAGGGAAAATCTCCAAATGAAAAAGTGAAAAATGAATCCAAAAGTAAAACCTATTCTCATTAGAATACTTTGGTATTTGTGAGAAACCAAATTTTTTTTTCTAGGTGATCAAGTAGATTTGAGGCCTTTGACCCCTTCCATGAAATGCTTGTTTTATCTTTCATATGTATATTTTTATTTATATATATAAAGGAGTATTGATAGAATATCAAAAGAAGGTTAATATTAACACTTATTCCTATTAGAATACTTTGATATTTGTGTGAGATTAGTTTTTCTTCTAGATGATTACGTAGATTTGAGACATTTGCCCTCTATCATCTCTCATGAAATGGCTATTATATATTTCATATGTACTAAATCAGATAGATTTCAAACCTTTAGCTTCCTCCATTAAATGCCTAATGTATCTTCATATCTATAAATTTGTAATATAAGGGAATATTAATAACGCACGAGAAGAAAGAGATTAAGATGAAAATGTTGTAATTATTCACTTTTAAATACTTAAGATATGAATATCAATATTCCAAGTTGAAAAATGTTGATTCTTTGACAATACTTCCATGGTTTGGTTAATAAGCTCTATAAATCGTTGAAAAAAATAAGCTCCATATGTCACTTAACTGGTTATCTCAAAGCATCCTTATCGCTCTTCCCATCTCCTTTGAGATATTGTCTTAAAATGTTATAATATAAATATGATAATTTTTTTTAAATAAATACAATTTTTATATAACTGTTTTTTTTTATTAAATTATATTTTAGATATCAGTTTTTATAAACCCCTCAATATTTGAATTATATTTTCTTAATTTATATTTTAGTTGGGTTTTTTTTAAGTTAATATTAAAATTAAAAAAATGTCTAGGTAGCCTACGGAGGCTTGTCCTCGTCTCTATTACAGTCATATTAAAAACGATAATTACATGTCTTGTAATGATTAATAAATAATCTATGTTGCCACATAAATGGCACTATAGTTTTTAAGTTTATATTTAACATTAAGACATAATGGTTCAACCGATGAACATGCGCCTCGCTTACCTCGAGGCAGTTAAGAAATCAGTAGAAGCTATTGAAGTCAGTAAAGGGAGTCGCTGTCTCGCTCAATTTTCTTGGTATCACGACTGGTGAGCTACGTAACATCAATGGCAAGCCTACCGTCGGTTGGTCGGAAATGAAAAAGAGCACGCAGTCTGAGAGCGAGAGGAGATGAAGAAGAACCGACCAGTATGAGATTTGATTGTACACTGATAATAACATGGGGCGGTGACATCTAGAAGCGGCTGATTCAATCTGAGCTGACGTATCGTGACCAAGTCCGAATTTCACTCTATTCACACAACAATTCCCGATCAAAATGGTTGTGTGTCTATCTTTCACTTTCATGGTGTACAATATTCGCATTATCTGGTCTCTTTTCTCGCCCTTTAGTTTCCGATTCTAGCATTTCCACGGCCTGATGGCGATGGATTTCCTTTCTATGAAAAGACCCTGCAGAAGTGACTAGGGGAACAACCCCAACGGGCAGGCACCTTATGCAGACGTGGAATCATGTGGCATCTTGCATGGAGGGCCACAGCGAGTGGCCCAGCTAAGGATGACTTCCCAGCCTCCACTAAAATGCTGAACGTGAAAAACCTACGATTTCGTCACATGGAGACGGGAGTTGGCAAGGATGCTTGGCTATGTATTTTGTTAGGCTTATAGTTACACTCTTATTATAAATACAATAAGACAATGTTCCTCAAATAGGAATGACAAAAACGTTAAAAATGTTGCTAGGGCCTAGTAATACAAAACGAGTTTGAGGAAACTCTAGCTTGACCACTTTTGCTTTGTGTTATGTTGTAACACATTGGTACCACGCTTTATATTGTGTTCTATGTTCTAAAACTTGGATGGAAGATCTAGTTTATACTATATTCTTTCCTCTATAGCATATGGATAGATAGTTTCGAAACTAGATTAAGCTTCATTCAATAATAAGAACAATTTCATGTTTACGTTGGCAAGTCGAACTATATACAATTGCATCTTCTACCTTGTGATCTCCAAATCCTCTTTTGTGATAACTTGCCTGAAATTGTTCAAGTATTCTTTGATTTTTTACTTGATAACATTTATACTCGTCTTTGCAAATGCTCCAACAGAAGGAATCTTCTATGCTATGACCAAGGAGTCCAAACTATGATACATCCTTGCATAAGATGTTATAATGTTTTCCACATATGTATCGAGCTACTTGTTATTTTATAAAAGAATTCTAACCTCAGCCTTTTCTAAGTATGGCCTTCTTGTCTTCGATTTCTGGCTAATTATGATGGTGCATTCATCTACTTAGTTCCCCATTCTTGGATCGCAGTAATGGCTACATGAATCACCTTCAAAAATTTCACATTCTCAGGTGATTTCTTTTGCATGTCATGCAAGGGCACCACCTCATTATGAAAAATGATCGTCTCTTCACAATGTTCCCTCATGGTGTCTCCCAATGATTGAGTTTCATCATGTCTTCCTACTCGTAGATCCTCCAAGTGAGAATTAGCAGGACACTTTGGTTCTTCGCTTGGAGATGATCAATTTGTTGTTGATCTTTTTCCAATTTCTTATTCTCCTTCATTGATAAATATGTAATTACTTTTTCAACTCCTGCAAAGGCTAAGTCTATTGTTGTGACTATCCTCAGATTCCTCTTGGTGTCGGTCACAATCACCCTTTCGGTATGAACGGAAGCATATGAACTAGGTCATTAGGAAAATAGTTCCACCTTTTCTATATTACTCCGCTCTTTAGCTACTCAAAGGTCAAGTTGGAAATATTCATGACCATATCATTATCTTGAGGAGATATTCCCATTTCACTGAATGATATTACAATTTCGCTGAATGATATTCCCATTTTGCTAATTGATATGTATAAGGAGGTGACGTTTGACCACTAACTTGTTCTATAATGGGAAAAATGTCGACCTCTTGGTTGCCCACCTCCAACTCAACCTCCATGTCTAGGGCCTGTATCTTCTCCTCAATTTCTCTTGCAAACTCTTCATCTCACATTTGCCTACTTTCTTCATCTTCTAATTATTTTTGTTGTTCTTCTTCAAGCTATTTATGTCTCTCTTCTTCTTATGTCTACTTTCGTAATTCTTCCTATGCTTACACATCTTCTATTTTTTTACTTTTTCATTCCTCTTTCCGTATTTTTTACTCCACTTTTTTTCTTTCTTCCTAATCCCTCTTCTCTTCTCCCTCCTACTTCCTCTTTAATTATTTTAATTACTTTCTCCTCTTCTCTATTGCAATGGTCTCTCTCAAAATAATAGGATCTACTATGATCTTTTAGCTCTCCTCTACTCCTAGGTTATGAAAAAATTTCCTCTTATACTTAATACTAACCATAGTGAGAACTTCCTAATGCCTTCCTTCCTAGACAACATCCTCCTTATGTACTACATTGGAAGGGCCAAACAATATTTCTAGTGTATGTGGTGAGGAAGTATTATAAAAAATGATCTTCTCCTCCTCTATCTGATTATAAGACTCATAAGCAAGGGAAAATGCAACTTATCACAGTGTATTTTGCGCACTACTATGGGATCATACATGTGAAATCTCATCTCACCAAACATAAGGCAGGTAAGTTATAACATTTTTCTTTGACTAACTTTTAGCTCTTGATCTCATAAGAGCCCGCATGGAGAGAGAAGGAAGGCCAAGGATCCTTCTTCTTCTTCTATAAAAAATAGTATATACTTGTGCTAAGATTATAAGGAACCTTTTGTATGACCACTTTATCTATCACATACGTTACCAAAAGATGGTTTGGGTTTGTGAGAACCAAATACTCTAAGGTATGGGCCATCAGGTCAGGAAAATAAATATGTTATTTCTACTACTATCTTCATATCCTAGTGGGACATGTAAGGAGTTTCTTCCTCAAGTATCATCTCATAAAAAATGTTGAAGAAGTGCTCAACAAGTTTCTCATACATTCCCTTATAAAATGTACTCTCATAATAATTTTCAATACACATGGAGAGGAAGCTCTCTTGGGGTCAACCTCCAATCTAGACCCAGAAACTCAAGGGGAGCACATATTCCATCGAGTATGTAGGAAAACATGTAAAACTGTGGTTTATTTCCTTTAGGTGTGTTTTTCACCTTCTTCAAATTGATATGAAACTATTTGGATAATAAATATGACCAATTAAATATATTCCATTTTATGACAATCAGATATAACATATAAATCCATCATTCAAGGAAGGATTTAATATTCTTTCATCCATATATCTGAAAACACATAGCCATCAAGTACGAGTAAGCTATTTTAAGAGACTTTTTCTTGTAATTATTGTTCATATTCTCACAAAATTTAGTTGGTTCTAGCCACCATGACCTTATTACTTCTTTCATATTCAGATAACTCCAGGTTACGCAGAATTGAGAATCTAACTTTTTGTTAGGCTTGGGAAAGTTGTAATATAAGTGAAAGTCATATGTCTTATAAAAGGCAAGTTGCTTCCCAATAACATTGTTCAACATAATGTTATTGGTGTCTATGCTCTGCAATATCCACTTGATAACATCGGCACATGGTAGCACAAGATACATGCAGGTGGCTTTGTGGAACTGCAATCGGTTGATGCTCTCATAGATTTCCCTATCTTGTGGATCTTCTATGAAATTTTTTGAGGTCAATGCATATTTGATAGTGATCCATGAGATAATAAAATCCTTTTCAATTAACCATTGGGTATATGACAAGATAGAAACTCATGTCAGGGAAATTTCAATTGCCTCTTCAGTACTAGTCTCTATGAACTCCTTATATGGTTCTTTTTTGGAGGCATGTCGCTCTTAAATTATGAACTACTCATGCATCTTTGACCTCCATTACTTGGTGAACAAGATGGACTCATAGTTATATCAAGTTAGTTCTGGAAGATATTAGCTAGACAATCAATATAAAAGAAAAAAATAGTCACTCGGATAAGGGATTGTGCAATATTGGGAACCATAGGTGTGGATTGAGCACTATAAGTGGGCACTATGTAAATTTTAATTGAGGATTGTGTATTTCTTATTTTTAGGGGGGTAAATATGGTCTAGATCTGATCGATGCAAATGTTTTGCTAGGAGAGAGAGGTTGGAATGCAAAATACAATTTTAAGTAGCAGGAAGTCCTCACTGCTACTTGAGATTATGTAGTGCATAGCTGGAGAGGCAATTGATTGCATAATGGATAGTTTCTAATGGCCTGAAGGAGCCTCTATTGGAATATATTATGCAATGTGTAGTTTAGGAGGGAAGATAAGATTTAAGATTGCATAATATTATTTGGTAGAAGGGAAGAATCCATATCTTATAATTGAAATTAGGAAGGGCATGGATCAACCTCAAAATCATTCAAACTAGTCACTAACAATGAGAAAACAATATAGTGAAAAGAGAAGGACATGCATGCGTAATAATCCTTAATTGTATGTGAAAAGACAAGGAATGCAATGTGAGAGTTGAAAAGAAACTCAAAAGACTCAAATGATACTTGTAAAACCTAATAACAGTATAAACTGCAATTTTTATAATAAGAATGAGGAAAAATGACACTTATAAAAGAAAAAGCGATAAAATTGAAGGCAAAGTGGAAAAAAGAAACACTTGATAAAGTTACCTAGAAGAGGAGCACAAATGGAAACCAAAGCTGCTTATGCTCGTGAGAATGGTTAGAGCTCCAATGTAAAGTTTTAGAATGATATCTATGAGATTTTCTCATATAGATTATAACTCATGATGTTAGGGTTAGGTTTCAGGTTCACATGCCTAAAATCAAGGATCCACCTCTTGTTAACTAACACTTGTCTAAAGATCAAATTGGAAACAACTTCCACACTACTACATATAAATGTGCACTTCCTATTATATAGGGGTGTGTACTTGTCTAATTTTAGGAACTGCAGAATTTATTGGCTGAAGGGACTACACATTTCACTAACACAAGGGACTGCACAATTTAGTTTCTTGGTTAAATGCACACTTTTCTCTCACATGAGGATTGCACAATTTTCTTTCATAGCTAATTGTGTAGCTACCTATCTCAAATGAATGTTAATTTTACTCTTACAAGGTGTTGCATAGTTCATAGTTACAAAGGGCTATGCACTTTCTCAAAGTAAGGCATGCAATCAATGTTGATTGGGGCAAGACTTATCTTGTGTTGAAGAAATGCTTCACCTGTATTTAGAGGTTGAGCAACTATTGTAGACAAGACCTAACTTTTGCCATGAGACCACAGTTAAGAATACCAAGTCTAACATGAAAGAATAAGTCATTGTGACACTTAATAAAATACAAGAACACTTGACATTAGTTAAAACAATAGTTCTTATGGTCAAAGTTAGGCTCCAAAATAAAATTGTAGGTAAAACTTTAGAGGGGGGTTGCAACGGATACAATAGTACAATAACTATTATGAAGAATGAAACTAGTTACATTTTCTAACACCCCCTCTTGACTTGGGAGGTATTCATAATCCCATAATAGGTAGAAGGATATTGTTAAAACTGGAAAATCGGACAAGCAAAGATGACATTATTAAATGCCACACATAAATATTTACAGGGCTGAGGCACATTAGAGAATCTAAATTTTTTAAAAAATATATAAGGTCCAAAGGAAAAATCAAATTACACACTCAAGACACTAGAAGAATGTGCCTTTTCATGTATTTTTCTTCGATAGGCGCAGGTTTGTGAAAATTTCCCTCAAAAAGCCACGCGGACCTGATAGTGGCGGAAGTCACTTTCCGAGACAACAAGGCATGCTCCAGGAAATGATCCCACACTTGATGCCACCAAAGGAGAGTGGCCTAAGCCTCCTTGGGATCTCAAGGGAGCACACAATGGAATCAAGTGGCATAGAATGTAACGGACCCCCTCTATTGGGTCACCATCCATCAATGTACCAAGAGAGGGAAGGAGAGTTTGAATTCATCTATAAAAGGCCACGAAGAGGTGAAGAAAGGGATGATGCATTGTTATGATGGCCAAAATTTCTTTAAGGCAATCCATTAGTGTGTAATTCCGAGCAGAAGTAGAGAAGGGTTTTAGTTTTTGGCCATCCAACAACTCCAATCCTTTGAAGTAGAGAGAGAGAGAACTTGCACCAACCAGCTAGAAGGTACTTTTCGAGACAACAAGGCACACTCCAAGAAATGATCCGACACTTGATGCCACTAAAGGAGATCCGCCTAAGCCTCCTTGGGACCTCAAGGGAGCACACAATGGAATCAAGTGGCACACAATGTAATCAACCCCCTTTATTGGGTCACCATCTATAAATGTATCAAGAGAGGGAAGGAGAGTTTGAATTCATCTATAAAAGGCCACCAAGAGGTGAAAAAAGGGAGAATGCATTGCTAAGATGGCGAAAATTGCTTTCAAACTATCCAGTAGTGTGTAATCCGGAGCAGAGGTAGAGAGGGGATTCATTTGTTGGCCATCCAACAACTCCAATCCTTTGGATTAGAGAGAGAGAGACCTTCCACCAAGCAACTAGAAGGTAAAAACGTTGTTGCAGCGGGTCTTAGAACTTCATAGTTCTAAGGGCCCCTTGGCAAGTATGTAAACATACTATCTTTCTCCTTAATAGGAAATAATAAGAGGGGACATTTATGCCACCGTTAGTATTTTTTTTTGTCTAACTCTGTATGAGATTTTGTGTTTTTTTTAGTTTAGTCTTGTTTTCTCTCTACATAAACATACTATATCATTATTTAGTGTGTTTTGTTTTATAACATGTTCACTAACCTACTAAATCTTCCTTTTATTTTCCTGCAACAAGAAGCTTAAGAGGCATTGACTACTCCTCTAAGGCATGTGTGGATTGGTACACTTGTGCACCAAATCCACCAACGCAGATACTCTAAAAAAAAAGCTCTCACAAGAATATTCTAATTGGTAAGCCATCTTTTAAGCATCAACATCATGACCAAGATTGTAAAATTGAAACATAATATGATTTTTGACTAAGAATTTGTAACTCTCCATAATATTAGAGCACAATGTTGGGAAGCACACACATGGTCACCAACATAGCCTATTAAGGCACATACCCCATCTGTATGTTCACAAGGTATGTCCTTCCAAGTTTATTCTTATCTTGGATTCCCAATCCTGAAATAATGTCTGTCCTCTTTTACTGCTCTTATATTGGATACCCTGTCAGATTTTGAAAGAGTGTTGGTCCATGGGACTACTTCCTATCTTAGATTCCAATCATCAAGGATTACTAGTCCCCATATGGTTATACAATCCTCCATTTTCCCTCTCGATGTGATACAATAGACGTATTGTGGTTATTTTTTTGATAGTGCATCACACCTATGGAGAATATGGTTTCCACCATCACTCATTCTAAAATTTGGAGGAGGTCCTTCCTCCTTTTCAAATATAAAGTAGTTTTCTCGCTCCCTCTTAAAAAACAAGAATTCATCATAATCTTCAGTTGATTTCATATGCCTCATTATTGTTTCTTTCATCCACTACTTAGTATTCTATGGATATAATAGTAGTAGATGCAAGGGATCCTCTCTATCATTATTTTATCATATCTAATTTTTGACCATATTGGATATGGTGGAGCCAATTTCCTTCTTGACAATTCTTAGTGATAGGGTTATTTCCATCATCCTTTTACATCACTTTCCATCAATCATCATTCAATGTATCTTCATCATTAATGGTATATTTCCAAACCAATTTATGTAGAGATTATTCGTAGCTCCCTCTACCCATCTGGAAAGTGAATATCATCATAATATACATGCCTAATAGGCTATGTGGTGATTTTTTACCTTTTCTGCCTTTATGGTGTAAAAATTTCTAGTCATCGATACTTATAAGAAAAAATCAACATTGTCTACCCAATCCATATGTTTTAGAATTAATATTAAACCAAATAGTTGCATATGTAATATCTCAATTACTATTCTTCCAATATGAATTTCTGTAACATGTTCTTCTAGGTAGTCAAATCATGTATCAAATGAATCATCAATATTAAGTTTCCCAAACATTAACATGTTATGTTCTACTAATAGCTCCCTATAATATCAAAATACTTCTGCATGGTCTATCTCCATATTATAATACTTCATTATTCTTTTAATATTTCAAATTTTGAACAATGTGTTAATGGAGTAAACTAATCCATAAGCTTCAAAATCATGTGTGTCATGGTTTTTGCATCTTTTCTAGAAGTTTATCCATATTTCATTTTTCAAGATACCATATTGGATGTTGATCAATATCATCATGTGTTATTCCCATCCATCATGTTTTTATATAGTATATAATCATATGGTAGAGCTTTAAAACATATCATCATACTTATCTATCATTATACTACATATATTGAAGAGTTATATCTTATTCACCATGCTTCTTTGTGTCGAGAAATTTAATAGAAGAGTGTTTTCCAATATTATCCAAAAGATACCATGCCTCTGTTGTAAATCATATCTATGCAATGACCTCTTCCTGCAATATTACTTGAAGATATGAATTTACTCAAAGATATACATACCTTTTATCCATCTCTTGGGGGCTAGGCCCCAAATATATAAAAAAATGAAATAGATATGGGGGGAGGCCCGTAAGATCTGAAATTGAAATTCTAGAAAAAAGAGAGGAGAACATATAGTAAAAAAAAAACAATTTTTTTTTAATTAAAACCAAGAATAATTGTAAAAGCGACTTGGTGGTGGACACTCTTTCCTCTTACAATATGTGACTTGTTACTTATAGTATTTTTTTGTTACAATACCACATGTAAATTCCATGTGTGGGAAAATACCATGGGTGAATGATTACAATGGTTGGATGTCACTTACAATAACATGGGTGGATAAATACCAGGGTGGGTGAATATCCGGTGGGTGCCACTTCCAATACAATGGGTGGATGTCACTTACATTTCTATGGGTAGATTCCATGGGTGGATGAATATCATGGGTGGATAAATAGCACGGGTGAATGAATACCATGGGTAGATTCCACTTTCCATTTAGACCAACCTTTTCTTTTATGCTTTCCATCTAGTATTATTTATTTTAAACTTGTTGCATATTTCTTTGAGGACGATGTCTAAAATCATGTTCAGGATGTGATTATTCTCTAAGATGATAAGTGCTAAATCATATCTTCATGTTATATATCTCTGAGATTCTTTGATGCAAGGTTCCATAATTTTAGTACAAATATACTTTTGTTATGTGACAAATATTCTTTTCACATAATGAAGAACCTTCGTAATCACTATCAAGGATCCTTGTAATCCTTTCTAGTTAGTAAATTTATTCTATGATGATGTGAATTCCAAAACGTACTCGCATCTATGGAGGAGTGTTGGATGATCCAAAATATTCTATATTTGATATATGTATGCTCCTAATGGGATGTGATTGATTATTTAGAGTTTAATCCTTTCAATGCCACGCACTTCTTTCTAAGATGACATAATTCATAAAATTATTTTACAAATGTAATTTTTCATGATACTATAGCTATTATCTTAAAAAAAATATACTATAATCAAACCTCATTATAGGGGAGTCCTTAAATAGTATATATCCTTTAAATATTCATTATTTTCCTTATTTTTGGGTTCTTATTTTTATTCAGTTTTGTGTGCTCCAATTCTTTCCTTCCTTTTATTATTTCCTTTATTTTGCAGATATTTGGGACAATATCTCTTAAAGCGTCCATAATCATTACATCCAAAGAATTTTATTCTGGAGATGTATAGATTTCTTTGTGGCTAATTGTAGTTTCTTTGACGAGGTTCCCATTTTCCAAACATCCCTTTCTTCATATTTACTTTTGCCACATAAGCTTGAGACTTTTCATTTAGTTTAGTTTCATTTTTTCTTTCAATATTGTTCCTTCTATCATGCATAAATACCTTATCTCATAAAATTTCAGAGTATCCTTTCTGGAATAAATTCTTGTTACAAAGCTACTACATTTGTGAGGTAATGCATTGAGTATACAAGTTATTAATTCAGAATCAGTAACAGTTACTCCAAGCCATTGTAATTGATCCCTCAATTGTGAAACCTTCAAGGGATAAGAGTTCAAGTAAGTATCCTTCGATAACCTCGACTTATAAATATTATTCAATAGAGATATATTTTGACATGTAGTGCTCAATGAATACAGTTTCACAAATTTGTAATGTATTTATTTGGATGTTCCCAAATCTCCAACAAAAGGAACAAGATGATCCTTAATGGATTCAATGAGAATCATTCGAGCTCTCACTTCCCTTTTCATGTAATTTTTCCAATCTTGAGCCTTGTCCTTCTTAGGTTTTGTAGCTTTTCCTTGAACATAGTCCATGACTTAATTTTTTAGAAGTATCAAGTATATTCTCCTCTTCCTTGCTTGAAAGTTTGTTTAGCCATCAAGCTTATTTCCTTCCTTACAAAATGGAGTAATTTTACTTTAATATTGAGACATAAAGTATAAATTAGTACCTACTTGATATGATATTGTCATGCTTGACTTAGAGATATTGAAATAACTTTATCTTCCCGATACTTCCAAGAGACACCAAATATGCCCTAGAATAATGACTTCTAGGATGCTTTCAACTACTTCAAAGAGTGTGGGTGATGCTCCCAAGGTTTTTTATGCTTCCTTATATGATGAATTTTATAAATATGCTTTCCAAATAACTTTCTAGGTCAGAGAGATCAATGTTCTTCTTTTAGGGCCCTATATTACTAGTGTATTCCCTTATTGTTGTTAGAGTATCCCCCTTATTGTTTTTGTTTACCCCTGTAGTCCCCATATTGTTATTATTTTTCCCCATAATAACCCACTATTGTTATTGTTGTTACCTTACGTTATTATTGTTAGGACAGTAGGATTATATTGTGACCCCATGGACTCCTATATATATAAAGGAGGTTTGTCATTTCATCATCCAATAATTGTTCATTTATGTAATCTAAAGGAGGTTTCCCCCTTGAAGGGAGTTATTTCTAAGGTGTTGATCCATATTTTCTTATATTTTGTTAGTTGGATTCTTAACATTTGGTATTGGAGATTTGGATTTTAGGGTTTTCTACTTCAAACAGGTCATTGCGGAATTTTTTCTATAACATGTTTTCTACGAAGGTTTAAAAGCTACAAAAATCATAAATTTCCTAAGAAATCCTAAGGAACTTCGTTTAAAAGTTTTATATTTTGGTTCGCAATATTTTCATAGATATGATCTATGGAACTTAGGGTTTTTGCAAGCTCCCTAATTTCACCTAAAATATTTGACCGTGGGAAAACCATCATAAATCTCTCCATGAGCATCGGATTGGAATTATATAAAAAGTGGCCAAAATTACATTGAATTTAGTTTCATGTGTATCCATTTCAGGGTCGAACGAGGAAACAATAATATGTGGCATGCAGTACAAGTTCACTCTACTGAACAAGTATGTAATTAGGTCATTGTGGGATATTTGGCATAAATTTTCCTTGAAGAATCAAACTTAGGTTAGAACTATGGAATTGGAAAGACAATTCAGAGGGATATTAAAGGACTGAAGACAAAATATCGTGGATATGAGATTACAGAAATACATCAGTTTGAATATTGAGCTCCTCAAAAGAAAGGAAAAGGTGTGTATTTGTTTTAAAAATTGCATGAGTCTTATTTGAGAAATTAGTTTGAAGTGATTCCAAGGGCATATTGAAGCATAGATATCAATATTGGGTTCTAAAATGCCCCCTAAAAATAATTCAACATCAATTAATCCCTCAAAAGGCTCTACTATGATTCATGAAGAGAAAGAACTGAAACATGATATATCGAAATTACAAGACCAAGTGCAACAAATTTCATTCTCGCAATGAGTAACAAAAAATGGAATAGCAGCTAAGATGGATGGTTTGAAGAATGTCGTGGAAGCTAGGATGGATGGTTTGAAGAAAGGCGTGGAAGCTAAGATGTATAGTTTGAATAATGGAATTGACTCTAAGATGGATTTAGTGAAAGCTAAGATGAATTTTGTGGAAGCTAAGATGGATGGTATAGAAGGCAACATGGAAGCTAAGATGGATGGTTTGAAGAAAGGTTGGAAGCTAAGATGGATGGTTTGAAGAAAGGTGTGCAAGATAAAATGTATGTTTTGTAGAATGTAATGGAAGCTAATATAGATGGTTTGGAAGCTAATATGGATGGTATAGAAGTCCACATGGAAGATTTTAATAAATACATAGAAGGTTTCAAGGAAGTTTTGTCAAAGTTGCTACAATAAAACCTTCCTAATGGCGAAAAAGTAGTAGAGGAAAATCGTAATGAGAAAAAAATAAATGTTGATCATGATTTCATAGACTCTACTGTTGGATTTATGACCCACCATATTCCAAATATAGATAGGAGGAATTTTTATGGAAAGTATCTAATAACTTGGATAGTACAAATGGAGCCATAATTTAAGCTCCATAATATGAAAAACACACAAAAGGTACGCATTGTAACTTTATATCTAGAAAAAAAATAGTTTGTATGGTATTGATGGCTTTGTTATCCTTGACCACTGATCACTTGGTCAATTTTTATGGGGGAAATTATAGAACATTATGAGGATACAAAGAGAAACACCTCCTTTAGCCAATTGATAAATCTCAAACATAAGGGTTCAATTATGGACCACATTGAGGACTTCCAAAAATTGAATATAACGGTAAATAATATTACGTAGCAACATAGAATTGATGTATTCATAGGGAATATCAAGGATAGCATCCAATATGAGGTTCTCCTTTGGGAACCTGATATATTGGAGAAGGCATTTAGGTTGGCAAGAAAAATTGAAAGAAAAATTATGGCGACAAGGAAGCCTACCACTCACAACTACAAATATGGAAGTGTTGCTAATCCTAGACTTCCACAACCTACAAGGTTGACACCACAACAATTAGAAGAAAAAAATATAAAAATGGCTTTGCTATATTTGTGATAGAAAATACAGTAAAGGTCATAAGTGTGCTGAGAAGAAATTATTTTACATAGATTGGGAAGAGGAGGAAGAAAAGGAACACGAAAATTCGAAAGAAGAGGTTATACACCAGGAACCAACCCTAGAGGAATAATAAATGAATCCAACCATATCCTATAATGCATTGCCAATAATTACCACCCCTCAAAATATCAAGATAGAAGGACATACCAAGAAGAAAAATTTAATAGTGCTCATTGATTTGGGCAGTACCCATAATTTTATTCATTCTAATGTAGCCATGGAGTTGAATTTCTTCTTATACCTAGTTCTAGAGTGTCATGTGATGGTGTAAGACAGAGGAAATATAAATTTCTCTAGAAAGTACCATAATATCATGCTAACTATGGGGGAATATGTATTGAATAGTCCAATGCTCTCCATTCCAATGGGTGGTGTTGGTGTTGTACTAAGAGTACAATGGTTACAATCTTTGGGGATGGTAGCTTTTAATTTTCAAGAAATTTTCTTGAAAGTTTCTCCGGAATTAAAGGAAGTTGAATTACGGGGTATCACAGGAAGTTGGGAAAGATAACAAGGTCTAACGTAATGACAAATCTTCTGAAGAAATAAAAATGAGCCATCATTGCAAAATTATGCTCACTAGAAATTCCAACACCAAATCATCTATTTCTCCATTTCTCCAAAAATTCTTGGACAATAATTCAAAGGTTTTTGAAACTCCTGATGGACTCTCACCTATTCTTGCTCATGATCATGCTAATCATTTGATTCCAGGAAGTGTTCCTCGGAACATAAGGCCTTACATATATCATTATGTCCAAAAGAGCTTAGTTGAACGTATGATTGTAGAAATGCTCGAGGTTGGTATAATTCAACCTTGTCAAAGTTCTTTCTCTGATCAAGTAGTATTGGTGCACAAGAAGGATGGATCATGGAGCATGTGTATGTATTATAGGGGGGATAAATAAGCTGACAATTAAAGATAAATTTCCCAATCCTTTGATTGATGAATTATTGGATGAATTCAATGGAGAAATTTATTTCACCAAGTTGGATATTCATTCAGGATATCATCAAATTATAATTAAGACTAAAGACATTCTGAAAACAAAATTTCGAACTCATGAGGGTCATTTTGAATTTTTGTTCATGCCTTATGGCCTTAGTAATGCACCTTCTACATTTCAAGGGTTAATGAATTCCATTTTCAAACCCTTCCTTAGAACATTTGTATTAGTATTTTTTGATGATATACTAATCTACAGAAGGTCTTGGAAGGATCATGTTCAACATGTTGACAGGGTGCTCAAACTTTTGGAGATGAAACAATTATATGCAAAAACCTCCAAATGTTTCTTTGGAGTACAAGAGGTGGAATATCTGGGTAATATTGTATCTTGGAAGGGCGTTAAGGCAGACCCTAGAAAAATTGAAGCCATTACGTAATGGATATTCCTTACAACCATAAAGAATTTTTGAGGATTTCTCGGGTTAACAAGGTATTATCGCAAGTATTTTAAAAATTATGGGAGAATAGAAGTACCTCTAACACCATTATTGAAGAAATATGAATTTTCATGGACTCCTAAAAAAGATAATACCTTTGAACATCTTAAATAGGCAATGTTCCAAGCACCAGTCTTAGATATGCTAGACTTTGCAAAAAACTTTGTTGTGGAATGTGATGCCTTAGGAAATGAAATTGGTGTTCTTTTAATGCAAGAAGGAAGACCCATTGATTTTGAAATTTGTCCAATCAAAGGAAAGTATTTACAGAAAGATATTTATGAGAAGGAAATGTTGGCAATACTACATGCACTAAAGAAATGGTGACCTTACCTAATGGGAAGACACTTTAGGGTAAAAAATTATCATGATATTCTTAAATAATTTTTGGAACAATCATTATCTTCAGAAGAGCAGTAAAAATGGGTCACAATGGTGTTGGGTTATGAATTTGAAATCATCTACAAAAAAGGAAAGATAAATGTTTTTGCAGAAGCACTCTCAATAAAGGATGAGGATGTGGAAGCATTTATTTGTGCCATTTCTATTATCCAACCATATTAGATAACTAAATCAAGGGAGGAATGGAAGAATGACGAAGAAGCATGGACACTTATTCAAAATTTGTAGCAAGATACCAGTACATTTGATACATTTAGTTGGAAAAATGATTCCTTATTGTACAAAGATACGTATATATTTGTAAGAATTCCCAACCAAAAAAAAATGTTCTTTTGGAATTACACACCTCTCCCTTAGGAGGACACTCAGGATTTTTAAAAGATTACCACAAGGTGAAGAAATTTTTTTTTGGATGGCCTTAAATTTTATATTCAAAATTTTGTGGTAGAATTTTTGGTTTTCAAGCAAAATAGATTTGAGACAATTAAGACCTTGGATCTCCTACATCCTTTATCTATTCCAAATCAACGTTACGAGGACGTTTCAACAGATTTTATCATAGGTTTACCTAAGTGTGAAGGAAAGAGTGTCATCATGGTGGTAGTTGGTAGAATTACAAAGTATACACACTTTTGTGCATTATCTCATCCATTGAAAGTGAGTACAGTTGCTAGTGGATTTTTGGAAGCAATTAAAAAGCTATATGGAAACCCAAATATTATTGTAAGAGATAGAGATCCCATTTTCACTGGAAATATTTGGATAAAATTATTTTCTTGTTTGGGTAATCAACTAGCTCATAGCTCATCCTAGCATCCTAAATCTGATGGGAAAAATCAGGTAGTGAAAATATGTTTGGAAGGATATCTTGGTTGCTTTGTATCTAATAAAATACACAATGGATCAATTGGTTACCTCTGGTTGAATTGTGGTATAACACTTCCTTCCACACTGAAAAAAAAATGATGCCCATTTATTGAAATTTATGGATACCATCCACCATCAATCACATTACCCTTAAGAGAAAATTATAAGGTTCAAGCAGTGGAAGATCACATCGAGCATCAACAAAAAGTTTTGCAACTCTTAAAGGATAACATAAATTTGGCACAAAATCAAATGAAACAATAGGCAAATCAATCTCAAAGTGAGAGAATTTTTGATGTAGGCGACTAGGTATTTTTTCAGCTACAACCATACACACAAATTTCCCTCAAGCAACCTAAGAAGGATAATAAATTATCACCAAAGTACTATGGTCCTTAAAAGGTGTTGCAAAATATTGGTACTATGGTATACAAATTGGAGCTTCCTGCATCTTCCTCAGTGCACCCAGTTTTCCATGTTTCATGCTTAAGCAAGGTTATAGGTGAGAAGCATCTAGTTCAAAAAATATTACCAAAACTTAATGAGGAAGGAAAATTCATATTCGAACCTGAAGCAGTCACAGAAGAAAGAAATCAATAGCTACGAAATTGATCAGCTTCAGTGTATCTCATCAAGTGGAAGACCTTACCCACTGAAGATTCCACATGGGAGGATGATAATTTTATTTAGAAGCATCCAAAACTACTCAATCATTGAGAATAACACTTTTTTGAAGGAGAGGGGCATGTCAGGGCCCTATATTACTAGTGTATTCCCTTATTTTTTTTAGTGTATCCCTCTTATTGTTAGTGTTGTGGCCATGTAGTCCCCATTTTTTTATTATTTAGCCCCATAATAGCCCAATATTATTATTGTTGTGCCCTTTAATTATTATTGTTAGGTTGGCTAGGATTATATTGTGACCCCATGGACTCCTATATATATAAATGAGGTTTTTTCATTTGGTCATACAAGAGTTCATTTATATAATGTAAAGGATGTTTCCCCTTCAAAGAGGCTTATTTCTAAGGCGTTGATCTATATTTTCTTCTATTTTGTGAGTTGGTTTCATAACATCTTCTTCATGATAATAATGTGAACATGAGCCTTCCTTAAAGATGACCCCTTCTTGCTCATCTTCTTTGCATAGTTCCTTCTTTCTTTCCTTATGTCCTTCATGTGAATGATGTCCTCCAAAGTACCTTATATGAATGTTTTATCTTTATGCCAACAAATAGAGATATTCAATATGTCTTATCCTTTATCATAGTTCTAATGCCATGTTGAGAAATTGGTAGTGGCGGTAGTTAGGGTGATTTAAATTTGAATGATAATTTTTTGTAATTTATGTTGTCTTTGAATTACTTTATTATGTTTTATTCGTCAAACAATTAGAAAAATTGTAAACAATGAAGATCACAATTAGAAAATGGACACATCATGTAGATTCCAGCTAAGGAAAAGCCCCTCTAAGGGAAAAACCCATAAAATTATTCTCTTCTCATAGAATCAAATCAAATGAGGAATCTAGGACCCTAACCAAAATACCAAGACCTCCAACAAAACCCAAGTCGTCCTTCCTTCTCAACTCCTCCAGTGAGTCAAAGTCAACTCATGTAAAAATTTTCCAAACCAACTTTAGTTTCAGAATTTCACCTCCTAGCTTCAAAATATTTGACCTGAAAGTTCGATCTCTATAATAACTTTGTAATTTTTCATGTGTGAGAGATCTAGGTCACATTTTAGGGAAGAAACATTTATTTTCTTTCCTCCGTAGACTTCACTTTCTCGCTCTTGATTTCCAACATATTATTCTCTGAAATTCACTATTTTTTTATTGGAGATGAAAATTACTTTATTGGTGTTTCAAATGAGGTCGATATATTTCTGTTTATACACATCGAGGAGGTAAAATTACCCCTTTTAAGGCTGACTTGGTATTGTACATACACAAATTTCATTTTTGACTCAAATAATTTTTTTCTCCCACTTTCTTTTCAAATTCAAAATGGTAGTTGACTGAAAGACAATATTTTGGCCTACGAAAAATATTATTTTTACTCAATAAACCCTAGAATCATGAATAACATGATTTACATGCATGACCAAATAATTTGAGCATGAGACACATTCTTGAAAAATTATATTTATGTTTCTTCTTTTGATGTTTACATGAAATATATAATAATATATGTACAATAGCAATTATGAAGACCAAATCTAGTTACATTTTCTAAGAGGAAATAATGCATGAACTAGAAGTGAGAGACCCTCTACTCAAATTCTGCTCAGCCGAGGCCATAAGAATATTGATTGAATATTTACATTCATCCAAGTATACTGTGGAAACGAAAAGTGGGCTTCAAAAAATGTTTCAAATTAAAGGAACAATTTTACAATCGAAAGGAAGTCAAGTGAGCATTTGGAAGTGATGCGTTGCATTATCAAGGAGGTATTTTGTTAATATGTTAAAAGATATTGGGTATTTCTAGATAAGAGTAATTATAAATATAATGGAATATTTTTATTTTTGGCACCATCTATTTTTGACGTCGACACATGTTAAAATGTCATTGTGGAAAGTGCTCTTATCGTGCCTGTTAGGTCCATATATTACTAGTGTAGTCCCTTATTGTTGTTTTTTTTTCTAAATTACATCAAAATTCTGTTGATTTATACAAAAGATACAAATGTGCTTCAAAATAAGTGGTTGATGGACTAGCCAACCCATGTTCGATTAGAACTGATCAAAATCAAGAGTTTGGGCTACCCTTCATGGCGAAACCCACCTTTAATATCTCCAAGGGTAGCGGAGTTTGAAAAAAAAACAAATATAGGATCAAAAAATAGAGATAAGCCTACATAAACAGAGACATAAGAGAGCCAAGGAGCTGCATCTACCAATTATGTGCATCATTATCCACCTGATATGAATTTTCCTTCGTCATGATGTGTTTGAATTCTTTCATGGTAGCTATGTCCTCCTTGGTAAGTGAGGGGTCAGGCACCATAGTTGAAGAGGGGACCATCGTAGGCTACAGAGTTGTTTCCATACGAGCCATGCTGTCAGTTGCTCCATTTTTTTTCCAGGTACCATCTAAAGTGAGGCTCTAAATGAATTCGAAGTCATCCTTCGATATTTTGAACGGAAGACTCGCTAATTTTGTTGGCAGGGGAGGAGGTGTACATGAAATTGTGGACTTGTGAGGCATATTCCCTCCATTTGGGCCATTTTCGAGGTGATGCTCTTCTAGGAGAGGAGCAAGTAGCTGGTCAGATAGTGATGGGGAGGGGGTGTTAGGGACGAAGACCTTCAGGTCGTCGATGGCAACAGAGAGAGAACAAATTCATGTCGATGAGCCAGGGGTAAGAGCTCAGGAAGGGGAGCCTCTACCAACTCCATGAAGACTACGCATACAAAATCGATGAGGCATGGTCACAGAGGAGAGGTTAACCTATAGAGCCAAAGGCAAATGTGTAGAAGGAGCCAAGGAGCTAGCAAGAGTGAAGAAGCAAGTGGGAGAGCAAGAACTAGGAGGCGAAGTAGTCATTAGGGGAATTTTGATGTCTAAAATGGGCCTCCTAAGGAAATTATAAAACAATAGTGGAAATAATAAAATAAGAATAGATTACATCATCAAAGTTTAGAGGGAATAAAGAAAAAACTACTTTTTCAACTCGTATTTTCAACTTATCTCCTTATGGGTTTAGTCAAATTTCGAGTGGAAACACTCATTGGATGCAGAATTTGATTCTTCATCCAAGGAGTACCCAGGTTACTTAGTTGCAATGGACGTTGCTACACAAAAAATGTGAAATACATGAAAAGCATGATTGCAATCACGTTTTTTCATGTATTTTTCATTTTTTGTGTAGCAAGGTCCATCAAAGGTATGCAACATGGGCACACGTTTGATGAGGAATTTAATTTTGCTTCCAAAAATTAATCTCAATCAAAATTCGAGTAAAAAAATAGGGATATAGGTTGAAATACAAGTTGAAAAAGTAGTTTTATTATTTTATTATTTTTTTATATCTTTTCTCTTTTTTACTCCAAAATTTGTGAATCATCCCCCATGGTTGACATCATCATCTTGAATTCTGTTGGTTTTTATAAATTTTATTGTGGTTGTATAATTTTTTGAGGCCCATTTTAGACCTCAAAATTCCCCTAATGGTTGGCAGTCTACATATAGACTTGAAACTCACTGCTACCTTCTACCATTAATGGCAAACGAGGATGATTGAATTCCAAAGGAGGGGGATGAATGTCACGGAATGTGGGATTCCTCCCCTCTATACCATATTTATTCATTGCACACACTAGAGTAAAGTATCCCTCGTTAGGTCAGTTTAGTGCCCCATGCGCCAATCAACCAAGTCGCATCCCTTCTGTCGAGCACGCACCGCTTGTATTGTGTCAAACATCTACATCTGGGAGTTGAATATATCTAAGGACCAGATGACTAGGGAAGAGAGACTCGTTAGATAAGAGTGGAATATACTAGAGAAGAGAGGAGCATCTTGGTCAATGCCTTTATTGGCTAAGAGATCTGTCACCTCATTGGTTGTTCTGTGAACATGCATGAGGGTGATCGCTTCAGGGATTTGAAACCAATGTTCCAAATTTTCTAGCCGAGTAGCTAACAGACAAATCTTCGATATTTTGGATGAGGTCGAGACATGAAGAAGACATTGAGCCACATTTATAATAATCAAAGAAACCCCTTCCACCTCTAGGGGAAATAAATCATTCTCTTGAGCTAGTTCGAGACCTTAGATAAGTCCCTCCAGCTCAGTAGAGTTTTTGTTATACCAACCAATGGAGCCAATGAAAATAAGAAAGGGTGCCCCCGCAAAGTCATGGAATATTCCACCAAGGCCAGCTTCACTTGGATTTTCTTTTGAGGCTCCACCAAAGTTGAGGCCTCCAAGATTTTGAAGATTTAGATGGGGTGCAAGAAGAAGGAGAGACAAAAGTGTTGCATGGGATATAGATATTCCAACTGGACCATATGTGGGATTCTAAGGGAAAGGTTGGGAGATATGAGTTCATCCACTAAAGCAAGGCCAAATTTTCCTTTAGAATGTTGTAGAATTTCGTCCAGACAATCTCATAAGACGTTGCCAACTATTTGAAGATTTTGTTTTACCTTTCTTGCCATATTGTCTAGAGAAAAAGACAGGGGATGAGCAACCAGAGCGTGTTGAGAAGATTGCTAGTGAAGGGGTCCACTAGCCAATTAAATATCATATTAGTAACATCACTATGCATTTGGTTCATTCAACGGCAAAGAGTGGCAATTCTGTCCCAAAGAGTAGTTGCGAAAGGGAAAAGGTCCAAAACATGATAAATGGTTTCCACATAATTCTGACATAGGGAGCACTGTGAAGGGCCAATGAATCCTTTCTTCTGATTATTGTCACAAGTTAAGATGCAACACTTGCTGAGTAACAAGAGGAAGATGGATAATTTGGGCCAAATGCTAGTGTTCCATAAATTTGGCCAAATTTTATTAGCTTGACCAAGAGCTGACGGATGGAGCAGATGATATGCTTCCTTAGTAGAGAAGAATCCTTGGGGAGTATTACCGCACCTGAGAATATTTGTTCCATCGAGACTTCAAATTTTCCTTTTTACAAGTTCCAACCAAATGTCATCATGGGCCTCATCATGCCAATTTTCTTGCCATTCTGTAGTAGGAGGCTAGTTGCGAAATCTGTGTGTGTTCAGCGATGTCAAAAAGTGCTTGATTTGAATGTTATCCCTACCTTGAAGATTTTCTTGCCATCGAGGCTTTTGAAAGAGAGTTGCAAGGCTAGGTTGCTAATACGATGAGCCTTCCCAAGAGTGAACCTAGGACCTTGATCGAATTTCCCAAAAGCTGTGTGGTTAGATTAGGAACTTTTGTTGATTGGTCGCTTTCTGGATTTTTGATCCTCCAATCTCCAGATTGTTGTGAATAAGATCCTCTTGAGGCTAATTTTCCACATATTTAGCTGCCCAGAGCTACGCCAAGTGAGTATGATGATTAGGCAACAATTTCCACCAAATACAGGCACCCATGATGATGTTTCTTTACTCAGGGTCCCTAAAACCTAATCCTCTAGAATCTTTTGGGGAGGAGACCTCAAACCACTTAAATAATTCCCATTTCTTATTTTCCTTATTTCCACCCCATATAAAATTCATTTAAAGATTACAAATAGATTTTAGAAGCCATTTTAGAGCATCCAACACTGAAAAAAGTTAGAGCAGCATGGATTGAAGGGAAAACTTGATCATCAGAAGATGATCGGAAATGTTGAGCGCATGGTGGGTTGAAGAAGCTAACCTACCTTCTATTTTGTCCAGAAGCTCCTTCGAAGAAGTATGCTTGATGAGAGAATAAGTGAATGGGGCTCCAAGGTATTTTGATGGGAGCAAGGCAATGGAAAAACATAGGATACACACAATGTTGCGTTGAGTGACAGTAGGAGTATTGAAGAAAAGAAGTTGTGATTTTTTGGCATAGATAGTGGTTTCAGAGGATTAGGAGAAACAATCGAGCAGAGAATTGAAGGTATTGGTTTCCTAAACAGAAGGATGACCCAAGTGCATTTTTTCATCCACGAACTATTTATGGGAGAGAGGTGGTGTTGAACCTTAGAATTGTCCCTTCTCTAACATCCGTTATCATAATTTTTCCTTACCTTTTCATAAATACATAACTCCAATCAGTGATAATTTACATGTTTTATCTCAGAGAAATAATTTGAATGACCTCTATGTTACATTTTGATTTTATTGTTGTTTGAATGGATTTTTGTAACTCAGCTATAGAAAGCATCTTATTCTGCAACTAATTTTTGTTTCTGCAACTACTTTAATGCTTTGATAGGTTCTGAGGAGAAAAAAAAGGAATCAGTTAGATGGGCATATTCAGAATGATCCACATATGGATCTTTTCCTATCCACCTGGTCAAATTCAACAAAAAAAAGGTGCCTATGCTCATGGTCAAAGTGCGGTCAAAGGACGTGATCTAGGAATGAAGAACTTTTGATTTTGTCTGATGTAGCAAATTGAGAGTTAACCACATATATTTTTCAATTTTAATCTCCATATGTAGGTGGAATTAGCTCCAGATAGCTACATTTAATTTTTTTAAATACCAGTTCTTTGAAAACTGAAAAAAATCTTAATTTTGCAAACTTCGTGTGTGCTTTGAGACTTTCTTCCTTTTTGTAATATGAAGACCATGTTAGTGGTTCTATTTCCTTCTTGATGTGTGTATAGTTTGCTAGGATATTAACTCACTCTGTCATAGAGGGCTGCTACACAGAAGGAGGTTTCATTAGTTGTTTTAGATTAATTTCATTAGCTTTGTTTTGTCAATTTATAAGTTAGATTTACATTTCTCTATAGCTGATCCTTAGATTAAATTATTTTTCATTTTATATATTAAATTTATGAATTATTTCATAGAATTAGTTTTAGAACGACTCTATAATATGTTTCTTACCAAAAACATCTCAAGAAATTAGTTCTTATATTTTCCAAATTTGGATTGTTTGAGGCATTAGAGCATACAATTACCTTAGTTCTCTTTACATGTTTTTTCACTTATTTCTTACATTAAAAACCTCAATTAAATGTATAATCAGATGCTTGTAAATCATGTCAAGAAGGTGACTTTTTCATTCCTTCATATTGAATGATTGAGTATTTAAAATATACAGTAGTTGAGATTTCCTTTACATGTATTTACACTGCTTTCCTAGACCAGATCCTCAATTAAATGTATAATTAGATGATTGTAAACCATGTCAATAAGGTGACTTTGTCATGCTTCTAAAATTGGATGATTGAGTACTTAGTATATAGAGTAGTTGAGTTTTCCTTTACATGCTTTTTAAAGTTATTTCTTCGATTAAATATTTAAAGTAAAGTATAGTCAATTTCTTGTAAATCATGTCAAGAGGGTGACTTTGTCACTTCCTAATTGGATGATTGAGTAGTTAGTCATGTAGTAGTTTCTTTTCCATTTCTTTGGATTTACTTTCATTTAGATTAGTGTTGTCATTTAAATTCTTAGTCATAGAATTTATATTTCATTCAATGGAGTAGAACTAAATTAAAATAGATTAAAATTAACCCTAAATTCGAGAAGGTTAATTCCACTAGAATAAATACTCTATTTTTAGATCATATTATAACCATTTAAGGTTTGATTCATTTTATGTAAATTATAATAGTTAAAGAATGTTTACTTTTCTTACATCTTTCAAAATTGTTTTTAACATTAAACTTCATTAGATTTAGTTGATTCATTTCAAATTTCTCATTCCTTAAAATTAACCTTTAGACATAAAGAAACAAAAGCTCCCAAAATAAGATAAAAACATACACAATGAAGTAAGAAAAATATTAACTAAGCATTTATATTGCACCACACTTTATCAGATTACTAACCTCGGTTGATGATATATGATAAGCAAGTTAAGAGATTAAATTGGCTAAATATTTTGGTGTCACTGTTGGGGAAGAGTAATTAGGTAATATTATTTCTTACATCTAAAAAAAATGACATGTGTATAGAAAGAGATTCTAGGGGTAGGTTCATAGCTAGAGGCGGGAGTTTAATTCCAAAAACACCACTTACCCCAACTAGACCACATAGTGATAGACCACCATCTCAAACTCATAATCCATACTTCACTAGACATGGAATTCCTGAATTCTTAAGGTCAGAAATCCAATCAAGAGGATCTCCTACTTAATCCACTGAGGCGCTCTTAGAGGAAGAAGATCCTAGATCTCCAACATAAGGAGTAACCTTTTTCACCTCTACATGAGAACAAATTTTAGCTAAAGAATTAGAAATTCCTAGTGAGGAAGAAGAAGAAACTTTCTTCAATATACGATTGATAGAAGAACCCGAGGAAGAGCAATTAAATTTAGAATTAGAACCTCATATTTGATCTAAGGAATCTATAGTGGCAGGATAATGAGAAGGAGAAGGAGAAGCAGAAAGTTTAAATGGAGAAAATATTTTGTTTGGAGGAGGAAGAGGTGGAGGACGAGGTAGAGGAAACACAGGAGGAGGTGAAGTAAATAGAATAAATATGGGAGATGATTATATTTTTTGATTTATTATAATTGATGAGGATACAAATGTCACAATGAAAAATATTTCACCTTGGATTCTTCCAAATTTGCATGGATTAAAAAGTGAGGATCTTGAAACCTTTTTGTTTGAATTTTAAGTTTTGTGTAAATCTTATGACTACTTACAAGGCTATAAAGAACTAAAGCTATTTTATACAACACTTAAAGAAGAAGGTTTAAAGTGGTTATGTCTTTAGTCACACAACCTATTATAACATGGATTGATATGAAAAGTGATTGTTTAGAAAGACATTTGGATTATTGCATACCTATTAATCAGAAGGATGAAGGGTTAAAGATGATGCAAATAAAGGATTAGAACCTGGAGGATCTAATTGAAAGATTCAATTATAACATAAAAAAGGAATAAAATGGAAAACTTAGATCAAGATACTTTAAAATCTCTCTTGTTAAAATCCATTAGATATGAGCGGATAGAAATTATCAACATGATGGGTAAGGAAGATATTTCTCAACTCACATTACCTGTAATTGGTGGATTATGTATTAATCTCTCAAGGGGAAAATAAAAAACTAGGAAACATCCAAGAGATCCCTCTCTCTCTAGTGTGAATAAATATGCAACTGGAACAGTAAGTAGGGTAGAAATTGGAAATATGCTTGATGAATTTAAAATAGATATTTTAGGGAGTATTAGTGAACAAATAGACACCCTTAAGTTACAAAATGAGAAGAAAGCCAAAATTGATGCCTTAGTTGTTTTCTGTCCTAAATGCATAAATAAATTCCTTAAGAGAATGCCCTCTTGATGTAAAAGTCTTAGAGACCTATGTGATTTGCTCCAAAAATCATGAAACTAACGGTTTTCCTTCAATCCCGAGTCTTAAGGCTGTTTTTTAGGAAGAAGCAACTTCAAATCCAGTAGAACCTCTTTACTTTTTCTCTATAAGACGATGGCGAGGGCCACAAATGCAAGGTTTTAATAACCAAATGTATACTCAACCCCCACCAAATAATTGGAATTCTTGGTTGTAACCTTGGTCCCAACCTCAACCTTGAGCACAATGAATGAAAAATCCATATGATAGATATTCTTAATACTACCAATATCCTCCATCCTATCCAAAATATCCTTCCCAATAATTTGCACAAAAAAATGAACAAACCAAACTCCAAAACCCACAACTGTCATTACCATTTCCACAAACACCAAACCAACTACCTGCCCAGCCATTGCCAAACCCCAATAATAAAAATCCTCTAAATTCTTAAAGTATAGAAGGAAAACAATTTCCAACTTAAATGATTAATCGAAAAGGTATTAATTATGTTAAACTTAGATCTGGTAGAATATTAGAGAAGAAAAATCCTTCTGATGTTATTCAACAGAAAGATAATTTTGAAGAAGAAGTTTCTCTACAGCCAAATAAAGGTTTTGAATAAGGAAAATTTCTTCAACATAACCAGAATTATGAAAATTAAAAACAATAAAAAGAAATAAACTCAAATCCTATCATAGAGAAACCATTAGTATCTATTTCTAACCCTCCTTTTCTTGAAATGTTACAAGTTGATAAAGGGGTAGAAAAACATATAACATTGCCCAATTATTATTTTCTAGATGAATTGAAAAATTGCTATATCAAAATTCCTTTACTACAGACCATTGAAGATATTCCAATTCTAGCAAGAACAATAAGAGAGTTGAACATGAAGAAACCAATAAGAAAAATAAAATAAATAAAAATAATTCAACTAGTAGAACAAATTGCAGACATTATGATGGGAAAATTTCCATACAAAAATATTTAGATCCACGTAGTCTAGTTGTAAAAACACATACCAATGGTACTGAAATTCCAAATACATTGATTGATTTAGGAGAAGTTATAAACATCATGAGAGAACAAAGCATGGAACAACTCAAGCTTCCAAATATTCAGTATACACCTACATTACTGTAATTAGCAGATATATCAATAATCAAGCCACATGGTGTATTAGAAGATATTTCTATATCCTTATACTCTTCAGAGTATCCAGTCAATTTTATGATTTTAACCCCAAATAACAATCTAGGAGGACATCCACTAATATTAGGAATACCTTGGTTGGCTACAGGTGATTCTTTCATTAGTTGTAGATCTGGTGACATGTATATATATGATGGTAATTCTACGAAGAAATTAATTCTATATCCTCCTGCAAAAACAATCACAGAATTAGAAGATGAAGAATGGATTGATGATGACACTGATATACTACCCCTCTTTACTACTTCTTGTATTATTGAATATAGTCAAATCTTAAATTCAATAGAAAACTTTGAATCATCTTCAGAATATGAACATGATCATTTCCAAGAACAACACAATATTGAGTATTTGTCATCTAGACAGATGTCCCTATATCCTATGGAAGAATTTGGTAACACTACAGTTGCAATCTTTCTGGGAAATTATTTAAACAGAAACAAAAGCTTGAAAATATTACAACAGGAAAAGTTAATCAAAACATTACAACAACATTCTTCTGCATAAGCATGGGAATACACTGACATGAAAGGAATTAGTCCTGGGACTTGTATAGATCACATCTACATTGTGGAAATTCGTCAACCTATTAGAAAACCTAAAAGAAGGATGAATCCAAATCTTAGGGATTTTCTGAACCAAGAATTGCAAAAATTGCTGAATGCAAACTTCATTTAGGCATTTTCAGATAGTCAGTGGGTTTATCCCTTAGTGATTGTACCTAAAAAGAATGGTAAGTGGACGGTATGCATTGAATATTGATAGTTGAATAATGTTACCCTAAAAGATGATTTTCCTTTACCTTTCATAGATCAAGTATTGGATATGTTGGTAGGAAAGAAGTATTCCTCATTCCTAGATGGTTTTAGTGGTTACAATCAGATTCAGGTAGCACCTGTAGACCAACATAAAACCACATTCAACTGTCCATGGGGAAGCTATGCCTACCGAGTACTTCCTTTTGGTTTGTGAAATACACCTATAACATTCCAAAGGGAAGTATTAGGAATTTTTTTTGATCTTATACATGATTGTGTGGAGGTATATATGGATGATTTTACTATTTGTGGGAATTCATTTGAAGAAAATTTAGAAAATTTTGAAAAGATTCTTGAAATATGTAAAGAATAAAATATTTCATTAAGTCATGAAAAATATTTTATGATGTTTACTGAAGGATTTTTTTTAGGAAATCACATTTTTAGAGATGGAATTAAAGTTGATTCATCTAAGGTCAAATTCATCTCCAAATTATAAATTCCAAGTTGTCAAAAGGATTTTATAAGTTTTAATCTCTAGGATTCACAGGGTATTATAGAAGATTTATAGAAAAATTCACTAAAATAGCACCCCCACTCTTCAAATTTCTTACTAAATATTGTGAATTTAGTTGGAATCCTGATTTCCAACTAGCATTTGAAACTTTAAAAATGAAACTTTCTGATGTAGCCATCTTAATAGGTCCAAATTGGAAACTACCTTTTCATGTTTCGAGAGATTATTCAAATACATCTATGGGACTTGTATTAGGACAAAAATATTTGATCCCCTATGCCATCTATTACAGAAGAAAAAAATTGGCTGCTTCTGAGTTAAATTACACTGTAACTAAAAAAGAATTTCCAACTATTGTTCATGCTATCAATAAATTTAGACATTATATCACCAGATATGAAACCTTTATTCATACATATCATTCTACAATTAGATATTTAATGAATAATTATATTACTAATGGTAGAGTCACAAGATGGTTATTGTTCTTGTAAGAATTCAATATCACCATTCTAGATTGACCTAGAAATTGTGACAAATCAGGGAACCCAATTTACATCCAAATTGGTGGAGAAGCTTGTGGAGAATTACAAGATAAAACATAGAAAACCCACTCCTTATCATGCACAAGAAAATGGTCAAGTGGAGTCTACCAATAAAGTGATCGAAGGAATTCTCACTAATATTGTACATCTACATAGGAAGGATTGGGAAGATAGGCTTTCTAAAGCCTTATGGGCCTACCAGACCACATGGAGGAATACAATAGGATATACTCCCTATGAACTTGGTTATGGGAAGAAAGTCCTATTTCCTATATAATTTCAGATAGAAACCTTAAAGATGGAAGTCCAATTGGGGCTTGACTTATCAGAAGTCTAGAAGCACAGATTGGAGCATCTTAATAAACATGATGAAATCAGGCAAGATGCAGTTCAGAGAATCAGTCAAGTCCAGTATCAGAGGTCAAAATTGCATGATAAATATATAAAGGAGAAAAATTTTAAAGTAGGAAATTGGGCACTTTTGTTCGATTCAAAGTTCAAAGAATTTCAAGGAAAATTTCAGACAGTTTGGCTTAGGCCATATGATATTGAACAAGTCTTTGGAAATGGAGCAGTTAGGATAAGGACAATTGATGAAGAAAAGGTACCTCTTCTTGTGAATGGAAATCAATTAAAAGTCTATCATAAGTCAATTTCAAGGGAGGAGTTTATCAAAAATTTTCAATATAATACTGATATCAAGTTAGTGAAGAAGGATCCTTCTTCTTCTCCAACTTATTATTTTTGTTTTTTTCATATATATATAAAGAGAGAATATATATATATATATATATATATATATATATATATATATATATATATATATATATATATATATATATATATATATATATATATATATATATATATATATATATATATATATATATATATATATATATATATATATATATATTCTCTCTTTATATATATATGAAAAAAACAAAAATAATAAGTTGGAGAGGAAGAAGGATTCTTCTTCACTAACTTGATATTAGTAAATTGCGTAAGTATGAAAACCAATCAATGACATGCATCCTTATACAGAAAATATAGGATGAAAATCAGATTTCTAACATCTTATATTTTCCATTCCATATCTAAAAATATAAAAAATCTGTGTTCCCTTTATTTTTTTGAAGGTAATAAAAATTAGTACAAAACTTCTTTCATTTTGTATCTCTCATTCCATTCTGCAGCTGATACCACACTCCGCAACTCTGTCACATTTTTCTTACAACCTATCAAAGTAAGAATATTGAGCATAAGAAATTGAGAACTCCATCTGAAGATCATCATGTAGAAGGATATCTAAAGAATCAACATCATGGAAATAAAAAAAAAAGGTTAGTTCTAAAGGTATGATTACAGAAATTTCTTTAAATAGTAAGATAAAAAAACATTAGCATATATAACGTAGATGATCACATGCTACCTCAACATGTCATCATTTGATTTGATTTGGAATCACATTATTTCATAAATTGGCCAAATCATCCGCTTCATATTTAATAACGATCCATAATGGATTCTCCCATTTATGATTAAATGGTCATATCCTACTACTATGACATATTCATATATGTTTCTTAAAACCCCATAAAGTATTCATTTCGCTCATATTCCCCTACAAACCTTCAATTTCCTTAACCAAATCCACAACCCAATTCACTTCATAATAGAGAAGGACAATTCTGAAGGCTAGACTCTTCACAACAGAAGGCATGGTCTGATAGTCAGGATTGAACATGTAGGGTTATCCTCAAATCAAATAGATTATACATAAGGTTAAGTGGGTAAGTTTTATAGAAAAATTGTATGGTTTCCACAGAGAAATCACTAATTATTTTGCAAGGTCCTTCAACAGAACAAAAGTCTAAATAGGAGATATCAAATTTTCAGTGACTGAGGCATTCATAGCTGAAGCTACAGTGCTCACAAGAGTTGGAAATAGATGGTTCCAAAAAAAGAAAATTTCACAGTGAAGGATGGAGAGTTTTCCTCAAAAATACAGATATGAATACTTATGTTTACAAAAAGGGTACTCCTAGGTCAAAACTCAAGAAAAAATGGAGAAACATGCTTTTAATTTCTTAGAACTTTATCACTTGTGAAGGCATATTTGGCTGCATGTTTGTGTATCATATTCGATTGTTGATGAAATTTTCATAGGATGGTGAAATAAATATCCCTTTATTTCTACTCAATAGTTTAAAAATAATATCTAGAAATGTACATAAGAGAATTCAATTTATAGAAAACACTATGCAACATCATGGGTTGGTAAAATTACTTCTTGAATTCCATTTGAAACATATAGGAGATTCTTGGGAGAGTTTTCTAATTAGAAACCATTTCCAAGATGAGTCAAAGTAGCCTAAGGAAGACAAGACTATGGGAAGTAGAAGAAGGAATACTAATATAAGCATTTAAGGCAGACCTTCACCTCCACTACATAAAGATGAAGAGGAAATTACCCTCACATAATTGATGAAAAACAATAAATAAGGTGGAGTTAAGACAAGAGGTAAAACAAAAAATAAGAGCAAGGTTGCAAGTGAATAAAAATTAAACCCTTCACAACCTAGGAGAATCTCTAGAATTCAAAGTTTAATGATGAAAACAACATTAAAAGAAACAAAGTTTGTGAATTCAGAGGAGGAACTTCAAGTGCCATCACCCATAAATATCTCTCCTCCCCATGGTCCTATAAATTGTCTTGTATATAATTTTGAAGGCAGTCCTAGTAGAAGATCACCAGGAATATATCCATCACAACAAGAGATATACGTCTATATAGAGTCATTAGAGAAAAGGAATGCAGTAGTGAATCCAGAATAACCTATCATACCACAAGAACCTCTGGTTAACACCCTAAAACAATAAATCTATGATATAGAGTTATTGAATATGCATATTAAATAGGATAATGAAGCTTTAAAGCTGTTGAACCAATCATAGAAATTCATTATTGATAACACCATCCTGCATTTGGGACTGTGGTGCAAAAAGAATAGAAAGTTAAAAAGAATGAACAAATCACTGAACATGACAACCATCAATCTCAGATACAGAATTCTTATGAGGAAGCCCACGATGGTAGTCACCTCAATGAAAATAAAGAAGAGGAAACTATATGTATTAGCAGATGTGTCTGAACAAATAAAATAGGAGAATTAATTTCGTATTTTTGATAATTACATGAGGACATGTAATGGATTCTTAGTAGGGGTATGTTGAATCTCAGAATTGTCCCTTCTCTGGCATCCTTTCGCATCGTTTTTCCTTACCTTTTCATAAATCCATAACTCTAATCAATGATAAATGACATGTTTTATCTCAGAGAGTAAATTTGAATGATATCTATGTTATATTTTCATTTTCTTCGTATTTGAGTGGGTTTTTGTAATTCAACTACAAAATTCATCCCATTCTGCAGCTAATTGTTGTTTCCATAGCTACTTAAATGGTTTGATAGGTTCCAAGGAGTGAATAAAGGAAGCATTTATATGAGCATCTTTACAATGATCTAGATATAGATCTTGTCCTATCCACCTGGTGTAATTTAACAGAGAAAGGTGCATATGCTCATGGTCAAAGTGTGGTCAAAGGACGTGATCCGAGAATGAATAACTCTTGATTTTCTGTTACGTAGAAAATTGAGATTTAACCACTTAGATTTTACTTCTATGTTTTAGTTGTAATCACCATCTGTAGGCCGATTTTTCTCCAAATAGTTACATTTAATTTTGTTTAAATACTGGTTGTTTGAAAACCGAAAACGGTCTTAATTTTGTGAATGTAGTGTACGCTTTGAGACTATGTTCTTTTTCATAATATGAATACCGTTTTCTTGTTTGTAGTTCCTTCTTGATGCACGTATAGTTTGCTACGATCTAACCTCACTCTGTCACAGAGGGCCCCTGCAAAAAAGGAGGTTTCATTAGTTTTTTTAGTTTAATTTCATTAGATTTGTTTTGTCAATTCATAAGTTAGATTTACATTTCTTTGTAGCTGATCCTTATATTAAATTATTTATCATTACATAGATTAAATTTCTGAATGCTTTCTTAGAATTAGTTTTAGAATGACTGTGTAATATTTTTCTTACCAAAATCATCTCAAGGTTGTAGTTCTTCTATTTTCCAAAATTGGATTGTTTGAGGCATTACAACATAATGTTACCTTAGTTCTCTTTACACGTTTTTACACTGATTTCTTAGATTAAAAAACACAATTAAATGTATAATTAGATGCTTGTAAATCATTTCAATAATGTGACTTTGTCATTCTTCCATATTGAATGATTCAATATTTAAAATATATAGTAGTTGGGCTTTCCTTTACATGTCTTTACACTACTTTCCTAGATCAGATCCTCAATTAAATGTATAATTAGATGCTTGTAAATCATGTCAAGAAGGTGACTTAGTCATGGTTCGAAAATTGGATGATTAAGTATTTAAAATATACGTTAGTTGAGTTTTCCTTTAAATTCTTTTTAAAATTATTTCTTAGGTTAAGTATTTAAACTAAAGTATAATCAATTGCTTGTAAATCATGTCAAGATGGTCACTTTGTCATACTTCCAAATTGGATGATTGAGAAGTTGGTCATGCAGTAGTTTCTTTTCAATTTCTTTTAATTTACTTTCATTTATATTAGTCTTGTCATTTCAATTCTTAGTCATAGAATTTATATTTCAATCCATGGAGTATAAATAAATTAAAATAGATTGGAATTAACTTTAAATTCCAAAAGCTCAAGGTCATTAGAATAAATACCTTGTTTTAGATTAGATTCTAACCATTTAAAGTTTGATTCATTTTATTTAAATTAGAATAGTTAAATAAAGTTTCCTTTTATTCCTCCTTTAAAAATTAGTTTTAACATTAATCTTCATTAGATTTAGTTGCTTCATTTCATAGTTCTCATTCCTTAAAATTAACCTTTAGACATAAAGAAAACAAATGCTGAAAAAACATACAAACATACACAACGAAGTAAGAAAAAGGTTAACTAACCATATATAGTGCACCAAACTTCATTAGATTTCTAACCTCGGTTGATGGTTCATGATAAGAAATTTAAGACATTGAATTGCCTAAACGGGTGGGTTATTGTGAATAGAGATTCCCCTAAGAGTTTTAGTGTGGAAAAATTAATGAATTAAATGACCCAACCCTTCTACCATGAGGAAAAATAGGAAAGAGGAGAAATGATATCCCTAATGGACACCTCTTGAGGTAGTAAAGGTGGGAGAGGGAAAAGAATTGACAATGACGGAGAAGAAGGGAGAGGAAATCATACTCATGATCCATCTAATCGAAGTGGGACTAAAGCCAAAGGATAAGTGCACATATTATATGTAGGTCTAGTTGAGTTTGTCCAAATATTTTGAGAGATATATCTTGATAAGCATAGCTGGATTTTTCTGCACTTTCAGAGACGGGATTGCTTCATGCATAACGATAATACCATTCAGAATTTTTTGACCTTCCACACATCCTATTTGTTCCAGTGATATGAGTAGTGGGAGGAGAGGTTTAAGCCTATTGGAAATCCCCTTTGAAATGAGCTTATAAATGAAATTTAAAATATCTATTAGGAGGTACTTACCCGGCATGGCGACCTATTCCTCTTTGGGAATCAACGTGAGAAAGGTGGCATTGAGTGCTAGTAGAACCCAATGCATTCTTCTAGATTCTTAGACTAGGTCCCATACCTCCTGCTTGATCACATCCAAAATAAGTAGAAGAATTTGGAAGTGAATCCATCTAAGGCTAGAGCTTTCACGTCTGTGAGATGAAACATTGCTTGTTTAACCTTGTGCAATGAGGTGGGTCTCAACAGCATTTTATTGTGATCCTATGTGATAATATTTGTTATATTTTGGGTGATTTAGTTGATAGCCGGTTGGAAAAAATTATTGGGTTCTTTGGGAATGTCCTTGAAATAGTCCACCATCTCATATTTGATGTATTCATGAGATTCAAGGAAGTCCCCATGATCATTCTCGAGGATTGAGATTCGGTTGTGCATTCGGTGATGGCTGGTGAAATGATGGAAGAGCTTAGTGTTATTTTCACCTTCTTTAAGCCATTGGATCCTAGATTTTTGTTTCCAGAGACTGTGATCTTCCCATTTCCACATTAGATCTGCCTCCTGGTACACGAGTGTATCTGTATGACCTTCGAGAATGATTTTTTGTTGGAGGCACGCCATCTCAGAATCCTGATCTTTTTGGTTGTTTAATTTTTTAGCAAAGGATGATTGATTCCATTCCTTGAGCTTGGCTTTAAGAGTTTTGAGTTTATGTTGAAATTGAAAAATTTTGGAACCCATCAGTGGGGTAATGTTGCACCACCAATTAGTAACCAAATACTTAAAACCATGATGAGTTATCCAAAAAAATTTTAAAAAGAAGTTCTTGTTAATTTTTGTGCCACGACAAGACCATTGTAATTGGATGGGCCAATGATCATATTGTGAGGTAGGAAATATGGTGGACGAGAGATCACCACTCAGATGGATAGAGTTGTCCAAGATGAGGAATCTATCAAGGCTTGAAGTAATTTGGTGAGGTCCTCCTTGATGGTTATTCCAAGTATGAATGCCATTGGAAGTTTATAGACTGATGAGTTGATTGATCTGAATAAACTCTTTGAATTTGTGGCTATATGATTCAAGCCTGGTGCGTCCTCCTTTTTTTTCCTCTAATCTGGTGACCATGTTGAAATCACTTCCCATAACCCAAAGTGGGTGGGTTCGATGAGAGTTCATCCTCTCACTAGATTCAAGGAGATTTATTTTTTACGCTATCGATTAGGGAAATATACATGGGTGAGATGGCCATGAATGTTGTTGCCTAGAAGATGGAATGTGGCCTCAATAAAGTTACAAGAGGAATGAAGATTAGTCAAAGTGATTATGAGAGGGTTCCAAGCTATTTCTAGTCCTCCTGAGGCTCCAAGGGAATCTACGACAATAGTGTGCCAACCATTCCATAATCTTGATAAAATAGTGTCCAAGGTGGTACTAGAACATTTGGTTTCTTACATAAAGAAAATAGTGGGGTTTTCCTGAGCAATTTGTTTCTTGATTAGATGATTCTTGGAGGGTCAGTTTAGCCCTCTGATATTCCATGAGAGAAGCTTCATTGAGAACTATGACGAATGGCCGTGTAGAACCTGTTGAGCTTGGGATATCTTCCTGATTCATCAAGTTGGCCACCAAGGGTAATAAGGCATTGCAAATTAGTACGTCTGCTCCCTTTCCTGGATTATTTCATTATTTTCTTGGTATCTACCAAGGTGCCTCCTTGGATTCCAAGTAGGGAGTCATTGAGCTATTGAGAGAACTTCCTCGAGACATTGGATCTATTGAGTGGGAATTGTGTGAAATTATTTACTATTGCATGCTCCTTCCAAACCTACGATGTCGAGATCACCAAAATCGATGCTTTCTGCCTCTTCATCCATGGATGAGGGTTTTTCCAGCTCTATACTTTTTCCTTTGTTTTCCAAGTTTTCTTGTGATGTCTGAGCAAGAATCAGCTCAGAGGGTAAGGGTGTTGTTGGACGTTGGGGAGATGACAGTGCATTACCTACTTCTGGAGGGGTTTGAGATGCACTCAAGGGAGGATCAAGAGGTGGCGGGGCTGCGACATTCTCGGTGGGCTGACTGGCTAGAAAATCAAAGATATTGCTAGTCAAAGGTTGAGAAGCCTTTGGGGCAGTTGGAGGTTTTCTTGCATGCCATCTGCGGTGTGTGATATATGTGAAACCATCAGGATCCTCAATGTCCAAGCCCATGTTGAGTTTATGGCTTTGATTGATGGGTAAATCTCTAAAGAGATACCCATTCTCGTGACACTTGCAACATATGAAAGGCACATGTTCATAATCAATGGTTTGAACCCATTCAAATTCACCATGGGGAAGACTTACCGATTCAGGAAGGGTTTTGGCTATGTGCATGTAGACACAAATCCTAGCATAGGTAGTATATCACTTCATCCATTAGGGGAATTTTGAGGTCTAAAATGGGCCTCCTAAGGAAATTATAAAATAATAGTGGAAATAATAAAATAAGAATTGATTACATCATCACATTTTAGAGGGAAAAAAGAAAAAGACTCCTTTTTCAACTTGTATTTTGAACTTATCTCCCTAATTTTTTACTCAAATTTTGAGTAGCAATACTCGTTGGATGAAAAATTTAATTCCTCATCCAAGGAGTACCCATGTTGCATAGTTTTGATGGACTCTGCTACATGGAAAATAAGAAATACATGAAAAATGTGATTGCAATCACGTTTTCTAATGTATTTCTCATTTTCCGTGTAGTAGTGCCCATGAAAAGTATGCAACATGGGTACACCCTGTATGAGGAATTAAGTTTTTCATCCAACAAGTACTCCCACTCGAAATTTGAGTAAACCCTTAGGAATATAAGCTAAAAATATGAGTTGAAAAAGTAGTTTTATTATTTTATTATTTTTTAATATTTTTACTTTTTTAATCAAAAAGTGGTGAATCATCCCCCATGGTTGAGATCATCATCTTGAATCCTGTTGGTTCTCATAATGTTTATTTTGGTTGTACATTTTTCTTAGGAGGCCCCTTTTAGACCTGAAAATTCCCCTAATGGTGGTTTCTTCTGTGATTTTGATTAACTCTCCCTAATTGTTGCTGATGTACTTTAAAAAGAGATCATCCCAATAGTCTTGAGGAAGGGAGTAAAGTCAAACCCATACCTGGGCCTAGCTAAAGTCCTCTTTTTGGAGGTTCAATATTTACACCCAGTTTCTTAGGAAAATACCTCCTAAGTTGAAGAAGTAGGGTCCCCCATCCATGATTCGATTCCTGTCCTCAATGTATGTGAATATGATGTTGAAAAAACCTTTAGGTATGAGCTGGAGATTGATTTGTCCCTTTTGCTTCCTCTTTGAAGCGATGCAACCAAAAAGATATTTCTTGGTGTGCCAAAAGCTAATGAAATTTTTGATGAGCACATGGTCCTTCATGTATTGGATTCTACCATTGATTCGATATGTCGGTAGATAGATCTTGGGTCTTTCAGCTGCCTTGCAAATGCACGTAGATGAGGTCTCTTTCCTCTGAGCTTTTTTGTTTGCTTTCGAATATGTGAGGGGGTGAGTCATCCCTGTGGGGCCTGAATGCACAACAGGAGTATTCTGGGGAGTGGTGTCAGATCCCGCTGCCTCATTAGTTGCAGGTTGATTGGAAGGGGGGAACCATCATCCCCCCACTGAGAGAAATCATACCATACAACCCAAAAAAATGAATAAGGGGAAGCGTCGTACAAAAGGGTTGGGTGTGAGAAGCTGAGGTTGGCCGTGGGCCCAAGGTCAACTGCAAACCCTAGATCAGAGGGAGGGAGACCATCGCCTTAGTTCAAAACCCCATATTTTCTACATTAAGAGTATGGATATGTGGAAACCATAGTTGTTATATTCCCTTATTGTTGTTAATATATCACCCTTATTGTTATTTCTATACCCCTATAACCCCCATATTGTTTTCATTGCGCCCCATACTGTAGTGCCCTTACATTATTATTGTTAGGTTGGCTAGGATTATATTGTGATCCCATGGTCTCCTATATATAGAAAGAAGGTTTTTTAATTTGTATGATCTAATAATTGCTCATTTATGTAATGTAAAGGAGGCTTCCCCCTCTAAGTGGGTAATTTCTAAGGCATTGATCTCTCTTTTCTTCTATTTTGGGAGCTTTCTTCATAACATTTGGTATCAGAGATTTGGATTCTAGGGTTTCATTGCTTCAAACAGGTCATCGTGGAATTTTAACTATAATTTTTTTTCTATGAAGGTTCCTAAGCTAAAAAAGAGAACCCATTTGCAAACAAACCTTGAGGAACTTAGTGCAAAAAATTTAGATATTGGTTTGTAATATTTTCGACAATATGATCTATGGAAGTTATGGTTTTTGTAGGCTCCCGAATTTCATTTGAAAGAGGTGACCTTAGGAAGATCGTCATAACTCTCTCTCAGAGCATCAGATAGGAATTATGTAAAAACTGGTCGAAATGACACAAACTATAGTTTTTTGTGTTTCAATTTCAGAGTGAAAGGAGGAAACAATGACACGTGGCATGCTGTACAAGTTCACTCTACTAAACCAGTCCATAATTATTTCAATGTGGGATGAAAAACTATAGAAATACATCAGTTTCAATATCAAGCTCCTCAAAATAAAGGAAAAGGTGTCTATTTTTTTCAAATTGCATAAGTCTTGTTTGAAAATTCTATTTGAAGTGATCTCAAAGGCATATTGAAGCTTAGCTATCAGTATTGGGTTCTAAAATGCCCCCTAAAATAATTCAACACCCATTAAGTCCTCAAAAGGTTGTACTACGACTCATGAAGAGAAACAAGTGCAACATGATATATCAAAATTCTTCCAGGTATGCATTGACATGTTCATCTTAATTTTTTTTTATTTTTCTCTTTTTCATAGTCTATTTCTTATTTATGTTTTTCTTGTTTCAGAAGTCTTCATTGGATTGATCCAGAGACTTGATTTTTATTAATTAGTTTTAGAAATAATAAAAAAGTGATACCTTTTTAATTTTCAACATGTTTATGGAAGTATTTGTTGTTTCATCAGAATCTGGGTATTATAAAGTTTTTCTTTTGTTTATATTTCCTCTCTTTCCAAAATCTAGAAATATGAGTAAATAATCATGTTTTTCTTGTCGTTGATGCAATTGAAATCAAATTCTTGACTCTTTCTTGTTCAAATTTGCTACAACTAAAGGAAATTGAAAAAAAAAAATATTGCAGCTAGTTGTAAAAGGTGCTCCTATCCAACTTTTTCCATTCCAAATATTATATTTTAATGGATCATGGTTAATTCATATTTCAATTCCTCTTTTTTTTAATTTTTTTGATATATCACTACATATTAAGCATGCAAAACTTCCGTACTTCTCCATCTACACATATGCATTACAATGTTTGGGACTTGGTCTTGATTTTTGACAATTTATGAAAATCATGAAGTTGATATGAAATATGAAATACAAAGAGATAAATTTCCATTGTTGTTCATATAAAAGTACATATTCATTTCATTTTTGATGGATTTGATTTCTTCTTCTAAATTCTTGAATATGAGACATCATTCTTGTGATTAGTATTTCTTTCCTTAATTTGGAGTTAATAAGTTATGATTTTGGGCCAATGAAATTTACATAAATTATTCATTCTTTTACTTCCATTTAAAAATTACACACTACCTTTTGATGGAGAAGACGATATCTCTTATGTAAGATCAAATGAATTTTTCCAATGGTAAGTTTCATATCCTCACTTTAATTCATTTTCTTTTCTTTACATTTAGTTTCAGTTATTTTTTAGCTTTGCTGATATATATCTCTCTTTTGTAGAACCTCAAGAATTTTTTTCACACCCCTACTGGGTCATATCTTGCACTCATTCTCATTTGTTTGGTTTTCTTTAAATTTTTTTGGGACAATCAGTAAATATCCTCATAAAATAAACTAAACTAGGAGTCCTTGATACTTGTATTTTTTTTGCAAGCATTCCTTTTATTATAAATTTGTTAAAATGATTTTATGCAATGCTTGCGTTGAAACAAGAAAATTTGCAAAAGAATAGGTTTCTAATTGGGATTAATTTGACAACATGATTTCCATTAACCTTACTGTTTGGATCCCAATTTCTTATAAATATGAAAGATGGCATTTATTTAAAATATTAACATAATATAACACACTCATTGTTGTCTTATTACACTCCTTTGTTGAGACATTTTATAATTATGCTTGTTGAGGTTTGTCCTTTAAATTTGGGATTTTATTTTTGTTTTTACTTTGAATTTGAAATTTTGGAGTTTGTTGATTTCTTTCTCTTTAGTTTGGATTTAATTTTCCTTTTTGATGATTCGTTATGGTTTGATTTTGGTGACTCTGCTAACATTTATGTGGAAGGCCTTTTCCTCACCCAACAGTGGTTAGAAAACATGAGATGTTTTTGCTTTATATATTCAATGAGTTGCATTTACCTTCAAGGTATATATTTATGGAATTATAAATCCATATTGATTTAAATATTTTTCATGGAGGAACACACATCCTTTCCAAGTGGTATAGTTCACATTTTCAAGGAAAGAATTGACCTAAGTTTAACTCAATGAATCTCTCCCATCCCTCCACTTCATATAAAAGCCTCTAATTGATAATTGCGGGGAGATATTTTTGGATTAAACATTATGGAAGTATTATATACATTAACATAAGTCTCTATTAACATCCCACCTCTTTCACTCAGATACATCAAAAAATAACGTCGCAAAATTTCTTATCAAAAGGGTGATGAAAAGGGGAAGCATGGGAAATACAAGTAAACTCATCGGGGCTATGAATCCTCGCTAGTAGCGGGTGATACTTATATAGAATAAAAGGGAAGTTGACTAGGGTACTATTCATGATCATTGGCAACAATGTGATGTCAAATACCATTCATAACAATGGATATATGCTTTATCAAAAACAAAAAAATCATATATGTAACTTCTTTTATTTGTCTTATGACGTAATCTTAAATAATATATTTTTTTCCCAAAATGTGGATTCATGATTTGAGGCTTAGTTTATTCTGAGTACTTACCTTTTTGAGCCTATATTCCTTAACTTATTTAATGTGGGACCCATGTGAAATGTTTTACTCTTTAACGGTTTCACAGAATCCATTATTTTTAACCTTTGGGTAAACAGAAGATAATTATATTTTAAATAGAGATAACTTGTTCTTCCACATGTGTCTTCATTATTGAGGTGAAAACTCAACACCCCTATTTTTGTTTTATTTATTTACAATAATGGGGACCCTTTCCAAAAATTTTTGCTAAATCACCTTTTAATATTTTCTTTTGGTTGTGTCCTAAAAATTTTCTAGGTTTTCATTTTCTTCAGATTTACCTTTCGATTATTTCATTGTGTTCTATTTTCTACTATGTATTCAATAGTTCTTGTCTCACTGCATTCATTTACATAGTTTGCAAATGGTTTTTTTCCAAAGTTTGATGATTTTTACTGCATAGTCTAAAACATTGTACAAAATGTATATTATGTTATTTTTTGTAAATTATTTGAGAATATTAATTCTTGATATTAGTTATCTAATTGTGTGAATAAAATATTATTGTGTTAAATAATATATATTTTTTAATGTTTAATAATTTAATTAAATTAATTTTTAATTAATATTTTTATTTTGTAAGTAATTTAATTCATATGAGAATTATATTGGAGTTTATAATTAATTAAACCTATTTTTTAGTTTTTAATTTAATTTAATGTTTTTAAATAGAATATATATAATTAATTAGAAATTAATTAGTTTATTCTAATTTTTGTTCGCTACTTTTCTGAAGTAAATTAATTAGAAATTAATTAATTTATTTTAATTATTGTTCGCTACTTTTTTGAAGTAAACCTGCGCATTTATGCCATTTTTATGTACACAACTAGCGTATATCCAGTAAAATTCCATTTTAGTTTAATCTTCATGTGTTTGTCTTAAAAATTTATATCGCATTCAAAAGACACTTGATAAGTAATAATTGTGTACAGTAAGAACATAATAAATAATCATACACAAGAAACACACAGGAACACCAAGATTTAAGGTGAAAACCCAATGTGGGAGACAATGACCGTTGTTTTCGCCTTTGTCTTCATTTGTTACTCTAATGAAAACTTATTACAATCTTATATTGGTGCAAACTCATACAAGCATGCAGGCACCCACCAATAGAACGCTACAACCTTCACTCATTCTACAACTCCTACTGGAAGGGAGCTTCAGTCCGCTGATCTCATTTAGTAGAACCCATTTCAAGGGAGCTCCAACCCCCTCATCTGATCACTAGCTACTACTGGCAGGAAGCTTCGACTTCCTCACTGAAGGATCCAACTGTCAACACCATCGTGGTCCACGTTTCATCAATTTCACACTGCACCTGGTTCAACACATCAAAACTTGTAGGCCAATTTTCATAAAATTTCAAACTCAACCCACTACCTTCATTTAAGCCAAATACCATATATGAAAACTAAAATTGATCATTGTACCAAACCTTTCAACCAATTACTGAATCAAAAAATAAAAAAACCACTTAACCAATCAATCCTCGAACTAAACATCCACTTAATTAATCACTAACTTAAATAAACCAACCTTTTCTTAAAAATTCAAAACAGTGAGATCGTTGTAACCAAAACATCATTATTGAACCTAAAACACTGCATCAACCTATTGAATCAACTACAACATGGTAAATCATATGATAAAATAGGTGCTCTACTTCATTTAAAAAAATATGTATCTATACATGCTTTTCATGATTGCAACCTGCTTACAGATCTCAACATACCAAATTCTAAACTACTGTCATCCTGAACCAGAAAATAAATTTCACAAAGACATACTGAATCATTCTATTAGATCATAGATATTTGTACCCCATATAGCTAGTTGCATCATGGAAATTATTCACAAAATAAATACTCGATCCATTCAACATCACGCATCACTATTAAGCCCATACCAATATGGATAACTCATTGACAAACAACATAAACACAATAGGATTGATTTGTCTAATCAACCATATTCTTTAGCAGAAACCATATATTTCATGTGCACTTATCATAAATCATTTCTTCTTGTATACACACTTTTTAGGAATAAAATTGCGTATAGATCTTCCCATACCCCAAAATCAATACACTACTACATAGAAGAGAATATTCATGTGTACGTGCCTTTCCAGAGACAAACCTGTGTACATATATTTAATCTTCAACTTATAGTTGTGTTGCACTTCAAAAATTCAAACATACATAGGTCATGATAGTCAAATAAGTAAACACATGTGAAATCATAGATCTAGTCAACCCATAACCATATCATATAATGCATAGTCATTTTAGGTCTAATGGTCCTGATCCATGATTGTATTACTAGGTGAATATTTATTTCTGATTAATCACTCATCAATAGTCCATACCATGCAATAATACTTCAGATCGAAGTAATCATCAATAACTCTCACATGTACACTTCTAGCACTTGGATCTTCATCTCCTTATATAGCTTAGGCCTTATCCAAAACCATGGGTTAAAACAACGCTATTTATGATGGTATTCTTTGACAAAATAAAATCTATGTTGACATGCCATAAATATAGGCTAATACCATGGTAAGGACCCTTAGTATTTTGTAAACCATAGTGCACAAAATTTATACGCGCTTTCTTCTTCATATCCATGTGTGTATGCACCTTTACTTTATCGAACCTACATATACACGACTTCTCTTCATCATACCTACATATGTACATAGAATTTCTTTATAGACCATGTGTATACACAACTTCTCTTCTTCATAACTGCGTATGTACATAGCTTTGCTTCACATAACCTGCATATACTTCCTTAAAATTTACCTTCATCATTATATGTCACATCTACACTAGCCTGTAGATACATCCAGCATCAAGAATATTCCATCAATATGCAACTCATCAAGTATGTTGCCATCAAGGGCAACACATACATCATAATTCCAACAATTTCTCCCTTTGGAATTTATGGTAACCACTTTGGTGTTTGATCACCACTACTAGTAGATACATGTAGAACACCCATCAAACGTCCACCAAAAACGAAGTTAATTTTCTCCCCCTTTGACATCAAGGGAAAACGGTTGACCAACACCAAATAAAGGCTTCCCTTTTGTAGATAAATGAGAATTGTAGTTATGATCTGCACTATATACTAACCATGATCCCCCTAAGCATATGCTCAAGAATATGAAATAGTTTCAATGAAGAACATGACTCTATGGCACAACTGAATATGACCTTGCCTATCATCAAGGACTCAAAATGACATCAACCACACAACCAAGTGGGGTTAAATAATATTATCTATCCATCATGGGATTACATATATAAATGACTTGAAATTCAGTATTCTAAACATGAATAAGTATAACAAGAATTATATTATTGGTCTTTACATGACCTTTACATCAAATGAAATATGTGACTTTTATAACCAATACCAGAATACATAAACATACCATCATTGAAATAACTACCAAATATTATTCAACAATATTGAGAACATGATTTAAACAATGCATCATTAGTAGCAAGGCTAATTCTCCCCCTGAACCTGTGCTACCTATTTACTATCAAATTTGGCCACGTCAAATCATTCATGAAAGTATCTTCATCAATCAGAAAAGCATCAATGTCATGTTGTACCAACTCGTGGATCATCACAACTTAAGGCCATTCATAAGTAACATTAGAAGACTATAAATATCAACATCAAAACGAGAAAAACAAATAATAATTGTCCGAACCATATCTGATTATTTTATTGATTTTATCCCATTATTTCTCTATCAGAGAAAAATATACGTGATTGTATTTATAGGAACTTACAAATATACAAATCTTACATAAAATATGCATACAAAAAGTAAACTCCTAAAATATCGACAATGCTTGAAAGTAAGGTCAAATTGATTAAACAGAGAGATGAAGCAAAGACTACCCCTAGGTTTTGTCTAAGATATTCAAATGATTCACCTAGAAACGTTTTTGTAAATATATTAGCAACGTGTTGTTTTCAGGGAACATGATCTAGTTTTAAATTTTGTTCAAGCACCTTTTCTCTAATAAAATGGCACTTAATTGGAATGTTCTTTGTTTTGGAGTGCATAGAAGGAATTTTTTAATTGATAATAGCACTTGTATTATCACATAAGATGGAACTGGGTGGAGAACACTTGATTTGAATATCCTACAATGTCTACATCATCAAGAGAAGTTGTGTGCAACAATATGTGATATAAGCATATTCTTCTTATGTAGAAGATAAGGAAATATATCTTTGTTTCTTTTTGAACCATGATACCAATCGGGGAGCCAAATAAAATGAAACTCCTCTAGTGATTTCTGATCATCAACATCTACAACCCAGTCTACGTTTGTGTAAGCATGAAGAGAAAAATATGCATCTTTAGGATACCATAAGACAAAGTGTTGAGTTCCTTGTAGATATTTGAATATTCTCTTAACTTCTTGAAGATATGTTTCCTTAGGATTTGCTTGGAAGCATCCAACAATCCCAACTTCATGCATGGTATCTAGTCTAGTACCTGCTAGATAAAGTAAGCTTCCAATCATAGACTTGTATTATAGTTGATTCACTATGGGAGATTCATCATGTGAGCTGAGACTACATCCTATCGTCGGTGGAGAACATACTCATTTGTAGTATTCCATCCCACATTTCTTCAAAATCTACTTGAGATATTTTTTTTGTCATAGAAAGATGCCATCCTTTGCTTCTTTTACTTCTAAACCAATCAAGTATGTCAGTTCCCCAAGTAAATACATTTGAAATTCTTGTTGCATAATATAAGAAAAAGTTTGAATTATATGTTCTTCATTGCTGGAAGACATGATATCAACTACATAAACAACAATAATTAGCTGTTTAACATCATCCATTTTTGTGTACAAGTTTCTATCTATGAACCTTTGTGAAATCCTCTTATTGAATATACTTTTCAAGATGATAATGCCATGCATGAGGGTATTCTTTTAATGTATATAATGCCCTTTTGAGTTTGTAAACATGTTTTTGATCATTTCGTCGAATGAACCCTTATGGTTGTTCAATATACACTTCTTCTTCTATATCTCCATTAAGGAATGAAAATTTTACGTCCATTTGATAAACTTTGAAATGAATGAAGCTTGAAAATGCAAACAACATTATTATGGCTTTAGGTCTGGCTACAAGAGAAATTTTCTCTTCAATCTATTCCCCTTCTTGCTAAGAATAACCCTTGCAAACGAGTCTTCATTTATTTCTAATAACTTCTACATTTTCATTCAATTTATTTTTGAATATCCATTTTGTCTAGTAATAACATTGTTATCATGAGACTTTGGAAGTAATTCCCATGTATGATTCTTTCCTATTTGATCAAGTTCTTCAACGATGGCCCTAACCCAAAATTCATCTTTTCTAGTTGTATTTACATTTTGAGGTTGAATAGTTGATAATAAATCTAGATAACTAGGAGTTCCCACAAGAGCTCTTTTTTTTTGTACCCCAAATTCCTTTTCACCTAGAATTTTAGTTTTTGAATGATTCTTTTGAAGATACGTGGATGGATCATTTTCCCCATCAGTTGTGACTTCTTCTGAGCATTCATTGGTTTCTTCTTCTATATCCATTTGGTTTGATGTGGGAAAGCATTCATCATCATTATCATTTGATGTTGTTAGCTTTTTGGAATATGTGCATGCTTCATCAATAACAACATCAATATATTCAACAACCTTTTGAAGTACATTATTGTAACATTTGTATCCTTTGCTTCTAGAGGAGTAGAAAAAAATAATTACTTCATCTACTCTAGCTTCAAACTTACCAAGATTTTCATCATTATTTTTTATAAAAAATTTACTTCCAAATACTCTAAAATGATTTACCATAGGTGGATTACAATACCAAATTTCATAAGCAGTTTTGTCAATGTTTACATGAAGAGGAGATTTGCTGAGAATATTTACTGTGGTATGTGTTTCTTCACCCCATAATGTATTATGTATTCCAGACTCATCAAGCATAACAAGATCCATTTGTTGAATTATTTTATTTATACTTTTTTCTAGTCCATTTTTCTGAGGAGTTATGGCTACAGAAAACTTCCTTTTGATGCCATGTTATTCATAGAAAAAAAAAAATCATCTAATATGAATTCTCCTCCTCTGTCAAATTTGAGGCATTTGATTTTTAGATCTAACTTATTTTCTACGAATGATTTAAAGACTTGGAATTTATCAAATGCTTCATCTTTGTATTTTAATAAGCCAATCAAACACATTTTAGAGAGGTCATCAATAAATAAGATGAAGTATTGTTCCCCTCGAGGTGAATTTTTCCTTACTGTCCCACACAAATCAATATAAATAAGTTGAAGAGGCTTACTTGTTGATCCTTATTGGCATTGAATTGTACCCTAGTTTTCTTACTGAATTGACGTGACTTTCATATGGTACTTTATGGTAGGGTGATGTTGGGAAAATCATGAGCGACTTTAAGCTTGCATTATTTTTGTATTTGAGACAATATTAGATGTCCTAGGCTTTCATGGCATATCCAGCTTTCCTCTGATTTTCCTATGTAACATTGTTCTCGACTGCCTTTTAATACATAAAGATTACTTGAAGTTAGTGTTCCCTTTATTATCGTATTCCTTGTGTTAAGTTCATGAACCACACATTATTTTGATATGAAAACAACATCATTTTCACCCTCTCACATTTGACTAGCTCTCAACAAGTTATGCTTTAATCCACCGACAATTAAAAATTACCAACTTTAAAATTTACTTTTTTTAAAACAAATCCCTTAATTTTAATTATAGTAGGTGAGTCATTTCCAAAATTAACATTTTTTTCTTTCTCTAATTCATTGTATGAAGTTATCTTATCTTTACCACCTATCATGTTCTTCGAGAATTTGTTATCAATGTACCACTGATTTTCTTGATCTTCTCCATAAAATTTTGTAAGACAACTTTCAGATTCTAAGTTCTTCATTTTAAATACCTTATAATTTGTTGTTATTTTCTTCTTTTGGGATGTTGGATGTATTTTTCTCCTGCATTCATATTCCTCATGTCCAAATTTATTGCAAAATAAGCACTTAATTTCATATTGAAGAGGTGAGAAATTATTATAGGTGTTTCTCTTTATTTATTTCTCATTCCTATGTTTCATTGATTCACCAATGCTGATGGTTTTATGTGGAACACATTGACAATCCTTGTGACCAAAATTTTGGCATGAGAAAAATTGTCCATTAAAGTAGAAATATTTGTGATCAAAGTATCGTCAGTTTTTTTTTACATTTTGATTGAAGCTTTTGTTATTGTTTATCCTTGAATTAGAACTTACATGATTTACTAGTGAAGTATCTTTATTCCATTGTTGAATGTTTGTGTCTTGTTGAATTATTTTTTTTGCATTAAGATAGCTTCTTGTTATTGCAGAGGGTTTTTTTATCTTTGATGTTTCTCCACTATATCCAAGACCTACATTCATAAGAAGAGGATGTTGTACCTTTATGAATTAATCTAAGGTTTCAAAACCTTTATTAAATCTAAGATTTATAATTTTTATCTTCTCAAGTTACTTTCTTAAACTTACTATTTCACATTTAGTTTTTTATTATGATTCTCCTTTTCTGCGATTTGTTCCTTCAAACTATCTATAGCTATTTTATCTTATTTGAAACAAACTTTAAGTTGAGTGATTTCTTAAAAAAGGAATCCTTTTATTCTAAATAATCCATGAATTTGTCATCAAACTCATTAGTACTTCTTTCAAATTCCATGAGTAATTTAAAATCCTCATCAAACTCTCCCTATTCACTATTTTACCAACCATCAATATCTTCATTTGTATAATAACTTCTTTTGTTTTCAAACCGTTTCCTATTCCCTTTTGCAATTCCTTTTCCCTTTTAATGATTTTATTTATAAGAACACTTAGCAGCATAATGACCAACTCTAGAGAACTCGAAGGGAAGCTTACCTATGAACCTTTTGGTGCCTAGTTGGAGTTTCTTTACAAAATTTGGCTCATCTTCTTATGATATATAACCTGATTCCTTTTGTTCTTCCTTTTATTTTTCTCTTTTAGTTGCTTTGAATTTAGATTATTTGATTTTTGAGAAATCTCCTTTTCTAATTTAAAAGGTTGTTAAAATCCCCTAGATTTGTATGAAAAGTAAGGTTCAACAAATCCTACTTTCCTTCAATGGAAAACACTTTTGACTAAAATTTTGGAGTTAGAGATTTGGATATTTTCTCTACTAAGTTTGAAACTTTTATATCTTCACCCATATTTCTCATATAATTCACATCACACAAATTTCTTATATGATTCACAATCTCATCTACCCTTAGAAAGAAAATTGCAATGCTTTCATAACTATTCATTTTGAAAGTTTCATATTGAATTATAAAAGTTTTAAATTTAACACTTTTTACCTTATCATCACCTTCAAAGATATGGATGATCTTGTCCCATATATCCCTTGTTGAATTCAGCTGCATGAATTTGAAAAATTCTAATTCTGTCAGGCTTCACAATAAGGCATTGACAACTTTTTCATTAGTGTTATATTTCTTCTTTCCTACCTCATATGTGGGAACAGAGGCTGGATACTGATCACCTCACTCAATTATTTAATCTAAGAGACTGTAGATAGGATATTTTTATTTTTCTTCCAGAAAAGTATATTTCTTTTGTTGAAGAGTAGTGGCCTCATATATGTTGTCCCTTCTTGATGGCTCATCTTCGAGGACCTTCCTTGAAGCGATCAAACTGCTACTAAAGGACCTACTCTAATACCAACTAATTGGAGAAATATTGAGAGTGTGGAGCGAGGTTGAATAAGTATTTAAAAGGTATAATAAACTCTTATTTTATTCTGACTTTTCTACGCTACTTTTGTGAAGTAAATCTGCGTATGTATGTAATTTTCAGGAAGACAACTAGCATATATCCAGTAAAATTCTATTCCAGTTTAATATTCATCTATTTGTCTTAAACAAGTATATCAGTGATTGATCAAAAAATTGATAATAAGTAAATATGTATATTAAGAATATAATAAAGAATCATACACAAGCAACACACATGAACACCATGATTTAAGGTGGAAATCCAATGTGGGAGAAAACCACTGATTCTTTCGTATTTGTCTTAAATTTTTATTATAATGAAACTTTCTTAAAATATTTTAATCGCATAGACTCATACTAGCACATAGCAACCCACCTATAGAAGGCTACAACCTTTACTCATTCTTCGGCTCATACTAGAAGGGAGACTCACGCTCGTGATCTCGTTTAATAGAACCCACTGGAAGGGAACTCCAACACCCTAATCTAATCACCATAGACTAATAGCAGGAAGCTTTGACGTACTCACTAAATAATTCAACCCTCACCACTATCGTGGACCATGTTTCATCAGTTTTCACACTACATCCACCTACATCAACACATCAAAACTTATAGGCCAAGTTTCATATAATTTTCAAAGTGGATCCATTAACATCATTTAATCCCAATATGATATATAAAAATTAAAACTTATTAATATACCAAATTATTCAACCAATTACTGAATCACTTAATCAAACAACCACTGAACCAATCAATTCTTGAACTAAACAATCACTCAACCAATCTCTAACATAAATCAACCAACCTCTTCTTAAACATTAAAAACAATGAGATCATTGTAGCCAGAACATCAGTATTGAACCCAAAACATTGTATCAACCTACTAAATGAATTGCAACCCTGATCAATGATATGAATAAATATGTACGCTAACTTTTTAAAATAAACCTATGTGTATACGGACTTTTCATGAATGCAACCTACATACAGACCTCAAACTACCAAATTTTGAACTATTATCAATCTGAAAGAGACAATAAATTGCGAACACAGATGCTAAATCATTTTTTGAGATTAGAGTTCTATGAACCCCATACTATTAGTTGCATCATGGTCGTTCTTCAAAAAAACAATACTCAATCAATTCAAATTCAAACATCACTATTATGCCTAGATCAATATTAAGACTTCATTGACAAAAAATAGAAATACAACAAGACTGATTAGTCTGATTCCACATATTCTTCAGTAGAAGCCCTAACTTTCATACACACTTGTCATAAAGCATTTGCATGTGTATACGTGATTTTTAGGAATGAAACCTGAATACAGGTCTGCCCATACTGTAGAATCGATATGCTACTACTCAGAAGGGAATCTACGTGTGTATGCACCTTTCGAGAGATAAACCCATGTGTAGATATACAATTTTCAACTTATAGCTGTAGTACACTTAAAAACATCAGCCATACCCAGATCACGATACTCAAAGAAGTAAGCATACATTTCCAACCAATAAGAATATTATATAATGCATACTCATTTCAGGTCTAATGATCCTGATCTATCATTGTATTATTGAGTATGTATTTATTTCATATTAATCACTCATAAATATCCCATATCAAGCAATAATACTTCAGATCGAAGTAATCATCAATCAATCTCACATGTGCACTTCTAAGACTCGGATATTCATCTCCTTATATAGTTTGGGCCTTAGCCAATACCATTGGTCAAAACCACATTAATGCCGTTGGTATTCTTTGACAGGATCAAAGATATGTTGATATGCTCATTATTGTGGGCTAATAACTTGGTAAGTACCCTTGGTATTTTGTAAACCATAGTGTGAAAAATATATGCACCTTTTCTTCTCCATACCTATGTGTGTGCCTTCCTTTGATTTACCGAACCAACATATACACCCCTTACCTTCATCATACCTATTGTTGGATGATTTAGTCGTGAGCTAAATCCCTGTCATTTAATTGTCAACATGGGGTTCATGAACTGACAAGGTATTCTTGTACTATATGTACTAGGTTATTATTTATCATAACAGATAAATCTAATGCAAGAAACTAATTCAAATAAAATGAATACAAACCAATCGAAACATAAATAAATTGAAATAACACTTGTAGAATTAAAATCACACTTGCTGAAATGAAATCACACCATACTTGCATAATTGAAAACATACTTTAATAATTGAAATCATACTTGCAAAAATGAAATCACATTTGTTGGAATGGAAGCACACTTGCTGGAAAGAAAGTCACATCTGCTGAAATGAATTAACATAATTTTAAAATGTTACCAATATGTAAAATATGTGCAAATTGTGGTTGATGGGAGCCATCCATTCCTCAGTAAGGACACCAAAAAGCTATCACATCTTCAAAATAACAATATGCTTGAGAATCTTGTATAGTTTTATTTTATTGATTTGAAGAATAACATTCTTGAATGGAATATATATACATATATATACATACACACACACACACACACACACACACACACACACACACACAGATATATATATATGGGATACTTTTAATTATGTGCCCTTATATATACAAAAAATGAGGATAAATGATCAATAAATATAGATCCCTGAAAACTCTCGTAAATCCACATCTATCACTTGTGGTTACAACCAATCATTGAAAAATACAAGATACAAAACCTCATCAAATTATCTCATAGTTTTGACAAGGACACATATCAAAACATCCGTGATTCTTCTCCTTTGAATGTTATTAGCTGAATTATCCACATCTTCTTTAAACATTTTACAAATCCTCATGAGTTGAATTTTAAAATTCGAATTTGTAGTTGGGTGACCAAATAGGACCCTTATAGAATCTCCAAGTAGGCCTATAATATCATAAAACACATAATTTTTTTAGATATATATGAAATCATGTTAATTTTCTAATCTTTAATCATAAACTCTATTAAAATAATAAAAATAAATGAGTTGGAAAATAACACTGCTAAAACCATATGATTATGAAATGGTTAGTAATGTAGGGTTATGGAGCTACATAATTACAGAATGAGAGTAAAATAATGGAAAGGAGGGTAAAAGTGGATGACATTTTGTAGGCACATCATACCCCCCAACTGAAGATGTTTCATGTCCCCATGCAACTATTGCATTGATTCCCTTAATCATAAGTTGATCTTATTGAAATGTTTTGCTTCTATATGAGCTTTGGATTTGTATTCAATCTATTTTAACTTTGCATAATCATATCATTTGACAACTTTATTATTTTTTCAAATTGTACTTTGAAATATATTTGATTGCAAAATGGTTGGTTCTTGTGTGACAACCAAAATTTATGAGTATTGGTTCTTGTGTAACAATAATTTTCTTATTTTTGTTGCATTAAAAATACTTGAAAAATTTGAGAATTCCATTTTAAGTTCCCGTAGTGACTATCAACCATGTATTATGCTCATTAATTGGTCATTTCAGAACACATAATATTTTAAAATAAAAATGCAATAATAGTTTTTTTGGAAAAATATGTTGGTTATAATGAAATGAAATGTGTCATGTGAATATGAATCAATGTCCTTTCACCACAACAAAAGGTGTTTTCAGTTTTTGGCAAATGAGAGAGGGAATATGAATGTGGTGAGGTTATTTTCGAAAATCACAATTTTAGTATTTAAGGAATTACATGATTAAATATTAGAAAACATCATACCTTCACTTACCTGAAGAGTGGACAAGATATTTATATCGAGAAGAATGTTGTAACTATTGCTGGATCAGGGAATATCTAGTAAAATAATTTGATCTTCTTATTGTTTCTCTTGGTTGCATGAACTAAGGATGATATTAGAATCTTGATTTCTATGAATGGTGAAGCCTGTATTGACTCTTGCTGCAAGATGCTAAAATTATATAGCCTTCATTCATTCCCAACAGTAGCATAATTATTATTTATGTGACTAGATGTGTTGATGTCGAACATAGAAAAGAAATTGTTGGATTAATGGAAATTAGTGAACGTCACTAACCAACACAATAATATTCCCCATTCATGTCAATAAGAGTCAATATTCCTAAGTACATCTTACTAGGTATGAATAGTTGTGTTATAGTCGAGTCACCTACAAGATCCGACAAATATAGGAAATTGATGTATTCCCATAGTTTATTGGCAAGAGATCTTGCCATTAAGGCATGGACACCTCAAGGTACTTGAGAGATCTCTAGTCTTGATCCGAGATGATGTGTCCCAGTCAATGGGTCAAAAATTGTTAGAAGGGATGCCATAGTGAATCCTCCATCATCTAACGCATGTATACATTAGTAAGTTGAAGGAATATAGATCAAATATTTGCATTGAAGTAATGTTTATTTCATAGAAATGAAGAGGAAAAATGGGGTGAGTCAACTTTGTAAGGGAGCTGAATGAATTTATTTTTGGGTTAAGGGTGAGTGAAAATTAGGTAGGAAAATATGAAGATTGCAAAGGGAAATAAGTTTTTGGTAGTATAGAGATGGAATTTTATGGACCCACTGCAGCCTTGGAATGAGTAGCAATGGTAAAAATGGCATATGTTTAATAGAAATGGTGTAATGGATCTGAGGATCATGATCTATCTGAAAGACACTTGGTCTTTTAAGAGGCATGCTTGCATATAGTAATGTTCTTTCACCATCCTGGAACCTGCAAAAACATAATTTTTTTTAAAAATAAAATGTAATTCTATCGAGAGAGAGAGAGAGAGAGATTGAGAGAGATGATTAGTCTCTCTTCATCTGATATATACACAGAAAACTCAGAAGTAGTACTAATAAAACAAATTCAAGGAAGAGGTACAAATTACTTTTACCTGTTTGGAAAGAGGTACTTTCTTCATTGTGTTTCTAACCATTTTCTAGCTTGAGATGTCTTTTCTAAACACTTAATGCTTTGAAAATAGATCAAAACCCAAATTTTCATAAGCTACTAAATTGTGTTGATTCTGCAACTAAAAAAAACAACATAGACCTTTGCACTGCCTTGCCACATTACAAATTTCAATTAGACTAGGATGGTGGTTTGTCATTTATCAGAGTTAAGTTTTTAATATTTTTAGGTGCTAATAAAAGTATAAGTCCATAACTACATTTTTCATTTTTCTCTAGCACTCCAGCCTTGTCCATGGTCTCGTGGATCAAGAAAATGCTCAAAATTCAAAATTCCTGGATCGACTTGACACTAATGTCAAAGCATAGACCTCGTCGCTATGAATCCAACATAATTCATTCCACTAAAACTTGACTTCAGATGCTCTCGGAATCATGTTCTGTTTGTTTTGGGAAAAAACTAAAAAAATTAGTTTTTAGTTTTAGGAATGTCGAGTCAGTAGTCTGTACACTGACTGGGCCTATGACTTGGAAAATTGATCAGTTCTTCTCCCACCAAGTGATGGTTGGCACTTGAAATTTGATAATTTTCTTACACGTGCCTGTTTGTTGTTGGTTTTACTTTTTGCTATGGTGGCCTAATGAAAGAGTTCCACATGGACCAACCATTATTTTCCCGTGGCCTCTTCATGGTGGAGAATGTTTTTTTATGTGAGGTGAAATACCCTCCATGGGAATCGAACCTGAGACCTTAGACCAACAAACAAAGGAATTTTACCAATCCACCTACATTTCTCATTGTTAAATATAAAAACCTAATTGATATTTAAGGTTCGATCGATGCGCTTTTTGGGGAATGGGTGGCTAAGCGCTAGGGAAGATGGTTCCATATGACCACAGGCATGGAGGAAATAGAAATATTTTTGAATGCAGTTAAATACACTTTTTTTTAGAAGAAGATATCCCAATTATTCTTAGGATTCAAAAATTTCTTTGGAAGGACATTCTTCATACCCTTAATTGTCTGTGAATTACTCCAATTCATTGAAAATTCTTGTTGTGCACATAGATTAGTACAATGTATTGAAAAATTATTAAAATTTTATATGAAAAATCATTTTAATATGTTTTTAACCATGCATATAAGAATGAATTCCACTATCATGAGTTTCCTATACTTTAAAAAAAAACACCTATGTATACGTCCCCAACAACGACACCAAAATGTTGGGTGGTTTAATTGCAAGTTAAATCCTTGTGATTTAATTTTGAACCTGGGGTTCTTGAACTAAGGAAGTATACATGTACTATATGTACTAAATGATTATTTATTAGAATAGATTAATCTAATCCAAGAAAATAAATCAAATCAAATCAATCCAATATAATATAAACATAAAGAAATTGAAATCACACATGCAAAAAGGAAATCACAGTTGCTTGAAATTGAAATCACACTTGCAAAAAGGAAATCACAGTTGCTTGAAATTGAAATCACACTGACAAAATTGAAATCATACCACACTTGCATACATGAAATCACACTTGCAGAATTGAAATAACTTTTGCTGAAATGAAATCACACCACACTAACATAAATGAAATCGCACTTGTAAAAATGAAATCACACATGATGGAATTAAAACATGCTTGCTAGAAATAAAATCATAGTTGTTGAAATGAAATAAAATAATTACACAATGTTACCAATATGTAAAAATATGTGAAAATTTTCGTTGATGGGGGGCCTCCATTCCTTAGTAAGCACACGAAACAACTGTCACATGTCCCTAGTATTCGCACCAAAAATTGGTTTAACCGACCTAGAATACTTCATTGGATTGAAACCACAAACCTAAAATCTATTACTCCATTGTGATACCATTAAATAAAAAAAAATACTTATGAAAACATTGTAGGTGACTCACAACTTATATTTAAAATGATATTGTACAGTTGTTAGGGGATGGTGAGGCTGAAAAGCACACTTGATCGGCACGACCCACAGGTTCTGGTATCCACATGACCAAAGTGGAAGTGAATGGGGTGGAGCAGGCGGCACCATTCCCACACCATTGGCCTAGGGCATATTAACACCACAAGACTGAGGGCGGGGCATGTGGCATAATGCCCACGCCCCAGAAGTACGGTGTATCAACACCACTAGACTAGTTATGGGGCCATGGAGGGCGCATGGCCTATGGCCCATGGCCCTCGAACCCTTGTGGATCCATGTAACCAAGCTTGTTGAGGTTAGGAGGAGCTTTCGGTCACATTTAAATATATATATATATATATATATATATATATATATATATATATATATATATATATATGTTTATATTTAACACAGCAAAACTAACACCACCGATATTGTTGGATCAAGCCTGGAACCTCAGAATTTCCAACTGAATTGCCCTACCAATTGGCATATAATGATTTTGTTTCTCATTTTTGTAGAGGAGACCAATTTATAGATCTATTTATAGGCATTTTGAAGGAGGAAGTATATATTGGCCATTTTCAACCTTTTTGAGCCCAAGAAGAGCTTAGACGCAATCAAAATGTTATTTTTGCAAATTCAGACTTATATATTGATGTATTTGAGGACTTTGGCATACAATAAAATGGCCACCATTGGAAGCTGGAGCCCGAGATGTAGCGAGGGAGAGGTGAACTCTATCATCAATTTGTTGTACTTTGATGTTGCATGTCCATTTTAACTGTTAAAAGTTTTCAAATTTTACTTTCGTTGTTTTCTTTTGAAATCATGATCCATTGCTTAAAAGATGTAAACTAGCTTGCATATCATTTCATGAAACCTTCGTTTTTTTAATTTTGGATTAACCATATATCATAATAATAAAATATAGCTAATTAATTAATAATAACATATATCTAATTAATTATAATATTACTTAATGATTATAATATAGTTATTTAACCATCTAGGAGGAAGTAACTAGTAGTTGAAGATGATGCATCAGTTGATATGATGTAACAACGAGATTAATCCGATATAATCTAAAACAATTAATCACAACATTTACAATTAGCTTATTATTGTAGCTCATGAGCTAGTCTTCAGTCTTCAAATGTAGTTGGAGGAGGATATTGTTGGGGTTTCGGTAGATTATGATGGATGCCAAATGTTGATGGATTTTCATGAATATCATTGGAAGGGGATTCCATCGATAAAAAGAGTAAAAATTTTAAAATTTATATGTTATGACATCGACAATGAGGAGAATACATGGTTTCATAGCAGGAACCATACTAGCATATCTACAAGAGGCCCCGAAGAAGAAAACCAACAATGCCTACATTTGAATTTTTGATTTCTTTGAATTAGAAATTGATACTTCTTCCATAGAATTCACCAAAATATATTACCGGTTGTGAACTTTGTCAATCAGAGGAAGCATGCAGGGTTTTGGTGAGCATGGGAATGAAATTCAAGTAATCTCATGAAACTATTGTGATTCAACAAATAGATTGAGAATTCCCATATAATATTGTATTTTTTACCATCGAAATGTAAGTTTTGCATAATTTCTATTAACACAAACAATATTTTAGCTATATCACTTTCCCTCGATATTGCGATAAATTTGCATGGGATATTTGCTTAATATTTGTGCGAAATTGTCTTTGATGTTTAACATTGTTAAACCATGTGACATCTTTGGCAGCGTAAAATGCGAATTTGGTTCCGATGAGGAATTTGACCATGCGAATTTAGTGAATTGTTGCTGATTAAACAATGATATTTAGATTTCTAAAAAAACACAAGGCCTTTTTTTTCATTCCAAAAGCATATTATGCAAAATTAAATTAAATTCGAGCCAAAAGGAGCTAAAATGTGAGCTCTTTTCATGATAATTTTAAATGAATTGCATGTATTCCAAATGTTATGTATGTTGTAGTAATTTACAACACCCCTCTATGTACTTGATCTGTTCTTTCTCCAACTTTACGATATTATTTCTTTGTTATGATATGAGTTTGCCTCCTCTTTGTGGCATCTATAATGTGTGGTGATGTGTATTCGTTGTTATCGCTAGATATGGAAATCCAAATACGACCCCGTTAGAGGTAGTAATTAATTAATGATTCATTGTCGCCTTTTAGTCGTATCAATTAAGCACAACATTGTGCTCTTATAGTGAGAAATTTGGGTAAACAAGTTCGCGAAATCCTCGTGATTCAACAACTAGATTTGGAAGTCCCATAGAACAATATATTTTCAAACCATCCAAGTGCAACTTTTGCAGAATTTCTATTAACATAAGAAATGTTTTATCTAAATCAGTTACCCATGATAATGATAGAAACTGGCATGGGACATGTGCTTAAGATTTGTGTGTGAGTTCCATACGTTAATATTTGTGTGAAATTTCTATAATTTAATATTAAGTTATGAAATTCCCGTATAAATATGAGTGATGAAACTGTTGAAAAAATATTGACAACTTGCATTTACTGATTATCGGATCCAATCGTCACGTTTTCATTGCGCATAACCAGTGAGCACTCCTGGGCAATGATAATAATAATGATTTAATTCAATTATTTCGTTTTTTTTTTGCCACATTTAATGTTATTTAAGCTCGATTTATAAGATATTATTGGATAATTTATCTGAATTCAGGAAACAGAGAAGCACAAGGTGCTATTATGTTCAAATTTCTTTGTTATTCTCATCTATAGGTTCTTCACTATATTTTACAAAACCCGAGCTCTTTGAAATTCCAAATATTTACTTTGATAATAATAGGGAGAGTTTCAATGATTCAAGTCCTCCCATTTCTAAAATTGTTGCAATCATCCCATTGACGTTGATAACTTTGCTTATCTACCAGTAACTTCGTACATTCTTAAAAGACATTACATTGCCCTCTTAAAACTGTTTTTTTCCAAGAATTTTATGGCTTTCAAATGGGGTGGTAGAACGGGTTGTCAAGACAGGCGTCAGTTAAGCGTCAAGAAAAATGCTTATTTTACTTCTTGTTTTTTCTTATTTTCCATAAATTTTTTAGTATGTTTTTCGTTGAGATTTCAAAAATACTAAATAATGTGATTTCACCCAATCCCAAATTCGATTAAAGAGATTTTTTTGGCGGGGAGGGGGGTTTTGAATTGATCGATAACATAAAATGGACAATTTTAGAAATTGATCCTTTAGAAATGAACTGTTTTTTGTTTGCTAGTTTAGGATGAACATCGAATGTTTTTGTTAACACTTAGAGTTAAGCCATTCAGTTTAAATTGCTATTTAAGAAATCCACATCGATTCACATAATTTCAATTGACTCGCTAGCACCGCACAAAGCATTACTTCTAATCACCTTGTTTCTTGCTTATTGCTAAGAACAAAGTTGAGATAGGTCAACCTCTCATTTCCATTTCTTTCCAACCTAATTCTTAAAAACACCTTTGAAAGTTTATTGGTCCTTCTTTTAGATGTGAAGTGAAGAAGAAATGTAGATATATGAATGACTGCTATTGATGGTAAAAAAATGTATCTTGGTTCGTAAAGATCATAATTTCCTAGTTCTAAAATATTTAAACATAGAGAAAAAAGAGCGGGGCCAATATTATTCATTCTAAATATTTTAAAATGATAAAGGGGAAGCTGCAACTATCTTTGATGATTCACTTGTTATTACTGAGATGTAAAAAATCGGTAACGATAGAAGGAATTAACGGATAAGGATTTTGAACATAATAGCATCCCATTATGCAGAGTGTAGAGGAACTCACTGTCTACACTTAAACGAAGTTCTGCACTGAGAAAATCACATATATCAGCATTGATCTATCATTTCTTCTGTGGGAAAAAGTTGATTTTGCATGAGTGCAGAGAAAATACATTTCTCTGCACTCACACGCAAGTAACTTCTCTACATTTACCCTCTTCACTCAAACCCCATGTCAATAAAATTTAATCCCTTATGAGATGGCCATACAACTATGAAATATGTAAGTTTTAATCATTTATAGATATATAGAATCAACTTAGCCGATGTGTTGGAAACTAGATCACTATTAAGAGGGGGAGGTGAATTAGTAGTGTGGAACTTTTAAATTTTTTCTCCAACTATTAATACTTTAACCATGCATGAAATGAAACACATAAAAAAGATCATAACATCAAAAAAAACATGCAATCACAAATTTAATCAACCCAATGAACACAAATTTTTCTGATGGAAAAACTGTCCTGGGAAAAAAAACCACCCTGTTGCTGCTGCGCTGCTCAATTCTTTTATTAATAGCTGAACAAATTATACATGGATAATATCACTACTATGAGCATTGAAGACTCAACTTCTTTCGTAGTATTTTTGTCCATTCAGAAAGGAACCTATTTCTCTCTCTGATCTATGGACTACCATCCGTTTGAGGCCACCACAATCAACGATCCTTGCCTAGCTACCATTGGACTTTCCAACTCCTATTTGATGGAGAAAACCCTTCCCTCTACCAAGTCCACCAAGTCATTATCTACTCAAAGCCTCAATGTATTCACTACTGTCATGCAAGCCTCATTTCATATATTCTAAAATTGGCCTCCTAAAACTTTCTCAACATGAGCATTGTAGCAACATAACATCAAAGCTCAAATAAATGTGCAGCACTCACAGCCATCAAAACTCCACACAAAAACACCACGCCAGCTGGAAAAAAACTCCACAACTCACTACGTCATCCACAAATCATCAAAATAAACACTGCATAAACATGTGGATGAAATATGCTCACTACAGTTACAACTACAAACTGATTCAATAAATCTGCATACTATAGCTCACATAGTTTGTAAGCTCTTCTCCAATATCTCACTCACTCAACAAAAACACTAGACAATCAACTCATCCAACATACTCACAATGAGATTCCTCTAATATGTAGATGAAGTCAAGTTATCAACTCAATAATTACTTAGAACTACTGGGAATCACAACTCTCTTCATATGATTGATTGGATCTAGATTCAGCTCATTGACTCAATCAACCACTAACTCTATTAGCCTTCTTTATATTTTTCCTTTTAATAAAATTATGGAGGTCAAAAAAACTTTTCTAATCACAAACCTAAAATTTATTTTCAAGGAATTCGCCACAAGACCAAAATTAGCTCAACAACGTGAGGAATATAGAGCTTTTCTAATGAATTACCATATTCGCTCCCTTAACACTACTCTACATGTGACTTTGTATTATTGGTGCTATAATTTCTCCGCTAAGCCTTCCTTCTAGCAGCAATGTCTTTCGAATCACTCCCTTGACACTGCATGCATGTGACTAGGGTTAAAACTCGGTGAAAGCATAATATCTTCAGCCCAAGAACTTTGTCACATGTAGGAACATCATCTCTAGTGTTTGATCAGTCATCCAAGCCACTAAGATAAGTATGCAACTGATGAACAATAAAGGAATAAGTCTATGACATGCTAGACCTATTCTTCCTCCCTTAGAACCAAGAGCAACACCTCCAAGTACTGAAGAAACAACTACAACATATCTAAACATATCCAACACTAGTAATAACATATATGACCCCTGTAGCATCATCTCCAAGTCCTCCAACATCATCAACATGTCATACAACTAGCTCCAACATTGATATAAGCACCTCCAAAAAAATAAACATACAACTGAACACATGAAGAAGCATATGAAATGTTGCCAAAACATGTAGATACCTATGTAACATCTAGAGCATCACTCCAAACACCTACAACAACAACATATCCAAATAACACAACATGAGTAACTCTCCATCCTCCTGTAACAGCATCATCTCTAGCCAACTCAACAAGCAAATCTCAAACCAAAACAGATGTGGATCTATCTCCAATTCAGCAGCCACAACATCACCTCTACTAGGTCTAGTCATAACTATGTTGAAATCAATGACAACTAACAAGACCATCATCAATCATCCAACACCAAGTCCTCAACACACATAAATATGACCAGCAACACCAAGAGCTTGATGAAATCAATGCCAACACTACAATTCAAAAAAACTCCCCCTTTGGAATTGATGTGAGCCTCAATAAAAAATGTAAGGTTAAATCATCAACCAAAAATATTTCCTCCTTTGACATAAATGAAAAAGGGCCATCAAATACTGAAGAAAAATTTCAATAATGTCATATGAGATTAGTACTCCCCCTGTCATGCACAATACGATGTCGATGCAACTCAGGAGGTATCTCCTAAAAGATAATCATGAAAACAAGGAAATTGGATGCCAACACCCTACCAATACCATGCCAAATCTTAAGAGTGAACATGATCCCCCTAATCATGTAATGGAGCTCCAATAATATACTCTACCTACTAAATCAACACATATTCCTCCTAAAGCGACACCTCTCGCTGCTCCAATAAGCCTCCTTTCCAACACAAGAGACTACATGTCATCACCATGACTCTAAACTAAATTTGAGCATAATATATAATGAAGCACAATATAATGATTCATGGATCAACTACATAGATATGACAAGTACATAGGATTTACAATTGACTCCACTATACTTATCATCAACCATGACTTTTATGGACTCAATTTTACATCATGCACCCAAATGTAGTAGGACTACATCAAATATATACAACATAGACCCTAACATGGAATCCATTTATCCATACATAGAAGGATAAAAAATATTAGACACCATGGGTCAATCCATGAGAAATGTGCCCAAAATATGACATGATGACAATACATGGTGTTGGGTCTCTAATTTGTCGTAATTTTGTTGATGAAACCATCTATTTTTACATCATTCCATTCACCTATTGTCATCATTTTTAACCATATCTCTTTATAAACACACAAAATTACTTCATACATGTTTACATGGTTTATTATCATTATTATTTCCATTATTTATAATGAATTAAAGAGAATTATTCATGGTTTTACTAATGATAGTTTTATATTTCAAGTTTCTACAATTTCTGTAGTTGTCTCCATGGTTGAGGGAGTAAAACTACTCAAGAAGAAAATATGACACATGGAAATTATTTCTAAATGTTCCAATATGTATTCTTACCGGTCAAATCCCACCCATCTCCTACGTGTAGACCTCTAGCAAAAGATCAAGGGAAAAACAAAACATTTTTTACCAGTCAACTTTAAACGCATTTTCTAAGTAAATGAAAGCGATTTTCGAAAAACGAAAACATGGATTCTATTCAGAAAAAAACTGTATAGTTTTTTTTAATTAGATGTTTTCTCAAATTCATCAACATTTGAGACATTTTCAAAGTTCTTTAGAGAATTATTTTCCAGATTATGTGAATATACAATTTTTTCAAATTTTCATTTAATGCACTGTCAACAAAAAAAGGTTCGAACAAGTTGTTATTTAGAAAATTCAAGGCATAGAGATAAGTTTTATATGATATGGGTTGATATTTAATCCAAAAATACATCAAATTTTATTTGATTTGATCTCATGACCAGAGCTCAAGAAAGAAAATTACGAATTTATTAATTGTCTCAAAATTCTATAAATTGTAGTCTCTTTCATGAGAGGAGAGATCAGAGACGTCAAGGATGATATTGATTTGTAATTTTTGTTTCTTATTTAAGAAAAAGGAATATTTTTTTCATTGAATATAATTTTTTATACTGTGCAAATATGAATGAAATTGGTGATTTAGATCTCTTCTCTTGATTTGATTTTTCAACACCTTGCAGTCCTTAAGAGGCCTCCCTAGAGGTCTGTGAGAATAGTATGTATGATTTCTATTTCTTTCATATTCACGTGAATGGTTTGTTTTACATAGATTAATTATTTATGCGTATCATATATTAAATATTGATGCCTTCCATAGATTAAATGTTTATGCTTTATTAAATTAAAATGTTCATTATTCCATCAATTAATGTTTGTAAGTTTTTGAACAAAATCTCCATGCTTTCATAAGGTAAAATATCATGTTTTCTTAGATCAATAATATTTATGATTTTTTCCTACTTTAACATTAAATTCCTTTCCGAAATTTTTTTACTTTCATAGTTTATATTAATCAATCTAATTTCATTTTGAAGTTTCCAATTGATTTTAGTTATGCATAAATATTGAAAGCTAATATCCTAGCACACATGGTGTAGTGTACCTCACATGCTCATGTACCTAGATTGCAATATAAATAAAATTAATTTAAAAATCAATTAAATTACCGAACCTTTTCGCATCATTGTCGGGGAAGTATATATAGGTGTTAGCTTTAAATTGCATATCATTCTTAGTTGCATCCATTTAGTTGCATAAGACTAATTTTAGTTTAGTACATCCTAGTAGTAGATTCATTTTAAAAAAAAAACTTCAATATCCTACCACCCCCACTATATTACGTGGTGAAGTAAGTGCCACATCATCTTACACATCATGAATTCTTATTTTTGCAGGTAGAAGAAGAGGTGAGAAGAAAATAGGTTGAAGAAATGGATGGTGATGATGACAATGAGGAGGATCCTTTTGGATTTGTCATTCAAGAAACTGATGTAAATTTTCATATGAAGAACATCTTTTTATTTGTTCTTCCTAACTTCAAAGGTAGGAGATCAAAAGACCCGGAAACCTTTCTTTTTGAATTTGAAATAAATTGTAGATCTTATGGATATTCATTACACATTGAAAAATTGAATTTCTTTCTGGAAACATTGAAGGATAGAGCTCTTAAATGTCTCATGATTTTAGGAGAAAATTCTATAAGTACATGGGATGATATAAAAAGAGTATTTTTGGAAAAATATAAAGATTATTGAATAAACCATGACCTTAGAAATGAAGTCTTTAATATGAACCAAAAAGAGTATGAGATCCTATAAGATTTAGTGGAGAGATTTCCTATAATGCCAAAATATCTAAATTTCATAATTTAGGATGAGACACATTAAAAATTATCCTAATAAATAATATAAGGGATGAATGGATTGATATTATTAACTTATTGGGAAAAGGATATTTCTCTCAATTGTCATTTCAAGAGATTTGTGAATTGTGCAAAAACATAACAAGAGGAAAAACAAAGTATAGAAGATCCCCTCGGGACCTAGTTCATCTAGGTGGATATTGGTGGCCACCCACCTATTCCACTGGGGGCTCCACCATTGTTTCTTTAAGTCTTTTAGTTTCCTTGATTATAGCACAATTTACTATTTTCATGCAATTTTTCGGGTCCTAAACTTCTGAAGCTGTTTTCAGGCCCTAAATGACGTTTTTTGGGAAACCCAGGAGCAGCATGGAAGTTCCTTTGATGTTGATCAAATAAAAAATTGTATTCCTCGAATAGATATTTCTAACTAGGTATTGTGGGCATAAAACAAATATCATATGCCAAATTTACGTCACTCGAAATATTGATGTATCAATTTACCCAAATGAGGCCCATAGTTTTGGCACTTCATCTCCTAGGGTTAGGTTTTTGGATGTTTCAGGTTTTCCATTGTTTCTCAATAATAAATAGGACCTCGAGCCTCATTGTAAAAATATTTAGAGGCCTGTAGCTGCAACATTTATTCACAAGGATAAGCTACCAGTGCCCTAGCTAGTTTATTTCCATTCTGTCTGTAAGCATATTTCAGTTATTTGTTATTAATGAAATGATGCTTTTTTTGCTACATCTTGGCTTTTATGCGTATTTTTGTATTCCATTGTCTTCTTACATAAATCCAGATTAGTGACACCATAAAAGTCTTTTCTTTCTCGATCCTTCTTTTAATGTCCCCAATGAGGTCAATGTATAAGGAGTTAGGGCTAGATCTGGTTCAACCTTTGCAAGATCAGCCTTGCAAACCCTGATGATTACCCATGTAGGAAGAAAATAAAAATGGGGGAGTAGGAGATCCTATCAAAATATTTCTTGAGAAGGCCCTCGATAAAACAATGAATGAAATTATGGATAAGATTGCCTATATCCTTCAAGAACTTCCCACTGGAAGCATATCTGCATCCAGAAGCCACTCTGGAGGTGCCACTCCTTTTAAGGTACAAGTAATCTTTGACAATCCCATATTTCATAGCCAAAAAGATGAAGACACCATATATAGATGGTTGAATCTATTAGAAGGATATTCTTCAGTTCATGACTTTTCCGACTGGGAGAATATTATTTTTGTACTCCTCAAAGTTGTCCCTCATGTCAACGAGTGGTGGGAAACCTACTGTGAGTAAAAGGACGAGGGAGAACCCTATTTTTTATCGGTCATACCTACATGGAATTATTTCCGTGACTCCATCAAGGAACAATATTATCCTATGGGGATCTATGAGGAAAAGTATATACAGTGGACTATGCTATAGCAGCAAAGGGATCAAGATGTGCATGAGCCAACGAACCTGTTCCATACCCTACGCACAAAGTTGGGTATCAAATATTTAGAGAAAAATTTGGTTTTAAAGTATCATAGTTGTATGTATAGATACATTTAGGAGGAAATGGATTTCATTGACATATCCTCACTTGGTACGGCATAACGGTATGGTACTAAGATTGAGCATAAATTCAAACAGAAGAAGCGAGACTTTGGATCTGCGAACCAAAATCAAGGGAAAGGTGCCCCCAAACCACATAACAAAGGACACAACCAAGGCATGGCATCCCAAGGTAACCTACCAAAATCTGCAAGCAAAGAAAAACACCACAAATATGAAGAAGGACACGAGAAAGTGGTGTGAGTTCCATAAGATCTCCACTCACAACATAAGTGAGTGTTGGGCAAGTAGTCACTAGTGGCCGAGATGAATTATTATAAATTGGATGCATGCTCTGACTCTGAATTTGAACCCTACAAGGGGAATGACAAAGGGAAGAAGATTATTGATGCAGAGCCCAATGCCACCTTTTCCACCATGAAGATCAAGAACGAGGAACTAGAAGATCCAGTGTAGGAGGAGCATCGCTTCTACTCCCAGATGTGGGTAAAGGGTTTCCTGCTATAGGTCATTGTCGACAGTGGGAGCCAAAAGAACCTCATTTAAGTAGATTTCATGAAGCAGTTTGGCTTACTGACCACAACACACCAACAGTCGTACACCATCTAGTGGCTTCACCAAGGATGGGATCTCCATTTCAGCCAATAGTACTACCTTCCCTACAGTATCAAGACCTTCACGGATGAGTTATTATGTGAAATTTCTCATCTTGATGTTTGTGATGTATTATTAGGCCAATCATACTTTTGGAAGCAACATGATGTCTATGAGTCCCAACCTCACACTTTTATTTTTACTTTGGGCAATAATTTGTATAGGATACTAGAGGTACCATTACCCACCGCTATCTCTTTGGTTACTTCAAAACAATGCAGGAAGCTCATTTTAAAAATTGGTAAATTTGTTTTCATGATGATATTCCCTCAAGGAAAGAAGAATACTGTTGCCACAACCTCCAGATAGGGCTCCTCTACACAAAAAACAAAATTAACAAAGTCGTGGAGAAGTACGCAGACATCTTCACCTCACCCACAGGGGTGCCCTTGCACTATCAGGTCAAGCACCCCATAAATGTGACCCTAGGTCCTTCATTCCCCAATGGAATGATATATTGGCGCTTTTTTCTAGAGAATGATGAAATCAAGAGGCAAATTCAGGAGCTAATGTAGAAAGGTCACATCCAGCTAAGTTCATCGACCTCTGGGATCTTGATCATGTTGGTGCAGAGGAAGGATAGGAATTGGAGACTCTGTATGTTGGAAATGTTTTCATTGATGGAAAAGGAGGCAGCAGAGGTAGAGAGTGGCAAAGGACAGCAGTAGAGGAAATGGATAAGACATCAGGTAACATTTACAGGGAGCATAAGAAGAACAGAGACAGGGCAGTAAAAAGAGACGTGAAGACAACAAATATAGAGGAAGAAATAAAATGGTCAAGAAGTGGAGGCAGATGCAGAGCCATTATGAAAAAGTGAAATACACCTTTTTATAGAGCTTATATGAGTATGTATTATAATGAAGATGTGCCATTCCTTTTGGAACGAAACTATGACTTTAAGTGGAACCCCGACCATGAACAGTGAAACCGGGGAATAAAGAAACCGTGGTTTTCAAGTGGTCACAAATATGGTAAGTTGTTTTGAAGGAAATAACGTGATATAGCTCCTTGACTGTCACGTGTCCATAAGTAGTTTACGAAAACCATTTATATCGTGCGATTTTGAGGAATTGAACATGAAAGGAAAAGTTCATATATATATAAGTGTGCTAAAACCTTGAGGGAAAAGGAGAGGAACCACACATACTGTGAACAGTGACAACGGGTTTGCGAAACCAACCCCACCCATATCACATCGCCTTTGTACGGTAAGTTGTATTTCCAATTTGAACGTGATCAATGCCATAGGCTGACACATGGCCTTAAGCGGTTTGGAAATACCACTCTCATCGCAAGTTAAAAGCCCATGCATCTAAGTCAAGTGAGATTTGATTGAGGACGTCGGATCATCTGAAGCAATGCAACGTGCTATCCACCATTGGATGCAGAAGGGTCATTAGTGCGGGGCCCAGTTCTAATTTATATTGATCGGGATTGTTCAAACTATGGTTGCGAGTTTAACCAAGGTATGTCCGATGTTGTTGAGTTGTAACGCTTCCAAAATTGAAGAATGCCATAATATATATATATATATATATATATATATATATATATATATATATATATATATATAGATATATATATACATATATTGATATATTGATATATTATAAGGCACATATAACTGTTGAATATGTGAAGTTGGCACAATATGAATTGTGTGATATATGGGTTAATATATGTGCATGCCAAGCATTGAGTTTGGATTGAACCAGGGTTGAGTTGTAAGATTGAATGTACAAGGTTTACTAGTGAATGCTGAGTCAATGTATGCAAAGGTATTGTGAGTGTCCTATATAAGCTCAGACTTTATTGCTATATGAAGAACTGATGAGGGTGATTAGTAGAGAATGGGACCCGTGATCCATAAGATGATATATGTGCCGCATTAATATATATATATATATATATATATACATATCTATATATATATATATACATATATATATATATATATATATATATATATATTTATATATATATGGAGTCCTTTATGGACAAGGGACCAAAGGTATAATACAAAGCATATGTATTATATCTTTTGGCGCGAGATCAATAGAACCAAAGTTTTCTTTCTTCGCTTCGTTTTAAAACAAAAAAAGTATTATATTGTGGGACCCTCACCAAATCGCATCGGAGAAATTTGGCAGCGGAACATATAAACCTGATATTACAATTTCGATGAAAGTGTGGACCCAATGGGTTTATAAACCATGATTGATATATGTTCAAGTTCCTGTATAACAGTGAAGCATTGGAATCAGAGCATCAGAGCATTGGAACATAGGAACTTTTCAATGGAAGTCATGATTGTGATTAATCATAGTCAGAAATATTTGAAAGGTGATACATCGCATCGGCATTTCAACATAAACAGTGTTTCATCGCATCAGCATTTGATTGCAATCAGAAGTAGTCGAGGAGTGATACATCGCATCGAAAAGCTTGGTGAGCGGGCCCGTAAGGGCATTTGGTGTATGAAAATGATCTCTTAGTATTATATCGCCGAAAGTTACATAAGTTTGATAATACATCAGTCTATATGTTAAAAACAATTCTTCTCATGCCAAGAGTTAAATTGCGATATATGAAAAGTGTAGTTACATATGTATGGTAGTTACACTGCGACAGTAAGTAGGAAATCAATCAGAGCCAAAAGGGCCAAACACAGTCACAGAAAATACAAACACAGTCACAGAAAAGACAAGCGCTCTGAACCAAGAGGCTAAATGAGTGAGATGGAGTTTTCATTGTAATTGAATGTAAATGTTTTTAATTTATTTATATTGTTGTGATGCACTGGAAAGTCTCTAGAATAGAACAAATATCCCACTGTACTGTTAAAGCTAGTACCTACAGTTACATTTTTTCTTAGTGAGCTGGAAAAGAAATGAGAAGGTAGAAGACTAAGGGGTATGGCTATTCATTTTAAAATTCCCGGAGGAATATATATATTCATAAGAAAATATCTATAAATTATATCATATAGATATGCATAGAGATGTTAGAGAGTAAGGATAGAGAATACAGAGTTTAGAAGATTGAGGCAGAGAAGATAAGGAAGAGAAGAACAGAAAGAGATGATATAGAATAGAGCCGATATCTGAGGTAAATCAACAAACACTTCTTTTGATAAATTGAGGAAGTTGGAGCTTCCCTATGAAGGTGAAGCTTGATAGCTGTCAGTCGTAGCTGACTGATGTTGGAGCCTCCTGTAGGTCCGTGCCTGCAGAAAAACAGTGGTGAGAGGGAGTTTGAGCTTGCCTTTTCATCACATCAATAATAAGATGTGGTTTTCTCCCTTTATGGGTTTCCACTTATATCTGTTGTCTCTATCTGTGTTGCTTGAATTCTAAGATGATTTACCAAATATGCTTAATGTCTGTTGCTCTCATAATAATTTTGATGTCACATTAATTTAATACTTGCTACAAAATATTAAAATTTTTCATATGCTAAGGTTGGTTATAAAAGTAAGCTGTAAATAAGTTGATGAAAAATTTAAAAAGCTCATGTATGTGTTAAACTGATTCACCACCCCCCCCTCTCAGTTTTACTAAGATTTCCACAATTGGTATCAGAGCTAGGTTCCTTTTGTACTAGTTTAACCACTGAAAGGACATCCTAGGTCCCCAGGATGGCTAGTCAAGAAGGAAGCTCAACCAATAAAGCCCCTTTCTTCACTGGTGCTAATTATGCCTTCTGGAAAATCAAAATGAGAACATACATAATGTCTATAGGAATAGAGGTTTGGGCTGCTATAGAATTTGGATATGCTCCAAAGGAAACTGACCGAGAAAGAGAAGCTAAACGAGAATTTGTAGCGAATGCAAAGGCCATGAATGCAATCTTAAGTGGACTTTGTGAGGCTGAATTTATCAAAATAATGCATAGTAAGACTTCCAAAGATATGTGGGACACTCTAGAGAATATTCATGAGGGAAATAAAAAGGTAAAGAATGCCAAACTTCAAGTATATAGAGCTCAGTTTGAAAATTTAAAAATGAATGATGATGAAGATGTGGGAAGCCTCTTCTTAAGAGTTGCAGAAATTGTTAACAATATGAAATCTCTTGGTGAAACCATACCAGAAAGTGTAATTATACAAAATATTCTAAGATCTCTTCCACCTAGTTTTAACCCCAAGGTGTCTACAATAGAAGAAACAGCTGATTGGGAAACCTTGACCATGAACCAGCTACTTGGAAATCTAATAGCATATGAGATGAGGCTCCCACAGAAGAAACCAAGTACGAGGGAGGCAGCCTTTAAAACAGAAAAGAAGAAAGAAGAAAAGGAAGACATATGCTCTTGCTCTGATGAAGAAGAGGCTAAATTTGTCAAGAAACTAGATAGAGGCTCAGGTAAATACAAAGGTAAGCTTCCTTTTAAATGCTTTAACTATGGAAGAATTGGACACTATTCTGCTAAGTGTCATCACAAGAAAGTAAGGAATCAGGCTCAAGAATCAGGGAAAAATACATCAAATAACTGGTATAAAGGAAAGAAATTTAGTAGAAAATCCTTCTATTCTCAACAAGACAGCAGTGCATTTGAAGACTCAGATAAACCCTCGAGTGAGGAAGGAACCTTTGAATTTTTATTTATGGCCATAGAAGAACTTGAAGGACTCCTACTAGAACATGAAGAAGAATAAGGTGAAGTCAACCTTGAGGGGGAGCTAAGAAGTGCCCTTGAGGAGATTGATAGACTCAAACGGAAGTGTAGAAAACAAAAGTAAATTCTCCTCAAACATGTATGAGAAGAACAGAATTCAAAAGTCCTCATGCAGCTAAAGATAGAGCTTGAAGAAGCCAAGAAGATAGAAGACACGTTACTTAAGAAAATCAAGGACAAAACTTAGGAACAAGAGAAGTTGGAAGAAGTAGTATGTCTCAGGAAGAAATTAGAAAATAATCAAAGGAAAGTGTCTATAATTTTTTCTCAAACAACAAGCTCTAGTAACTTGAAGGAGATTTTGGATGCTCAAAGATCTCCTATGATAAAAACTGGAATAGGCTATGAAGGAGAATCAAGTAAAAGCAAAGAAAAAAAAAACAGAGATATTATTTTTGTAAAAGCAAAGAAGGTTGATGAAGTAGCTCAAATAATTCCTACAAAAGAAGAAACATGTAAGCAGGGAGACAGAACCCGGAAGAAACCTCTAATAAAAAAGAATGAAAGAAACACTCAGACAACAGAAAAAGAAGCATATACCTATGATTATGTCAAATTTGGAAGCCATCAAACGAGACTCTTCCCTCTTATGAAAAATGCCACATGTTATATCTGTCACAAGATGGGACACATTGTTGCATACTGTCATGCAAGGAGGAGTAATTCAAACCAGCAAAAGATGTAAACAATGAAGACATTGTCTCAAGCGAACAAATGGGGAAGACAACCTTACATCAGGTATGCAAATAGTTTCTATGGTTACTATTTTTATTGTAAGGAATTTGGACATAAAATAATTGAGGGCAGAAAATATGGAAAAAGATTGATGTTCAACACCTCAAGGAGGTTTATGAATCAAATAAATTTTTCCCATACTCACAATTCTACAAAAATCATGATCAAATGTTGTGTATGCAACAAAATTGGACATATGACTTCCAAATTCCCTCTGAGATGATGTGATTCATCATCTCACCAAATATACCAAACAAAAGGATGTTTCCAATGGAAAAAGAAGGTGAAAAAGTGTGACCTGGCTCTAACTACTCAAGACCTGAAAAGCCAATGGTATCTGGACACTGGCTACTCAAAACATATGACTGGAGACAAAAATAAATTTATAACTTTTGATGAAAAGAAAGCTGGTAATGTTACTTTTGGCAATGATAAATAGGGAAAAATCGAGGGAAAGGGCTCAGTCAGATTAGATAATGGTAGAGGTAAGGCTCAAGATGTACTATTTGTAGATGGGTTGAAAGAAAATTTTCTAAGTGTCAATCAAATGTGTGATAAAGGCTGCGAAGTTCTTTTCAGAGCACAAGATTGTGAAGTTAGATCAAGCACCACAGGTAAGGCTTTGCTCAAAGGTGTTCAAACGGAGAGTAATTTTTACATAGTGAAAGAGGAAGATGAAGCATGTCATCTTAGCAAATTTTAGGAGTCATGGTTATGGCATAGGAGACTAGGACATCTCAACTTTGATCATATCATCAGACTAAGCAAGAAGAAAGTTGTCAGAGACATGCCAGAAATAAAAAGGCCTTCTAATACCATATGGAAATCTTGTCAATTGGGCAAACAGACCCGCACATCGTTTAAGGCCAAAGATGAGTTATCAACAAAAATACCACTCCAGCTTGTGCACATGGATCTGTGCAGAACTAAAAGAACTAAAACACCGAGTGGAGAATCCTACTTCATACTGATAATAGATGATTTCTCCAGAATGACATGGGTTTCATTTCTCAAGAATAAATCAGAAGCACTGGAGAAATTTAAGATATTCAAAGCATTAGCAGAAAATCGAACAGGATGCAAGCTAAAATGCATCAGATCAGACAGAGGAGGTGAATTCACAGATTATGACTTTGCAGACCTATGCAATGAACATGGCATAAAGCAACAATTTACTATTGCAGCGACACCTCAGTAGAAGGGAGTAGCAGAGTGAAAAAACAAATTTATACAACAAATTGCTAGAGCCATGATGCAAGAGAGTAATATTCCTCAAACCTTCTGGGAAGAAGCAGTACACGTAGTTGTGCATATTCTAAACAAAGACCATTTAAGGCCAAGTAGTGAAAATACTCCCTATGAGCTATGGCATGGTAAACCAGCTTCAATCAAGCACTTTAGAGTCTTTGGAAGCAAGTTTTATATAAATAATAATGATAAAAATCTTGGGAAATTTGATGCAAGAGCAGATGAAGGGATATTTCTAGGATATGCATCCAAAAGTAAAGGGTACATGTGCTAAAACAAGACTCTTCGAAAAATAGTGGAAAGCATTGATGTGAGATTTGATGAAGAACTTCCAAACAATACAAGAGATACAGACTATAGCAGTCCATCAGAAAACCATGAAGAAGAAAACCAGGATGATGATGAAACAAGCAAGACAACTAAAGATGTTGAACTGAGATCGAGAGCCCCCTAAAGATACACTCAGAACAACCATCCTGAAGATGAGATCATTGGAGACAAAAGAGTAGGGGCCTACAAAATAAGGAAACTAACTGAATAGACAGAAGAGGTATACATAGCCATGTTATCACAAATAGAGCCAAAGAAGTTTGAAGAAGCCATCAAGGACAAGTATTGGGTGAATGAAATGAATGAAGAATTGGACAAAATTGAGAAGAAAAATACCTAGGAATTAGTTCCTAGACCCACTGAGAAAAATGTCATAGGATCAAAATGGGTATTCAAGAATAAAATAAATGAGCAAGGACAAGTAATCAAGAATAAAGCCAGACTTTTTTGCAAAGGATATTCAGAAATTGAAGGACTTGATTATGATGAAACATTTTCCCCTGTAGCTAGAATGGAAGCTATTAGAATGTTGCTAGCCTTTGCATGCTACCAAAACTTCAAGGTATATCAAATGGATGTAAAATCTGCATTTCTGAATGGAAATATAGAAGAAGAAGTCTACATGGAACAACCAGAAGGTTTCTCTTTAACAGAAAAAGAAGAATATGTGTCTAGACTAAAGAAGGCTCTATATGGACTGAAACAGGCTCCTCGTGCTTGGTACTCAAGATTGGATAAGTATTTGAAAAAACAAGGCTTTAAGCGAGGAGGAGTAGACAACAATCTATACATAAAATCCCATGAAAATGAACTCCTGATTGTTGTAGTATATGTTGATGACATTATGTTTGGAAGCAACAGATATGAGCTAGCAAAAGGGCTTGCTGAGGAGATGAAATCAGAGTTTGAGATGTCTATGATTGGAGAGCTCAGTTTCTATTTAGGACTTCAAATTCAAAAAAACAACACAGGTACATTCATATCACAGGAAAAATACTTAAAAGAAATGTTGAAAAAGTTCAAAATGGAAGACTGCAAACCTGTGTCAACTCCCATGATCACGGGATGCAAGCTATGTGCTGATGATCGATCTGCTGATATAGATCAAAGACTCTATAGATCCATGATAGGAAGTCTACTATACCTGATGGCATCAAGGCTAGACATCATGTTAGCAGTAGGACTTGTGGCTAGATATCAAGTAGCACCTAAGCAAAATCACCTTCTAGTAGTAAAAATAATATTCATATATCTACAAGGAACTACACAATATGGACTTTGGTATCCAAAAGGAAAAATATTCACTTTGACAGCATACACGGATGCAGATTTGGATAGCTATGTGGATGACAGGAAAATCACAAGTGGAGGTGCATTCTATCTAGGAGAAAGTATGGTGGCATGGCTAAGCAAGAAAAAAACATCTATTTCTCTATCTACAATAGAAGCAGAATACATAGCTACAACAGCATGATGTACACAAGTCATATGGATGAAGCAAACCCTCCAAGAAATGAAGGTAAGCATTGATGAACCTATCTCTATCAAATGTGACAATATAAGTGCTATAAGCATATGAAAAAATCGTGTGCTTCATTCAAAAACTAAAGATATCCCAATCAAGTATCATTTTCTCCGAGAACAAGTAGCTCAGAAAGTAGTAAAGATGGAGTATGTGCCATAAAAAGAATAGACAACAGATATATTTACCAAAGCACTTGCTAGAGAGCCATTCGAATATTTGAGAAATAAACTAGGGTTAGTGCTTCTCGATACTACTCTCTGAAAGAAAAATGAAGCTTCAGTTTAGGGAGAGAAAAGAAACAAAAATATCATTCTAGAGGGAGATCAGCAAGCAAGAAAAGCATGAGACAAATCCTTAAGATTAGAGCCACACAGGAAAGAGTTGAAAGCACATTAAAAAATGAGCAACCCCTTGCCATTGATGTCAAAGGGGGAGGAAGAGCAAGCAATAGGAGAAAGGGTCCTAAAAGGAAAATAGAGAAAGTGTATTGCCATCAATGCCAAGGGGGGAGACTGTTGGAAATGTTTTCATTGATGCGAAGGAGGCAGCAGAGGAAATAGAGAAGATAGCAGGTAACATTTACAGGGAGCATAAGAAGAACAGAGACAGGGCAGTGAAAAGAGAGGCGAAGACAGCGAATACAGAGGAAGAAATAAAATGGTCAAGCAGTGGAGGCAGATGTAGAGCCATTGTGAAATAGTGAAATAAAATTTTTTACAGAGCTTATATGAGTATGTATTATAACGAAGAAGCACCATTCCTTTTGGAACGAAACTATAAATTTAAGTGGAACACAGACCATGAACAGTGAAACCAGGGAACAAAGAAACCGTGGTTTTCGCATGGTCTCAAATATGGTAAGTAGTTTTGAAGGAAATAACGCGATATAGCTCCTTGACTGCCACGTGTCCATAAGTGGTTTAGAAAAACCATTTATATCACGTGATGTTGAGGAATTGCACATGAAAGGTAGAGTTCATATATATATAAGTGCGATGGAACCCTGAGAGAAAATGAGAGGAACCACGAGTACTGTGAACAGTGAAAGCAGGTTTGCGAAACCAACCCCACCCATATATCGCACCGTCTTTTTACGGTAAGCTATATTTCCAATTTGAATGCGATCAATGCCATAGGCTGACATGTGGCCTTAAGTGGTTTGGAAATACCACTCTCATCATGAGTTAAAATCCCATGCATCTAAGTCACACAAGATTTGATTGAGGACGTCGGATCATCTGAAGCAGTACGATGTGCTGTCCGTTGTTGGATGTAGAAGGGTCATTAGTGCGGGGCCCAGTTCTAATTTATATTGATCAGGACTATTCAAACTACGGTTGCGAGTTTAACCAAGGTATGTCCAATGTGGTTGAGTTGTAACACTTCCAAAATTGAAGAAGGTCGTAATATATATATATATATTGTAAGACACATATAATGGTTGAATATGCGAAGTGGTTGCAATATGAATTGTGTGATATACGGGTTAATATATGTGCATGCCAAACATTGAGTTTGGATTGAACCAGGCTCAAGTTGTAATATTGAATGTACAAGGTTGACTAGAGAACGTCGAGTCAATGTATGCAAAGGTATTGTGAATGTCCTATATAAGCTCGAACTTTATTATTATATGGAGAACTAACGAGGGTGATTAGTAGAGCATCGGACCCATGATCCATAAGATGATATATATGCCCCATTAGTATATATATATATTTATATGCAGTGCTTTATGGACAAGGGACCAAAGGTATAATACAAAGCATATGTATTATCTCTTTTGGTGCGAGATCAATAGAAACAAAGTTTTTTTTCTTTGTTTGGTTTTAAAACAAACAAAGTCTTATATTGTGGGACCCTCACCCACTCGCATCGGAGAAATTTGGCAGTGGAACATATAAAAAAAATATTTCAATTGCGATGAAAGTGCAGACCCGATGGGTTTATAAACCATGATTGATATATGTTCGAGTTCCTACATAATAGTGAAACATCTGAATCGAAGCATCGGAGCATTGGAACTTCGGAACTTTTCAATGGAAGTTGCGATTGCGATTAATCGCAGTAGGAAATATTTGAAAGGCAATACATCGCATCAACATTTCATCATAAATAGTGTTTCATCACATCGGCATTTGATCACAATTGGAAGTAGTCGAGGAGTGATACATGAGATCGGAAAGCTCGGCGAGTGGCTCGTAAGGGCATTCGGTGTATTAAAATGATCTCTTAGTATTATATCCCCGAAAGTTACATAAGTTTGATAATATGGCAGTCTATATGTTAAAAACAATTCTTATCATGCCGAGAGTTATATTATGATATATGAAAAGCACAATTACATATGTATGGCAGTTACACTGCGACAGTAAGCAAGAAATCAATCAGAGCCGAAAGGGCCAAACACAGTCACAGAAAGAACAAACACAGTCACATAAAAGACAAGCGCTCTGAACCAAGAGGTTGAATGAGTGAGTTGCAGTTTTCATTGTAATTGAATGTAAATGTTTTAAATTTATTTATATTGTTGTGATGCATTGGAAAGTCTCTGAAATAGAACAAATATCCCATTGTAATGTTAAAACTAGTACCTACAGTTATATTTTTTCTGAGTGAGCTGGAAAAGAAATGAGAAGGCAGAATATTAAGGGGTATGGCTATTCATTTTCGAATTCCCAGAGGAATACAGAAAATCATAAGAAAATATCTATAAATTATATCATCTAGATATGCATAGAGATGTTAGAGAGTAAGGATAGAGAATGCAGAGTTCAGAAGATTGAGGCAAAGAAGATAAGGAAGAGAGGAACAGAAAGAGCTGCTACAGAACAGAGCTGATATCTGAGGTAAATCAGCAAACACTTCTTTTGATAAATTGAGGAAGTTGAAGCTTCCTTATCAAGGTGAAGCTTGATAGCTATCAGTTGTAGATGATTGAGGTTGGAGCCTCCTGTAGGCTGGTGCCTGCAGAAAAACAATGGTGAGAGGGAGTTGGAGCTTGCCTTTGCATCACATCAATAATAAGATGTGGTTTTCTCCCTTTATGGGTTTCCACTTATATCTGTTGTCTCTATCTATGTTGCTTGCGTGCTGAGATGATTTACCAAATCTGCTTAATGTCTGCTACTCTCATAATAAGTTTGATGTCACATTAATTTAATACTTGCTGAACATATTAAAACTATTCATATACTAAGGTTGGTTATAAAAGTAAGCTGTAAAATAAGTTGATGAAAAATTTAAAAAGCTCATGTACGTTTTAAATTGATTCACCCCCCCCCCCCCCCCTCTTTGTTTAACTAAGATTTCAACACTGTATTTACTATCGATCATTGGACAAGATGACTGTCCAGAATAGGTACCCAATCCTAGAGATTGATGAATTTCTTGACCAAATGAAAGGGGCGAAATATTTAAACAAGATCGAATTGAAGTTCGGGTATCACCGAGTACCATTCAAACCCTCTGATGTTTGGAATAATTCCTTCAAAGCCAAGGAGGGCCTTTTTGAATGGCTGGTCATGCATTTCAGTCTGATGAATGCTCCTGAAAAATTCATGAGGCTAATGGATGACATCTTACGGCCATTCACCAACTGATTTATAGTGATGTACTTGGATGACATCCTGATCTTCAACCGGACTTGGAAAGAGCACCTCCACCACATCCAATAGGTACTCTAAACATTGTGGCAACACAATTTGTGTGTCAATTTGGTGAAGTACACATTTTTCATAACCCAGGTTCAGTAACTGGGACACATTATTGATGAGCGAGGTGGTGCATGCAGAGCCAACAAATATCCAAGTCATTCGACATTGTCTAGCCCCAACCACTCTAACAGAACTTCACAACTTTCCGGGTCTTGCTAATTTCTACCGCAGGTTTGTGTTTAGATTCTCTCATATCACTTGGCCCTTGAGTCAAGTTACCAAGGGAGGAGCGAAAGAAAATTTATTTTGGTTGGAATCTCAACAGAAGGTGTTCATAGAATTGAAACATTGCCTCTAATCTGCCCCAATGCTCAGATTACCATAGATTCAACAACCATTTAATATCGATACATATCCCTCTAACAATGCTATTGGGGTAGTTCTTACTCAAAAGGGGCATCCAGTGGCATATCACAGTGAGACACTATCCAAAATTGTCCGCAAGTATACCACTTATGACAAAGAAATGTATTCCTTTATGTAGTCCTGACAACAATGGAAGCATTACATTTTGCGGAATAAAGCGGTCATCAACATAGACCATCAACCCCTGTCGTTCATACAAAAACAAGCGAAGTTGCAGAATCATCGCCAGAAGAAGTGGTCCACATATCTGAAACAGTTTCATTTGAACATCAAGTACAATAAGGGAAGCACCAATAATGCTTCAAATTGCCTCAGCCGACCACCGAACTTGGCACTAACCACAGTTTTTAACTCTTGTGGGGACGACACTTCTGATTGGCCACTTCTCTACAAGAGTGATCCAGAATTCAGCCACACATACAAGACACTCTTGGAGGGTATGCAAGCTCCAAATTTTCACCTCAGGACGCATTACTATGTCACCCGGGACACCTTTGTGTTCCTTCAAGTGAGCGTGCGAAGATGATTTGGGAAGTGCCCTATAGTCTGATCGCTCTACATTTTGGGGTCAAGAAAATAGTTGCAATACTCTAGAAGTATTTCTATTGGCTAAACCTTTGAAAATATGTCAGGAAGTACATTAAATCCTATAATGATTGTGCTATTGCCAAACCTACCATCAAGAATTGATGCCTATATACCCCACTACCTACCCGTAGTAGAACTTGGGAATCCATCTCCATGGATTACATGTTAGGCCTTCCTTCTACTAAGCATGGAAATGAATTTGTTTTCGTGGTCGTCGACATATTCTCGAATGGGCATTATGGCGGCCTACAAGAAGAATATCATAGCAGAAGCGACTACTAAACTCTTCTTTTGAAGAAGTGTGGGCACACTTTGGGATTCCATAGTTTATCATCTCAGATCAAGACAACAGATTCCTCAACACAATTTGGTATAACCTCTGGTAAACGCTAGACACCAAGCTCACTAAGTCCATAGATTTCCATCCCCAAAATGATGGCTAGACAGAGGTCGCAATACAATGATCATACACATTTTTCACATATACAATTCAAATCATCCATGCACATGTGATGAGAGCCTTCCCTATTTACAACATAGTTATAATCAGGCTCTCAACACCTTAACTGGCCACAAACCCTTTCAGGTGGGTTTGGGATTCCAACCACTATGTCTCATTGATGTAGCCATGCCATTTGCGGCTACTTAGAATTGTTTGGCTAATGTCTAGTTTGAATCTGACAAGGCAAACAAATTTATTGAGCACATTCAACACATCATGACATATTGGTGAGATCTAATGCTAAGTACAGAAACTACATTATCCACATCGAGTGCCACATAACTTCCAGGTGGTCGACAAAGTCTAGCTACAATTGCAGAAGGAGTGCCTTGTTGGACCCCACTGCAAAATTCTTCCACTCCACTATGGGTCGTACACCATCACCAAGGTTGTAGGGGCGAATTCTTTCGAGCTTATTATTCCACCATTCCTTGTTCTGCACCTAGTTTTGAATGTGGACCGCCTTGGACCCTACTTCCCACCTCTATTGGGCACCTTTGGCATTGCACAACAACTAACACCAACAAAGTTAAACCAAGACTACATGGAATAGGCCACATAGATTGTATCATAGATATTCGAAGCAATAAAACTTGCCAAAATAAGATCCAACTATATTAGGTTTTCAAAGATGACCAACTCATGCACCGACGAAAATGGTTCACTAGGGACCTAGTTCAGCAAAAGTTTCCTCATCTCATGGAGGAACTCAACAAAATGTGGGAGTAATGATATAGTTGGATATTTCTGGCGACTGGCATATTACACATGGGTCCCCACCATTTTTTCTCTCAGTTTTTTATTTTCCCTAATTGTAGCACAGTTTACTATTTTTAGCAGTTTTTTGAGTCCTGAAATTTCGAAGCTGTTTTGAGGCCCTAAACGATGTCTTTTTTGGAAATCCAAGAGAAAAATGGAAGTTCCTTTGATTTTTCTCAAATCAAAAGTTGTAATCCTCAAATAGATATTTTTAACACAGTATTTTTCACATCAAACATAGATCGTATAGAAAAGCTATGCCCCCTAGAAGATTGATGTAGCAATTTACCCAAACAGTGCCCATAGTGATGGCGCTTCATCTCCTAGGGTTAAGTTTTTGGATGTTTAGGGTTTTACATTGTCTCTAAATAATAAATAGGCCCCTGAGCCTGATTGTAGCATAGTTCAGAGGCCTATAGCCACCACATCTCTTCTCAGAGATATGCCACCAACACCTTAGCTATTTTATTTCCATTATGTCTGTAAGCATATTTCAGTTATTTTTTATTAATAAAATGAAGTTTTATTTCTATTTTAACTCTACATTTATGTGTATTTGTTTACTTCATTGTGTTCCTGCATAAATCCATATCACCAATTATGGAAAGAGTATGTAAGTCAACATCACTATTGCTAAGTCAAACTGAACTTAACAATTAGGTAGATATTTTTGGTGATTTAAATGAACAAGTTGATATGATAAGAATGAAAAACAAGAAAATAGTTGAATTTCTTCATTTATATTTTTCCATAAATGCAGAAAGAAACATGCTTTGCATGAATTTGCACTTGATAACACTAAAATTTGTGAAATCTATTCAAGATCACATACTACTAAAGATTAACATTCATTACCATGGTTAAAGGCAGTTTACCAGGTAGAAAGTCAAACACTGGAATAATCTTTCTATGTAGCTCCAAGAAGAACATGGCAACCTCATCACCCTAGCATGATGCAAGATCTTAAACCTTAATTTTAGGGTTATGAAAAACAATTTCAGAAGTAATTAGTAAGAACTCCAAGGAAAATTTTAAGGATGGAAATTTATATTAAAGTTTAGAAATGTTGACGAATCTTACTAATCCCGAACATGCAAACTATAAAATGTTTAGTGATATTTTTGTAAAAATATTCAAATCTGTAATGATTTTATACAGTCTCTATAAAAATTTGGCAATTTTTAAGGTTAAATAATTTTACGATATAAATTTTGGGCAAACCATTTTTAGCAAAAATGGAAATTGGTGAATCTTTTTTTGGGAAAAAACATAGAAAAATAGCCCACCTGCGAATATTAGCCCCTAAAATTTTCCCTGAAGCACTCTTTCCCTAGCAACCTTTGCCATATCAATCTAAACCTTAAAGAAACTATGGATTAATTAACCAATGACCCATATTCGTAGGGGATTATTATGAAAGTGGCTTTCTAATTCAATCATTCTTGCAAATTTGAAGGTTGAATGACTAAGTTCTTGATTCTAAAGGAGCCATTGAGTTGGCAACACTATTTTTGGATATCAGCTACAACGGTGGAATAAATTTGGATTTATCTCTTTGCTATCTTTTTCAATCTATTTTGTTATTAAAACCACTATTAAGATATAGGAAAATAATTGTCATAATTTGAGGAGTTGTGAATATGATAATTTTTATAATAGAAGTTACGAAGATATGAAATAGAGGTTAGAAGATGAGATAATTGAGAGACTGTAACTGTAACTTTATTTACACAACTACAATTTAATGTAATTTGCATCTTTGTGATATTTTTTTGAGTTTGTGATACTATCACAACACTGATCACGGAGATGGGCTCGGTCTCCTGACTAGGTGCTGATGAGTTAATGTGTGTTTAGTTTCTTTTATTATGTTGCATGTTTTTTTTATTGCTGTAATGGTTTAACATGGTTGTTGTGAATATTAATTGTTGTGAATGTAGTTTCTATTACAATTTATTACTTCTATTACTTTTTGTTACACATTATTTTGTCACCGTGACATTTGACTCTTCATATGGGTCTATCACCACCTATATTATGTTTCCTTAGAAGTCAAAAACCCTAATGTTCATGAATCAAGTCTTGGAATTGGAGAAAAGATCTGTAAAACCTTTAAGAGTCTACCTCCACACCTTTTCTAGCATTTTCCTACGGGTTCATGGATACTTGGTCTATAAACTACTGCAACCCCCACACGTTTTGCTACTAAAACCTGTAGATGCCTATAAAAAGTTGAATAAAAGAAAATTAAATTCTAGAAGCCTAGCTGGTCGAATATTCTCCCAAATGGAAGCTTCTAGAAGCATGATCAATTCGATCTTGATGCCTCCACTCATGGAGGTGATCCCTTGGTCCATGGAGTTGAAATCCCTTCCTGAGAGGAATCCATCCCTTTCTTCATGGAACTGAAACTACCTCCATTTCCCTATAAATTGAGCTCAAGTTTTAGATTGAAGGGTAGATGTTGAATATATTGTAATGAGTTGATGAAAAAATTCCCAAGAGTGCATACAGTATGCACTAGTAAACTATTTTTGGCATAATAATGATGACACCCTTGTGTCTATAACTCTATTCTAGTATTCAGAGAGGAAGGTTTGTCAAACTAAAGGAGGAACGATTGTTCAGGACCCCAGCATAAATCTGTGTGACATCAAGGCATTAGGTTGTAATATTACTCTTTTGATTCAACGTAATACATATGGATCTCTTTTTCTCATTGAATTTTCCTTATGCTTATTGAATACCATCAATACTTAGACTCCTTGATCACTAAGTTGGATTAGATTTTCTTGATTATTATATGTTGTAGATGCTTTGATTCTTTTGTCTTATATTTGGTTGTAGGTTCTACTTACTACAGAAGCCTTTTTAAAGCAACTGGATAAAAGACTACGTTGAACGTTGGATTGGAAGGTAGGGGCATGTCCTCTATCTTATATTATAATAATTTTGAATTGCAATTTGTCTAAAGAAAAAGGTTTCCAAATGGATGTTTGTTTCTAGCTATTTGTTGAATACTAGGGAGATGATTCTTGTTTGCAAAAGGGATTGAGTCGCATAACACTTTCATTACCATTACAGTCGGTTTTTGTTATGCATAGTTCATTTAATTCTTGATCAATACAAAATTGTGTAATTTCTTCCTGGATATATTTTTCATGTTAGCCTTGCAATAACTAGACGAATCTCGGATTGACATTTAATGTGGGAAAGAGGTGAATAATATTATTCATACTTGGACAGCAAAAATCTCAATCAAGGAAGTTGGGCTCTCATATACATGTACATATCAAAGAGTATATTTCAAACTTTCATATGTTAGTTTACCTATTATATTGTTAGAAAAATGATTCCATTGTAGGTATTCGTATACTTGAACGAGATTCTCTTTTGAATTAGAGTAGGACACACACACACACACACACACATATAGAGTGAAGAGGCAAATAAGTCATATTGTGAAAATGAGCTTGTTGGAGAAATTGGACATGAGATTTACCTGAAAACTAGGAATCTTGGGGGCAAAGTTCACAATAAGTTCTAGAAATTTATGATGGTTTCAATATTTTATTATAGTTATTCAAATAATTTTTGGTTCTATACTCGAGTTGGCTGATGTGGGATTCCTTAAGGCCCACCCTCCAACAGATCGTGTCCCATCGACCTCAACACCTTATCTAGGATGAAGATTAGAGATTATTTGGAGTGCCTTGGAACTTGCATACATCAATGAAAATCCTCCTCATTGACAACAATGGAAATAAATGTCTCTTGATTGTCATATCTTGCAGGTGACTTAAATTCAACACATTCATTCCTCCTTGTCAATATGCGCTCAAGTCCCTTGACCCTCATTTACATTATCACTGAGTTGTCTCACATTGGTTAACGATTTTCATCATTGATACATAATCTAATGATTTCTTCCCATGGTCGAGTTTGACACATTGATTTTCATGTTAAGGATTGTACCATGAATTTTGGTTTTGATGAAGACTATATGTTTTTATGGAATCAACAACAACTTGTAGCAGTATATTTTATTGGTTTCTTGTAGCAGCATGCTAATCTTGTTTCCATTTCAACAACAGCATGACAACACTACTACAACTCTTTCCCATTCATTTCTTTTAATTTTTTTTTAATAAAATCGGCTCTATTTCAGTCAATATGCATTATTTTTTAGGGTTTCTACTTCAGCATGCAGTAAACAATCCAAATGAATGGTTCAAGCTTGGACAAAACATTTTTCAGCAAAAATTGTGCTTTTTTGCAACAATTACGGAAACTTGCAGTTTCTGTAGCTATTGCTGTAACAACCTTTTTTTGTTGTAGCGGCTCATTCTAGAGGTATTTTTGGCACAAATATTGTATGATATCAGAGCATAAATATAAAATTATGAGCTTCTGGGTTTTCTTAGAATATGGTAAATTAAGTAATACGGTGACAAAATTGCAAAAAACTGCAATTTTCGAGTGCTTTTCAGTGGGTTTTTAAGCATGATTTTCATCTTTCACCATTGTGGATAGAATAGGTTAGATTTCAATATTTTTGAACAACATCATATTTTTTTCCTTAAAATAGAATTCATAGGGCATTTTATCATGATAGAGGTAACAATACATTGTTTCCCTTTTCAAGCACTCAATTTTGCCTTAAAATGAGTTCGTGGAATATGTTTTTGTTATAACATTGGGTAGCATGAAGGGTAAAACAAGGCAAAAATTGATTTGACCATATCTTGACAACCGTGCATCTATTGGTCCTCAAAATTTTCAGGTAAATTCATCATCGTAGTGTAAATAAATATAGAAAAAATCAAAAAAATTTACTGTGTATTTTTTAATAAATTGGATGCTTTCACCTACAAAAATAACTCATTTTTATCAATATTCGTGCACCCATTCGATGAGATATTTTGACATAAGATGCATAATATTAATAGTAACAACCTAAAAAAAATTCAGGATAATATGGTTTACCATTTGAGAGAAATTGAAAAAAAAAAAATTGCTACATGAAAAAGTTTCATTTTGTGGAGCAAGGTCAAAGTGGTGGTCAACGTATCATGGATCAAAGTACCAGACACATATCAACACCAAATAAATCATAATATCGTGTTATCTTCTCCAATTCCAAAAGGTAAACTTGAGGTAAAACATGCTTCAATTTTTTTTTAATTTGTTAATAATTTTGGAAATTTTAATCATAAAACTATTATAAAACATGTTATCCATGTATTTCACCCTATCATATCTACATTATTCAAACAATTTTCTCAATCCTTCATCCCTATCCTCCTATTTTTAGCCCTGATACTTTGTTGGATTCTCTACCAATGTTGTTATTACAGAGCCCGATACTATGGTTGCATAATATTTTCCTCCATGAGATCTTATGTTTACCTTTTCTCTTCTTGCTGCTATGAACAGTATGACCTTTTAGCCTTCACGTTGGAATAATTCATGCTTTCCTTAACAGTCCATAAAGAGTAAGTTATTGAGAAAAATAATTATTTTACAGATATAAGAGGCTTGAATTAATGGTAAATGTAGGAATTTACAGGGTACGTTCCCTAGATCAAAAATCAAAGGTCTTCGCTCACAAACATATCAAAAATTAGTACACCAGTATTATGACATGGTTAAAACCCTTAAAGAGGGAAACAGTCCATAGCCAGAGCCAACACGGCCACTTCAGGCAATTTACTAATATGAAAATAAAATTTACATACGTTTCTCTCATAAATGGTTACCAGACAGATGACCCTCCATTCTCTTTAAATATATATCATGGACAAATTGGGTGTTAAGCCACAGATCAAGTGTCGTTAATACAGATTAGAGAGTGAACTGTCAGATCACTACAAATCATGACCGTCAGATTATAAGTTACAAATGTACATAGTAAAGAAACACAATTTACCTAATTGTACACTAGACTAAGTTATTCTTAACTATTTCCTATTTGTCAGAATATCGTAACATCCCCCCTTAAAAAAAATTTGGGATAGGATTGAAGGATTTACAAAGGTGACACAATAGGAGAAGGAAGGAGGTATTAGAGCCTATCCCCCCTCAACAACAAATTTCCTGAACTCCAAGCATGGATCGAAGTTTGGTAAACTTTGCTTCTGTGAGAGCCTTTGTAAAGATATTGGCTACCTGATCATTGGTTGGACAATACTGCACTTCAAGAACAGGATCATGAATGAGATTTTTGATGAAGTTTATGTGGGGTTCAATGTGTTTCATATGCTGATGATGAACTGGATCTTTACATATTTAAATGGCACTCTGATTATCACACCAAATTGTAGTTGGATGTTGCTGATGAAAACCAAATTCAGACAGCATCTGACGAAGCCACTTGGCTTCCTTGATGGCTTCAACTGCACCACGATACTTTGTTTCTGTTGAAGAAAGAGAGATGGCCCTTTGTTTTTACAGAACTAGGTAATAGGTCCTGAACCAAGAGTGAATACATATCCTGTAGTAGAATTTCGATCATCAGGGTCACCAGCCCAATCAGAATCAGTGAGACCAATCAACAATGGAGATGCTCCTATACTATAATGATTCCCACACTAAACTGTACTTTGAATATATAGAAGTGTTCCTTTAAATGTTTTCCATTTACTTTCGTGAGGTTGGTGCATAAACTGAGTGACAATACCAGCAACAAAGGAAAGTTCAATATGAGTATTGGTTAGATATAGAAGTTTACCAACAAGTTAACAGTATAAGGTAGGATCAGCTTCAGGGGTAGTACATGTGACTCAAATCTTGGCTCCAGACTGAGAGGGAGAACAGGCTGGCTTACATTCTTCCATGTGAAAGTGGTGTAGAAGATCACGAGAATACTTGGAATGAGAGAGGATAATGCCTTCCTTGCATTGAAAGACTTGAAGACCAAGAAAATAATGCAAGTGTCCTAAGTTTGTCATTTCAAACTTATTTTTGAGGCCAGAAATCACATGGTTTATATTCTTTAGATCACTACCAGTAAGGTGTTGAGGCCTTGGAATTTTGTTGCCAAAACATGGGGAAAGAAACCCGGTCTAGACCTTAAAGAAGCTCCTTTTCCATCTGGTATAGTGGCTCCGACTGGTGATAATGGGACCAGTTTGCCAAGAAGGATGATTTTGACGGTGTTGTGAATATAGCATGAAAATGGATAATGATTTTAATCTATATTCATCTATCTAAATTATTAATCTAATAGGTACCCAAGGTGTTCTTCCTTTATGCAATTTAAAATGATATCTTTCAACTATCAGTAATATAGATCATTTAACATTCCAAAGAGATGAAAATTATGTTAAATGATTCTTCTAACAAAATAGTTTGCATAGAGGAATAGTGAAAGAAATATTGCATTTATCTGTGTGATTACATATTCTATAAGAAACCATAAATAAATATTAGAACATAAGTGCTTGTAATATTTATATATGATAACGTTTAAAACATATAATGTAATAAAATGATGACTATCAATCTTTAAAGTAAAAGTTAGTACAAGTGAATAGAAGTACCATATGTACGAATTAGTACTCATGTAAACTGACGAAAATGAATTTGCTCCTTCTCACTTTTGAGCAATTTAAAGAGTATAGTAGTGCAACATCAGTTAAACAACTTTAATTGTTAAAAGATAACAAAATGTGTTCCATTAATTCATCAAAGCACTCAAAATATTACAATAGTGCATTCTTTGAAAATGTTTTTGATGAATTTCTAGACGCTTCTCTAAATTCATGAGATGGGTTTAAATACTAAACTAACTATAAGCTAAAATAGATTATTACAAAAATATAGAGGAGGTTTCAAACAACCTTCCTCAAAAAAATTAACTTAAACTACAATTTAGGAAATTAAACTAAGAATTCTGATTTTGTGAGTCCTGCCCTTATTTTTGAATGTGGTCACGAAGTTGGAAAATATCTAACATTTCTTTGAGTTGAGCTAGCTAATATATCCTTGATCAGATCTATCCCTTTAAAATAGCATTTGGGATTGCTGACTGGGATCTTTTTGTTGAATCTCTAAGTGACTATAGAGTTTGATGCTGATGACAAGATTTGATCAGAAAATTCCAATAATTTTCTTCATCAAACTTATTTACCTTTTTAATCATTTCCTCCTATGTGTTTTCTCTCTGCTTCCATTGTGTTTCTACCTGTCTTGTATCTAAAAACACATTAGACGTGTTTTCCTTAAGAAGTTCGGTTTTACATAGCTTCTCACACATAGATTCAATAATCTTGCTTGATATTTTGGATGTATTTCTCGCTACTTTCTCTGCATGTTTTATTTTTTCTTCCCATTTTGTGAATAGAATTTCTTTGTGAAGCTTATCTACTTGAGGTAGATTAGCTTACTTTCTTGAATCTGAAACTTGGCATTGAATGTGCTCTTCAATTTTCTTCTCAAGTCTTTCACTTTCAAGTTTCTGAATTGTTATCTGTTGGATCATTATTTTACTTGAATCACAATAAGAATCAATCATAGAAGCTTTATGACAAAACACTTCTTGTTCTTTATTTAACTTATTTTTTAAATCGAGTGCTTATTTGATAAATTTCTCTAATTGTGGTTGACTTTGTAATTTATTCATTGCTATTTATATATATGATTGTTTTTCATTGATCACTATCTGATGCTGCAATTTGAGGCTTTCAATATATTTATGAAATTGGGTTGTGTTTACTTTGAATTGCTCACTGGAATTGGATTTCTCTTCATTCAACAACTTTTGAATCTCTTGTACTCTGGCTTCTTTTTATTTTAATAACACTCTTACTTCAGTAGTTTTATCGACAGTAGTAGTAGCATATACCCCTACATACTGTGATAATTTGGTTAAGTGTTTAGTAGGGTCATCTAAGGAATATTTACATAGTACATCAACTGATTCATCTGTATTCCTAGGAGTTGTTTCATAATTTTTCGTTCTTTCATTTATTTTAACTACATTCTTGTAACTAGGACTCTAGAAAATATCTAATAAACAAATATCTTCAATCTGTAGAACTATCTAATCTATAGGGTAGGCCAGTATGATTTATTTATCATGATGTGTAGGAATTCTTTGCAGTGGATTATCAATTTCCACTATCCTTTGGGAGTGCTTAGGTGTCTAGAAACTCATTTATTGATTAGTATTAAGATTCTCTTTAGGAGTTTTTATTTCTTTGGAGAAATCCTTCCATTCATCTATAAGATATTTTTTTTATGGTGATCTGGACTGATGAAGTATATTTTGATTGTGTTGATCTATTTGGGAATCTATTTCTATTCCATTTTTTCTTGCCTCCTCTAGCATTTTTGTCTCTCAAATAACTCAGTGAATTATCTTTTCTGAATTTTCCTTTTTAGATTCAGATTCATTTTCAAAGTGATCTAAATCATGAGAGTGTTGCTGTGATTGACCTATTTCATCTTCAGACATATCTTTTACTTCATCATCTAGGCTGACGCTTGGAGTGTGTTTTCTGTTATCTTCAATAGTTAACAAATTGAAAGGGATTTTTCTAGTCTCTTGTTTTTGTATGCTTGAAAAGCTTCAAAATCCTCTTGACATAGTTAACTAGATACATAATTGATGATATTTGAAAAGTTTTCCATGCCCTTGAAAAGATCATCATTCCATGTAAATTGGGGTAGGGTCCTTGGTAGTCCATTTCCATCCCATGGTATGACATTTGGAGGTAAAATAGATATCATCCATGACATAGGCAGACATAAAAAAGGGAGGTATTTCTATAAGTGAAATAATTCTTTTATTCCTATATTCGGTTATATTATTGGCTAGCTTATTGGATAAGATGTCTACCCAATTCAGAATAGATGAATTGAATATTGCATCAATTAGGGGAAACCAGTCTCTTGAGAATATAGTGCTATATTGTTTGGAAAATAATCTACATAACATACCAATAGCATAACAATAAGGATTAGGAATTTGGGAAATTGGGTGTGTACCGAACATATATTGATTCAATTTACCCTAGTTATCCTTCCATTCTTGGATGACTTTGATAATATCTAGATGTTCTCCTCTAAAATTATGCAAATAGTCTTTGTCATATTTCTATTGCACGGGTGGTAGATCGTACATTGCACCTAAATATTCTACCCTAAAAGAACCCATAGTTTCTCCCTTCGAATTATTCAGCATTCTATCTTCAATATTTAAGTGGTCAATTTCCCACTTAATCACATCTGTATAAGGAAGAATCTTTCGTATTGCAGCTATCCTGTGAATGTATGAGCATGCAATGTCAAAAAGAGTTACGTCAGAGGTAGAATCATTGTTTATTGAAGGAACTTTGTTTATCACCCTTGGTCCTTCACTTTCAAAAAGTTTATACATTTCTTCCCATGTCGAACTATCACAATATTTGTTGTAGAAAGTATCTGAAAATAATGGAGACATATATGTGTCTTTAGTGGATGACGTCTGAGAAATTTCTTTACCCTTTTTGCTCATTTTTCTCTCCTTCAATCCGTTCACTAGTTTCCAGAAATAAGAGTGATTTTTTACAAGTATGGAGCATCTAAAAGATAACTCAATCTCATTATTTCACATGCAAAAATATATAAATCTTATTAAAATATAACATCAATCATCATTCATAACTTCTAATTAGCTATTTAATATATCCTCAAAATGGGCTGATCTATCAATCACTTTAAAGCCGTTAAGATCTTAAATTTCATTTTGACATGACACAAGATCCTTTACACGCTTGATTCATTAAATGGTGTTGGTACGCATATCATAGATTATAACTTATAATATTTTGTAATACTTACCCTTAAAGGCTGCGAAATGCGATCTACGCAAATCGTAGATCGCAACTTTTATAGGATAACAATTAAGCATATATTATAAGTTGAGCAAAACGCGAATTGCGATTTATTATAAAACTGAAGTGGTCATGATAGTCGAATTTTTTATATTTATTACTTTATTTTCTCATCGGTCCACGGGGTTGCAACTTATATCATTTTGCTTTTAAATTTTTTGATTGAATAACTGAAGTGTGGTGCGATAAAGTAAATATAATGATGATTGAAGCTTTTTTGCAAAGTTTTTAAATCATATCTTCGGAGAAGCTTGAGCGCATATCGAAATTCGCATATCTTAGGTTTTATTTCTCTTTTGGAATTCATAAGCTATGTGATTTGCGATGCGCTTAAAAATAATAAGGCAGAAAAAGAAAAATATCTGTTTTTCTAAGTTGTTTTTTTAGGAAATATAAAAGAATTTCCTATTTATTTCTAAAGGGTCCCTATTTATAAAAATAAATGGGGGGTTGTTGTATAGCACAACAATTGGCGATTCACTTGGGTGAACCAGATATCTCTGATAAGATTTTTTTGGAATTTCTAAGATTTTTTGAAAATAGAATAGTTATAGGAATGAAATTTCAAAATAAATAAAATCTTACTAATCAATAAAAATTTCTCTTATTCACTTATTCATAAGAATTCCTTTATTAAAGATATAAGTATGAAAATCTATACTCACTTCACATATGTTAAAAAAATATAAACAGGGTGTGTCTTTACAACTGTGTACTCACTTTTTATCATATAGATATTTCCTCTGGCTCTTAATATCCATTTAAGATTTTGCATGGTTTCTTTATCATAATGATCATTGTCCAATTCAAAATATTTACAATTTTAGAATTGAATTTGATTTGAAATTTTTCTTGTACATATTATTTTATTTACTTAAAATCCATTGTCTTGGCTTGGTAACGAAACAATGACAATGCCACTCACTAGTAGTAATTAAGTTGATCAAGCTGGCTCTTGATGAGACCCCTTGCCTTTTTTATATAATCTCAAGTCGTTACACTATTTCAGTAGATATTATTGGTAATGTCAGTTTAAATATTTGCCTATGAACATGGTAAACAACATCGTGATGAGACTTATTATCTTTTAAGTTTTTCTTCAAAAAATATATTTTGTTTTGTATCATTTTTTTTTGAAAATTTATAAGATTTTCTAGATGGGGTGAATCATTGGTCTTTTTAAGATTTTGGATGATAATGTCGAGTTTTAGATTTATTTTCCGTAAAAAAGGTCTTTACTATGTTAAAATTTCTTTTCTTGACTGATAAATAGAATATTAATAATCTATAAATATCATAGTTCATCAAAGAATAACCGATTTTAGTGAAATTTCATTTTTCAGAAAGATAAAATCAGTTTGTCTTTTTAAATCTTTCAATTTTTCTTCCTTAAACATTTTTCATTTTTTATAAGCGAAAAGAAAGAATCAAAATAAAATCATCTGAGATTGGATTTGAAAAGCCAAATATTAATACTAGTCAACTTTTATTTTAAAGAGAAAAAACAAAAGACACTAATATACAATAATAGAAGGAGTTACCTACTATGAGAAATATTTTTTTAAATTTTCGCACTAACAGGCAAAGAATCCATTTTTTCTTGATAAATCTTGTAATAGAAATTTTGATGGGCCAATTTCTTCAATTATTTGAAATGGACCTAGCCAGATTTTTTGAAACTTCATGTGTTTACCTTTTTCCTCATGCACTTTGTCCCATTTCAATACGAAATCACCAATTTTAAATTTCTTTGGGATGACAGACATTGAATCAAATGAGGATTTTATTATTTTTTGATGATGAGCATGAGTTTGTTTTGATTTTTCTCTTTCTTATTCTAATTCAGAATTTGACCTTGTCTAAATTGAAAAGAAGAAGTAGGAGTTTCATCAATGAATTGAACTAAGGAAATAGATGGAATAACTACATTTCTTGGAAGTAAAACTTCTTTTCTATATATAAGATTGTATGGAGAAGTAACAATATAAGCTTTTTGAGTTATTTGATATACCCAAAGAGCAAAAATTAATGATTTATGCCAACTTATTTAATTCTGATCAACGGTCCTTTTGATTATTGTAATCAGATTTTTGTTTGTCGATTCTCCTAAACCATTTCCTTGTGGATAATAATTTGTAGAATATTTTAGTTTAAAACCTCTTTTAATAGAAAAATATATCATAGTATTTTAAGAGAATTAATATGCATTATCAAACATCAAAGCAGTAGCTAAGCCAAACCTGGTTATGATATTTTGGTCAATGAAATCAATGATATTTTTTGAATTAGCTACTCTTAATGGAATTGCTTCCACCCATTTCGTAAAGTAATCTGTAGCTGTAAGAATATGTATATGCTATTTGGAATAATTATAAACAATCTCACCAATTACATCTAATCCCCATTGCTCAAATGGTTGTTCAATATTAATCGGCTATGATGGGAATGCTAGCTTTCCTTTTTTCCAGATGTACTTTGACATACTTTACATCTTCTTGAATATTCATGACCATCTTTGAAAAGTGTATGCCAATAGTAACCTACATGTAGGATCTTATGTGTTGTTGTATTTCCTCCAAAAAGTCCTCCAGCTGGTCCATCATGGAGTTCCTGCAAGACTTTCTCTACTTCATGTTTTTCTAAGCATCTTAAAAGTACAAAAACAAATTTCTTCTAATAGATGAATTGATGATTGCATCAATTAGGGGAAACCAGTCTCTTGAGAATATAGTGCTATATTGTTTGGAAAATAATCTACATAACATACCAGTAGCATAACAATAAGGATTAGGAATTTGGGAAATTGGGTGTGTACCGAACATATATTGATTCAATTTACCCTAGTTATCCTTCCATTCTTGGATGACTTTGATAATATCTAGATGTTCTCCTCTAAAATTATGCAAATAGTCTTTGTCATATTTCTATTACACGGGTGGTAGATGGTACATTGCACCTAAATCTTCTACCCTAAAAGAACCCATAGTTTCTCCCTTCGAATTATTCAGCATTCTATCTTCAATATTTAAGTGGTCAATTTCCCACTTAATCATATCTGTATAAGGAAGAATATTTCGTATTGCAGCTATCCTGTGAATGTATGAGCATGCAATGTCAAAAAGAGTTACGTCAGAGGTAGAATCATTGTTTATTGAAGGAACTTTGTTTATCACCCTTGGTCCTTCACTTTCAAAAAGTTTATACATTTCTTCCCATGTCGAACTATCGCAATATTTGTTGTAGAAAGTATCTGAAAATAATGGAGACATATATGTGTCTTTAGTGGATGACGTCTGAGAAATTTCTTTACCCTTTTTGCTCATTTTTCTCTCCTTCAATCCGTTCACTAGTTTCCAGAAATAAGAGTGATTTTTTACAAGTATGGAGTATCAAAGAGATAAATCAATCATTTATTTCAAACACATGCAAAAATATATAAATCTTATTAAAATATAACATCAATCATCATTCATAATCTCTGAATTAATATTTAATATATCTCTAAATGTAATATCTATCAATCGCTTTAAATTCTTTAAGATCTTAAATTTCATTTTGACATGACACAAGTTGTTTTACACGCTTGATCTATTAAATGGTGTCAGTGTGCATATCACAAATTATAACTTATAACCATTCGTAATACTTACCTTTAAAGGCTACGAAATGTGATCTGTGTAAATCATAGATCACAACTTTTATAGGATAACGTATTAGCGTATGTTATAAGTTGAGTGAAATTTTTAGTAAAACTGAAGTTACCGCGATAGCCAAAGGGTTTATATTCATTTGTTTATTTTCTTATCGAGTCCATGGAGTCGCAACTTATATATTTTTTCTTTTAAGGTTTTTTCATTGATTAAGTGAAGTGTGGTCCGATAAAGTAAATATAACGGTGATTGAAGCTTTTTGCAAAGTTTAAATCATATCTTTGGAGAAATTTGAGTGCATATTGCAGTTCACAAATTTTAAGTTTTATGAGTCTTTTGAAATTCATAAAATATGCGATTTGCGATGTGTTAAAAATAATAAGGCAGAAAAAGAAAATATTTATTTCCTAAGTTTTTTTATTTATGAAATTTTAAAGAATTTCCAATTTATTTCTAAAGGGTCCCTATTTATAAAAGATAAATGGTGGGTTGTTGTATAATGCAAAAATTGGCGATTCACTTGGGTGAACCAGATATCTCTGATAAAAAAATTTGACATTTCTAAGCTTTTCGAAAATAAAATAGTTATAAGAAAAAAAATTTAAATAAATAATATCTTACTAACCAATGAAAATTTCTCTTATTCACTTATTCATAAGAATTCCTCTATTAAAGATATAACTATGAAAATCTATATCAGTCCTTACATAGTTTAAAAATATAAAATAGGTGGCCTTTACAAATCAAAATTTACTCTTTTATCATAGATAGAGCCTCTGCCCCAATAATCCATTTAAGATTTTGGCAGGGTTACCTTTTACCTAGCAATGATTCATTGTCCCATCCAGTATTTCTTACAATTTTTAGAACTAAATTCTGATCTTTGAAATTTTTCTTGTACATATTATTTTATTTACTTAAAATCCATTGTCTTGGCTTGGTAACGAAACAATGACAATGCCACTCACTAGTAGTAATTAAGTTGATCAAGCTGGCTCTTGATGAGACCCCTTGCCTTTTTTAAATAATCTCAAGTCGTTACACTATTTCAGTAGATATTATTGGTAATGTCAGTTTAAATATTTGCCTATGAACATGGTAAACAACATTGTGATGAGACTTATTATCTTTTAAGTTTTTCTTCAAAAAATATATTTTGTTTTGTATCATTTTTTTTGAAAATTTATAAGATTTTCTGGATGGGGTGAATCATTGGTCTTTTTAAGATTTTGGATGATAATGTCGAGTTTTAGATTTATTTTCCGTAAAAAAGGTCTTTACTATGTTAAAATTTCTTTTCTTGACTGATAAATAGAATATTAATAATCCATAAATATCATAGTTCATCAAACAATAACCGATTTCAGTGAAATTTCATTTTTCAGAAAGATAAAATTAGTTTGTCTTTTTAAATCTTTCGATTTTTCTTCCTTAAACATTTTTCATTTTTTATAAGCGAAAAGAAAAAATCAAAATAAAATCATCTGAGATTGGATTTGAAAAGCCAAATATTAATACTAATCAACTTTTATTTTAAAGAGAAAAAACAAAAGACACTAATATACAATAATATAAGGAGTTACCTACTATGAGAAATATTTTTTTAAATTTTTGTATTAACAGGCGAAGAATCCCTTTTTTCTTCATAAATCTTGTAATAGAAATTTTGATGGGCCAATTTCTTCAATTATTTGAAATGGACCTAGCCATATTTTTTGAAACTTCATGTGTTTACCTTTTTCCTCTTGCACTTTGTCCCATTTCAATACGAAATCACCAATTTTAAAATTCTTTGGGATGACAGACATTGAATCAAATGAGGATTTTATTATTTGTTGATGATGAGCATGAGTTTGTTTTGATTTTTCTCTTTCTTCTTCTAATTTCAGAATTTGACCTTGTCTAAATTGAAAAGAAGAAGTAGGAGTTTCATCAATGAATTGAACTAAGGAAATAGATGGAATAAATACATTTCTTGGAAGTAAAACTTCTTTTCTATATATAATATTGTATGGAGAAGTAACAATATAAGCTTTTTGAGTTATTTGATATACCCAAAGAGCAAAAATTAATGATTTATGCCAACTTATTTAATTCTGATCAACGGTTCTTTTGATTATTGTAATCAGATTTTTGTTTGTTGATTCTCCTAAACCATTTCCTTGTGGATAATAATTTGTAGAATATTTTAGTTTAAAACCTCTTTTAATAGCAAAATATATCATAGTATTTTAAGAGAATTAATATGCATTATCAAACATCAAATCAGTAGCTAAGCCAAACCTGGTTATGATATTTTGGTCAATGAAATCAATGATATTTTTTGAATTAGCTACTCTTAATGGAATTGCTTCCACCCATTTCATAAAGTAATCTGTAGCTGTAAGAATATGTATATGCTATTTGGAATAATTATAAGCAATCTCACCAATTACATCTAATCCCCATTGCTCAAATGGTTGTTCAATATTAATCGGCTATAATGGGAATGCTAGCTTTCTTTTTTTCCAGATGTTCTTTGACATACTTTACATCTTCTTGAATATTCATGACCATCTTTGAAAAGTGTAGGCCAATAGTAACCTACATGTAGGATCTTATGTGTTGTTGTATTTCCTCCAAAAAGTCCTCCAGCTGGTCCATCAAGGAGTTCCTGCAAGACTTTCTCTGCTTCACATTTTTCTAAGCATCTTAAAAGTACAAAAACAAATTTCTTCTAAATACCACATCGATGACTAACTCATATTGTTTAGATTTTAGTCTAAGAGCTTGTTTTTTCTTATAACTGAGATGATTTGGAGCATATCCATTTTTTAAATAAAAGATAAGATCATCATATTGTGAATTTGAATCATTGAAGCTTACTTATGATATTTGCACATTACCTGAATCTTCTCCTGCTGGAAAAGGTGATGCTCCTGTAAGCTTCCGCATAAACCTTGACCTCTAATGATTTTAGAGGGTTTTATTTCTACATCATACTCTTGTTATGCAGTTACCCAGTTAGCTCGTCTTTCCCCTAATTCTTTCTGCATCAAAAGTTGTCTTATTGCAGAAAATGGAACTATGATTTTTATATGAGACTTTAGGAGAAAAGGTCTAAAATGTTTTATGGCTTTAAAAACAACAAATGCTTGTTTTTCAACAGATGTGTAATTCAGTTTGCACCTTGTAAATTTGAACTAAAGAATGATATTGGTGCTTCTATTTTTTGGTCATTGAACTGTGTTAAAACAATTGCATATGATGTATCCGATGAAAAATTGTATAACGTAAATGGATCAAGGAAATTTGGGGCGGTCGGGAATGGAGAATTGGTAATTGAATGTTTAATCAATTCAAATGATTCTCTTTCATTATATCCCCTTTTTAAGACAAAAATGTTCTTAGTCATATTTTGCAATGGTAAAACTATTTGAGAAAAATTAGGGACAAATCTCTTAACAAAATTAATTTTCGCAAGGAAATATTGCATGGTTTTCTTGTTATGAGGGAAAACAATTCCTTTAATTTCATCAACTATTTCAGGATCAATATAGATACCATTTTTTGACACAATGAATCTTAAAAATTTTCCTTCATATAGAGCAAAAAATGATTTCTTTGGATTTAATGAGATACCATACCTTTTTCATCATTCAAAGACTTGCTTTAGGTCATTCACAGGATGATTTTCTTATTTAGATAAAATAGTAATGTCATCTAAATAAATAAATATTGATTTATTTATAAGTCCTCTAAAATCTGTTTCCATGGCTCTTTGGAAAGTGGCACCTACATTAATTAATCCAAAAGGAATTTTTTGATAAGCATAAGTTCCCCACTTAGTTCTGAATGTAGTTTTCAATCTATCATCTGGATGAACGAGGATTTGATTGCAACCTAAAAATCCTTCTTGAAAATACATGAGCTTAGAACCAACTACTTTTTGTAATACTTGTTCCATGGTTGGTACTGAAAAATTGTCCTTCTGACAAGCTTTGCAGGGAAAATTTTGAGGACGAAAATTTATTTTAAAGCTTCGAAACCTTAGTGAATCTTACCAGTCTCTAACATGCAAACTATAACATGTTTAGCGATATGTTTTTAAAAATATTCAAATTTTTAATGATTTTGTATAGTCTCTATAAAAATTTGGCGATTTTTAAGCGTAAATAATTTTAGGATATAAATTTCGGGCGAATCATTTTTAGGAAAAATGGAAATTGACGAATATTTGTTTTGGAAAAAACATAGAAAATTAGCCCACCTACGAATATTAGCCCCTAAAATTTTCCCTAAAGCTTTGTTTAAATTTCTAAAATCAATGCAAATTCTAATATCACCATTCTTCTTCTTGACAGGTACCAAATTTGATACCCATTTTGAATGTGTGTCTGGAAAGATAATTTTTGCCTTGAGAAGTTTGTTCAATTAAATTTTAATTTTTTTTTCCAAATTTTGATGAATCTTTCTCAATTTATATTGTGTGGGATTTTCCTCTGAGAGCATAGGATTCATGTGTTGGATTACATAAGTATCATATGTTTTAAGATCAGAATAATCCCAAGAAAAGACACCTTTGTACATCCTAAACAATCTAATAAATGATAATCTTTCTTCGGAAGACAAACCAAGACCAAGATTTATATTTTGAGGTTTTTCTTCACTTCCTAGATTAACTAACTCAAATATTAAAGTATAAATTTGTATTTTTGAGTTGGTTATTGTTTTAAATCTATCCTTTAGATCATATACGTCTTCTAACTTGACAACGGATTTTGGAATAAAATTTTCATCTTGTTCGTTCTTGATCTGAGTGTCATGTTTTCTTTCATCCATGATTTGATTATCATAATATTCTTCATATGTTAAAAAAAATATGATCTCTAAGTCATTATTGAATACTCTACAATTAGTGATATTATCAGGAATAAATGGTCTAAAAATAAATTCAATAGAAAATCTATCGGGGCTAAATTCTTGAGATGGGATTAGTTTTGATGCTACATTGGCGAGTAAATCTGCACTAGCATTCTGTATTTGAAGTATAGAAGAAATATTGAAGGCTATGAAATGAGAAGTTAATTCTTGGACTAATGATTGATAATTTCTTAAATGTCCAGAATTACAATGGATAATATCTCTTACTTGCCTAACTGTGATTTATGAATCTCCTAAAACCTTTAAATGTCTGATATTTACATCAATAGCTTTTAATAAATGTTGAAATAATGTTCCATACTCATCTACATTGTTAGGACAATCAAATTTTAATCGGCAGGATAACATAGTATTTTCACCTTTTGGGTTTATTAAAATGCAACCCGCACCTACACCATCTTCAGATTTAAAATAGTCAAAATAAAGGGTCCAAAACAAAGAATTAACTATTTTTCTATATAAAAAATTAATACATCTAGAATTATCTGACTCTGAAAAATTCTCAATCTGAGATACAATTGCGTTGTCAAAGAAAGGGGATGGTTGAGCATTAAATTTTGCTAAAAATGATTGAGTAGAGCAGTTTCCAATAATGTTGTTATTGAAGGCTATTGGCTCATTAAACACTTCAAGTTCAATCACTGTGTGTTTCATAAACTTTTCACGATCAATTCGAATTTGATTGGACTTACCATTATGTGGTAACCACATATGTGATCAGACCGTTGAAAAATATACATGAATTTTTTCACACCAATCATGACTTAAAATTAAACAATAAAATTCAGGAATGTCTGCCACCAAAATATCAATAATTTGAACAAATTTGGGATTTTGATGACAATGTTATGGAAACATATTTTAATTCTCCTACCACTTCCACTCTAGTTCTATCAAGTTTTACTATGTGAACTGGAGAACTCTGAGGAGTAATGTTCAATTTAGCACAAAATAATTTCGGCATTATATTGGAGGAAGCCCCTGAGTCTATTAAACAATTATGAACATTTTTATTATAGATCTCATAGGTTAAACAAAATGGGGGAGTATGAGAGATGGATCGATCATCTATCATAATTAAATCTGAGGCATCTATTTTTACTGAAGGAGAAGGTTGCTTATCCATTTCATTAGCATCTTAAACTATGACTGGAGCAAGTAATTTTGAAGTAGGAACAACTTTTAATTCTCTAAGTAAGATTTGTTGTTGTTGGTTCAATTTGGTAAGTTCATGAATTGAAATATTTTCCTTAGTATTTTTCATGTCTTCAACCATATTATACTCAATGGTATCTAACATATCCATTGTTTTAGATATAGGTGGATAGTTTGATCTAACAGGATTTGTTTGTGTATCCTTTGAATTAGAGTTTTTGCTTATTGATTTGTCTTTAGCAAGTGTAAAAATTCTTTGTTGTTGACTAGGTTCTGTTACTTCAGAAATATTTTTGCTACATGTGTTGACAGGCAAATTTTCAAGTTGTTCTTCATTTGATAGGATAAAATCCAACATTCCATTAAGTTCGACTTCTTCCTCTTGACCATCGTCCTCTTCCTATGTTTGTTCTTCCTCTTCTTCTTGATCTGATTCAACATTAGATATAATATTTGGAGGTTCAGAATTAGAATTTTGTTTCTTCTTAAAATTCCTGAAACTTTTTTTTGAATTTGAATTTTCGGCGACTTGTGTCTTGATATTTGACATTTCATTGGTCATTGTTTTTAAAAAAATTTGGAGACCTTCTACATCAAATGGATCCTTTGCCATCTTCTTCTTACATTCATATTTAAAAGATGTCTTATTTTATTTTCAATCGTCTTGAGAATTCTTTTTCTCAAGAGCAGTTATATGTTTCTCTACAGATAGAGATTCTTTCATATTCTTAGCAACTGTTGGTAATTTTTCTCTATCAACAAAAATAGATATATTAGATGGAAGGGATGAAATATACCACTCAATTTAAAGTTTTACACCAAGAACTGCTATAACAGGATTTTTATTTAGTAGTTTATTAAGCCTTCAATTAAAATCTTTGATCTTCTCAACTAGTTTAGATTTAATATTTGAAATATCATTGATAAGAGTAGCAGTAGTTCTAACGTCTCCAAACTTATTCAGAAATTGTTCTTCAAACATATTTCAATTAGTTATGGAGTGATCAGGTAATGAAAAATACCAAGATCCTACAGATCCTTTTAAAGGATATGGAAATAATTGTAAAACACAATCTCCTTCAACTATTTCATTCATGTTGACAGCTAACATAAAAATATGAATATGTTCTTCTGCAGGAAGACCATCATCGGGATTAAATTTTGGTAACCATCTTTCAGGATTTCTAGGCAGAGCATGAAGAGGAGTATGCATGTTTATAGCCCTTGGATTACTCCATGGGTTTAAATTTAGTGGATGGGTTGATTGTGAATTGATGATGAGGCAGGCCAAGTACTAGGACCAATATTTTTGGAACTAGTAAAAGTGATACTAACTGTTGGAATGAAATTTGTGGAAGTGAGTGGAGGTAATGAGGGTGAAAGGGATAAGATATCGCTAGTGATATATTTTTATTAAGTCCTCTTTAACTGCTTCTGAGTACTACTGATAGGAAATTAAAAAGGGATAATCCCCTTTTTTTGACTTTCTGATCGAGTTAATAGTATTCGAGGCTGTAAAGAGGATGAAATACTAAGATCTGATAATTGTGAAGATACATGCTTTTCAAAAGAATAGATACTCTCTCTAACTTTTCTATTAAACACTGAACTTCAGGGTAATGCTTGTGATACTCAGGAAATAGTATAATTTGATTATCTCTAGGAGACTTAGGGGAAATATGATCAACTTCATATCTTATAGATGGGGTTCTAGATAATTTTCTAGCAGTTAATGGTGATCTAGAGGGAGAGGGATTTCTTGATTGACCTTTATATTGATCATACCATTGTTCCATTCACTTGGCCCTCCTTCCAGCGCCAATATGTTGAGGCCTTGGAATTCCGTTGCCAAAACATGGGGATAACCAACCAGTCTAGACCTTGAAGAAACTCCTTTTCTGTTTGGTAGAGTGGCTCTGACTGGGGATAATGGGACTAGTTTCCCAATAAGGATGATTTTTAGGGTGTTGTGAATATAGCATGCAAATGGATAATTATTTTAATCTATATAGATCTATCTAAATTATTAATCCAATATATACCCTAGGTGTTTTTCCTTTATGCGATCTAAAATGATATCTTTCAACTATCAGTATTATAGATCATTTAACAGTCGAAAGAGATGAAAATTATGTAAAATGATTCTTCTAACAAAATAGTTTGCATAGAAGCATTGTGAAAGAAATATCACATTTATCTTTGTGATTACATATTCTACAAGAAACCATATATAAATATTAGACCATAAGTGCATGTAATATTTATATATGATAATGTTTAAAACATATTATTCAATAAAATGATGACTGTCAATCTATAAATTAAAATTTAATACTAGTGGATAGAAGTACCATATGTAAAAAGTTCTACTCATGTAAACTGACAACAATGAATGTGCTCCTTCTCACTTTTAAGAAATTTAAAGAGTATAGTAGTGTAACATCAGCTAAACAACTTTAGTTGTTAAAATATAACAAAATGTGTTCCATTAATTCATCAAAGCACTCACAAACTTACAATAGTGCATTCTTTGCAAATGTTTCTTACAAATTTTCGGACCCTTATCTAAATGCATGAGAAGGGTTTAAATACTAAACTAATTATAAACTAAAATAGATTATTACAAAAATATAGAGGAGGTTTCAAAGAACCTTCCTCAAGAAAGCTAACTTAAACTACAATTTAGGAAATTAAACTAACAATTTTGATTTTGTGAGTCCTGCCCTTCTTTTTGAATTTGGTTACGAAGTTGGAAAATATTTAACATTTCTTTGAGCTAAGATGGCTAAGATATCCTTGATGAGATCTATCCCTTGAAAATATCATTTGAGATTGTTGACGTGGATATTTTTGTTGAATCTGTAAGAGACTACAGAGTTTGGTGCTAATGATAAGGTTTGATTAGAAAATTCCAGTAATTCTCCTGATCAAACTTATTTACCTTTTTAATCATTTCCTCCTATGTTTCTGCTCCTTCCTTCCACTGTGTTTCTACCTGTCTTGTTTTTGAAAACACAATAGACATTTTTTCCTTAAGAAGTTCTATTTTAAACAGTTACTCACACATAGTTTCAATAATATCACTTGATATTTAAGATGTCTTTGCCGCTAATTTCTCTGTTTGTTTGATTTTCGCTTCCCATTCTATGAATAGAAATTCTTTGTGAAGCTTATCTACTTGAGGTAGATTAGCTTTCTTTCATGAATCTAAAACTTACCATTGAATGTGCTCTTCAATTTTCTTCTCAAGTCTTTCAAATTCAAGCTTCTAAATTGCTATCTGTTGGATCATTATTTTACTTGAATCACAATAAGAATCAATCATAGGAGCTTGATGACAAGACATTTCTTGTTCTTTATTTAACTTAGTGCTCAAATTGAGTGCTTATTTGATAAATTTCTCTAATTGTGGTTGAATCTATAATTTAGTCATTTCTATTTCCACTATGCTTGTTTTTAATTGATCTTTGTCTGATGCTGCAATTTGAGGCTTTCAATATCTTTATGAAATTGGGTTGTGTTTACTTTGACTTGCTCACTAGAATTGGATTTCTCTTAATTCAAAAAATTCTCAACTTCTTGTAGTATGGCTTACTTTTCTTTTAATAACACTCTTACCTCAGTAGCTTTATCGACAGTAATAGTAGCATATGCCCCTACATACTGTGATAATTTGGTTAAGTGTTCAGTAGGGTAATCTGAGGAATATTTCCATAGTACATCAAATGATTTATCTATAGGCTTTGAATTCGTTTCATCAATTTTCCTTCCTTTATTTAATTTAACTACAACCTTGTAACTAGGACTGTAGAAAATATCTAATGAAGGAATATTGTAGGAATTTACAGGGTAGGTTCCGTAGATCAAGAACCAAAGGTCACTACTCACAAACAGATCACAAATCAGTACACCAGTATAATCACATGGTTAAAATCCTAAAAGAGGGAAACAATCCATGCCCTGAGCCAATGCAGCCACTTCAGGGAATTTATTAATATAAAAATAAAAGTTACATTGTTTCTCTCATAAACAGTTACCGGAAAAATGGCCATCCATGCTCTTTAAATAGAGATCATTGACCAATCGGGTGTTAAGCCACGGATCAAGTGTTGTTAATACCGAAGTGAGAGATAACCATCGGATCACTACAAATCGTGACCGTTAGATTTTAAGTTACAAATGTACATGGTAAATAAACACAATTTACCTAAATCTACACTAGACTAAGTTATTCTTAACTATTTCCTATGTGTCAGAATATCTTAACATCCCCCCTTAAGAACAAATTTGGATAGGATTGAAGGATTTACAAAGGTGACACAAAAGGAGCCTATTTCCTATGTGTCGAAAGATCCTAACATCCCCCCTTATGAACAAATTGCAATAGGATTGAAGGATTTATAGAAGTGACACAATAGGAGAAGGAAGGAGGCATTAGAGCCTATCCCCCCTTATTGAAAACTTTCTTTAACTCCAAGCATGGATCAAAGTTTGGTAAAACTCACTTCTGTGAGAGCCTTTGTAAAGATATCAGTTACCTGATCATTGGTTGGACAATACTGCACTTCAAGAACACGATCATGAATCAGCTTTAAGATGAAGTGTATGTGGAGTTCAATGTGTTTCATTCACTGATGATGAACTAGATCTTTACATAGCTGAATGGCACTCTAATTATCACACCAAATTATAGTTGGATGCTGTTGATGGAGACCAAATTCAAACAAGATCTGACGAAGCCACATGGCTTCCTTGCTGGCTTCAAATAAACCACGATACTCTGCTTCTATTGAAGAAAGGGAGAGGGTACTTTGTTTCTTACAAGACCAAGTAAGAGGTCCTAAACCAAGAGTGAATACATATCCTATAGTGGACTTCTGATCGTCAGGGTCACTAGCCCAATCAGAATCAGTGAAACCTATCAACAACGGAGATGCTCCTACACTGTAATGAATCCTGAACTAAACTGTACCTTGAATATATCGAAGTATTCTTTTAGCTGATTTCTAGTGACTTTCATGAGGTTGGTGCATAAACCGAGTGACAAGAGAAAGGGCAAAGGAAAGGTCAGGAGGAGTATGGGTTAGATACAAATGTTTACCAACAAGTTGATGGTATAAGGTAGCATCAAATTTAGGGGTAGTATATTTGAAAAAAAGCTTGACTCCAAACTGAAAGGGAGAAGGGGTAGGCTTATATTCTTCCATGTGCAAGTGGTGTAGAAAATCATAGGCATACTTGGACTGAGAGAGGTTAATGCCTTCCTTGGATTTCAAGAGTTTAAGACCAAGGAAATAATGCAAGTTTCCTAAGTATGTCATTTCAAACCTATTTTTGAGGCTCGAATTCCCATGGTTTATATGGTTTGGATCATTACCAGTAAGGATAAGAACTTCAACATAAAGAACAAGGTCGGTGAAGGAATTACCCACTTTCTCGGTGTAGATGGTGTTGTCAGAATGACACCTAGAAAAGCCATTATCTAAGAGAAATCTATCCATTTTGGCATACCAAGTCCAAGGAGCTTGTTTGAGACCATAGAGATAATTCCTAAGGCAAAAAACAAGGCCAGAGTCTTTTTGGATAAAGCCAGGGGGTTGTTCCATTTATATTTCTTCATGCAAATCTCCATCTAAGAAGGTAGATTTAACATCCATCTGATGGAATTCCCATTTAAAGGAGGTAGTAGGGGAAAGAAAAAGGCGGATAGAATTCATTTTGGCAACAGGGGAGAAGGTTTCAGTATAGTAGATGCCTTCAACTTATGAGAAAAATTTAGTGACAAGACAAGATTTATGTCTATCTACTTTTCCATCTCATTCGAACTTTGTTTTGTAAACCCATCTACACCCGACAAATTTTCTTCCTTTTGGAAGAGGAATAAGATCCCAAGTACTGTTTTCCAATAAGGAATGATACTCTTCATTCATAGCTTCATCCCAATCTATATTACTAGAGGCTTCTTTGAAGGTTTCTGGATAAAATTTTCTAGAACTTGAGCCAATAAGGAAGAATATCTTCCAAACTGAGAATGTGTACGTTGTCGATCAGCAGGGTCAACTGCAAGAGAACCTGCTGAATCCCAAGTAGAGCAGACCCATCTTGGAGGTGGTGGATTTTAAGGAACAATTTCACGAGCTGGAGGAGGATTATCATCCTCGTTGTCATCATCTGAACTAGAAGGAATGCTATTAAAAATAGAAGAGAGAGAGAGAGAGAGGTGGTTCATATGCCGAATTAGGCTCACAAGCCAACGGTGGCACACCTGCCAAACTAGGCTTGCAGGCTGATATATTTTCATCAAAATTTACGTCTCTTCTAATGATTATATTTTTGGATTTTGGTTGAAGAATTATATATGCTTTGACATCTTCAGAATATCCAACAAAAATACATTTTTCACTCTTAGGTTCTAAGGGTTTATGTTTCGTATCTGGAATATGGGCCCAAGCATCACTTCCAAAAGCACGAAAGTGACTTACATCTGGTTTGATTGAGCTCCAAGCTTCTTCTGGAGTTATATTCTTTACAACCATAGTAGGAGTGTGATTTACTATGTAATTTTCACAGTTGATGTCTTCTGGCCAAAAATTGAGACCAAGTCCTTTAGATTGAAGCATACAATTAGCCATTTCTTTTAAGGTGCAATTCTTCCTTTCAGCTACACCATTTTTTTGTGCAGTATATGGAATAGTATGTTGCAATTGAATGCCATGCTCAGTGTAGAATTTGATAAATTTTATATTAACATATTCTCCGACATTCTCTAATCTTAACTTCAGAATTTGATGTCTAGATTGTTTCTCAACAAAGGCCTTAAAGGCCAAGAACATGTTGAGAACTTCACTCTTGAGTTTTAAGAAATATACCCAAGCGCATCTAGAAAAATCATCAATGAAATTTAAGAAGTACTTGCAAGCAGATAAATAAACAACAAGAAGTGGACCACATAAATCACTATGCACAAGTTGCAAAGGGGCTGAAGCGTGCCAAGAGGCACGTTTGTCAAAACCATCCCGATGATGTTTTCTGAGTACACATCTAGAGAAAATACCATCTTGGCAAGATAACATAGAAATACCCACCACCATATTTTCCTTTCATAGAGTTTGAAGGGAGCGATAGTTTAGGTGACCAAATCACTCATGCCAAATTTTTCTCACTTCATCATCATGAGCAAAAAAATCCGAGGGAAGACATGATGACCCAAATTTCTAAAACTTATACGACCTTGTGGAATCATCATCAATTCTAGTAGCTAAAATATATTTAGGATCTTTTAGGTCCTTGATTACAACATCATGAGATGAGAATTCTACTATTTTCCCTTCACCAGAATGAGTTATCTGATAAACAGAGAGAAGGTTGCATGACAAGGTAGGAACACATAGTACATCATTAAAATGATGATTATCTAGATGAATGGTTCCAAATCCTACAACACTAAGAGAACTGTCATCACCAACATAAATATTTTTGGTGTTACAATCATTTAAAGAAGAAAACATGGCTTTTTTTTGGCCATGTGGTAAGAAGATCCAGAGTCAATGAATAAGTCATGAGAAGGAGAAGAGGAAGATACATTTAACGCATAAACACATCTTCATGCTTGACAACCACAAGCAGAAAGCTGCATGCCTGAAGATGAAGTTGAAGAGAGCTCCAAATTTATGTTTTGCTTCTTCATTGCTGCTTCTAAGGCTTCCATCTTCTTAAAACATTTGGATTCTATATGGCCATCACGATTGCAAAAGTTTCAATGTCTATCTGTCTTCTTCCCTTTGTTTTTATTTGTTTTATCATTTTGGTGATTTGATTTTTAATTTTGAGGCTGAAGTTTCTTGGGAACCTTGTTTGGTTTAGGAAAATACTTTTTAGGATACTGCTTCTTGGGATTCTTTAGATATGGTTCCTATTGGGGTAAAGTGGCTTTATTTGAATAATTTCGAGGAGTGAGAAGACCAAGGTGTATGTGTTTTTCTCGTTCTCTTATCAAATAATCACAAAAGGAATCAAAAGATGGATTCTTGTGGGTGGTTCCAGAAGAGATGATGGCTTCTCTAGTGGAATGGAAGGAAGAAAAAAATACAGAGTATGTAGGGCCAAGCTTATCAAGAATGCAATATATGAGGCTACCATATTCCTTTTTGACCTTACAACCTTTTAAAAGAAGTCTAAGGGTCTTGCATTTGGACAAAAAGTCTTCAATAGAGGAGAAATTATTAGCGTCCAAAGTAAGCAACTTATTTTCAAGCTGGTGGGATCTGATTTGATTTTGAATGCCAAAAAAAATATTTAGATTTTCTAGGGCTTTATCAGGGGTGTCAATGTCAAGGATGTAAAACCGAAGATCTTGAGCAATGGACATTCCTATCAACCCTCATTCTTGATCTTGTTTATTTTTGCATTTAGGAACTTTATCATCATCGAAAGGTTTAGATTCTTGATACGTGGCTATTCTATAAATCCCTTTACTTCTAAGTATATCTATTATGTAAGTTAGCCATTGGAAATAATTCGTGATGTTAAGAATAACCAGGCATGCACTTTCCATTTTAAAAAAAAAAATTACTGAGGCTGAGAAAAGCTGAAAATAACTACTCCAATGGAAATATCTCAAAAAATTATGCCGTTTAAAAAAAATGGCTAGAAAATAGGCTTCCAGATGAAGAATTTATGCCTTTTGAAAAATATGAGTTGTAGATGTGGAATAGTTATAGGAATGGGATGAAGTGTGGCTTTAAAAAAAAAAATTTCTCCTTTGAACATTTTTTTTTTACGAAAGAATCTTAAGAAGGAGACTTGAACCCAAGACCTCTATTCTCATAAACTAACCCCTCACCAAGTGAGATAGTAAAAGGATCACGTTATTGTATGAAAGGAGGAAGGGTTTTTTTTTTTTTTACTCTTCAGTGTGCGTGCATTTTCCTGCAAAAAAAAAGAACAAAAAATGAGTAGAAAATAAACAAAATTCAAAGCCTTATAGCAGAATGTTAGATTTCCAGTTAGCCTTACCAGCAACTATCACTTTTTTCAGTATTCATGTTTTCTCGAGATCACACAAACATGCAGGGAAAGATCATACATAGAAAAAAAAATCTGTTTTCCCTGTTTTTGACTTGCCAAGATCGCACAGAGTTTACAAAAAAGAGCATACAGAAAGAAGAAGGTATAGATTCAGCAAATAAATAAAACCTTAATACGGAAAATAAACAGAAAAAAACTGAAATAGGCAGAACTATTAGCAAATATAGCTGCAAAAATGGATGCTTTATACCTCCATATCTAAATTGTCATAACTTGGGAAGCTGGAAACCTTTTTACATGAAACAAAAGGTTTTACTTGTTGTAACAGATGCTTCAGACACAACTAAGTAGTTCTCCAAGCCCAAAAATATTTAGAAATAATATATCTAAAAAACGACATTCACATGCAGCCAAACCAGCTTTGAATTTTGATCAACAAGGGATGCAACCCTCAAAATAGCTTCGATACCATGTATGAATTTACAAGGTAAGTTCTGTAGATCAAGAACCAAAGGTCATCGCTCACAATTAGATCACAAATAAGTACACCAGTATAATCATGTGGTTAAAACCCTCAAAGAGGGAAACATTCCACGTCCTGAGCCAACTCGGCCAGTTCAGGGAACTTATTAATATAAAAAGAAAAGTTACATATGTTTCTCTCATAAACAGTTACCAGACAGATGACCCTCCATGCTCTTTAAATAGAAATCATTGACCAATTAGGTGTTAAGCCACAAATCAAGTGTTGTTAATACCGAGGAGAGAGATAACCATCAGATCACTACAAATCGTGATCGTCGGATTATAACTTACAAATGTACATGGTAAAGAAACACACTTTAAATAACTCTACACTAGACTAAGTTATTCTTAACTATTTCCTATGTGTCAGAATATCCTAACAAATATCTTCAATCTGTAGAACTATCTGATTTGTAGGGTAGGCCGGTATGATTTCTTTATCATGTTGTGCTGGAATTATTTGTAGTGGATTAACAATTTCCACTATCCTTTGGGAGTGCTCAAGTGTCCGGAAACTCATTTATTAATCATTATCAAGATTCTCTTTAGGATTTTTTATTTCTTTTGAAAAATCCTTCCATTCATCTATAAGACATTTTGTTTGTGGTGATCTAGACTGATCAATAATATTTTGACTGTGTTGAGCTATTTGGGAATCTGTTTCTGTTCCATTATTTCTTGTCTCCTCTAGCATTTCCATCTCCTGAATAACTCAGTCAATTATATTTTCTTAATTTTCCTTTTTAGATTCGGATTCATTTTCGGAGTGATCTAGATCATGAGATTGTTTTTGTGATTGGCCTGATTCGACTTTAGACATATCTTTTACTTCATCATCCAGGCTAACACTTGGAGTGTGTTTGTTGTTATCTTCAATAGTTAATAAATTGAGAGGCATTTTTTTCTAGTCTCTTGTTTCTATATGCTTGAAAATTTTCAAAATCATCTTCACTTAGTTGACTAGATACATACTTGATGATATCTGAAAAATTTTCCATGCCGTGGAAAAGATCATCAAATCCATATTTCTCCTTTACAAAAGGCTTCATCTTAAGCTCTGTGATGTAGTTTTTAATCACATCATTTGTGTCATATAATATTTTCGGCGTTACTGCCAATTTCAATAAATAAGTTTTGGAAACTTGTAAGTATGGTCGATGTTATACAATGCGAAGGTGCCACATTGTACAGGGAAATTAGGCCAAATAGCCTTTTTAGCATCATTCAGCTATTTTGTAACACCACTAACAAGCTAATATGCTATTTAATTTGCAATTAACTTATCAAGAACATAATAGGGTAAAACATGGGGAGAAGAATAACTCCTGAATACTCTAATATATGTAAAATTCTCTTCGGAAAACTATCTAGCTACTGGAAGAATTTCTACATTGGCTTCTTCAGAAACCCTAGGAGATATTTTATCAAAAATCATCTGATGTATAAGAAATATGACTTCATAACAGATCCTATAGAATTGTAAGTGGAAGTCTGAATCCCAGAGTTTTGTGTGGAAAATGTGAATTGGAGTAGGGTCCTTGGTAGTCCATTTCCATCCCATGGTAGGAAATTTGGAAGTAAAATAGATAGCATCACTGACATAGGTAGACATATAAAAGGGAGGTATTTCTCTAAGTGTACTTCTTTTATTCCTATATTCTCTTATATGCTTGGCTAGGTTATTGGATAATATGTATTTCCAATTCAGAATATATGAATTGATGATTGTGTCAATTAGGGGAACCCATTCTCTTGTGAATATAGTGTTATCTTGTTCAGAAAATAATCTACATAACATACCAGTAGCATAACAATAAGGATTAGTAATTTGGGAAATTGGGTATGTACTGAACTTATCTTGCTTCAATTTCCCCTGGTTATCCTTCCATTCTTGGATGACTTTGATAAGATCTGGATGTTTTGCTCTAAAATTTTGCAAATAGTCTTTATCATATTTCTACTGCATGGGTTGTAGATGGTACATTGCTATTAAATATTCTTCCCTAAAAGTACCCATAGTTTCTCCCTTCAAATTCTTGAACATTCTATCTTCAATGTTTAAGTGGCCAATTTCCCACTTAACCATATCTGTATAAGGAAGAATATTTGATCTTGCAGCTATCTTGTCAATGTATGAGCATGCAAGTCAAAAAGAGTTGCATCAGAGGTAGAAGCATTGCATCTTGAAGATTCTTTAATTATCACCCTTGGTCCTTCACTTTCAAAATATTTATACATTGCTTCCAACGTCGAACTGCCGTGATCTTTGTTGCAGACGATATCTAAAAATAATGGAGACATATATGTGTCTTTAGTGGACGACGTCTAAGAAATTTCTTTACCGTTTATGCTCATTTTTCTCTCCTTCAATCCGTTAACTAGTTTCCTAAAACCAGAGTGAATTTTTTAAAAGTATGGAGTATCAAAGAGATAAATCAGTCATTTATTTCAAACACACGCAAGAAGGTATCAATCTTATTAAAATATATCACCAATCATCATTCATAATCTTTGAATTAATATTTCATATAGCTCTGCATGTAAGATATATCAATATTTTTAAAGCCGTTAAGATCTTAAATTTCATTTTGACATGACACAAGTTCTTTTACACGATTGATATATTAAATGGCCTCGGTGTGCACATCACAAATTTTAACTTATAACCATTCGTAATACTTACCTTTAAAGGCTGCGAAATCTGATCTACGCAAATCATAGATTGCAACTATTATAGGATAATGAATTAGTGTATGTTATAAGTTGAGTGAAATGTGAATTGCGTTCTTTTTTTAATGAAACTGGAGTGACCATGATAGCTGAAGGGTTTATATTTATTTTTTAATTTTTCTTGTTGGGTCCGCAGAGTCGCAACATATATATTTTTTATTGATTAAGTGAAGTGTCCTGCGATAAAGTAAATATAACAGTGATTGAAGCTTTTTGCAAATTTTAAATCATATCTTCGGAGAAATTTGAGCGCATATCACAGTTCACATAACTTTAAGTTGTATGAATCTTTTTAAATTCATAAGATATGTGATTTATGATGCACTAAAAATAGTAAGGCGGAAAAAGAAAATGTTTATTTTCTAAGTTTTTTTTATTGAGGAAATTTTAAAGAATTTCCTATTTATTTCTGAAGGGTCCCTATTTATAAAATATAAATGGGGGTTTTTTGTATAGCACAACATAAGGATAGTATCATCAACATAAAGAAAAAGTATGGTGAAGGACTTAACACTTTCTTGTTGTAGACAGTGTTATCAGAATGACACCTAGAAAATCCATTATCTAAAAGAAATATATCCATTTTAGCATACCAAGTGTGAGGAGCTTGTTTCAGACCATAGAGAGACTTCCTAAGGTGACAAACAAGGCTAGAGTTAATTTGGATAAAGCCAGGGGGTTGTTCCATGTAGATTTATTCATGAAAATCTCCATTTAAGAAGGCAGATTTAACATCCATCTGATGGACTTCAAAATTAAAGGAGGAAGCAAGGGAAATAATAAGGTGGATAGAATTCATTTTGGAAATAGGGGTGAAGGTTTCATTATATTCAATGCCTTCAAATTGGGAAAATCATTTAGCGACAACACGAGCTTTATTTCTATCCACTTTTCCATCTGGTCCAAACTTTGTTTTGTAAACCCATCTACCTCTGATAAGTTTTCTTCCTTTTGGAAGAGGAACAAGATCCCAGGTATTGTTTGCCAATAAGGAATGATGTTCTTCATTGATAGCTTCATCCCAATTTGGATGACCGGACGCTTCTTAAAAGGTTTCTGGATCACGATTTGCTAGAATTGGTTCCAATAAGGAAGAGTCTCTTGTCAACCTAGAATTTGTACGTCGTCAATTTGCAGGGTCACCTACAAGAGAACATGCTGCATCCCGAGTAGAGTGGACCCATCTTGGAAGCGGTGGAGTAAAAGTAATAATTTCAGGAGGTGGCGGAGGATTTTCATCCTCGCTGTCATCATCTGAACTAGAAGGAATGCTATTAAAAATAAAAGAGAGAGAGAGAGGTGGCACATATGCAGAATCAGGCTCACAGGCCAAAGGTGGCAGACCCACCGAACTAGGCTCGCAGGCTGATATATTTTCATCAAATTTTACATCTCATCTAATGATTATATTTTTTGGATTTTGGTTGAAGAAGTCGATATCCTTTGACATATTTATAATATCTAGCAAAAAATCATTTTTCACTCTTAGGTTATAAGGCTTTATGTTTTGCATCTGGAATATGAGCCCAAGCATCACTTCCAAAAATAAAAAAGTGACATACATCTAGTTTAATTGAGCTCCAAGATTATTCTGGAGTTATATTCTTTAAAACCTTAGTAGGAGTGTGATTTACTATGTAATTTGCATAGTTAATTTCTTCTGCCCAAAAATTGAGATTAAGTTCTTTAGATTGAAGCGTACAATTAGCCATTTCTTTTGAGGTGTGGTTCTTCCTTTCAACTACACCATTTTGTTGTGGCATATATGGAACAATATGTTTCAATTGAATTCCATGCTCAGTGAAAAAGTTGATAAATTTGTTGTTAACATATTCTCTTCCATTTTCTGATCTTAACTTAAGAATTGGATGTCTAGATTGTTTCTCCACAAAGGCCTTAAAGGCCAAGAACATGTTAAAGACTTCACTCTTGAGTTTTAAGAAGTATAGCCATGTGCATCTGGAAAAATCATAAATGAAAGTTAAGAAGTAATTGCAACCAGAGAAGGAAACAATAGGAAGTGGACCACATAAATCACTATGCACAAGATGTAAAGGGGTTGAAGCATGCAAAGAGGCACATTTGTCAAAACTATCCCAATGATGTTTTTCGAGTACACATCCGGAGAAAACACCATCTTGGCAAGATACCATTGGAATACCCATCACCATATTTTCATTCCATAGCGTTTGAAGGGAGTGATAGTTTAAGTGACCAAATCGCTCATGCGAGAGTTTGCTCACTTCATCGTTATGAGAAACAGAAATGGAGGGAAGACATGATGACCCAAAGTTGTCAAAATTATACAAACTTTTGGAATCATCAGCAATGCCAGTATCTAAAATATGTCTAGGATATTTGATGTCCTTGATTACAACATCATGAGGTGAGAATTCTACTATTTTCCCTTCACCTAAATGAGTTATTTGATAAACAGATAAAAGGTTGCATGACAAGGTAGGAACACATAGTACAACATTAAACAGACCATTATCTATATGAATGGTTCCAAATCCTACAACACTAAGAGATCTATCATCACCAACATAAATATGTTTGGTGTTACAATCATTTAAAGAAGAAAACATGGCTTCATTTTTGGCCATGTGGTAAGAAGTTGTGGAATAAATGAGCCACTCATGAGAATGAGAAGAAGAAGATACATTTAATGCATAAACAAATATTGATGCTTGAAAACCACAAGCAGAAAGTGACATTCCTGAAGATGAAGGTGAAGAGTGCTCCAAATTTATGTTGTGCTTCTCCATTGCTGCTTCTAAGGCTTCCATCATCTTAAAAATTTCTAACTCTATATGGCCAACATGATTGCGGAAGTTGCAATGTATATATGTCTTCTTCTCTTTATTTTTATTTTCCTTATCATTTTAGTGAGTTTATTTTTTAGTTTGTGGTTGAAATTTCTTAGGACCCTTGTTTAATTTCGGACCATACTTTTTAGGATTCTGCTTCTTGGGATTCATTTGATATGATTGTTGTTGGGCTACTAAGGTTTTCTTAGAAGCGTTTCTAGAAGTGATAAGACCAAGTTGTAAGAGTTTTTCTTGTTCTCTTATCAAAGAATCACAAAAGGAATCAAAAGAGGGGTTCTTGTAGGTGGTTCCTGAAGAAATGATGGCTTGTCTAGTGCAATGGAAGGCAGAAACAAATATAGAGTATGTAAGGCCAAGCTTAGAAAGAATGTAATAGATGAGGCTACCATCTTCTTTTTTGACCTTACAAACATCTAAAATAATTCTAAGGGTCTTGAATTTGGACAATAAATCTGCAATAGGGGAGAAATTATTGGGGTCCAAAGTAAGAAACTCATTTTCAAGATGTTGGGTGCTGATTTGATTTTTGATTGCGAAAGATAGTATTTAGCTTTTCCAGGGCATCATGAAGGGTGTCAATGTCAAGGATATAAAATCGAAGATCTTGAGCATTGGACATTCCTATCAACCCTCGTGCTTGATCTTGTTTATTTTCCTATTTAGCAACTTTATCATCATCGGAAGGTTTAGTTTCTTATCTTGTGGATATTCTATAAAGCCCTTTACTTATAAATATATCTACCATGTGAGGTAGCCATTGGAAATAATTGGTGTTGTTAAGAATAATTAGGCATGCACTTTCCATTTTTTTAAAAAGTTGAAGCAGATAAAATCTTAAACTAACTTCTCCAATGGAAAGATCTCGAAACATTAGGCTAACTAAAAAAAACATCTCAAAAAATAGCTTTCAAATGAAGAAGTTATGCCTTTTTGAAAAAAAAAGTTGTATATGTCGAATAGTTACAGGAACGGTTTGAAATTTGATGATGAAGTTCAACTTTGAAAAAAAAAATCCTCCCCTTTAACAAAAAATGTTTTACAAAAGAAGCTTTAGAAAGAGACTTGAACCCAAGACCTCTATTCTCATAAACTAACTTCTCAGCAAATGAGAGAGTAGAAGGATTCTATAATTGTTTGAAAGGAGGAAGGGGGGTTTTGTTTTATTGTTCGGTGTGCATGCCTTTTCCTACACAAAAAGCACAAAAATGCAAGAAAAAAAAAAAAAACAGAATTCAAGCCTTATGGATAAATGTTAGAATTTCGGTTAGCCTTACTAGTAACTAACTATTTTTCCACTATTTATGATTTCCCAATATCGCACAAAGATGCGGGGAAAGAGCATACATAGCAGAAAAAATCCCTTCCACCTATTCCTGATTTGTCGAGATCGCGCATAGCACAGAGAAAAGAGGATATAGAGAGAAGAGGGTATAGATCCAGAAAATAAATAAAACCTAAAACCGAAATAAAAAAATTGAACTGAAATAATCATAACTATTAACAAATATATCAGTAAAACATATACTTTATACCTCTAGATCTAAAATGACATAACTTAGGCGACCATAAACCTTTTGGCATGAAACTAGAGGCATTCCTCACAACAACAGATGCTATGTACACAACAAAGTAGTCCTCCAAGATTGAAAATGTTCATAAATAATAGATCTAGAAAATGACAGTCACATGTAGTCAAAGCAGCTTCAGATTTTTATCAACAACGGATGCGACCCTCAAAATAGCTCCGATACCATGTAGGAATTTACAGGGTAAGTTCTGTAGATGAAAAGCCAAAGGTCACCACTCAAAAATAGATCACAAATCAGTACACCAATATTATCATGTGGTTAAAACCATCCAAGAGGGAAACAATCCACGACATGATCCAAAGCGGCCACTTGAGGGAATTTATTAATATAAAAAGAAAAGTTACATATGTTTCTTTCATAAACGGTTACCATAAAAATGATCCTCCATGCTCTTTAAATAGAGATAATGGACTAATCAAGTGTCAAGCCACGGATCAAGTGTTGTTAATATCGAGTAGAGAGTGAACCGTCGGATCACTAAAAATAGTGACCATCGGATTATAATTTACAAATGTACATAGTAAAGAAACACAATTTACCTAACTCTACACTAGACTAAGTTATTCTTAACTATTTCCTATGTGTCAGAATATCCTAATAGTAAATGTTTGTAGCACATAATGAAAAGGTCATGGTATTTTTTTTACACACAAAAGTCATTGTGCACATGGATATCATTTATTACTTGGGTTTGGAAGCACATGTATGTAGTAAGAGTCTTATTGATGCATCCCACACAATATGGCATGTTGGATATTCTACCAAGGATTAAAAAAATTGTGCACAATTGAGTAAGTGAAAAAAAATTCATAAATTGTTTCTAAGATTGAATTTGCAAATATTTTAACAACAATGACAAGTACTTGGATATGTTACTTTATGGACACCCTTATCTTTCACACAAGTTTTATATGATAATGTGTAGGGGATTAATAAGATATGTAGAGATGTTTATTTTATTAAAGAATAACAATTCAACATGCATCATATCATTGATGAGTAGCATACTATGGAAAAAATTTCAACAACAGGACATATAGGTGTTATTCTTTTTATTTTCAACTATCAAGAAACAAGTTTGGAAATAAACATTTTTATTACAAGATGTGTAATTTTAGAGAATGAATTCCTTGGTTCACTGAACATGGGACAAAAAAAATATTACGAAGATAGATGATATACACCAATCCCTTGGAGCTTTGGTCAAGGATTCAGTTAAAATGAAAAAATAAAGGATTATCGGTAACTAGTTTTTTACATGAGAACATGGAAAATATCCGGTGTGGAAGAATGTTGGGTCTCGAGTTTTTCATAATTTTGTTGATGAAACCATTCATTTTTGCATCATTACATTCATCAATTTTCATCGTTTTCAACCCTATTTATCCATAAACGCACCAAATTCACACATACATGTTTACATTGTTCATTATTATTATTTCCATTATTTTTAATGAATTAAAGATAATTATGCATGGTTTTGCTAATGATAGTTTGGCAGTTCAAGTTTCTACCATTTCCACAGTTGTCTCCATGGTTGAGGTAGTATAAATACCCAAGAAGAAAATCTAGCACATCGAATTTTTTTCTAAATGGTCCAATATGGACTTTTATTGGTTAAATTCCACCCATGTCACATGAATGGACCTCTAACAAAATCTCAAGGGAAAAACACAATAGTTTTGACCAATCAACTTCAAACACATTTTCTGAGTAAATCAAAGAAAATTTCAGAAAACTAAAACATGGCTTTTGGTTAGAACAACCCTTATTAGGTTTTATGTGCACATTTTTCTCAAATTCATTACCATTTTAGATATTTTTGATGTTTTTTCGAGCCTTATTTTCCAGAATACCTCAATATATAGTTTTTTCAAATTTTCATTTTATGCATAGTCAATAAAAAGGTCTGGACGAGTCATTATTTAGAAAAATCATGGCATAGAGATAATTTTGATCACATAGGGGCTAACCTTTGATCCAAAAATCCATGAAATTTTATTTTATTTGATCTCATCACCAAAACTCAAGCAAGAAAATTATGAATTTGTTAATTATCTCAATATTCTATAAATTCCGTTCTCTGTGATGAGGGGAGAAATTAGAGATGTCAATGATGATCTTAATTTGTAATTGTTTATCCTTATGGAAGGAGAAGAACTGTAATTTTTTTCATTTAATATATTTTTATATGATGCAACTTGGAATGAAATTGATGATTTAAGTCTCTTCTCTTGATTTGAGTTTTCAACACACTATAGTACTCAGGAGGGCCCCATGGAGATCTATGAGAATAGTTTCGATTCTTTCCATTTCTTTCATATTCTCATGAATGGTTTATTTTACATAGATTAATTTCTTATGCTTATTATGGATTAAAAATTCATTCTTTCCATAGATTAAATGTTTATTCTTTGTTAGATTAAAATGCTCATGATTCCATAGATTAAAGTTTCTAAGTTTTAGAACAAAATCTCCATGCTTTCATGAGGTAAATATCATGTTTCCTTAGATCAATAATATTTATGTTTTTTTTTCCATTTTAAAATTAATTTCCTTTCCAAAAAGTTAGTAATTTCATATTTTATATTAAACAATCTAATTTCCTTTTGAATTTTCTAATTCATCTCAGTTATGCATAAATATTGAAAGCTAATCTACTAGCGCATATGGTGTAGTGTACTTTGCAAGCTCACATACCTGGATTTACATATAAATACAACTAAACGAATAATCAATTAAGCTACCCAACACATGGCTTTTACAATTTCACATAAAAACATGGCCAAAATATAAAATAACATGAGTACATGGCAATAATGAGTATCAACATATTCTCCATATTGCAGCAACAATGAAGTACAATACATGGAATCCATGAGCTATGCATAATATTTTCATATGTAGAAGTAAAAATAAGAGTAATAACAACATCATATGCTAGTACATATAATCTCAACACCTTGTCCATCACATCCCAACAAAGGATATCCTGCAACAATATCAGAACACCCACTATAGAAACCACCATACTCCATAGTTGCATCAAAATGCAATATGGATAGTAGTAGCAATATGTACATATCCTCATCATGAGAAAAAAACAATACCTCCAATGCATAATAAACCATAAGAATCAACATGACTAAAAAATATAAATATCCAATACATCACAAAAAACATCATGTTCTCTCTCCATCAAATTTCATCATATAATTCATCCATTTATAATATATCAGCAACATGCATGATTCATCTATAGGTAGAAACATAAGCAACGAGGTACATAAAATGTAGATTAACCAACTAGAAAAATCTGAAAACAGTAATATAAATCATCTTTCATAAAACAATTTCAACATTATGAAAATCCATTAGGAAGAACATATTCCCCCCCTAAGTTTGTTATCATCAATGACACCTTGACCATATGCATGAGACAACCATGTGGTTTTCAAAACTATAATAACATCATGCAACTGCTCCAAAAACCATCAATAACAATATAGCTAAAAATTAATCAATGAATGTTGCAACAAGGAGGATATACATATATTCTCCACTCATATACAATGAATACATTAGATACAAAAATAACGAGTGAAATGAAATCAACATAAGAAATCAAACATTGAGAAAATATCTCCCCCTGAGTATGATGTACCACATATGAAGAATTTGGTTGAAATGTGTTATGAATCCAACTTCCAAAATAGAAGAGAAGAGAGATCAATGCCTTAGAAATCAGCCACTTGTAGGGGGAAACCTTCTTTAAATTACATAAATGGAAAATTATTGGATGATACAAATGAAAAAACCTCCTTTACATATATATAGGAGTCCATGGGGTCACAATATGATACTAGCCGACCTAACAGTAATAATGTAAGGACACAATGACAACAACAGTGGGCTTTTATGGGGCATAATAATAACAATATGGGGACTGTAGGGGTACAAAAATAACAATAAGGGGGCTACACTATAAAAAATAATAGACTACACTAGTAATATAGGGACCTAACATGCCCCTCTCCTTCAAAAAAGTGTTTTCCTCAGTGCTTGAGTATATCTAGATGCCTCTGTATAAAATTATCATCCTCCCATGTGGAATCTCTAGTGGGTAACTTATTCCACTTGATGAGATACTCTAAAATTGATCGATTTCTTAGTTGTCAAGTTCTTGTTTCCGTGACTACTTCATATTCCAATATGAATTTTCCTTCCTCATCAATTTTTGGCAATATTGTTTTAACTTGAAGTTTGTCACCTATAGCCTTCTTTAATCGTGAAACATGGAAAAATGGGTGCACTCGAGAAGGAGCACGAAGATCCAATTTGTATGCCATAGTACCAATATTTTGTAGCACCTTGTAAAGAGCATAGTACTTTGGCAATAATTTGTTATCCTTCTTAGCTTGCTTGAGGGACAATTGTTGGTATGTTTGTAGATGTAAAAATACCCAGTCTCCTACATCAAAACTTCTCTCACTACGATGTTGATTTGCTTGTTGTTTCATTCAATTTCATGTCAAAATTAAGTTATCCTTTAAGAGTTTGAGAACTTTTTATTAATGCTTGATGTGATCTTCTACTACTTGAACCTTATAATTTTCTATTAAATATGATGTGATGGACAATGGATGATATCCTTAAAGTGCCATAAATGGGGTCATTTTTGCTATAGTATGGAAGGAAGTGTTAGACCACCATTCAGCGAAAGGTAACCACTTGAACTATTGTGTATTTTTATCAGATACAAAATAATGAAGATATTCTTCCATACATTTTTTCACTATCTCAGTTTTCCCATCAGATCGAGGATTATAAGATGAGATATGAGATAGTTCAAGAAAATAATTCCGTCCAAACATTTCGAGTGAAAATTGGATCTATCCCTTACAATAATATTTTGGTTCCCATGTAGCCTTTGGATTGTTTCGATAAATGTATTAGTAATTATACTTGCTTTAAATGGATTATATAATGCACAAAAGTGTGCATACTTGGTTAGTCTATCAACTACTAAGATGATGACACTCTTTCCTTCAAACTTACATAAACCTCTGATAAAATACATTTAAACATCCTCCCAACGTTTCCTTGGAATGGATAAAGGTTGTAGCATACCTGGGGTCTTAATTGTATCAACTTTATTTTTGTGCAAAACCAAACATTCTACCACAAAAATTTGAATATCAGATTTAAGGCCATCCCAAAAAAATAATTCTTCACCCTATCACGTAACTGTTTAAAAATCCTATGTGTCCTCCTACAGGAGAGGTGTGCAATCCCGAATGAATCTTTTGGTTTAGTTGGGAATTATTACAATGATATAAGTGACTTTTGTACCATAATGAATCATTTTTTCCAAATAAATGTGTTAGATGTATTGGGATCTTGCAACAACTTTTGAATGATTGTCCACACTTCTTCGTCATTCTTCCATTCCTCACTTTCTTCGGTTATCCGATCTGGTTAGATAATAGAAATGGCACAAATCAACGCTTCCACCTCCTCATCCTTTCTTGAGAGTCCATCTATAGAAAAATTTAGCTTCCCTTTTTGTATATGATTTCAAGGTCATAACCCAACATCTTCTGACCCATTTTTGCTGCTCTTCTAAAGATGTTCTTTGTTCGAAAAAGTATTTAAGACTATCATGATCAATTTTTCCCTTGTAGTGTCTTCCCATAAGGTATGGTCACCATTTATTTAGTGCATGTAGTATTGCCAACATTTCCTTCTCATAAATTGTTTTTTGTAAATAATTTCCTTTAGTCAGATGACTTTCAAAAGCACTCAATATCACTTGTTTCATTAAAAAAACACCAATTCCATTTCCTAAGGCATCACATTCCACAATAAAGGTTTTTTTGAAGTCTGGCATAGCAAAGACCGGTGCTAGGCACATTGCCACTTTAAGATGTTAATAGGAATTAGGTGCTTCAGTAGTCCATGAAAATGCACCTTTCTTCAGTAATGTTGTTAGAGGTGTTGCTATTCTCCCATAATTCTTAAAATACCTCTTATAATACCCTCTTAAGCTGAGAAATTGTTGCAACTTCTTTATGGTTGTGGGGACTTTGCATTCCTTAATGGATTTAGTCTACTTTAACACCCTCCTGAGATACAATATGACCTAGATATTCCACCCCTTCTCTACTCCAAAGAAACATTTGGAAGATTTTTTGTATAATTTTTTCTCCTCTAATAGTTTGAGAACCATCTCAACATGTTGAACATGATCCTTCCAAGACCTGTTGTAGATTACTATATCATCATAAAATAATAACAAAAAATTTGTAAGGGTTTGAAAATGGAATTCATCAACCCTTGAAATGTAGAAGGTTCATTGTTAAGGCCAACGTGCATGACCAAAAATTCATAATGACCCTCATGAGTTCTAAATATTGGTTTTGGAATAACTTTAGTCTTCACTCTAATTTAATGATATCCTACATGAGACTTTGTAAAATAAATTTCTCCATGAAATTCATCCAATAATTAATCAATCACAAGAATGGGAAATTTATCATTAATAGTGGGCTTATAGAGCTCCCTATAATATGGACACATGTGCCATGATCAATCCTTCTTGTGCACCAAAACTACTAGAGTAGAGAAAGAACTTTGACTAGTTTGAATTATACCAGCCGCTAACATTTCTGCAATCATATGCTCAATTTCACCCTTTGGACATAAGAATATCTCTAAGGCTTGAAGTTTGGAGGAAAACTTCCTAGAATAATATGAATAGCATTATCCTAATCACGAATAGCTGGGAGTCTTTTGGGAGTTTCAAACACCTTGGAACGATGTCCAAGATTTTTTGGAGATCTTGAGAAATAGATGGTTTTCATGTTGGAACTTAAAGTGAGCATAATTGTGCAATTACGCCTCATTATTATTTCTTTAGAATATTTGTCATGACATTAGAGCTTATTATATTTCATGTATTCCCTGCAATACCCTGTAATTAAACTTCCTTTCCTTCCAAAAAGCAATTCAAGAAAAATTCTTGAAAATTAAAAGCTATTGTCCCAAAAGATTGTAACCATTGTACTCCTAGTACAACATCAACACCTCCCATTGGAATGAAAAGCGTTGGACTATTAAATACATACTCCCCCATGCTTAGCTTGATATTATGGAATTTTCAAGATCAATTTATAGTTCCTCCATTTGCAACCATCACTTGACACTCTGGTGCTGGGTATAGGAAGAAATTCAATTCCTTTCCTACCTTACAATGAATAAAATTATGGGTAATACTTGAATCAATCAACACTATTACATTTTTCTTCGAGGAGCGGTAATTCTTGCAAATGAATTATAGGATATAGTCGGACTCATTTCTTATTTATCTAGAGTTGGTTTGTGGTGTATATCCTCTTATTTTGAAGTTTCTTGTTCATTTTCTTCCTCCTCCTCGCAATCTATATAAAATTATTTCTTCTTAGCACACTTATGAACTTTAGTGTATTTTCTATCACAACTATAGAAAATCCATTTTCCTCCTTTTTCTTCCATTTTTTGTGGTGTCAACCTTGTAGGTTGTGGAAGTCTAGGAGTAGCAACACTTCCATATTTATATATGTGAGTTATAGGCATCCTTGTCACCATAATTTCAATTTCAATTTTTCCTTCCAACCTAAATGCATTCTCCAATGAATCAGGTTCTGAAAGGCAAACTGCATGTTGGATGTTATCCTTTAAAGTCACTATGAAGACATAAATCCCATGTTCATCTGGAATATCAGTTACCCTTATATTCAATTTTTTTAAGTCCTCAATGTGCTCCACCATTGAACCCTCTTGTTTGAGATTTATCAATTTTCAAGAGAAGGTGTTGCTCTTTGTATCCGCATAATGTACTATCATTTCCTCCGTAAACCAAGTGACAATTTTTTTATGAGAGCAACGCCATAGGTACCATACAAATGTATTTTGTTCTAAATATAAAGTTCCAATGTGTACCATTTGTGTGTTTTGTACATTATTAAGATCAAAATATTGCTCCATCTGTAGCATAGGGGATTCACTCAATGAACCTCTAACATATCACGTGTGATGATATCATATTAAAAAATACCTTTAATTTGAGTACATATTGGAAAATTACTCTAAAACACACGTTATTTAACCCCCTACCAATATAAACCCAATACAGCTTCCCAATTTAAAAATCCTCTACTTTCACTATATATTGTAGGTATCCATTTTCTAATTAACATTTTTCGTAACCCTTTAGCTCCATTTTTAATACATGCTAATATGAAAACCCTTTAACCCCTATATATCCCCCAATATATTATGTAATTTTTTCCTCATTATATATCCCCCAATATGAACCCACGTGCTATAGTATTTCTCTGGCAATCAAGCCCCTATGATCTGTAGTATCCATGTTACGAGATCCTTTCCATCAACCTTCCTCATATTGATCTTTGGAATATGGTGGGTCTTCAATCCAACATTAGAGTTTATGAAATCAATATTAACATTTATTTTTTTCTCATCATGAGTTTCCTCTACTAAATTTTTTCCATTAGAAAAATTTCTTGTACCAACTTTGTCAAACCTTCCTTAAAACCTTCCATGCCCACTTTTATATCTTTCTTCCTCTCTTCCATGTTTCCTTCCATTTTTTCATCGATATTATCTTCCATGTCATCCATCCTAGCTTCCATGCCATCCATCTTAGCTTCCATGCCATCCATATTAGCTTCCATGTCATCCTTCAAACCATCCATCTTAGCTTCCATGCCTTTCTTCAAGCCATCCATATTAGCTTCCACTCCTTTCTTGAAAAGTTCCATTTCATTTGTTTTTATTCGTTGTGATGGCCAAATTTGGTGCACTTGGCCTTGTAATTTTGATATATCACGTTGCACTTCTTCCTCTTCATGAGTCATAGTAGAGTATTCTGAGGTCTTAATGGGTGTTCAATTATTTTTAGTGGCCATTTTAGAACCCAATACTGATATCTATGCTAAAATAGGCCCTTGGAATCACTTCAAACTAATTTTTCAAACAAGACTTATGCAATTTGGAAAACAAATACACACCTTTTCCTTGATTTTAAGGAGATCGATATTGAAAATAATGTATCTTTCTAATTTCCAATCCCCAAGATTTTATCTTCAATCAATTAGTAGCCCTTCGAATCTTCTTTACAATGCCACATGTCTCACTTGATTTGGAATCTTTAAGAAAAATTTATTCCCAATCGTCCACCATGACCTAATTATGGATTGGGTCAGTGGAGCGAACTTGGATGGTGTCCCACATGTCAGTGTTTCCTCCTTTGGCTCTGGAATTGATACATAGGAAACAAAAATCCATGCAGTTTCAGAAATGTTTTATAGAATTCTAATATGATGCTAAGAGAGAGAGTTATGAAGATATAATCAAGGTCACCTCTTTGAGATGAAATTCGGTAGCCTGCAAAATGCCTAAATTACACAGATGATATCTCCAAAAAAGTTGTAAACCAAGATCTGAATTTTTTGCATGAAGTTCCTCAAGATTTCTTTGCAAATGGGTTTTTTGGTTAGCTTCTGAGACTTCGTAGAAGAAAAGTTATAGCGACAATTCCACGATGACCTATTTAAAGTAGAGAAACCCTATAATCCAAAGCTCTGATACCAAATTCTATGAAACCAACTCTCAAGATAGAAGAGGAGAGAGATCAACGACTTAGAAATCAGCTACTTGGAGGGGGAAACATCCTTTACATTACATAAATGAACAATTATTGGATTATATAAATGCAAAAACCTCCTTTCTATATATAGGATCCTACGGGGTCACAATATAATCATAGCCGACCTAACAATAATAATGTAAGGGCATAACAATAACAATAGTGGGCTTTTATAGGGCACAATAATAACAATATGGGAACTAAACGGGTACAAAAATAAAAATAAGGGGACTAAAATAACAAAAATAAGGGACTACAATAGTAATATAGGGACCTAAAAAAATGATAATGTATGAAGGAAGTGTATCATGCTTCCAACACTCCCCCCTGAGACCATGCAAGTCTCATGCATGCCGCTACAGTCAGGTAAATCTAACATGCAAGAATGGAATGAAGTAGGGACTGAAATCATATAATATGAATCATATGAGGAAGAGTAATCTCCTTATCTCTTCTTACTCTTCTCTCTTCCCTTCAACACAAACATATTATATGGTGTCTTGTCTCCTTTAATAATCCCTCTCTCTGGTCCTTCCTTCGGGATGATGCAACATTTGGAATTAAAGATAACTTGCTTTCCTCCATCAAACTTTTGACTCACACTGAAGATATCATCATTTATACCTTCAATAGTCCAAAAATCTTCTGCATTTTTCCCCTTCTCACAAATATTCACTTTAACACTTCCCAACACTCTACTGGTTTTGCCAGCTTCAAACACAACATCGCCATGATGGAATCATGATTGTCGTTAGACCAAAACCCTCAGGCATTAGTCTCCGCTACAATCACCAGAATTAGGATCCACGAGAGGCGGTTAGTCCATGTTGCGAAACACACGGGGAGCGTTGAACCCAATGTTGAACAATCTCCCCCCCAATGCGAGCTGGGTGCGTTTCGAACTCGAGACCTTTCGCTTTGATACCACTTTGTTGGAATCATGATTTCCATTAGACCAAAACCCGCAGGCATTAGTCTCCACTACAATCTCCAGAGTTAGGATCCACGAGAGGTGGTTAGTCCATGTTGCGAAACACATGGGGAGCGTTGACCCCAATGTCCAACACGCCATTCTTGGTTTTATTGAGAAAATTAAATTTTATCCTATCTCCTAACATATGGTATGAGAATCTCCTATATCTATACACACACACACACACACACACACACACACACACACACACACACACACACACACACACACACAACAGGTCATCATCATCATGAGAACAAACTGAAATTCCATATCTTCCCTTTTGCTTCTCCTTCTTTCATGTGTTCATAGCACAAACATTCTCCCTTGACTGCTTCTTCAGAACAAATGGCCTTAGTGGTTTAGGCATTTTAAAATCCTTCTCCATATTCCGAAAATTATGGAACACATAAAACTTTGTCTTACCAAGATATCTAGCCAAAGGATCTAATATTTTTCTTCTCCTACTAGACCTCCATCTCCTTACGCTAGATCTGCAATCAGTGGCTTTATGCCCAAACATATTAGAAGAAAAACAATGACCATTGAAAGAACTTTTATACCTCAATGTAGGTACTCCTAATGGATGATCATACTGTTTCATGGATGAGTGCATTCTCCTCCTACAATTAGCTACCACATGCCCAAAGTTGTGATATTTTAGGCACTCAATCTCTTTCATCAAGGGGGAAAAGGAGTTTTGACATCTCCTTTGAAAACTGACACCTCCAACCATAGGCCAAAATGATCTTCTAGATGTGAAAGTTTATTTTGATTTTATATTTTTCTGCTGCTTGTGGATCAAATTATTTTTTGAACATTTCTTTGATTCTACTTTGACATTCTTTCCTGCATGCAAACTTGTATCACCCTTGTGAAACTTGTTTCTTATCTAGTTCACTGTGTTTTAGCATCTACAATCACCCTCCAAAATTTTTCCTTTCCTTAGTTTTTGGAGACTTACCTTATTTTCAAAGGATCTATCTTGAAATGTTATCATGTATGCATTATTTAATTGATATTTATCCTTTATCTATCTTATTTTCACCTTATTTTCACTTGGCTATTTTTCTAAGTCAGAAGCTAACCTTCTATCCAAGTCTTGCACAACAATTACAGGCTTTCCTCCAGAAAATCCAAAATCCACGAGGGAAAGCAACCTTAAATGTCTGGAATTTCACAACCATGATTGGAAGTCAGCCTTGAGGTCATAAATTTCACATTCATGAGAGGCCTCCTAGCACTGAGTCCAAAAAATATGCAATCCCTAACTTAGCTCAAAAGCTCCATAGTGCACTGAGCCAAAATTTTCCCAGTTCCAAAATTGTGCATCCTTCCCAATGATGTGCACTGCATGTTTTCCAAAAAAAAGAAAAAAACTTGAGAAGGAAAAAATCATTTCTAAAATGCAGGCATCTAGTTTTAGTAACCCGAAGGTAGCACACTTTCTATTTTTCGAAATTGTCGCCATGTGTCTCTTTTCCCTTGATTTTTGGCATACATGTCATAAACCCTAATTTTATAAAATCTATTTAATTGAGGTCACCATATCTCATTTTTCACATTCGATCTAGGAGCCTTAGCATTCTCGACGAGATCATGGAACCTTTAGTGTGATCATCGTCGCATTTCCCCGTGAGTTTCACGTTTATTTCTTTTTTTCAATTTTGTCTGTCATTTGTTTTCATTTGGCTTATGTGACACTTTTTTTTATTGTTTCTTTTCATGTATTCCTACATTTTAAATTTTTTTTATCTTGTATAATTATTTTTTCAATTTTTCGTTTTCACAAGTGTCACATCAATTTCTTGTTTTTCTCACTAATGGTCAACGTTGCGGCGACTCTCCTCACTAATTTGGTTTTCTTCCCATTTGCTTAGTTTCTCCACTAGATTTCTATTATTTAATTTACACAAATTCTAATCTACACTCAAGACATCACTATCTCTCAAATATTCTTGTTTTTCATACTTCCCTTCTATAGATCCTCCATTTCCTTGGCCTGATTTCAGTTTTCCAAACTGGGCACTATGCAATCTGGAGGCTCAAGTTGAGATTTTGGCTTATGTAACTACAAAATGCGTAGTACAGGATATAGAAACCTCACATTACATAGTTCCATGGTTGATTCTAAATCCTTTAGCACTGAGACTAGGTAATGTGCAGTCTCTCCTAGCTAACTTGTTGAAAATAATGATAAGAAAATTTGAAAATGGCACAAAATGGGATTCTAATTTAATTTTCCCTTAATTAAATTAGAATTAAATTGTAATTCCACATCACATGCTAGATTTTATGAGTTAAATGAGTTGGGAATACATATTTAGCTCAGTTAATTCAAGTTGAGAGTCAAATTGGAGGTATTTAGGGTGTCTCCTACATTTTAGGAGACATGGTTTAGTTTATTTTGTGTTGTAATTAGTTAACTGAGTTTATTTGAGTTAAAATAAATTTACCTACTTCTAATTGATGTATGAGCTAGTGATAGGTTTAGTGAATTGGATATGATTTAATTCACATTCATTAATCAATCATATAACTAATAATTCATTAGAAATAGTTGTTTCATGTCACTTTTGAGAGTGACCCAGTTGAGATTGGAGTTAAAGGTAAGTAGACTATCTGTAGTATAATTAGAAAATTATACAAGTCATGAATGAGGTCATTAGGATGCTTTGGATTTACAGTGCAATAAATTAGTGGGAATTTTGTAACTAATAGGGGCTCAATTTCCTCTAGAATGCGTAAGCCACAATGGTCAATGAGGTGCAATTTTTTGATTAAGTATTGGGCCAAAATTATTAGGATCATAGTGAGAGAGTCAAAGATAGTGCAGATAGATATCAATATTCAGAGAAGAAATATATTTATTCATATTATTGAATTAATGCAATATAAATATAGTGGGGTTTTTAGGTGATGCATTCCCTAGATACATCTTTGCATTGTGAGAATGAAATTCTTTCTCTTTATTGTTCATGCCACTGTGCAATCATAATTAGTTTGTGCAATTTGTAGAAATCGATTGAATATTTTGTTTTAGCATATTACAAGATCATTTGAACCTATGTGTATTTTCTACATGGTATTATAGTACGAATCATTATAGAAGAGATGAACTAGATTTCTTTTGAACAAGTGAATCGAATTTCAATATTTATTGTTCAGGACAAGAAACAAATCAGGATGTCTTTCTGTGGATTGATACTCGAATATGCCCTTGAGGGTAGTTCGAATTACATAACATGGAAGGAAAGGATGGAAGAAGTGTTGGAAGAAAATGGACCAAAGGAATTCATAGAGAGTAATATTCCCAAGGCCACAACAACATATCCTCAAAATCTTGATGCATGGAAGAAGAATGTAACAAAGGCGAGAAGGATTCTATTAGAAGGAGTTCGAGATCCTATTTTCTCAAGCCTCCATGGAAAGGAAAATGAATATGCTATGTGGAAGGAATTCATAGATCTATTTCATAATAATAGCGACCACAAGAAGTTTTCGTTGAAGGAAAATATTAGAGAGATCAATATGGAGGAGGGGAGAGAATACCAAAATACTTGACGAATTTAACCCAGTATCAAGATGAGCTTAAAAGTGTTGGTGTGATAGTTTCCCAGAATGATTTGGCAAGCCTATAAGTTCTATGCCTTCCAAAGAGTTGGCATAGCTACTAGGATTTCGAAAATGGGAGGGAGAAGTTACAACAATGGGAGAGAATAGGGTCTTAATTGGTACAAGAAGAGATATGGTGGAACACGAGAGATGAGACCTCTTCCAAAGACAAATAGGAAGATCTTGCATTATTAAGAAAATGAAATAAAGTGAAGGGAAAGAAGTCCCAAGGCATAGAGGGAAATAGTAAATACTTTTCCAACATCAATATTTTTCACTGTCACGAGTACAAGAACTATTCCAAGAAATGTACACAAAAGCCAAGAAAGAATGATTTTGTAGTAGCACCAATAGGTGAAGCTCTAGCTTCATAGTTTGCACAATATTTTACTCTCATTGCATATATTTCCAACATTGTAATGAGATTCATGTGCTATCTTGATAGTGTTTCCTCATTCCATATGACGGGGAATAGAGATATCTTCAATGACTTGGAGGAGAATGACCTCAAGAAGAGCATAGAGTTTGGAGATGATATGAGGTATAGAATGACTGAGATAAGTAAAATTACCTTTCAGAGGGAGTCTAAGTCCCCTCTTAGACTTATAGATGTTTTATTTGTTCCATGATTCAAGAATAATTGTGTTTCCGTAACATTATTGGAAGATCGTGGCTATGATGTGATATTTAGAAAAGGAAATATTTTCCTTCGACGCGTTGCCATGGGACAGGTTAAACATCTTGATGTACAAGTCAAGAGCATGTATGCTCTTGAGGTAGAGGATGCATGAAAATATTTGTGGAGCAACAAAAAGGTTAGAGAATTTGTGATTAATAAGGGGCATGAATTATCTCTCAACATGTAGCCTCAAAAGAAGCCTTAGAAATTTGTCGAGTAGCCACATTTAGAGAAGCAGAGAGTAGACTAAGTGGAGGTATCCACTAAAGGAGAGAGCTTAAGTGGGGGAAAATTTCGAGCCATGTGTGTAGAGGGATCACATTTAGCCATACCTCTAGGTGAGAGGTGGGGCGATGTGAAGCAATAGTCTGAAGAGTGCAAAAATTTGGCCAGGGTCCACTGAGATGTCTTGTTTCATGGACCATTACCTTACAATGGGGGCACCTAGTACATAGTAGTATATAGATTAGTGGAGTTTGATGTATTCATATTTTAGAGTGACAGATGCAAAGATTAATAGAAATTAGATAATGGGGAGTGCAAAACAGATTCGGAAGCAGTGAAAATTCAACCATAATGTAAAGTTTTTAGTAGATAATGCAATAGCTAGTAGCAGTCAGACACACTAGTGATAGATGCATCATACTGCTTTAGGTTGGGTTCTTTTCAGTTTTAGAACTTTTAGTAGAAACAAATATAGATAGAAGTGTTACATGAAGAATATTCCAAATGTACCAGATCATGATAGACTGGAATTTATTTATCATTGAGAGGGAGTGTTGAAAATGGTAGCAAGAAATATTGAAAATTGCACCAAAAGGGATAATCATTAAATTTTCCATTAATTAAATTAGAAGTAAATTGTAATTCCAAATAACATGACAACTTGTATGAGTTAACTAATTCAGGAAGACTTATTTAGCTCAGTTAATTTGAGTTGAGGGTTAAACTAGAGGCATTTCATAGGGTGTATCCCACTTTTTATGATCGTTGGTTCAGTTTATTTTAAGTTGTGACTAGTTAACTCAGTTTATTTGAGTAAAACTCAGTTTATCAAGTTCTAACCAATGGATGAGCTAGTGACAAGTCTAGTAAATTAATTCATATTTAATTCACATGCATTGGTCAATCAAATAAATGATAATTCGCTAGAAATAGTTGTTGAATGTCATTTCTAAGAGTAACCTAATTTATATTGGAGTTAAAGGGAAGTAGATTATCAGTTGTATAATTAGAAAATCATATAGGTCATGCATGAGGTCATCAGGACACCTTGGATGTATTATGCAATCCATTAGCAGGAATTCCCTATTTAATAGTGGTTGAGTTCCCTCTAGAATACATAAGTGAGGCTAGTCATTTAGGTGGAATTTTTTTGTTAAGTATTGGACCAAACTTTCCAAGATCAATGTGAGATAGTGTAGAGAACTCTCAATCCTGATAGAAGCATTGTATTATTTCATATTATTGACTTAATGAAATATACAGATAGCGCGGTTTTTATATGATTATTTCCCCAAATACATATTTGTGTTGTGAGATTGAAATTGTTCCTCTTTCTTGTTCATATGGTTGTGAGATCGTAATTGGTTTCTGCAATTTGTATAAATAGATTCAATATTTTGTTTTAGCATATTATAAGATCAATTTAATCTACGTGGATTTTATAAATCATTGCCCAAACTGAAGGATGCATTGTGTAGTCACAGCCCTCAAGCTTCGACCTTGATTGCTGGGACTACGAAGTGTGTAATTCCCTCAAGATGTCATACCCTCTTCCCAGTGAAAATTTTTCAATCCTTCCCATCATATGCCCGGTTTTCTGCTTGAACATCGATTGGAATTACTTTTTATTTAAACTGATGTTTTATTTCCATGAATGTATTTTCTTTCCCACAGGTACACCATTTTTTGAGCACCTCTCCAACAGTCACAGTTACAATGGTAACCAAGAGAACTATCTCAAAATAAACTACTGAAAGAAATATTTGGTAAGTAGTGGAGCAATTTCCATATAACTTGATAGCATATGAGGACACTCAGATATTTATCTAAAAGGGATCCAAACTCACATGGAATTATATTAAATATGATTTGACAAAATGATTTTAGGAAGACTTAGATGACTTGTAGGTTTATCTCAACATCAAGGTGTCACGACTATACAGGGTTGCATGCAGGTATCCATATTTTTCATCTGCGAATGTGATCATATGGGTTGTATCACACACTAATGAGAAAACTATGGCATTGACAAACACCGGAGGAAATAAGATTTCCACATTTATGGCAGAAAATTTTTAGTGGATGTATCACATTATTGAGCCAGTGAAGATCATGGACTCATTATTGTATGCTACCCATAGCTATGAGAGCATAAGGAACATCATCAAGGCATGGCTGAAGGAGACATTTATGTTTAGAAAAAAAATCACACACATGTACAAGACAAGGTCACTCAAGAAGGCCTGCTAGTTTTTTGTCATCCTAGTTTACATAATATAAGGCCAGCCAAGTACAAATACCATTCCTGAAGGGTGTGCTATCTTATTGAACCAGGTAGTGAATGAGGCAATGTGTTCCATCTGGTTAAAAATTTTGGCTCATCAGCTAAGAGCCCATGTAGAAAAAGCTCGGGATCTTCTCAAGGGAAATAAATAAAGGTTCTATATGTCTGCATAGATAGTGGATGTGATTTCTACACATAATCAGTTTCCTGGGATGAACTGGATGTGGACACAGAGAGAAAATGTCATGCATATTTACTGCAAGTTTCTTTCAAATTTCAAGCATAGAGACTTATGGAGGAGCTAACTGATAACCTCATTATCCTACTTTACAGGCTTATCTTTGAGGAGGAACGACCTTGTATGTCACAAAAAGAAATTCATGTGATATCAAATATTTAAGATTGGTTTGCCTTAGTAGGTGACACATTCATCAGAGTGTTTTTCATGAAAAATCTGCCACATATTTTTCCAAGATAGGCCACCGAAAAAATTTTCATGTAGGAAGTATCTTAACATCTCACCAGAAGCTTGTCATAATCATTTCAAAGGATTAAGAAGGCACAATGGCCAACTCTTCCTATGCAAATCATATTATACTAGATCAAGAACCTCAAGGTTGCAGATGTTGAATCCAAAGCCATCGTGAAGTCTAAATTCAGTACAAAATACTTCAATCGGTATGATCTGAGGGGAATTTTCAAGAATAACAATGTGTGGGTCTACTACAACTTGGTCAATGGGGAATATCGGTGGTTGAAACCATGGAATAATTTTTATATTTATTCCATATCCCATGAGACAATCAACATATCTGGAACTTCTCAATTTCTCCCTTAGATGATAGTAGTTCCAAAAGAGATAGTAGTAGAAGATATCAATCAGATATAGGATAATGGAAAGAGGAAGGTTGTTAACACTGGAGAAGAAGAAAAAAATCTATAAAATGCAAGTATATCCTATCATTCCACAAAAAAAATTGGAAATAGAATAGAAGAGGAGGTAGAGGAAGCAAAGATCAGACTGAATAAATAGAGAACAAGAGTTAAGAGAATAATGAGAGTCAAGAAGATGAGAATACGAGGATAAGTAAAAGTGGGAAGAAAAAGAAACAAAAGGTTCCACAAGAGAATATATGGCACCCATACAGGTTGAAGAGAAGGAAAAGGATCAGCCAATAGTAGAAGGAGTGAGTGAACAAATGGAGAATTAGGAGCTTGCTCGGGATATTGATCAATTGAACGAAGTTCCAGACATTGAATTGGAACCAAAGCCATAAGATGAAGATGTGGACATGGTTTGTAGTGCACTGTAGGTCACAGTTCAGACTCCACCACCTTCAGGCATAGAGCCAAACCTGGGCGAGGAAGGAGAGATAGTCCCCCTTGATGATGATCTGGTGATGGATGTGTACAATTTTTCATTTGATGAACTCAAAAATAAGATTTTACAATCGTGGAGAAAGCACTTCCGAGTTGATCATGAATCACCTACATTCATGAGAGAAAGGGTGATAGTGGCAGACAACAACAAGAACCCAAATGTAATTTCTGATGCTAACTTGGCCTTCATAGGTGTAGCCAGATCAAATTCTTGGTGTCTGGTGGCCAAGAACAAGTATTTGGAAAATAATATAAGGAAGTTTGGCAAGAGAATGAACAATTTTTTGCAGCAGCGTACAATGCACCTTCCATATAGGTATACCTAGATGATATAGGAGAAACGATACTTTTTGAAGTATCCAGACTTGCAGAAAATTTGTTAGACCTTTATGAGGAGCTTTTAACCGTACACAAGGAAATTGTCTACTCACATGACTTGCAATGACATAGAAGAGAGTTTTTTATGACCCTTAAGAATGTACAAGATGCCATCACCACGTGCATGAGTAGATAATGTGATAGAATAACACACCGCTTACACTGGTGAAGAAGATGAAGCCACAAGTGGATGTAGAGAAATCATAAGTTCGAATGTTCATCTAAAACAACAAGAAACTCGCCTCATTCATTAGACTAAATTAGGCCTCAAATGTACATATATACAATAGCTTGGATTTCATGGTGAGAACCCACTGGATCCCATCAGTTCATACACTCACTAAGACTAAACACAAATGGAAATTATGGTAGGATATTGATTAATATTTAGAGTATTTGGAGCATATAGGTACTCTAGAGGACTTGGAGGTGAATGGAAAAAACATGCAGACCTACATCAATGGCCAAGTTCATATCAGAATGATGTTTCTCCTAATTAATAAAGAGGTTAATACTAGCTCTAATAAATCATACCTAGATTATATGGTTACAAGAGTTTGCTTCCAGCCTAATACCATCTCACAGTTTGGGGAGAACGTCACACAGTACCAAGCTTGGCACGAGCATGTGACCAAGAGACACCAAGTCGAATTTTCCAGGCTTGATTTCACCCCAACTCCAACATCATAGTGTTTTTTCTTCTTCGGCTATCAATTTATCTCCACCCTATTATGTATTATATAGGTGCAATTGGAAAATGCAATATTATTTGTAATTATTTTAAATTGGAAATTCCAAGTTTCCTTGTTGGAATGTGAAGAGTCATATGTAATGAGTTGAATATTCAGGAGGTGACTCCATGAGTCACAAAGGGGGCATGCCAAGAGTAAGCGCCCATTTTTTATAAATATATCCTCATAAATCTTGTAAAGGGCTTTTGGGAGCCAAGGTTTTGGATAGGATTAGGCTTAGAGAGAGCTTGGGAGTTTTGTCTAAGCCTTGGATTCTTCATAGCGTAGAGGTTGTATACTTATTTGGAGGAGCAGGTGTTGTAGAATTCATGTTCCACTATTTGTATTGGTAGCTTTTCTAATTTTGAATATATGATTCAAAAAATCACATTTAATAAAACTCAGAGCGAACATCCTTTCATGCATATATTTTGAATATAGTAGGACTAATGTTGTTGCATTTTTTATGTATGTTATTTAACTTATGCATATGATTATGAACTATTTTGTTTGCATTTTTATGTAGCTTGTTGGATGCGTGTTTATGTGTTAATCCATCACCATAACTTGTGAAATACTACACTTGTTAGTTCATGTGAAGTATTTACACTCGTGTGTTTCTTCCAAGTTGCATATTACTACAGGATTTCAAGTAGCATACTTCCTTTTTCCTTTGCATGTTAGAAGTGTGATGCATTGTGCTTGACACTCCACAGGGTCACACACTTCTTCTCACCAAATTCATCATGCACTACTCTATGCATATTTTAATCCAAGGTAGATCATTAAGACCCCATAGTTGGGACTCCTACTCGAAATGGTGAGAGGTCTAGTTGGGAATTCATATCAAGGATATCCCTTGAATTATTGTGGGTCTATCACCATCAACATTTATGGTGCTAGAAGGAGGGTGAGATGAAAATATGAAACCCTGAAGTCTGTCTCGAATTTCCACACTCATTTTTATGACTTCTTTGAAAATCATACTCCCAATATGTTTTTCCAAAAATCTAAAATTTCAAGTTTCAACGATTATCATCAATAACTTCTCACCTCTTAAATTTAATCGTGAAGGTGAAATAACCATTCTTGATCATACTCAATGTTTTATTGAATTTTGCGAAGAGTGTAATATCCCCATTGAGGATGTTGGTTGTTGGTTCTTCATTCTCACATTCGAAGGGTGCGTAAGGAAATGGTGTGAAACATTGATCAATCACTCTATTCATTGTTCCAAACATCTTGTCATAGAAATTTTTCACGCTTTTGATAAGTATCACATAGAAATCTCAACAAGAAAAATTTAGAATTGATAAAATTACCCGATGAATCACTACATCATTTTTTGAATCGTTTTATGCATTTCTATTTCAAATTTCCCAAACATGAAGTTGATTGGGATTTATTGTCTCAAAGATTTATATATTTTTTTGACATTTTACTTACTCCACATGAGTTATAATTTATTAAATCACACCTAGCATACCTCACTTGTAAAGCTTCTAAAACTGCGATGAACAAGGATGTTGTTCCGAGTAACCATATGTTTGCTTTTCATCTAATAACTCTACTTCCACAAGTTGCGGTGGGAGATATTAAGAATTCATTCATTTATGTAACATCGTCTCCTCACACCCTACATGCTCAAAATTCCCCCACAAGTTCAGACTGCAAGCTCAATGGTTGTCATGAAGTGTTATCTCCTCATCCTCCATCCTTTGGTTCCACTGATCCTTCGGTTTGTTACTCTTCCAGTTCACCTGTTTCAAATATTTCTCTTGATATTCATAACGATCAAGAGATAGATGGAGTTGGCTTGAGGAGTCAACTTGCAATGCCATTTAAAATGAGTATGTGTTGAAGCCCATTTTTGAATAAGAATCTTCGATAGAGAATGACTTATTTCCTTCCACAGCTCTTCTGCATCATCCCGACACTTTCCACAATTCTATCGTTCTGTTTGAATCTTGTAAGAATCTAGTTTATGATAATGTTAATACTTTTGATCATTCATATAACATGTGGGATGTGAGGTTTTCATTTAAATTTAATGAGGATGAATCTTCTACTCATAATACTCCTAATCTCTCATCTTGCCCTTCTGAAAACGCAGAGGGTGAAAATTTTCCTTTACCACTTCCCCTCTATATGATTCATCAGATCATAAGAATACCTTAGTTCATAACCTTGAACATTTTGATCATGGATTTCATGACCATTTCATTAATTGAGTTGGTCACAATCCTAATTTTCTTATTATTGTTTTTTCAAAGCCACTGATATTTGATGATTTATCTTATTACGAGTTGGAACTTCCTCAAGTTCTCGAGGCACTTCAGCCTGAGCTGATGGTTATGCTAGGTTCTTTTACCCTTGAGGTCAGTTTCACCTCTGATTAAAAGAGTCTTTAATATTTTGAGGATCCTCATCACTGCATTGCACATATTGAAGATCAATCGATTTTACAATTTTTGCATCCTCCACTTGTGTTACATGATCCTATTGCTCAATCATTGGAGGAGTCTTACATAGCGAGAAATGTAGAAAGAATATTTTTTTCTTATTTATTTATGTTTTCTCACCTTCATTGTATGATTTTTTGTGTTTGCAAGACTCTGACTAGTCATGTATCACGGCACCATGTTTCATCCACAGATTGTTTTTCGTATGCTACTCCCCGTTACTTTTATGCATGTGGATTCAAGCTTTGAACGTATTGGTTTGCATCATCTAATATTTATTATGTATTTCTATGCAGGAATATCTTTTTTGACTAGCATTCCCTCACCCACGTAGGTGAACTAATGTGTTGGTGGCTACATTGGAAGTGTCACTTCAGGTGAGTTGGCCTATATTTTTCTTAGGTTAGTAGTAGTAATAGTTCTTTTCTTTATTTTTTGTTTTGATTTTATTTTCATTACGTTTTTTTTTTTTCATTCCGCTTCTTTCCTTTCATTTTCTTCTAGTTGTAGATTAGTTTCCGCATGAGATCGTGTTTGGCTTATGAAGAAAGCATGGTGAAATCCAAGAGGAAGTTGTTCTATTATCAATGCTTCATTTGTTGTTTATTCCCTCTCTTTGCATAAATGTTTCATTCTTTTAAGTTGTTGATAATCTGATGGAATATACGTTCGTTCTCGGAGAAAATGACAAGTAAAATCACGATCTTTGGATTTTAACTTGTACAACCTACTATAATATATTTTGTGTTTTCACTTTAATCCTTGTCAGCCTAATCAAGTAAAGTAAGGAGTGGAGGAAAACTTTAACAAGTATGTTAGAGGTGCACATAAAAATACTTCTATAAAGGGAAAACCTCTTCTCCTCTTAATAAGTTGGGATCCCCCTTCTGCCCCATGAAATTAATAAATTCTTATGCATAGCTCTTTAAACACAATATATATATATATATATATATATAAAGGGTGAAAGAATACAAATGATTCATGCATTGAGAGGTTAAGTAAGCAACTCTGTTGGGGTATTGTCCAAGCCTACTCACAACAGAGAAACCCAAGCTATTTGAACACAAAAATGAAAAAAAATATGAATCTATATATATCTATATATATATATATATATATATATATATAAAGGGTGCACTAATAGAAAGGCTTCCTGTGCAAAGAGGTTAACAAAGAAACTCTGTTAGGGTACTTTCCAGAATAACTAAGAGTGGAGAAACACTAGAGATGAAAAATAAGACTCTAAAAATTTATTTTTACTTTTTCCCTTATATAATCCTCATCCCCAATCGAAACAATATTGCTTGACTTGGATTAGTTTGTGTTTCACCAATGAAGAGAATGGATGGGACTATGTCTTTAAATAAGAGTAACTAAGGAAGTTGTGATGATCAATGAATTGTAAAATACTTCTGGAAGGGTGAGACTAGTTTTGCATGAGATAATATTCATTTAGAGAGATAGAGTTCTACCTTTGTGTCATCAAGTGTTGTAGTGGATACAACCACCGTCAAAAAAATTTCCTTTGCTTTGATTTTGGAGCCTAGCCTTCTTTTAACAAGAGCTTATATGACACTCCTATCAGGTACACATGATTTGATTTATGTTTATCCTCTAGATATTCTTGTTTTCACTTTATTTTCACTTAAAAATTTTTCTATGTCACAAGATAACCTCTTATCTAAGTCTTTCACACTAGCTTTTGGATTTCCTACAGAAATTACACAGTCAATAAGGGAAAGCAACCTTGGATGACTAGAATTGTCCAGTCATGACTGAAAGTCAACCCAGAGCTTGGAAAATGCATATTCATGATAGGCATCCCAACACTGAGCCCAAAAAAATGCAATCCCTCATCGAGCTCAAAAATTCTGCAATGGACTAGCCAGAAAGTTTCTAAGTTCCAAAGTTGCGCAATCCATCCCTACGGAATCCATCTGTTAGGGTAGGGTACTTTCTCTGAAAAATAGGAAATTTTGAAAAAAGAAAAAGAATCCGGAAAATTTAAGGACATATTTTTAGCAACCCGAAGGTAGAACACTTTCTGTTTTTGGAAATTGTCGCTGTGTCGTTTTTCCCTTGGTTTTTGGCATGCGCATCATAAAACCCAATTTTTTGAAATCTATTTAATTGATGCCACGAGAGCTCATTTTTACACTCAATATTGGATCTATATCATTCCTGAGGAGATCAAGGAACCTTCAGTGTGATTGTCATCAATTTTATGGGTGAGTTTTGCTTTTATTGTTTTTTGACGTTTTTTCTATCCCTTTTTCTATTTTTCTTATCTGAGTGTTGTTTTTCTTCTTCATTTGCATACATGTTGGTGTTTTAAATTTATTCATCGTGTATAAATATTTTTTTCAAGTTATCATTTTCATTTCACAAGTGTCACCTCGGTTTCTTCATTTTTGCATTGCTGGTCATCATTGTGGGGACTCTCCTCACCGATTTGGTTTTATTCTGATTCACTTACACTTCACACTTTATTTTTCTTATTTCATTTACACTTAGTCAAACATGTATTGAATCCATCACTATCTCTTATATCTTCTTGTTTTTCACACTTCCGTTGGTAGATCTACCATTTTCTTCGACTAATTTCACTTTTCCCAGCTAGACACTGCACAATTTGGAGGATCAAGCTGAGAGCTTGTCCTATGGAGCTGCTCAGTGCATAATATAGACATGAACAACTTCACATTGTGTAGTTCTAGGGACCAATCTGTATCCCTTGCCACTAAGACAATGCAATTTGTAGTCTCTCGCAACTCACTGCCCAGGCTAAACTTCACATTACGTAGTCTTTGTCCTCAGGCTTCTACCCTGACTACTGGGACTACACAATTCATAGCTCCCTTAGGTGGTAAGACCCTCTTCCCAATAAAAATTACGCAATATTTCCCGTTAGATGCCCGGTTTGCTGTTGAACATTCCTTGAGAATATTTTTTCTTAAAACTGATATTTGCTTTCCATGAGTGTGTTTTTTGTCCCACGGGTACAATACTTGTTGAGAAAATATTGAGTAGTAACTATTACAATTGCACCCAAAAGAGCTACCTCAAAAGAAACTACTGAAAGCGGCATTGGAGAAGCAGTTTAGCAAGTTACACATAATTTTCCAGTATATGCAGACACTTAGCTATTTATGGAAAATGGATCCAAACTCACATGGCAGCATATAAAAGATGATTTCACATAATAATTTTAGGCAGAATTAGAATATCAACAAGTTTATCTCAACATCAAGAAGTCATGAATATACATTATTTCATGAAGGTATCCAGATCTCCCTTGCAAAGATGTGATCTTTTGACTTTTTCACACATTGATGAGAAAAATATGACTTTTACCAACACCAACGAGCATAATGTTTCTAAATTTCTTGCAGCGGATTTTCAGTGGATGCATCATCTTCCTGAACCAAGGAATATCATGGAATCATTGTTTTATGTCACCCACAACTATGAGAGAACAAGGGACATCGTCAAGATTTCGGTGAAGGAGCCATAGAATTTTAGACAGACAACGACCCACCTGTACAAGATAAGATCACTCAAGAATGCCTAGCATCTTTTGGTAATCCTAGCTTGCAGAATATATGGTGAACCAAGTACAAAGACATTTCATGAGGGGTGGGATATCTTATTGAAACAAGTGGTGAATGAGGGGAAGCTTGTCAAATAGTCATAGCTTTTGTATTATCAGCTAATATCCCATGTAGAAAATGCCTAGGATGCTCCCAAAGGTGAGCAAGCAAGGTTCTATATGTCTACATACATAATGGATGTGATTTATGCACATAATGAATTTCATATCACAGCCTGGATGTGGACACCGATATAAGTTGTTGTGCATATTTATTTCAAACCACTTTTAGATTGTAGCCATAAAGGAGTTATGGAGAAGCCAATCGATGACTTCATTATCTGATTTATAGGCTTATATTTCAAGAGGACCCACCTTGCATGTCATGAATAGAAATGGAGGTGATGTTAAAGATTGAAAATTGGCTCGCCTTACTGGATGGAACATTGACCAAGGTATTCGGCGGGAAAATCTTCCACATATTTTGCTAAGATATGCCACTGACAAACTTTTCATGTAATAAATACCATAGCATCTCGACAGAATGTTGTTAGCAACACTGTAGAGGATGAAGAAGGAACCATGGCCCACTCTTCCTTTTCTTATCATATTATATGAGATCAAGAACCTCAAGGTTACATATGTTGAATTGATATTCAGAGTAAAGTGTGAATTCAATACAAAGGACTTCAACACATATAATCCAAGGGAAATTTCCAAGGACCATTGTGCATGAGTCTAATACAACTCTATCAATGGGGAATACCGATGTCTATAGGAGGAACTATGGAGGAAATTATATAGCTCCTCAAGACCCCATTTTCCGATTAGCATAGCTGGGACTTCTCAAGTTGTCCCTGAGAGGATAGCATTTACAGAAGAGACAAAAACAAGAGATAACAACCAGATATAGGATAAGGGAAAGAGGAATGGTATTTACAGTGAAAAGGAGGAAAAAACATGGAAGATGCAAGAATATCATATCATTCATCAAGAAGCTTTGGAAATTTGAAGAAAAGAGGAGGAAAAGGAAGCAAAGAGCAGAGAAGAGAAAGAGAGAGAAGAAAATCTTGGAGGAAGCAAAAATAAGAGTGTTTTAAGAAAAAAAATAGCTAAGGCAAGAAAATGTGTCAAGAATAAGAGTACAGGAGGAGAAAAAAAATAAGGAATAAGAAGAAATGCAAGGTTCCATAAGAGAAGAGATGACACCAATGAAGGTTGATTAGCAGGAAAAATATCAACGAATAGCAGGAGGAGTGACCGGTGAACATATTCAGGATTGAGAGCTTGCTGAGGAGATTGAGAAGTTGATTGGCATTGTGGAGATGAAATTGGGACCAGATACTTGAGATGAAGATGTGCACCTGGTGCCTAGTGCACCATAGGTCACCATTAAAACTCCACCACTTCCCATCACAGAGCCAACCCTGAGCGAGCAAGGGGAGATAGTGTCCCTTGATGACGATCCAATGATGAATGTATACAATCTGTCATTTTTTGAACTCTAGAAGAACATTGTACAAGCATAGAGAAATAACTTACCAGATTATCATGCATCACCTACATTCATGAGAGAAAGTGTGATAGTGATAGACACCAGGAAGAATCCAAACGCTATTATCGATGCCATATTTTCCTTCATAGGTGTAGCTAGATCTAAAACATAGTGTTTAGTGGCCGAGAAAAAAAAAATTGAATATAATCTATAGGAATTTAGGAAATATATTGAAAAAATCTATGCATCAACATAAAATACACCTTCCACACATGTCTACCTGCAAGAGATAAGTGCAGCGATACTTGTTGAAGTATCCACTCTTAGAGACACTATGTGGGACCTTTATGAGGATTTTGTGACTGTACACAAAAAAAATGTCTATTTACATGACTTGAAATGATAGAGAAAAGAGTTTTTCAACACCCTTGAGAATTTACAAGTTTCCATTAGTGTCATGCATGAGTGGAAAATGAGATATAAGGCTGCACCACCTACACTGGTGAAGAATATGAAGCTGTAGGTGGAGCTAGAGAAATTAAGATTTTGGATATTGATATAGAAAAATAAGAAATTCACCTCATTCATAGAAAAAATTCAGGCCTCGTATGTACACATATACAATAGTTTGGATATCATGATGAGAAGCCAGTGTATCCCATTAGTTGGTACACTCATCTAGGCTAAAAAAAAATGGAAAGTCTGATAGGATATTGATCAATATTTGGAGCAGCTACATGAGATGGAAACCTAGGAGGAATTGGAGTTGAGTAGATACAAATTGCAAACCTACATCGGTGGCCTAGTTCATATCAGAACCATGTTTCTCCTGATCAAGAAAGAGGGTAATACTCATTCCAAGACATTCTACCAAGATTCTATGGAGGAAAGAGTTCGCTTCCAGCCTGGCACCATCTTGCAGTTTAGGGAGACCATCATATAGTACGAAGCTTGAAACAACTATGTGACAAATAGATACCAGGTTGAAGTTTCATAGCTTAATTTAACCCCAACTCCAGCATCATAGTTTTTTTTCTTGTTAGGCTCTCAAGTTTTCTCTACCTTATTTTGTCTTATATGGGTAGAAGTGGAAAATATAATATTATTTGTTTTTTTTTTGTAAAATTTAAATTCCAAGTGTCCTTGTTGGAATATGCTGAGTCATATGTAATGAGTTGAAGAGTCATGGGGGAGTCACAAAAGGGGTATGCCAAGAGTCAACCCCCTTTTTTACAAATATACCATCATAAATCCTATAAAGGGATTTTGGGTAGGATTAGGCTTAGAAATATCTTGGGAGTTTTTCCTTAGCCTTAGATTATCCGCAACATAGAGGGAGTATACTTATTTGGAGCAGGTGTTGTTGACTTCAGATTCCACCTTTGGGGCTAGTGGCTTTACCAATGTTGTATGTATCGTTGGAACTATCACTTTTAATAAAAATTAGGGTCAACATGTTTTCATGCATATACTGTGAATATAGTATTTCTACACTTTTCTTATTTGTGATCTATGTTATTTAACTTACACATATGCTTACGAAATATTTTTTTTGCATTTGTATGGATTTTGTTGGATGCATGTTGATGTGTTAATCCATTACCTTAACTTGTGGACTACTCCACTTGTTATTTCATGTCATATATTTACGCTCATGTGTTTCTTCCAATATGCTTACTACTTTTGAACCCTTGGCTAAACTTAGAGGGGGGCGGTGAATGAGTTTAATGCAGTCATGGTCTTGTAAAACTTTGTTTTACACTTATTTACATCTTCATTTCATGATCAACTTAATATACAATGGAATGACAATCTTAATGAGTGAGAAGTGGGTATTAAGCAGATTAAATACATAATATCAACACATAATCATCAGGCACATAGACAACAGATATAAATGGAAACCCATAAGGGAGAAAACCACATCTTATTATTGTTTTGATGCAAAGGAAATCTCCAACTCCCTCTCACCACTGATTTTCCATAGGCTCTAACCTAGAGGAGGCTACTACCTCAATTCTGTAAGCTACAACTTGGAAGGAAGTTCCAACTCCCATCTATTTTCTACAGACTACAACCTACAAGAGGCTCCTACCTCAGCTAACTACAACTAGACTTCTATCAAGCTACAACTTGATATGGAAGCACCAACTTCCTTACTGTACAATGAAAAGATGTGCTGATTTACCGGATATCAGCTCTATTTTTCTCCTTATTTACTGTTGTCCTTCCAGCCTTCAAATTTTCTTTATATCATCTCTGGATCTTCACAACTCCTCTCTCTGCTCCTTCTTCTTCTTACACTTTCTAACACCCTATGCATACCAATATTACATGTTTTATATAGATATATTTATGACTGTTTGCATTCTACAAGGAATATGAAGTGAACAGGCACGACTCTTTGCCTTCCACCCATTCGATTTATCATTCTTCAGTTCAAGTTATTACATCAGAAATAATAATTACAACACTCATGGAGTTTTTTCTATGCCTACGAAGACTTGGCTTTGCATCACATACAATCAAAATAATTAATTCATTTAAATTTATAGTTACAACAAATATATTTCAATTCAGCCCTTTCAGCTCTTGGTTCGTTGTGCATTTGTCTTTTCTGCTACTATCAAAGTCATTTTGGTTTCTGCTATAACATTCAACAAAATTCAACATAACTGTCATTCTGGCCTAACTTGACCCAACTGTTGCGTTTCCAACAGTGCCACCATATTCACCTTTTTCCCGACTCTACCTCTTTATCTTGTGCCCACAGCATTCCACCTTCACCTCTCTTCTAAACACTCGATTCTGCCCTTTTTGTATGTTTCGGGTCCTTACCCGAGCCTTTCTACCCGCATTCAGGCTTTCCTTTTTGTTTTACATTATAATCCTCCTTTGCTCTCTGAAACTATTTAACAAAGGAAGTCCACATACTTCCGAACTTGAAAATCTTTAGGTTTCATCTTTGTTCTTCATCGCGTCTTCTCTCTTTATTTCACTTCGTACTTCAGTGTTCCCATGTGTTTGTGTGAATTTTCTCCTGCCCCGATTGCGATATGCAATGGTAATATCGCATCACATCGCCACTTCGCGGTATGCGATGAAATTCGCATCGTCGATGCGCGATATAGCATTGTGCCGCCACATGTCCCTTCACATCGCCACATCGCATCGCAACATATCTTCGCATCGCATCACATATTCTTATTGCATTGAATATCATCATTGCATCGCATCTCATTGCTACTTCACGGTATGCGATGAAATTCGCATCACCGATGTGCGATATTGCGCTATGCTTCCATGTGTTTCTTCACATCGCCACTTTGCTCATCCATCCAGCAGCTATCGCATTCACTTGCGATGTCCGATATGTGATCGCATCACATTGCATCCACTTGCGATGCCCAATATATGATCTTATTTCTGCCGATGTGATCATCACCATTGATCTATCCAAATCTATGGTCCTCGTTGTTGCTAGCACTTTTGATTAATACTCAAGCGCTAGCATAATATCATCTCCGCTAATGATTCTCAACTGTATGGTTTAAACCCCAAATAAAATATATAAATATTTACGATTCCAAAACTTTATTTGAATGTACCTTTTACACCGTCGATCTAATCTCTCATATATTTGACGATTGTACTTCTGGGCTTTAGGAAAGAGGGTCCTAGTTCATGGCACTACTGAGGCACTCCTTGGTACAGAATCATCATTGGGCTTGTGATATTATAGTGAATGACATTCGTCTATCTGCGGTCAATGCTTGATGGGAAAATCAACTGCGGAGGCGGCCCATTAGGTTAACCATCAGACTGTTTGTGCCCTTGCAGTACCGTTGATCCCAGATCAACGTTAACCGTTATCATAAGATGTGCACGAGGTTTAGCCTTTGCTGCCACCATTCCCACACCTTTTATCATTTCGCTCTTTATGTACTTTTTTCTTTAAAATGTATTTTCCCCATAGTAAGCCTCCTCTTAACTCACAATTTCGTTATGCCAAAGACTTTTGAGTCTCTGCCATTGATCCTAGAATGATCCAATGGTCATTACGTTATTGCATGCCATGTAGCCCCAACGGATAAAGTTTTTGAACCTATGTGAAATAGCCGATTTTAGTATGCCACGCGTCGCCCTCCTAACTGTATCACGTCCATCTCACTTAAAACCACTTATCATCCAAAAGCAGTGCGAAAACCCTCTGGTGGTTTTCGAGACCACTTTCACTGTTCCATTTTCACCATTCGCTCATGGTTCCACTTCTGTTCATCGTGTCCTCTATGCTGCTCCTCCTTGAGCTTTATTTAATTTCTAAGTGCTCTGATCTCTCTTGAGCTTGTTTTGCTGCCTTTTCTCCTTTTTTTCCTTAACTGCTTCTCTATTGCCTCTGCTTCTTTCTGCTGCCTTTGTTGCCTTTGGTGCCTTCTTAGCTGCATTTTCTACCTCTGGTGTATTTTCTGCTTTCTTACTGTATTATTTCCTGATCTGCTACTTTGTATTATTGCTAGTTCTTTTGTGCTCCTTTTCCATCAATGAAAATATTTCCAATAGTCTCCCCCTTTGGCATTGATGGCAATACTCCAATTCTTCCTCCAGGACTTCCTCTGCTTTCTTTTCAGAAGACCCTTTCTTATTTTTCTTGCTTTTCCTCCCCCTTTGACATCAATGATAAAGGGTTGCACATTTCCCAATGTAGTTTCTATATTTTTATTTTCTCTGATCTTGAGGACCTGTTCCATGCACTGCTCCATTGCTCTAGCTCTTTTGTGAAAATTTTTAATGAATTCTCTCCCCCTGGAATGATGCTTTCTTATATGATATTGTCTATCACTTGTCTTCTGCACTAATCCTATTTCTTGTATGCAGCCTTTTTTTTTTTTCTTCTGATTTCTGATCATGTTAGAGAGTAACATTTGCAGAAACTATCCCTAGCTTGTCTCTTAGATATTCAAATGGTTCTTTAGCAAGAGGTTTTTTGAATATGTTTGATGTTTGTTCCTTAGTTGGTACATATTCCAACTTCACTAATTAATGTGCTACTTGTTCTCCAAGGAAGTGGTACTTTATTGGGATGTTCTTTGTTTTTGAATGAAGTAAAGGATTTTTTGATATACTTATTGCACTTGTATTGTCACATTTGATAGAAATAGGTTCATCAATGTTTACTTTCATGTCTTGGAGAGTTTGTTTCATCCACATTACTTGTGTGAAACATGCAGCTGCTACTATGTATTCTGCTTCCACTGTAGATAGAGAAATAGAAGTTTGCTTCTTTCTTAACCATGCCACTATACATTTTCCCAAATAGAATTCACCTCCTCTTGTGCTTTTCCTATCATCCAAACAGTGGGCCCAATCTGCATCTATGTATGCTGTCAATGTGAAAGTTTTTCCTTTTGGATAACATTGGCCATAGTGTGCAGTTCCTTGTAGATATCTAAATATTCTCTTGATTGCAAGTAAGTGATTTTGTTTTGGTGCTGCTTGATATCTCGCCACAAGTCCTACTGCCAACATAATGTCTAGTATAGAAGCAGTTAGGTATAGTAGACTTCCTACAATGGATCTGTAAAATATTTGATCTATATCTACAGATCCATCATTAGCACATAGTTTTCATCCAGTGATCATGGGAGCTTTCACAAGGTTGCAGTCTTCCATTTGGAACCTTTTTAACATCTCTCTTAAGTATTTTTCTTGTGAGATGAATGTTCCTGTGTTCTTCTGTTGAATTTGAAGTCCTAAATAGAAGGTGAGCTCTCCAATCATAGACATCTCAAATTCTGATTTCATTTCTTCAGCTAATCCTTTTGTTAACTCATCTTTGTTGCTACCAAACATGATATCATCTACATATACTATTACAATTAGGAGTTCATTTTCATTAGCCTTTATGTACAAATTGCTGTCTACTCCTCCTTTTTCAAAACCTTGTTTTTGCAAGTATTTGTCTAGCCTTGAATAACATGCACAAGGAGCCTCTTTCAGCCCATATAAGGCTTTCTTTAATCTGCACAGGTAGTCATGTTTATCTGTTAAGGAGAATTCTTCGAGTTGTTCCATGTAGACTTCTTCCTCTAAATCTCCATTTAGGAAGCGAGAATTCACATCCATTTGATATACCTTGAAATCATGATAGCATGCAAAGGCAAAAAACATTCTTTTGCTTCCATTCTGGCTACAGGGGCAAAGGTTTCATCATAATCAAGTCCTTCAATTTGAGAGTATCCCTTGCATACAATTATAGCTTTATTTCTGATTACCTGACCTTGTTCATTCATATTATTATTGAATATCCATTTCGTGCCAATGACATTTTTCCTAGTGGGTCTTGGAATTAATTCCTAGGTATTGTTCTTCTCAATTTGGTCTAGTTCTTCACTCATAACATTTAACCAGTTTTTATCTTTGTTGGCTTCTTCAAACTTCTTTGACTCTATTTGAGATAGCATGGATAGGTATACTTCTTCTGTCTGTTCAACAAGCTATCTTGTTGTCTGGACTCCCACACTCTTGGCCCCAATGATTTGATCTTATGCATGGTTCTTTTGAGTGTGTACTGAGGGACCTTTTGAGTTTAATTTAGTATCTTCTATTGCCTTTCTCATTTCATCACTATCTTTTTTCTCATCTTCATGATCACCTGGAGGATTGCTGCATCTTGTTCTTCTTGTTTTGTTTGGTAGATCTTCATCGAAGCTTACATCAATGGTTTCCACAATCTTGTGTAGTCTTTTGTTGCAGCACCTGTAACCCTTACTCTTGGATGCATATCCTAAAAATATTCCTTCATCAGATCTTGCATATGAAACACTTGCTTCCAAATACTCTAAAGTGCTTTATTGATGCTGGTTTACCATGACATAATTCGTAAGGAGTCTTATCACAATTTGGTCTTAGATGACCTTTGTTGAGAATATTAACAGCTATGTGTATTACTTCTTCCCAATAGGTTTGGGGAATGTTACTTTCTTGCATCATGGCTCTGGCAATCTATTGTACTGACCTGTTTTGTCTTTCTTCCACTCCATTCTATTGAGGTGTACCTACAATTGTAATTTTTTTTTTATCCCATGTTCATTGCATAGGTCTACAAAATCATAATCTTTGAATTCACCTCCTCTGTCTAATCTGATGCATTTTATCTTGCATCGTATTTGATTTTCTGCCAATGCCTTGAATATCTTGAATTTCTCAATTGCTTCAGATTTCTATTTGAGAAATGCCACCCACATCAACATGGAAAAATCATCTATTATTAGCATGAAATAAGATTCTCCACTTGGTGCATTAGTTTTTGAAGGTCCACACAGGTCCATGTGAACAAGCTAAAGAGGCCTACTTGTAGATAGCTTCTATTTGGTCTTAAAGGATGTGCGGGTATGCTTGCCCAGTTGGCGGGATTTACATATGGTATTTGAAGGCTTATTTATTGCTGGCATTTCTCTGACTGCATTCTTCTTTCTTAGACTGATGATGCTGTCAAAGTTTAGGTGTCCCAGTCTTCTATGCCATAACCATGATTCATCAAGTTTGCTTATCTTTCATGCTTCATTCTCTTCTTCAACTAAATACACATTAATTTTTGTTCTAACACCTTTGATAAAGGCCTTTCCTGTGATGCTTGATCTTACCTCACAATATTGTGCTCTTAAAAGGACCTCATAAGCTTTATCACACATTTGGTTGACACTTAGAAGATTGGCTTTTAGCGCATCCACAAATAGTACATCCTAAGCCTTTCCTCTTCCATTATTAAGATTGATTGAGCTTTTTTCCTTTCATTTTCCCCCGCTTTATTATTACCGAAGGTTACATTTCCAAATTTCTTTTCATCAAAGGTTACATGCTTACTTTGATATCCAGTCATATGCTTTGAGTGTCCACTGTCCATATACCATTGGGTTTTCTGATCTTGAGCTATTAGAGCCATGTCAGACTTATTCAACTTCTTTTTCCACTGGAGGCAGCTATTTGTTTGGCACCTTTTCTGAGAGGATGGACCACATTCTTTGAGAGGACATTTGGAAGACATGTGTCCGATTTTATGGCATACAAAGAATTTGATTATACTTTTAAATGGATTATGTGTATGAGTGAACTCTCCATTGTTCATAAATCTCCTTAGGGTTTTGAACATCAATATTTGTCCATATGTTCTGCATTCCATGGCTTTATGGTAGAACCCCTTACAACAAAAACAATACCCATGGAAACGATTAGTGTACCTGGTGAAGGGTTGTTCTCTGCATTTTTTTTCTTGAGGTATTCTTTTCAATTTCTGCATCCTTTGCTGATTGAAATCGATTATCTTTGTCTGATAGTATGCAACAATATGTCCTAGTTTGTGGTAGGCAAAAAAAGTGATATTTCTCATAGGAGGAAAGAATGTCTTTTGACAGCTTCTGAATTTATTCAATTCATATTCAGTATTGTAAGAGCCTTTTCCAACTGACTGTTTCTTCATTTCGTTCTTTGTATCTTGATGTTGCTACTCGTTTCTGTTCGTATCATCACACATCAAGTTCTTGCTGGCTTCTGCTTCTATAGTTCCTTTTTCAGCTACTTCATTATCCTTTACAGCTTTTACAAAAATGATATTCTTGTTATCTTCTACCTTGGACTTACTGGTTTCTCCTTCATATCCTATCCCAGGCTTTATGAGAGGAGACATTTGAGAATTTAGAATCATGTCCAATTGTTCAATGTTTTTCATTCAAGGAGTGTTCATTGATAATTCCCTTTAGGTGTTCTCTACTTTCTTTATCAGCCATACCACTTCCTCTTCCAATTTCTCTTGCTCCTAATTTTTATCTTTAATTTGACTTAGAAGAATGTCTTCCACCTTCTTAGCTTCTTCAAGTTCTACTTTCAATTGAATGAGGTCTTCTGAATTTGGTAACTCTTTTACACATTTGAGGAGAATGTCTTTCTGTTTTCTGCACTTGAGTTTATGTCTGTCTATTTCCTCCAGGGAACTTCTTAGCTCCCCCTCAAGATCTACCTCCCCTTCTTCCTCACCTTCTAGAAGGAATCCTTGGCAATAAACACAAATTCAGGGGTTCCTTCTTCATTTGAGGATTCAACTTAGTTTTCAGATGCACTATTATCTTGTTGAGCATAAAGGTATTTTCTATTGAATCTCTTCCATTTTTGTCAGTTATTTGTCTTGGTTTTCTCTGTCTCTTGAGTCTGATTCTTAGTTTTCTTATGAAGACACTTACTTGCATAATGCCCAACTATTCCACAACTAAAGAATTTAAAAGCAAGTTTACCTTTATACTTGCCTGAGCTTCTATCCAATCTTCTGACAAATTTGGCCTCTTGTTCATCAGAGTAGGAGCATGTATCTTCTTTTTCCTCTTTGCTCTTCTCTGCCTTAAAGGCTTCCTCCCTCATTTTTTACTTCCTCTATGGAAGTATCATCTCATAGGCTGTTAATTTTACAAGTAATTGGTTCATGGTCAATGTTTCCCAATCAACTGTTTATTTTATGGCAGAAACCTTAGGGTTAAAACTGGATGGTAAAGATCTCAATATATTTTGAACAATTACACATTCTCTAATGGTTTCTCTTAGAGCTTTAATGTTATTCACAATTTATGCAACCCTTAAGGTTAAGCTCGCAACATCTTCTTCTTCATTCATTTTTATATTTTCAAATTAAGATCGATAGACTTGTAGTTTGGCCATCTTCACCCTTTTATCTCCCTCATGGATGCTTTCTAATGTATCCCATATTTCTTTGGCACTCTTGTTGTGCATTAATTTAATAAATTCCGCCTCACATAGACCACTTAAGGGAGCATTCATTGCTTTGGAATTAGCTATAAAATCTTGTTTGGCTTCTTTCTCTGTGTCAAATTCCTTTGGGGTATATCCCAAATCCAAGGCAGCCCAAACTTCTATTCCTATATGTTAGTGTCGTTATCTTCATCCCTCCATCAGTGATCAAATTCTCTTGTTTCATTGCATGTTACGTGTCTCGCTCAGTCAGCTGCATTCTATTAGGATCATGGATCATCTAACAGTAGTGGCTTGGTGTACATTTTCCCTCATGTCCTTTACCCGTTGGACCATTTCCATTCATCTAGATCATCTACAGTCACTTTTTGTCTTTAAATCTGCAAGAGTAATTTTTAAGGTTTTAGTTTCATTAGGTTTAGGTTTCGTCAAAAATGTCTTCAAAATGTCCAATAACAGTCAGCAGGCACATGAGGAGGTTGAATAAATTTCTAGTACCAATAAATTTCATAATAAACAGAGTATTTTAGGTTTTTATTGTATAAATTGATGTATTTTCAGTTCTCTAATATGTAAATAACTTCAACAACAACCCTATTCGCCTTTGCAAGCTTCAGCAGCTCCATCCCCTGCAAGTTAAACAAAAAATAAAATCATTCAGTTCATCAAAGGAAAAAATAAAGTAAACTGCCCAAAAAACAGAGTTTAAAAGTAAGTCTCAATGCAAACATTACAAAGGTGGGTTTTATGAATGAAAAATCAAAATCTTTGTATATAAGTCATTTTTCTTCATTCAAAGAATTCATTTGAATTCAAAGAAGAAAGATCGAGCAACGAGAAGGCCGTGTTGAAAAAAGGGAACAAAATTGCAGCAAAACTGTGCAAGTTCGTAGGCGTGGCGCATACAAGTGGCACGGCACATTGGAATGGCCTCCACAGTGTAAAGAATACACTGGCGTGACGCATATAACAGGCACGGCGTGTTGGGTTTGTGTTGCGGCGCATAGAGCTTCAAGCCTAATTCCACCTATAAACTCTCTCAAATTTCCAAATTCGCTCAATCTTATGGTGTGAAAGTAAGTCAAGCCTTTTTCCTTGCTCATGAAAGATTTCTTCTTAAAATCTATGGTGGTTTAGTGTGAAAACAATTCAAACCCTAGCTCTTTGAAATTTTTTCTCAAAAAAAAATTGCCTAGGGTCTGCATTTGTGATTTTCCTGCCAAGTCCACTCTACCACTCCCTCACTCTCTCACTCCTCCATTTATTTTCAAGTTTCATCTACTCATTCCTTAATTCCCATATTCCTAAAAATCATTCACCCCTATCCCCAATTCCCATTATCCCAAACCCTAGTTGCAAAATCCCCAAACCCTAATTGGTATCCCATAGCCTAAAACCTGTCCGTAAAACCCTTCCATTTCCCAAAAAACTTGTCCATATCATTCCCAAAACCCCTCATACCCTTTCCCTCCACAATCTCTCATACATTCTCATCCTTAGTAGAATAAAACTAAAAACACCATAAATATCTTCATACTCATCAAGAAAACTCATACATTAGCAAACATGGAGTCTGATCCTTCCTATGACCGATATGAAGAGACACAAAGTGACTCTCCTACATAAATGCATGCACCAAGGAGAACTCACAAGGGCGACAAACATATATGAGAGGAGCCTACTTCACTCGCTGAGCTGTAGGCCCTCTTGCTATCACCTGCTTCCAACACCAATCCTATTATCAGTTCTGTGAGATGGTTGCTAGAGTCCAGTACCATCATGAGTTGGCTAGGTTTTTTGTGGTCCATCTTCATAATGGCCAAGTCACTCTAGCAGGTGTGACATTTACCTTGACACCAGAGTCCATTTCTCTAGCAACTGGCATTCCAAATGTCGACGAGTAGTGGAATAGAAGGCAGCGGATTGATAGAGAGCAGTATGATCCTTACATCAAGGCTAGTTATCAGAGACATCTTAGTAAATTTTTTCCGTTTCGGTACCTGAAAGACTCATATGCTCCCTTAATGAAACTCATAATGAAGTATTTCAGCTGTGAGGGCCAGTTTTCTCGTCTATATACTTACCACATCAGATTGTTGATGCACATTACCAGGGTGAGAATGATGCATCTACCCTACTTCATATGCCTAAATATTGAGAAGATGACCACCCTAGTGCAAAAGAAAACTCCTCAACAGCATTATAACAGTATATATCATTTTACACTCAAAAATTGTGCTCATGCATCAGCTTGGTTTGAAGGACATCTCATGGAAGGATTTCATTTCTTGTGAGTTCTTCACGGCTCCTCAACTATCTCCAGAAGCTTTTCATGATACAGATGGGCCTTCACATCAGCAGGAGGTTCATGAGACAAAAACTGCTACTGTTCTAGTATTTGTCACCTACCAAAAGCGCACTAGAAGGTTGTTTGCAGCAGCAAAGCGAACATTATTTCAATCCAGGGTGGAAGGGGTCTCGCTTGCTCCATCAGCAGAGAAGGTGGAGGATAAGGGAAAGCAGCCATTAAATGATGAGGGGCCTTCAGGAGGGTAGGAGACAGATTTCATTCTTATTCAGGATGATGACACCGAAAGCTCAAAGCTTAAAGAGACCATTCAGGAGCAACAAGAGGACATCCATGGTTTGTATATTAACCCAGAAAGAGCCAAATGGATAATAAAATACCTTCAATAGAGAAAAAAACATCTAGAGGACCAACAAACCATTATGGAGCTGCAAAACATATGAGAAAACTGGCAAGCTGCCAAGAGGAGGAAAACCAAGTTGAGACCACTTGAACAAGAAATTGAAGTTGATCGTGAATCTTGTCTTGAAAGGATAAAAATACATTTTCAAAATATGTTGGAGAAGGCTAAAAAAGAGAAAAACATGTTGAGGCACATGGCCCACCATTACTGGGCGAGAAACCAGGTGTGCAAAGCAAGAATCAAGAACATGAAGGCCAAGTTGAAGAAGGTATCAAAGAGGCGAAAAGAGCATGATAGACTTCAGATCTTGGCTGAGGCTTCCTTGGACCAACATAGCTCTTAAGGGAGGAGACTCAGCCCAAATTTCAAAAAAATTGGGACGCTTTTTGTAATTTTTGAAAATTTGGCTCAAAAAACAGACTTTTCTGCCCAATGCGCCGCGCCACCCGTCGCTCACTTTTGATGGGGCACTCCTTTTGATGAAAACTAAAAATTTTTGGATTTTTCATGGAAAAATATTAATGCCTACCAATGGCCAAGAAATTTTGACAGGTTTTGAGCCCCAAAAAAGGTCAAAATTACCCAAAAAATGACCTTTCTGGCCCTTTTTTGACACACAAGAAGCAGTGTTAGGAGAACTCAATTTTGGAGGGGCAAATGGAGGCCAAATTAAAAAATTCCACTTCTTCTAGAAAGTAGACAAGTGGAAATTTCTAAAAATCCCACTTGGAGAAAATTTGGACATAGGGAAGGCCTCCAAAAGTGGCTGCAAACAGGCGCTACGCATAGGAAAATCAGCTTGGCGCATTGGAGGAATTTTGCTCATTTTGGCCAAAAAACTCTGTTTTTCGCCTAGTTTCTTCATAGTTTGACTTTTATCCTTCTTAATGTCAAAATAATGATGTAATGTAATGTAATTTTATGGATCTTGATGTAATTATGCTAAATTTTCACTCATAGAGGTAGATTCATCCATGAAAACGTAGTTTGCAATTGAATGAATCAATTCCCTAGTTTTTACAGGCAAGTTGTTCCACTGCCTACATTTTAGTTCTTAGTTTAGAATTTGTTGGAACAGCTCCTAAACTCATGAGCTTGAAACCCTAGAGGCTAGGATGAGTTGTTTTTTTCCTATATCTTATGTTTTTTTAGTCATTAGCAGGGTTGGATTTTTGGGAAATATTGGAGCTTATTATATACTCATTTCAACAATTTGGCTAAGGAATAGACTAGGGTTTGCAACAATTTATGGGATTCTTGTGGAATCTTGATTTGGTATTGTGTTTCCTTCTATAATTGAAAGTTTTACATGTGATTTATGTACGGAATTATCTCTCTTTGCTTCATCTTAACTAAATAAAACAAAGATAAAGGTAGAATACATTGAAACTGTAGTGCTCTACCTAGGGTTTGTCTAGTTATTTATGTTTTCAGCTGTTTGAAGAGGATCCCTGAGACTTTCATGCCCTATCCAACTCCTCACCAGTCGAAAATCTCTCCATCTCACTCAATTTAAATTACCAAACTAGTTTCCTACCTTGCCCCATAGAGATCTCTGCAAAACTGAGCCTCATTCCCCAAACCCAAATCTGCCTTTCCATTTGAGCCAACAGAACATCATCAAATTCAATAAAAATATTCTGCACACATACCTAGCCTAAGATCAGTATTCACATCAGTCATCTCAAGCCTCATTGATCATATTTTGCTGAGATTGACAAGGAGTGAGCCCTCTCTCGACCTGGTAGGGCTAGCTACCAGGTTAAGCATGGTTTGATGTTACCCTAGATCCCATATTTCTTAGCCTGAGGTAGATTTAGGCCCTAACATAGTGGTGACCATACTAGGGAATACTGAATATTTTTTTCTTCTCAGTGTTATTCATTTTATAAATTACAGACGGAGCCTGAGGTTATGCTAGGTAGCCTTCGAACTGCACATTTATTTGCAAGTGCATAAGTAGATAAATGTTGCTTCAGTCAATCTCTGGTTTAGTATTATAAATGTAACACCTGAATTGCAAATTTCCCCAGTACCAGATAATTCTAGACTTTCGGATGATGAGTTTAGAATTTGATAGGCTGAACAAGTTGATTTTGTCTGTTTGATTTTTTAGAATAATTCAACACATTGGCTTCCAGATGACGCACTAGGGAAAATCTGAATCTTGATCCACCTCCTATGTATGAAAATCCCAATCATATTCTGAGAATCCTTCGTTAAGAAATTTATGTGATTCCTGTGTTCAAATCTCATTCATGTCCTATTGTTTTTGAGTATCTTGAAGATCTTGAGTTTGACGAACAATTTGAGCTATGATTGTTTGAGACCAAGTCCGAAAGTGTTGTTGGTCCTACTACCCTAAATCCAAATTTTGTTAAAGATCTTGAAATTGAAAAGGCGAATATATCAATTAACAATTATATCTTGAATATTTAGACTTATATTGTGGCTACGAACGTTCCTAAATACTTAGATTCTGCATCTGCAACTCTTGGGTCATCCGCAATTGCATATAGTTCAGAAATTCCCACCATTCTCATGCATCCTTCTATCTCTGATAAAAAATCTGCAGTGGTGTCACCTTCATCCACACCACATACACCTCATACATCAGCTTCTCCGACTCCTCCTACATCCCCAAGACTGGTAGTAAATCCACCTAGAGCAATGGCTACCAGATTTTCACCCCTTGTGTTGCCTCAAAATTTGGATGACATGCCCGCCGATTATCAAAGAAAAATTCCATTTTTTGATGGCATTCCTCAAAGTGTTACAACTCAGCAACATGTGGATAGGATGGTATATTTATTTGACCTTCATGAGGTTGATGCAAAAAATGTGACAATGAGACTCTTTGTACAAACCTTTGGAGGTGAAGTGAGGAAGTGGTTCAGAGCTTTGCCGGCTGCAAGTATTACTACATTGCCTAATCTTCAGAGACAATTCTTTGATCAATGGGAAGTGAAGAAAAACCCTCTTCAGATCCTTTTTGAATATGAGAATATCAGGCGGAACGCTGGTGATTCTGTTCAAGATTATTGTATTAGATTCAATTCTGTTTACAATGCAATTCCTGCTGATATAAAGCCACCTATGGGGTTGGATTTTATTAAGTTTCCAGATGTTTTCGATCCTGATATGGCCTATCAATTAAGAGAAAGAGATCTGGCCACTTTGGAAGACATGCAGAAAATTGCAGTCAGCGTTCAAGCAAATCTGCTTGCCAAGAGGGCTAGAATGAAAGCTGAAAAGAAGGTGACAATAAAGGAAGAGGTTTCCACCTCGGATCAAGTGATATGGAAGATGGAGAATATTTTTGACAAATTGGCAATTGATAAGCCTGAAACACAAGTCATAAATCCCAACTTCTGTGGTTAGTAGAAACCACAATTTAGAATCAAGAAAAGAGAGAAACGAGCACAACAGCAAGCAGTACAGCAACAAGTGAAGACACCCTTACAACATAATTTTGTACATGGTCCGGAATCAGATGATGAGGAGAATGTAATTGGAGAAGAGAATCATTTGTTTACACCCGATGATATGCCAATTTTTATCACTGAAGACGAGGAGTATTCCAAGAATTCAGCTGTACAAAGGGACGAAAATTTCATCTTGGCAAATGAAACACTTCTTGAGGAGGAGTGTGATGAATATCAAAGAGGATACATGAATTCTTTGTTAGCCTAGCAGCAATAATATTTACTCAGAAGTAGAGATATACCCATTAATCCAATTCAAAAAATAAAGGAGGCGACAACACCAAAAAATGATCCACTTGCTGTGTAGAAAAAGGGAAAAGAGATAGCTGATCCCACCACTAGAAAACCACCATCAGCAAATGAAAGATCCAATCAACCAAATATATCAAAGGAGAAAACTGAAAAGAAGGATATCCCAGGTAAAGAGGTAGAGAAGACTTCAGTTTTTAACTTAGAAAATGAAATTGCTAAGTTAAAAGTATCTATTCCTTTGGCTGAATTGATGAAGAATAGCAGTTATAAAATTTAGGTGTCTAAGATTTTTAATTTAGATCCATTATCTGATATTGTAAACGTGGAGGATGATCGACCTGAGTTGATTTTTGGTTCATCATTAGAGGGTCAGTCTCAAGTTAGTGATGTACCTCCTTTTTACATCAGCCTTAGGGTGCATCACTATGTGTTACACAATGTTATGCTTGATTCTGGAGCCTCTCATAATCTCATGCCTAAGGCAATCATGGAGAAATTAGGATTGGATATCACCAGAAAGTATCATGACCTTTACTCTTTTGATTTTGGTAGAGTAAGTTGCATTGGTATTATCAAATATTTGGTGGTTAGTTTAGATCAGATTCTAGCTAAAATTGTTTTGATGGATGTGGTTGTGGCAGATATTCCTCCTAGATTTGGCATGATTATTTCCATATCTTGGGGAGCGAAACTTAAAGGGACATTGCAACTTGATTTATCCTATGCTACTATTCCCGTGTTTTTTCAGATGAGGAAATTATACTAGGAGTAAAATATTAAGTACATGATCACTAGCAAGGAGAAACCAATAAATCATCCAATCAACTATGTACATACTGATTTAGAATCATTTTTTTTATATTCAGATGGATTTAATGATGTAAATAGCCAAGTAATTGAAGTAGAAGACATTCCAGAAATCACTGAAAAATTCAGAGAGGTCTTAAAGAAAGAAAGACAAAGACTTGGTAGTACCACTGAGAAATCAGCCTTTCGACAACAGCAAAATATTGATGGACAACAAGGAAAAGCAAAAGAGCAAACATAATTTCATCATTTGGAAGAGGATGAAGATGGTTTTTGGACCATGGATTTTGATGGTGCGGTAGGAAGGGAAGGTGTTGGAATTGGCATTTGGATACGTAACCCTATAAGTGCCAAGTAATGTAAGGGTCTATTCTTATAAATTGGCCTTTGACTGTTCAAATAATGAGACTGAATATGAGGCTTTAATTGTTGGTTTGAAAATTCTGAGAAAGTTAAATGCTAAAAGGATTTCAGTGTATGGAAACTCCAAGTTAGTTATCAAGCAAGTGAAAGGGGAATACCAAGCTAAGCATCCTCGAATGCGGGCCTACCACAATGTGGTATTAGATATCTTGAGATTGTTTTCAGATTACACTTTGACATGTGTCCCTCGTATTCAGAATGTCATTGCAGATTCACTTGCAATAGCAGCAAGTAATTTGAAAATTCTGATGAATTCAAAAAACAAGTTTGAAATTCATGTGAAGCATCGCCCAGCTGTCCCTGACAATCAAAGGTATTGGAAAGTGTTTCAAGATGATAAAGAAATCGATGAATTTCTGCAAAATGAAGGTAAATTCAAAGACACTTCTATTGATGGGGAGCATGATGATGACGAGGTGGATATAGAAGTCAATCAGATGGAAGTTTTGCAGCTGAAGGAAAATTTCAATCCTAAAGGTCTAATACCTTTAGAGGATATTTTTGAACAAGATGATGTAGCTCAAAAATCGAGCTTGATGCCAACCGAGAAAGGAGTTGAGGATGTGAAAATTGGATCAGCAGAAAATCGTAAAATGGTGAAATTATCAAGGGTGTTGCCCCAATAGGTAAAATCAAAGTATATCAATTTATTATCTTCTTTTCCTGATGTATTTTCTTGGGATTATTCAGATTTGAAGGAATATGACACAAGCATAACTCAACATATCATCCCGATCAAGCCAAATCAAAATCCCTTTCGACAGATGTTAAGAAGAATAAATCTAAAGTTGTTTCCCTCAATAGAGAATGAAGTGAATCGGTTGTACAAAGCTGGTATCATCATCCCCATAAGATTTTCATATTGAATTTCTAATTTGGTGCCCGTGTGCAAGAAAACAGGTGAGATTCGCTTATGTATTGATTTTAGAAATTTGAATAAAGTATCTTTGAAAGATAACTATCCATTGCCCAAGATGGATCACATACTTCAGCAAATAGTTGGAGCATCCTGCATGTCACTACTCAATGGTTATTCTGGTTATAACCAAATTCTGGTCCATGAGGATGACACAGATAAAATAGCGTTCACCACTCTCTGGGGAACTTTTCATTATGCCAAAATGCCTTTCGGATTGAAGAATGCCGGTGTGACCTTTCAACAGGAAATGGATATTGCATTTGCTAATGAAAAATATGTCTTTCTACTTGCTTATCTTGATGACTTGACAGTTTTTTCTAATTCGTATGAAGAGCACCTTTATCATTTGAAGATTGTATTTCAACGGTGTAGAAAATATGGTATATCTCTCAATCCAAAGAAGAGTCTGTTTGCCAAGGATGAAGGCAACTTTCTCAGTCATATTATATCAAAGGATGGCATCCGCATCGATCCAGCTTGAGTGGAAGCCATTCAACAAATTTATTTTCCTCGAAATAAAAAGGACATTCAATCAGTCAATAGTAAGATGAATTTCTTATGTCACTTTGTGCCCAATCTTGCAGAACATTTAAGGGAAATCAAAAACATGCTCAAGAAAGATAGCGTAGTGAAGTGGACTGAGGAAGTAATAAAGTTTTTCAATTTGGTGAAATTGGCCCTTTCTTCAGCTCCGGTTTTGATCAGCCTGGACTATACTTAAGATTTCATTTTGTTTTCATTTGCCTTGGATCATACTATGGCAGTAGTCTTGATGCAGAAAAGAGACCAACTTGAGAAACCAATTGTATTTTTCAGTAGAACCATAAGAGATGCAGCTTTAAAGTATAATATTATTGAAAAGCAAGATCTTGCCTTGGTAAAGGCATTGAAATATTTTCGAATTTATATTCTGCATTCTCACATCCTTGCTTATGTTCCTAATGCTACTGTTAAAGATGTCTTAATGCAAACATATCCAGAAGGGAGACGAGGAAAATGGATTGCTGCCTTGTTGGAATATGATGTGGAGATCAAACCAACAAAGCTCATCAAAGGACAAGGGCTAGACAAACTAATGGCTGACTCAAATTTGCATGCCTTGGACATTCATCTCATTGCTGCTATGTCCGAGGAAAATGAAGAAATTTTGCCTGGTCAAGTATCAGAAATTTTTCTTCTTTCTCCTTGGTATTTAGACATTGTTTATGTACTCCAAAATCTATCACCACCACCTGGAATGGCTATGAATAAAAGTAGGACATTGAAATTGAAGGCTGGCAAGTTTTTTATCATGAATAACGTGCTCTATTGGAAAGATTCCAGTGATGTCCTACTCAATTGTTTGGTTGAAGAAGAGGAAAAATAGGTCATGGAAGAATTTCACAAGGGAGATTGTGGAGGCCATCGTTTCTGCAAGAAAACACCCAAAAAATTTTGAGAGCAGGATATTATTTGCCAACTCTCTTTGTTGATGTGTACAAAACTATTACAAGCTGCCACAAATGTCAGATTTTTCAAGGTAGGAGAAAATTGCAGCCTTTACCGCTCAAGCCCATTGAAGTAAGTGCTCCATTTTAGCAGTGGGGTTTGGACTTCATTGGCAAGATCCATCCTACTTCTTCAGCGCAGCATAAATGGATCCTTACAACGACAAACTATTTTACCAAATGGATGAGGCAATTCCCACTAGGCAGGCCACTAATTTTGTAACCATTTCTTTTCTTGAAAACAATATTTTGTCTCGTTTTGGCTGTCCAAACAAGCTGATCACTGATAATGCAACAACATTTAAATCTAAAAGAATGATTGAATTTTGTAATAAGTATCAAATTACTTTGGGGCACTCAACTGCATATTATCCACAAGGCAATGGATTGGTCGAATCCTCAAATAAATACTTGGTCTATATTATCAAAAAGCTACTGGAAATGAACAAGAAGAGTTGGCACAAGAAACTGGTTCATGCACTTTGGGCAGACAGAGTAATTCAAAATAAATCTATATGCATGTCCCCTTTTGAGCTCGTGTATGGTGTTGACACTATATTCCCGACCTCCCTCACAGTTCCGGTGGTTAAAATTATGTAGGAAGCTGGCAGCAAGGATGATCATTTGCAACAAAGAATCAATCAAATGATCCATTTACAACATAATAGAGAGGAGGTTTTTTAGAATAATTTCAGGCTACAAGAGAGGATCAAGAAGATATACGATCGAAAGGAAAATGTGGACAAGTTTCAAATAGAAGATGTAGTGCTAAAATGGGATGGGAGAAATGAAGATAAAGGTAAGCATGGCAAGTTTGAGAATCTTTGGAAAGGACCTTTCAGAATTGCTACATATCCAGGCCAAAATGCTTTCCTTTTCAAAGAAATGAAAGGAGAAGATTGTCTAGGTGGGCCAGTCAATGGTTGGCTACTCAAATGGTACTATTTTTGAAATGTTTTCTGCCGTCATATGTATCACCGTGCATACTGGTTTGTTTAAATTCCATTGCAAGTGTGTACTGTTTTCATTCTTTCAGTTTGGGGCCTAAGGTGAAGGCTATAAAACTGACATTTGATTTCATTTTTGGTTTGGTTTGTTTGAGTCAGGTCTTTCAGTCGATTTTAGTCTTGAAATTGCGTCAGTCTTGAGTCAGATTTCAGTCCTGAAATTGAGTCAAGTGTCTAGTTTTGGTTTGTCAAAGTTATTGACTCCATAGCCCAATGGAAAAAGGCACGGCCTGCTTTCCTAGAGATTTATAGTTCTTAACACCTCCAAGGAGCTACCATCCCCATTGGAGCCAATGTTAGTGTCGGTATCTTCATCCCTCCATTAGTGATCAAATTATCTTGTTGCATTGCATGTTAGGTATCTCGCTCAGTCAGTTGCATTCCATTAGGATCATGGATCATCTGAGAGTAGTGGCTTGGTGTACATTTTCCCTCATTTCCTTTACCTATTGGCCCATTTCCATTCATCTAGATCATCTGCAGTCACTTTTTGTCTTTAAATATGCAAGAGTCATTTTTAGGGTTTTAGTTTCATTAGGTTTAGGGTTTCATCAAAAAGGTATTCAAAGTGTACAATAATGGTCAACAGGTGCATGAGGAGGTTGAATAAAGTTCCAGTACCAATAAATTTCATAATCACTTGCTCAGAAATGTATTTTTCCTGAAAACCTTGTTTTGAGGAAAAACAGAGTATTTTAGGTTTTTATTGTATAAAGTGATGTAATTTTAGTTCTCTAATATGTAAATAAATTCAGTAGCAACCCTGGTCACCTTAACAAGCTTCAGCAGCTCCATCCCCTGCAAGGAAAACAAAAAATCAAATCATTCAGTTCATCAAAGGCAAAAATAAAGTAAACTGCCCAAAAAACAGATTTTAAAAGTAAGTCTCAATACAAACATTACAAAAGTGGGTTTTATGAATGAAAAATAAAAATTTCTTGTATATAAGTCATTTTTCATGATTCGAAGAGCTCATTTTCATTCAAATAAGAAAGATCGAGTAAGGAGAAGGCCATGTTGAAAAAGGGAACAAAATTGCAGCAAAACTGTGCAGGCTCATGGGCGCGACGCATTGGGTGAGAGGCGCGGTGCATACAAGTGGCACGCCGCATTAGGCTGGCCTCCATAGTGTAAAAAATACACTGGTGCGACGCATATAACAGGTGTTGCCCGTTGGGTTTGTGGTATGGCGCATAGAGCTACAAGCCTGATTCCACCTATAAACTCTCTCAAATTTCCAAATTTGCTTATTCTTATGGTGTGCAAGTAAGTCAAGCCTTTTTCCTTGCTAGTGAAAGATTTTTTCTTAAAATTTATGGTGGTTTAGTGTGAAAAAAATTCAAACCATACCTCTTTGCAATTTTTGCTCAAAAACTAATTGCCTAGGGTCTGCATTTGTGATTTTGCTGCCAAGTCCACTCCACCACTCCCTCACTCTCTCACTTCTCCATTTATTTTCCAGTTTCATCTACTCATTCCCTAATTCCCATTTTCTTAAAAACCATTCACCCCTATCCCCAATTCCCATTATCCCAAACCCTAGTTGCAAAATCCGCAAACCCTAATTTCTATCCCATAGCCTAGAACATGTCCCTAAAACCCTTCCATTCCCCCAAAAAAATTTCGATATCATTCCCAAAACCCCTCATACCCTTTCCCTCCACAATCTCTCATACATTCTCATCCTTGGTAGCATAAAACTAAAAACACCATAAATATCTTCATACTCATCAAGAAAACTCATACATTAGCAAACATGGAGTCTGATCCTTCCTATGACCGCGATGAAGAGACACACAGTGACTCTCCTACAAAAATTCATGCACCAAGGATACCTCACAAAGGTGGCAAACATATACGAGATAAGCCTACTTCACTCACCGAGCTACAGGCCTGCCCTCTTCCTATCACCTACTTCATCCACCAATATTGTTATCAGTTCTGTGAGATGGTTGGTAGAGTCCATAACCATCATGATTTGGCCAGGTTGTTTGTGCTCCATCTTCAAAATGGCCAAGTCACTCTAGCAGGTGTGACATTTACCTTGACACCGGAGTCCATTTCTCTAGAAACTAGCATTCCAAATGTCGGTGAGAAGTGGAATAAAAGGTGGTGGATTGACGGAGAGAAATATGAGAATTACATCAAGGATGGTTATCAGAGACATCTCAACATATTTTTTCCTTTTTGGCACCTGAAAGACTCATATGCTCCCTTGATGAAACTCATAATTAAGTATTTCAGATGTGAGGGCCGATTTTCTTGCCTATATGCCTATCACATCAGCCTGTTGATGCACTTTACCAGGGTGAGAATGATGAATCTCCCTTACTTTATGTGCTAAAATATTGAGAATATGACCACCCTAGTGCAAAATAAAACTCCTCAGCAACAATATAACAATATATATCATTTTTCACTCATGTAAATTGTGGTCATGCATTAGCTTGGTTTGCAGGACATCTCATGGGAGGATTTCATTTCTCATGAGTTCTTCACGGCTTCTCAACTATCTCCAAAAGCTTTTCATGAGACAAATGAGCCATCACATCAGCAGGAGCTTCATGAGACACAAACTGCTAGTGTGCCAATATTTGTCACCTACCAAAAGGGCACTAGAAGGTTGTTTGCAGCAACAAATCGAGTATTATCTCCACCCGGGGTGGAAGGGGTCTCGCTTCCTCCATTAGCAGAGAAGGTACAGGATAAGGGAAAGTGGTCATTACATGATTAGGGGCTTTTAGGAGGGCAGGAGACAGATTTCATTCTTATTCAGGATGATGACACTGAAAGCTCAAAGCTTAAAGAGACCATTCAGGAGTAGCAAGAGGAAATCCATGGTTTGTCTCACAACCTAGAAAGAGCCAAATGGATAATCAAATACCTTGAGCAAAGAAACAAGAATATATAGGACCAAAAAACCATTATGGAGCTGCAAAACATACGAGAAAACCAACAAGCTGCCAAGAAGAGGAAAACCAAGTTGACACCACTTGAACAAGAAATTGAAGCTGATCATATATCTTGGCTCAAAAGGATAAAAATACATTTGGAAAAGATGTTGGAGAAGGTGAACAAAGAGAAAAACATGTTGAGGCACATGGCCCACCATTACTGGGCGAGAAAATAGGTGTGCAAAGAAAGAATCAGGAACTTGAAGGCCATGTTGAAGAAGGTATCAAAGAGGCGAAAAGAGTGTGATAGACTTCAGATCTTGGCTGAGGCTTCCTTGGCCCAACATAGCTCTTAAGGGAGGACACTCAGGCCAAATTTCAAAAAAATTGGGACACTTTTTGTAATTTTTGAATTTTTGGCTCAAAAAATAGACTTTTCTACCCAATGCGTCGCGCCACCTAGCCGCTCGCTTTTGATGGGGGACTCCTTTTGATGAAAACTCAACATTTTTGGATTTTCCATAGAACAATATGCATGCCTACCAATGGCCAAGAAATTTTGACAGGTTTTGAGCCCCCAAAAAGGTCAAAAATACCCAAAAAATGACCTTTCTGCCCCTTTTTTGACATACAAGAAGCAGTGTTGGGAGAACTCAATTTTGGAGGGGAAAATGGAGGCCAAATTCAAAAATTACACTTGTGCTAGAAATTATACAGGTAGACCTTTCCAACAAGCCCACTTGGAGAAAATTTGAACACAGGAAAGGCCTCCAAAAGCAGCTGCAAAAAGGCACTACGCATAGGGAAATTAGCGCGGCGCATTGGAGGAATTTTGCTCTTTTTTGGTCAAAAAATCTGTTTTTCGCCTAGTTTCTTCACAGTTTGACTTTTCTCCTTCTAATTTTCAAACTCATGATGTAATTTAATGTGACATGATTGATTTTGATGTAATTATGCTAAATTTTCACTCATAGAGGTAGATTCATCCATCAAAAGGCAGTTTGCAACTGAATGAATCAGTTTCCTAGTTTTTAGAGGCAAGTTGTTCCACTGCCTACTTTTTAGTTCTTAGTTTAGAATTTGTTGGAATAGCTACTAAACTCCTGAGCTTGACCCCTAGAGGCTAGGATGAGTTGTTGTTTTCCTATATCTTATGTTTTTTTAGTCATTAGCATAGTTGTACTTTTGGGAAAGCTTGGAGCTTATTGTATACTCATTTCAGCAGTTTAGCTAAGGAATAGACCAGTGGTTTGCAGCACTTTATGGGATTCATGCGGCATATTTCTTTGGTATTCTGTTTTCTTCTATAATTTTAAGTCTAAATGTGTTTTATGTATGCCATATCTCTCTTTATTTCATCTTAACTAAATCAAACAAAGATAAAGGTAGAATACATTGAAAGTGCAGTGCTCTACCTTGGGTTTGTTTAGTTATCTATTTCTTGATTGTTTGAGGGATCCTTGAGACTTTCATGTCCTCTTCAACTCCTCACTAGTATAAAATCTCTCCATGTCCTCGATTTGAAGTACGAACGGTTCCTACCTTGCCCCATACGGATCTACGCAGCCAGGCCTCATTCCTCGGACCCAAATGCCTTTCCATTTGAGCCAACGAGAACATCCTTCATGTAAATCGGAAACTCTTTGCACACATACCTAGCCTAAGATCGGTATTCACATCGGTCAAATCAAGCCTCATTGATCATATTTTGCTGATATTGACAAAGGAAAGCCTGTCCGGAGCCTGGTAGGGCCTAGCTACCCGGAGTTAAGCGTGGTTTGATGTTACCCTAGATCTCGCCTTTCTCATCCTAAGGTAGATTTAGCCCTAACACTAGAGACATTATGTACATCCTCATTCTTATTTTCCAGAAGGCATAGTTAGTGGCAGTAAACAAAGGGGCTTTATTTTTTGAGCATCCTTCTAGACTAGCCATCTTGGGGACCTAGATCTCCTTCCAGTTGTTAAATTGATACAGAAGGAACCTACTCTGATACCAATTGTTGAACCCTTGCTTAAACTAGGAGGTGGGGTGAATCAGTTTAATGCAGTCATCATCTTGTCAAAATTTCTTTTACACTTATTTACATCTTAATTTCATGATCAACTTAATATACAATGGAACAACAATCTTAATAAGTGAGCAACAGTTATTAAGCAGATTAAATATAGAATATCAACACATAATCATCATGCACAAAGACAACAGATATAAGTGGAATCCCATAAGGGAGAAAACCACATCTTATTATTTTTGTGATGCAGAGGCAAGCTCCAACTCCCTCTCACCATTGATTTTCTGTAGGCTCCAACCTACAGGGGGCTACTACCTCAATTTTGCAAGCTACAACTTGCAAGGAAGCTCTAACTCCCATCTATTTTCTGCAGGCTATAACCTACAGGGGGCTCCAACCTCAGCGAGATACAACTGGACTTCTATCAAGCTACAACTTGATATGGAAGCACCAAATTCCTTACTGTACAATGAAATCATAAGCTGATTTACCTGGATATTAGCTCTGTTTTTCTCCTTGTTTACTATTGTCCTTCCAAACTTTAAATTTTCTTTATATCATCTCTGGATCTTCAAAACTCCTCTCTCTGCTTATTTTTCTTCTTACATTGTCTAACACCCTATGCATACCAATATTACATGTTTTATACAAATAGATTTACGATTTTTGGCATTCTACATGGAATATGAAGTGAATAGGCAGGACTCTTTTCCTTTCACCTATTCTATTTCTCATTCTTCAGTTCAAGTTATTACATGAGAAATAATCATCACAACAATAATGGAGTTATTACTTGCCTTTGCATCACATACAATAAAAATAATTAATTAGTTTACATTTATAGTTACAACAAATATATTTCAATTCAGCCCTTTCAGCTCTTAGTTCGTTGTGCATTTGTCTTTTCTGTGGTTGTTAGAGACATTTCGGTTTCCTCTATTACATTCAACACAGTTCAGCATAACTGTCATTTTGGCCTAACTTGACCCAACTGTTGCGTTTCCAACAGTGCCACCATATTTTCCTTTTCTCGAAACTGCCTCTTTTTCTCATGCCCACATCATTCAACCTTCACCGCTCTTCTAAACACTGGATTATGCCCTTTTTCTCTATGTCGGGTCCTCACCCAAGCCTTTCTACCCGCGTTCAGGCTTTCCTTTTTGTTTTACATTATAATCCTCCTTTGCTCTCTGAAACTATTTAAGAAAGGAAATCCACATACTTCTAGACTTGAAAATCTTTAGGTTTCAGCTTTGGTCATTATCGCATCCGCTCTCTTTATCGCACTTCGCACTTCGGCGTTCCCATGTGTTTGTGTGATTTTTCTCCTATCCTGATTGCGATATGCGATGGTAATATCGTATTGCATCACTTCCTCGCATCACATTGCATCACCACTTCGCGGTATGCAACGGATTTTTCATTGCCAATGTCTGATATAGCGTTGTGCCGCCACATTTCCCTTCACATCACCACATCACATCGAAACACATCTTCGCATTGCATTGCATCTTCTCATTGCATCGCATCTCATCATCACATCCCATCTCATTGCTACTTTGCGGTATGCAATGAAATTCACATCGTCGATGTGCGATATTTTGCTGTGATGCCATGTGTCCCTTCACATCGCCACTTTTCTCATCCATCGAGCGGCTATCGCATTCACTTGCGATGTCTGATATGTGATTTTATCACATCGCATCCGCTTACGATGTCCGATATATGATCTGATTTCCGCCGAGGCGAAAATCACCGTTGATCTGTCCAGATCTATGCTCCTCATTGCTGCTGGGACTTCCTATTAATACTCAAGCGCTAGCATAATATCATCTCCACTTATCATTCTCAACTCTATGGTTTAAAACCAAAATAAACCATATAAATATTTATGGGCCCACAACTTTATTTCAACGTACCTTTTACACCATCGATCTAATCGCTCATATATCTGATGAATGTGCTTCTGGGCTTTAGGAAAGCGGGTCCGAGCTCACGGCACTTTGGAGGCACTCCTTGGTATAGAATCATCATCGAGCTTGTGCTACCATAGTGAATGGAAATCGTCGATCTGCGGCCAACGCCCGATGGGTGGATCAACTACAGAGGCACCCCTTTGCGTTAACCATCAGACTGTTTGTGCCCCCGTTGTAGCGTTGATCCCAGATCAACATTAACCACACTCATAATATGTGCACAAGGTTTAGCCTTCACTACCACCGGTCCCACACCTTTTATCATTCCGCTCTTTATGTACTTTTTGCTTTAAAACGTATTGGCCCCACCGTATGCCTCCTCTTAACTCACAATTTCATTAGGCCAAAGAATGTTGAGTCTCTGCCATTGATCCTAGAATGATCCAACAGTCATTGTGTTATCGCGTGCCATCTATACCCAATGGATAATTTTTTTTGAACCTACGTGAAATAGACGGTTTCAGTATTCCATGCGTCGCCCTCCTAGCTGTATCATGTCCATATCACTTAAAACCACTTGTCCTCCAAAAGCGGTGTGAAAACTCTCTGCTAGTTTTCGAAACCACTTTCACTGATCTGTTTTCGCCGTTGACTCAGGGTTCTGCTTCTGTTCATCGGGTCCTCCACACTTCTCCTCCCTAAGTTTTATTTAGTTTCTAAGTGTGCCAATCTCTCTTAAGCTTGTTTTTATGACTTTTCTCCTTTTCTTCCTTAACTGCTTCTTTGCTGCCTCTACTTCTTTCTACTACCTTTATTGCCTTTGGTACCTTCTTAGCTGCATTCACTACCTCTGCTGTATTTGTTACTCTCTTACTGTATTATTTCCTGATGTTCTCCTTTGCCTTATTGCTAGTTCTTTTCTGCTCCTTATCCATCAGTGACAATATTTCCAACAACTACTACATTCTTTCAAGGGACATACATCCTTTTCCCTTCACATTTTATAACCAAAATGCATTGCACTCGACTCTCCGCAATGTCACACACTTGTTCCCACCAAATACACCATGCACCACTCTATATGTTCTATAATCAAAGGAAGATCATTAACACCCCACACTTGGGACTCCTACTCCAAAAAATGATAGGTCTATTTTAGAATTCATATCAAGGATATCCCATGATTTTTGGCTGGTCCAACATCGCCAACATACTCATATTTTTCTCTTCATTTTATCCAAATGTTGGTTCTTTTCCTCAATATCATTTATCAATTTGTCAATCACACCTTAAAGCACTTCAGCATAATATGTTCTACCTTTTTTCTTGCTGCAATTGACTTCTTATAAACTTATTGATTCTACTAGCTATGTTCTCAAGGTATTAATTTCTTCCATGATATTTTTTGCCATTTTATCAGAATCGTGCAATTTCTTCTTATGCTCTTTGCATGCATTTGTGAGTTTGCCTATTTTACCAGAACAATATTCAATAACAACCATGGTAGATTCATATTGAGCCTTAAGATGTTTATAATTGTGATCATAATCTCTATCACTAAAAAAATATGAATCGCTATGATTACTTATATCTTAAATATATCTCAAAATAATATCATTACAACTTATCACTTCATATTTGTTGTTCTTCTTCAGAGCTGGTTCAATTGGAGCTTCATTCTACTTTTCTCTACTTTTCTTAATCTCTTCATCACTATTGTTGTTGTTGGCTCCAAATAGCATATGCATTCTATCCCAAATTTCTTTGGCAGATTTAAAGTCTCGAATTTTCTCCAAATCTGCACAATGGATATTTTCAAAAATAATTTTCCTCGCTTGAAAATTTTGCTTCTGTAATTTAGATGCAGAAAAATATTCATCATTTCCTTCACAAAACAATCTCCATATGTTAGAGCCACAAGAAAATAATTTAAGTTTCACATTTTCTTGCCAAGCCTTAAAATTTCCAATAGTAAGAACCAATTTATATGAAGAACTCATTCTAGAAAAAATATATGAAATTTTTTGTGAGAATCTCCAAGATACACTCTCTAGTGATTAAGTTGTGCCTAAGATCCCCGCTCCAATACCAATTGTGGAAAACTAGATCACTACTAGGGAGTGGGAGTTGAATCAATAGTGTGGCACTTTTTAAATTTTTCTCCAATAATTAATATTTTAAACATGCATGACCTAAAACACTTAAACAAAATTAGAGCGTCAAAACAAACATGCAACCATAAAACCAATCAACACAATGAACACAAGTGTTTCTGGTGGAAAACCCATCCCGGGAGAAAAACCGCCCAACTGTTGTTGCACTACTCAATTATGTCATTAACATTTGAACAAATTATACATGGATAAGCTCACTCCTATGGGCCTGGAATACTCAACTTCTTTCAGAGTGTTTTGGTCCTTTCAGACAAGAAAATGTTTCTCTCTCAGATCTACAAGCTACCATCCGCTGAAGGCCACCAAGATCAACAATGCTCGCCTGACTACCATTAGTGAATCCAACTCTTATTGGATGGAGAAAACTCTTCTGTATAATTAATGCACCAAGTCATTGTTTACTAAAATCCTCTTTCTATTCACTGCCTCCATGCAAGCCTCCTTCCATATAGTTTCAAAGTGGAATCCTAAAACATGCTCAACATGAGCACTGCAACAAGATAGCATCAAATCTCAAATAAATTTGCAGCTCTAGCTGCCATAAAAAACTTCACACAAAAACACCACACTAATTGGAAAAAAAATCCACAACTCACTACATCATCCATAACTCATAAAAAGAAACTCTGCATAGAAATGATGGATGAAATATGCTTCAACTCATTGCTACTACAACTGAAAAATGATTCAGTAAATCTGCCTAATATCGATCACAGAGTTTGCAAGCTCTTCTGCAAGCTCTCACTCAGTAAAGAAAAAAAATAGAAAATCAACTCATCCAACATATTCACAATGAGATTCCTCCAATATGTAGATGAACTCAAGTGCTCAAATCAATAATTACTTAGAACTACTCGCCATCACAACTCTTTTCATATGCTTAATTGGATCTAGATTTAAATAATTGACTCAATCAAACACTAATTGTATTAGCCTTCTTGATATTTTCAACTTTAATCAAATTCTAGAGGCCCCATGAAGTTTTCTGACCATAAACCAAAAATTTCTGATCGAGGAAGTCACCACAAGCCATAAATTAGCTCAATAGCACGAGGAATGCAGAGCATTTCGCATGAAATCACATAATTTCTCCCTTGGCACTTCTCTGCATGTGACTACAGATTCTTTCGGCTATAACGCTCTATTAATCCTACCTTCCAACGACTATGTGTTTCGGGTTGCCCCCTTGATTTTTCATGCATGTGGCTACGGCTAAAACTCAGTTAAAGCATAACTTCTTCAGACCAAAACCACTTCCACCTGTAGGATCATCATATCCAGTGTCTAATCGATCCTCGAAGCCACTGAGATAAGTCTGAAATTGATGAATAGGAAAGGAATAAATCTATAACATGCTAAACCTATTGTACCTCCCTTAGGACCAACACCAACACCTCCAGCTCCACAAGCAGCAACCACAATATATCTAAACATCTCCAACACTTGTAACAACATCTCTAATCCCAGTAGAAACATATCCAAGTCTTGCAGGATCATCAACATGTCATACAACTTTCTACAACACCGATAGAAGAACCTCCAACAAAAGAAACATACAATTGAACACATGAAGAAACATGTGCAATGCCTCCAAGACATGTAGAGAGATATAAATAATCTAGAGTAGCACTTCAATGCCCTGTAGCAACAACAACTCCAATCAACACACCACGAGAAGCTCTCCAACGTCCTGCAACAACCACATCTCCAACCACCTCTAGGTTCCAACCTTAAACCAAAACACATGTGGATCCGTATCCAAGTCAGCAGCCACAACATCACCTCTACCAGGTCTAGTCATAAGTATGTTGACACCAATTCCAACTAACAAGACAATCACCAGTCACCCAACACCAAGTCCTCAACACACATGCATATGACCAACATCACCAAGAGGTTGTTGATATCGATGGCAACACTACAGTGCCAACACTAAGTGTGCAAGGGTGAATAGTTTCGTGTGTGAATGTGCTGGCACTGTCTATTACCCTAAAAAAATCGAATGGTTTACCACTGCTCCTTGATATCCAAGTGGCATTGACTCAGTCTTATAGCGAAAATAGACAATACCCCCTTTAAATCATAATATATAGCTATCAATGACATTATGGACTATATCTATCGACTATGTAATTTTAGTATACACTATAATATTAGGATAATAAGAGATTAGGATAAGAGGGTTACGTTCTCACACACAAATCAACCATTCTTATAATATATATTTATCATAGTGCTCTATCATTGCCCATAATATATAACTATCGATGACACTATGGACTATAGATATGGACTATTTGGTAGCTATAGTTACCTATAATAGCTAGCTATATAACTCAGACCTTTATTGCAATCATCATAGTTTTTCTAGTCGATCGATCACATCAAATGTTCAAATTCAAAAATTAATCTTCTACAAATGATTTATGTTTTTGTTGGCTCTTTGGATGAACATCGAGCGCTTTAACTAACACTTGGAATGAAGCCATGGAAAACTATCGATTCAAATTACTAGTTATGAAAATCCACACCGATTACAATTTCAATTGACGTGCCACCACATAGAGCATTGCTTCTAATCATCTAGTTTCTTTCTTGCTGGTATAAAGACAACAAACAAGTCAAACAAATTGTTTGAATTAAAAATAAAAAATAAAAAATCACGAGACCCCGCCACCGAAACAAAAAAATTAAGGACAGCAGGGCCGTCAGATCTACCTTTATGAAAAACCATATGGAATCACCCCACAGTAATCGAAGTCAAAGCGTATTAATTTCTCTATCTCGCAATCTATCCGAGGTAAAATTTAAAGAGCATGTTGCATGTATCTGTAGAACAAGGGTTATGCAGGCCACCCAATTTTTTTGTGACACATAGTTGTGACATTTCGTGCATCCATATATCAGCTTTGATTTGGTGGTGGGTGAATTCAATTTCGTGGCAAGTGGTATTTTGGTAATATTTAAAATGTTGGAAAATTTTCTAGATAATGGATATATTAATGAATATAGTGCCGCCATAGTATTTAAAGGCATGTCAACTTCAAGCGTAAGTGGGTGAATGTTTATGGCGATGACAAATTTGACTAGGATATAGAGACACATGTACATTGAACAAGAAGTATGGTGTCTGGTGGAACCATTCAATTCAACATTTCTTTCCTGTCTTGGTTCATGGAATCCGTAATTGGTAACATTTCTCCAATCGATAACACAGAGATTGCTCCAAGAAGTGCAAAGCAACGTTGAGGGAGGAATGGGAACGTGAAAGGAATAAAAAATGAAATATATTTTTAATTTTGTTGGATTATCACACAATCTATCTTGTGTTGTATGTTTTATTTTAGAAATATGACATTAATATATTCTTGATTGAAATTTTATTAATATATATGTATTTTGGTGTATAGAGAAATGTTTCAAATTAACTATCACCTTTAGTATAAGTAATCATCCACTTAACTTGAAATAATGTTGCTAGTTTACAGATTACTAAAGCATATTGATGTAACAACAAATATTTACACTTTTTTATTCAACAAGGAAATTAACTTTATGAAATGAACCAATAAGCTGGAAGAATCAAGCTTCAATTATCTTTATCGTCTTTTCACAAAGTTGACATGTGTAGAAATTACTAACATAATATCATAACATATAAGTTGGTCAATACCAAAATCATGTTTCATAAAGTTATGAGTTGGCATCATGGATAACAATCGATGAGCTTTGGTATTTTTTTTTTTAAATCATAAACTCAACCATTTTCTTAAAAAAGTTATTTGAGGTTTTAGTTTTTTATTTAAATTAATTTGAAATGATTGGAAATGGTTAATGTAAATGTTTTAATTTATATATTGAAAAATAAAATATTCAACTTTTTAGAAACATTTTCTTGATAAATGTAAAATATAACATAATACAATTTGATTTATATTTAGAGTTTGATAACTATAAAAACAAAATTATTACAATTTGATTTATATTTTGATAAATGCAAAAAAATAATATATTAAAATGTGAAAAATAAAATCATATAAATAATATATATTTCTATTTTTCAAATATACTTTTTTATTTATTTGTTGTTGTATTATTTCATACTTAGAAAGAAACATAAAAAATTAATAAATAGATATTTAGAATTTTTAAAAACTTTAATTTTTATAGGAATAAGAGTATCTGTTTTTCTAGAAAATAAAAAAAAATGAAATACTGATTCATATTTATATTGTTTTTGACTTTACCTTTTACTAAACAAATTTTAGTGTAACATTTCGAAAAAATAATTGATGACTTCTAATCACCTTAATATAAACTAATGTACAATATTTTAAGTCAAGATTGATGACTTCTGTTGGAGAAATCACAGCGGAAATCATTAAACAATTAACACACAGCAATTAAACCAAGCAAATAAAGACACAGGAATTAACGTGGTTCACCCAATCCTCCTGGGCTACGTCCACACAACAGGCATCGGCAGTCTTTATTAATCAAAAACAGGAGATTACATAATTCACACACCCTCACTCCATTACAAACTATCCGTATGGATACCTGTTATATAGCCAAGAGAATCAAACTGCCTCATAAATTCTCTCAAATCAAACTTAGGATGCATTAACTCCCTCCCAACAAACTGGAGCTAATCTAGGAACTAATCCCTAATTTTTGTCACCTACTGAGATTTTTCCTATTTTATTTAGAACAGAAAATCTCAACAATCTCCACCTTGACAACAATTAGCGTGATGCCCTGTTATTATTATTTTATCTCTTCTGCAAGCCAAGAGAAGCCAAACACCAACGCAGCTTCTCCAACAAAACTGGTTTTGTGAACATGTCTGCACAGTTTTCCTTTGTATGCACCTTTTCAAGAGAGACTCCCCTTTCAGTGATAACCTGTCTTACAAAATGGTACTTAATTGGAATATGCTTTGATTTACTATGATAGGCCGGATTCTTAGCCAAATGTATTGCACTTCGACTATCACAAAGTAACCTGATGTTGTCCTGCAACCTACCAAATTCACCAAGCAAACCTTTCAACCAAACCGCCTCTTTGCAAGCATGCGAAGCAGCAATGTATTCTGCTTCAGTAGTGGATAAAGCAACAATGTTCTGTAGCTTTGACATCCAGCTGATAGCTCCACCTGCAAGAGTAAAGACGTACCCTGAAGTTGACCTTCTCTTATCCAAATCACCTGCAAAATCAGAATCAACATATCCACAAACATATTCATTGCTCTTATTGTAAGTGATACAATAACTACTTGTGCCTCTCAAATACCGAAGCACCCATTTCACTGCTGACCAGTGTTCTTTACCCGGATTTGCCATGTACCTACTGACAACCCCAACTGCATGTGAAATATCTGGTCGAGTACAAACCATCGCATACATCAAACATCCTACTACATTGGCATATGGAATTTGAGACATATAATCCTTTTCTTCATTTGTATTAGGACATAAACCCGAAGAAAGCTTGAAATGGGAAGCGAAAGGGACTGACATAGCCTTCACATTATTCATACCAAATCTCAAAAGTATATTCTCAACATACTTCTGTTGTGATAGCCACAACTTACCATTACTCATGTCTCTGAAAATCTCCATGCCCAAAATCTGTCTTGCTGCTCCTAGATCTTTCATATCGAATGTCCTTGCCATCTGAGTCTTCAACCTGTTGATTTCATCAATGCTTTTGCTTGCTAAAGCATATCGTCAACATACAACACTAAGATAATGAACATGCCATTTTTCAATTGCTTGAAATACACACAATGATCATATTCACTTCTAACATATTTCGGACTCAACATGAAAGAATCAAACTTCTTATACCACTGCCGAGGCGACTGCTTCAGGCCATATAATGACTTCTTGAGCCTGCAGACAAATTTCTTATTGCGATGCTGAACAAACCCTTCCGGTTGTTCCATATATATTTCCTCATCTAAGTCTCCATGTAGAAATGCAGTCTTAACATCTAGTTGTTGTAACTCTAAATCAAACAAAGCAACTAAAGCTAACACAATTCGAATTGAAACTATTTTAACAACTGGTGAAAAAATCTCATGAAAGTCTATGCCTGCTTTCTGAGAAAACCCTTTTGCAACCAGTCGCGCTTTGTACCTGTCCTCCGTATCATTCACACCCCGTTTTACCTTGAAAACCCATTTACACCCCACAGTTTTCCTGTCTTTCGGAAGCTCAACCAGATCCCATGTGCCGTTCTTACTCAAGGCCATCATTTCGTCCTTCATGGCTGCTTTCCACTTGTCACTATTCGAACCTTCTATTGCTTCCTGATAGCACAGAGGTTCATTGTCATTAGCAGTAAATGCAACTGAAGTAACATAATCATCATACCTTCTCGGTGGCCGTTTGATTCTTGTCGACCTCCTTAAGGATATTTCTGGTTGACTACCATCTGTAGGAACTTCTTGCCGATCAGTATCTGAGACCTGTTCATGATCTAAACCGAAACCCTGTTCATGTTCTGAAACCTGTTCATGACTAGTATCTGAACTATGGTCATCATGACTATCATTAGAAGAGCTGTCAAGCTGAATGTGCTGAAAATCAAATACATCATCCTGTTTCAATCTACTATCTGCATCTAACTGTACAAGAGAGGATTCATCAAACTTTACATCTCTGTTGATGATGATTTTGCGGGTAGTAGGATCCCACAATCTATATCCCTTTGTTCCAACACCATACCCAACAAAGACATACCTTTTAGATTTTGGATCTAACTTAGTTCGCTGATGTTTAGGCACTAGAGCATATGCATCACAACCAAACACTCCGAGTTTAGAATAATCACAAGGGTGTCCTTTCCATACCTCTTGCGGAATTTTGCAGTCTATCGTTGTTGATGGCGACCGATTTATCACATAACAAGCTGTAGCCACAGCTTCCGTCCACAACTCCTTCTGCAACCCGGCGTTACTCAGCATACTCCTTGCTCTCTCTAGAAGAGTCCTGTTCATGCGTTCAGTAACTCCATTTTGCTGAGGAGTATAAACCGTGGTCTTATGTCTCTCGATCCCTGCATCCTTGCAATAGCTGTCAAACTCCTTGGAAGTAAACTCACCACCATTGTCAGTTCTTAAACATTTTATTGTTCTACCAGTGATGTTTTCTACCAATGCTCTAAACTGTTTGAAAATTGTAAAAACATCAGACTTCTTTTTCATCATGTAGACCCACACCTTCCTAGAAAAGTCATCAATGAACGACACAAAATATGACGAACCACCATATGACGCTGTAGGGGCTGGACCCCAAACATCTGAATGAATATAATCAAGTATCCCTTTACTAGTATGTTTGCCTGTTTTAAATTTTTGTTTACTTTGTTTGCCAAATAGACAATGCTTACAGAAATCTAACTTTCCAGACTTTAGATTAGGAAGTAACTTGCGATCAGCCAAAATCTTTAACCCTCTTTCGCTCATATGGCCCAACCTTTGATGCCATAGGCGAATGGAACTACTGTCATGTTCAGACACCGTAGACACATGAACTGACCATGTTCTTCCTTCTAACTGAAGCAGATTTCCTACTTTCTTAGCTTTCATTACTAGTAAAATACCTTTATAGATTTTCATAACTCCACCTTGAATTACAGTTTTATATCCATTCGTGTCAAGTGCTCCCAGTGAAATTAGATTTTTTCTTAAGTTTGGAACATGTCTCACATCTGTTAACAATTTAGTTGTGCCATCAAACATTTGCAGTTGTATACTTCCTATCCCAACAATATTAGATGTGACATCATTACCCATGTACACGACTCCATCATTAACTCATCTATACGTCTTAAACCATTCTCTATGAATACACATGTGGTTTGATGCACCGGAATCTAACAACCAATGTTGATCATGATTTGACATATTAACAGACAACGCTTCGTCGCTCATACCTGAACCAGATGCCGAACCTGTATCTGTCGCATTTGCCTCCTTCTTCTCTGTCGAAGAATCTGCTTTCTTCTCTGTTTGCTGTCTCTTCCAGCAGTCTTTCTTTAAGTGCCCCGATTTGCCACAAAACCAGCACTTCACTTTGCTCTTTTTCCCTTTCGACTTTGAACGTGAATCGCTGCACTTACCAGAGCGTCTTTCTCTAGAACGACCTCTAGCCATCATTGCCTCTGATGTAGAGGTGTCAGCATTCGACTTCTTCCTCGTCTCCTCAGACAACATGGCTCCAACCACATCATCAAACTCAAGGACAGTTGCATTACTGAAGCTTATGGAAGTAACAAAGTGATCCCACGATTCAGGCAATGTACACAATAGAGTTATTGCCTTATCCTCTGAATCAAATTTTACATCTAGACTTTGTAATTGTACCAATAGAGTATTAAAAACATTCAGATGGTCAGTAACTGAGGTACCTTCCTTCATCCGCAAACTGTATAGCTACCACTTCAGGAGAATCCGATTTGTCAAGGATTTTGTCATGTAGAGATTTTCAAGCTTTATCCATAAGCCTGCGGCGGTCTTCTCTGACACAATGTTGAACAGAACGTCATCTGCCAGACATAACCGAATTGCGCTCAGAGCTCTATCATCCAACTCATCCCATTCATCCTCCATCATGGAAGAAGGCCTTTTGCTCCTCCCCAACAGTGCTTTTGCCACGCCTTGTTGAACCAGCATATCGTGCATCTTAAGCTTCCAGATCTCGAAGTTGTTCTTGCCATTGAATTTCTCAATTTCAAACCGGGCATTTTGAGTTTTCGCCATCTTGTTTCAGCAAAAAACACAATAATCTCCAAAAAAATTTAAATGAAGTTAATCTCAAAACACTGCCCCCTTTTTTTTTAAAATAAAAAATGCCCTTCTTCCTTATAGAATGTCTTCCACCCTTAATACCATGTGCAAATTACCCATCATTACCAATAAACAAACCATACCATATGCAAATGGTATTATTGTTATAAATTGGTTTAAAACACTTTTGCAAAAAACCAAGAAAGTGCTCCTTACAAATCTTTTTTTTTTTTGTTTTTTTTTTTTAAAACATGCCACCACCTCTTAAATCAATTAAAAAACTTGTAATTGATTTAATACAAATCGATTTCAATGCCACCGCCTCTTAAATCAATTAAAAACTTGTAATTGATTTAATACAAATCGATTTCAATGTTTATGGTATTGTTTTAAAAAAAAAAAATTTAAATCAATTTTTTAATGGGCCACCCCTAATATAATCGATTTACAAAATCCAAAATCGATTATAATAAAAAAAATAATTTATATGTGACCTTTAATATATGTTAAATCGATTTATGTTCTGTTTTAAAAAACCGATTTGAATGAACAAATGGCATACGACTGATTTTTGGACCCATTTCAAAACGTTCCAAAGAAAATATCAAAATAAACTCACGCACAGAAACGCTCAACGCATCCATTCAACGCTGCAGGCACACCAACGGGCACCACAGGCCACGGCATCGCTCACCATTCAACGCTTGCATACTGTTCTCAGCGCTCATCAAGAACTTCACCACAGGCCACGACATCGGCTTCACCACGGTCAACAGGCCACGGCGCACGGCCTCCAGGCAGACAGCAAGTCCGCTCACGGTCTTTTAATGCTTTGAAACAGATCTCGGCCTTATGGTAATTAACGCAGCAGACTCAAGTCAGAGCAGCCTATAACAGGCAGCGACTCTTCCACACACGAATGACAGATTTTGATAGCTCACGGAAATCATAACAATCCATGACCAGCGACTCGAGCTCCGATACCACTTGTTGGAATAAACACAGCGGAAATCATTAAACAATTAACACACAACAATTAAACCAAGCACATAAATACACAGGCATTAACGTGGTTCACCCAATCCTCCTGGGCTACGTCCACACAACAGGCATCGGCAGTCTTTATTAATCAAAAACAGGAGATTACATAATTCACACACCCTCACTCCATTACAAACTATCCGTATGGATACCTATTATATAGCCAAGAGAATCAAACTGCCTCATAAATTCTCTCAAATCAAATTTAGGATGCATTAACTCCCTCCCAACAAACTGGAGCTAATCTAGGAACTAATCCCTAATTTTTGTCACCTACTGAGATTTTTCCTATTTTATTTAGAACAGAAAATCTCAACAACTTCTAATCACCTCAATGTAATGTCCCTTCGTAACCTCGCATAGAAATGTATGGAGTGAGAGACATTTTACATAATTTTCCCCTAGGTAACTATCCATATTAACATTAAATTTCTAATGTTACCTTGCATCAATTCCATGATTCGTTTAACTGAGTTAGTTAATCATATTCTTAATAATATAAGTGTCACATCATGCAAGGAATCAATATCATAAAAATGACACAATAGGCAACCACATCATTAGACACTAATATACCCTTGAAAAACCCTAGGTTAAAAACCAACAAACATTTAATATTATTATTAAATGCTCGTGAGGGTGTTCACCCCTCACTCAATGGTTATAGGGAGTCCATCCCTTAACCATTTTAATGAAATATTACAAAGAATATCATCTCAAAAACAACATAACTTGTTATAATCTATTACAACAATCATCATGATATCGTTTACCCGTAAACCATTGAACATTGTGTCTTTAGGGTCTATTTTTTATGATCAATGAATTACCCTATAGCAGAAATTCCTTCAATTTGCATAGACCACTAAGTTATTTCCTTCCATAATGGTAACTTAATCCATATTTAAACATTTCCTAGCAACATTTATTTTCAACAAAAATCAATATCATGATTAAATCAAGTATTAATAAAACCAATTCATAGATCTATACTAGTGGTGCTTCACGATCTATTCATGTACATTCATGAAATGAAGAAAACATATCATTGAATTATTCCTTTAACAACATTACATATGCATTATTTATAAGTGTATAACCATGAATGCATTTATATAGAAAAAATACCACATTAACTAATATTCCCCTCGCATGAGCATCTATTCTTGCAAGACAAATCACTACAACTCTCTAGACAGTCCTTCAAAGGAAACTAACACAAAAGTTAAGATAATTATGCATGCGAATTACATAAAATTTATCAAAATAAATAGCCCTTAAACTATTACTTTTGGTGCATGAAAATACTTAAATAAAGCTAACACAACAAATGTTGTTCCTATGCATGCAAATTCATATTGTTTCCAAAATAATCTTCCTTAAAGAGTGCTTAACACATTAGAGCATGAAAACACGCGTTTTATTTTCTAGCATAATAAGGAATGCAAAAAATATATATATTTTACATAAAACTAATGCAATAAAGGCACAAATACATGTCTTCTTTTCCAAATATTATACCAACATTACCCATATATATATTCCAAGGAAAAAAATACATTATTATAGTTTTTGTGCATGTAATTCATCGAGTTTCCCAATGAATCTTTTCCAATGGAGGCTAACACAATATGCTATCATTTACCACATACAAATTTATATTTTTTCCAATGAAATATAATACCAATCTTGCCGGTATATACATGATCTTATTCCAAAAGAAATTAACGTAATAGTTATGATAGCAGAAAAGTAATCACATATATTTTTTCTAATGAAATATAGCTCAATATTTATTTTATACATGCAAAAAACATATCTATATAACACAATGGTTATTCTTTGTGCATGCAAGAGCTTATCATAATAGCCCATATTTGATGTAAGCAACACATATTCTCTTCTATAGAATTATACCATCATTAACTATTATTTTCATGTAAAAAATACATCGTTTTCAAAATGAAATTAATATAACATCATTTTTCTATATTTCTACATGAAAGTTTTTCATGCTTCCCTCTTCATGAAATTACCATAGATAACCATATTATATGCGTAAAACCTAAACAAAAATAACAAGTTTAATTTAATCTTTCATGCTCCTAAATCAAGAAATTAAAACAATTCATCTAGCGAGGAAATATTTTCAACAGATTATTCTTTTCAAGAAAATTAACATGATAACTTTATTTATCTACACACAAAAACATATACATGTTTTTTTTTTCCTAACACAATGACCCTTTCTTAAATGCACATAATCCTTTCAAGAAACAAGCATGCATTCTTATTCTTGTGTGAACAAGTTTCATATGGACTCAAATCCTTGGTTTCTTTAAATAAACTATATGGGTAATGTATGCATAAATATTCATGAAAAACCTTTCAAGAAAATTAATCTAGTTAACTTTTCTCTTTTCTGAGAGTCTTATAATGTATGCAAAGGAATTTCACTTTGAAATCTGATGCAATGATGGATGCAACTAGTATTTCCTTTTCAATAATTAGCATAGAAATTTATTTCAATAATTCCAATATAATCGATATTATTACTACGCACATATTCCTATTAAGAGTATATAGGAATGATGCCAATATCTCCAAGATAATTAATAATCTAATTTTCTCTCATAATTTCCTCAAATTATTTTATTCAATGATATAGGTTTTTTTTTTTTATATTTTCATAGGAAAAGTTTACATGCATTATTTTCATGAAAAATATCACGTTTCTTTCATATTTTTGTGTGTAGCTTTCACTTGTGTTTTCTTTCTAAGAAAAAATCATCCCTAATTTTTTAACATGCAATTTTTCTTTTAGTAAAGTAATATGATTTCCTTATCTTTTACCATGGAAAATTCACATACATTTTTTATGGAAAGTAGCATGAATTTTTAAATGATTTTGTGTGTGGGATTCATGTGCAATCTCTTTTAAAGAAAAACAACATCCTTGCAATATATTTTAAAAATAAACATGGTTTGTTTATTTTTAAAATGTAAAATTCTCATGCATGTTTGATAAAATTATTGCATAGAAACCATGAAGAGCCTTCCAATGAAATAATTAATTCCTCTACACAAAAAATATCTGCAACTTTCAAGAATGTAGAGCAATATTTCCAATTAATAAAATAATTTATCATTTCTTACACAAAACAAAAACATTTTATTTCCAAATAAAGTCATGGTTACTCGTTTTTTTGTGAAATAACCATGAAGTCCCATGTGCATACCTCATGTTCACATATATCTTTTGTTGGAGCCACAAAATTGCTCACCAAAGTTGAGATGATCAATCTTTGGAGACTTCACATGATGAAAAATACAATAGATGAAGATGGAAGTAAATTTTTCAGTTTACGAATGAAATTGAAGAACCTGTAAAACTTTCGTTATCTCAACGAGTTATCATTTTCTTTATTTGATTCAACTTAGTTCCGAACTAAATTTTAATGGTTCCTGTTTACAATAATTTCATTAAACATCGTAAAAAGGATCTTTTCCATTGTGAATGTAAACGTAAATGAAATTTATAGGGATATTACATAATCCCCCCTTGAATTAAGCATCTTATGTGATATTTACTCATGATATAATGGTATAAACAACCAAAAGAGAAACATTTCCCTTTAAAATGAAAAGTTTTATTTCTAGGCGGTATCAATAAGACAAAAAAATAATAATAATGTTTATCAATATTCATAAGCATTTACAACTAAAAAGCTATGAAATTTCTACTTTCCATCACTTAGCCATGATTCAAATGCATAAAATAAAAAAACAAAATATCTATATCAACTTACGATTACTTACCAATTACTCTTGAGAGTCATGGTCACTTTTATGCAAGTTTTCAAAGGATGGTTTGACAACCCATCCAGACACCATGGAAAACACCCTGTAATACATGATTAACAATTTCAACATAATGAGATTAGTCACAACATTTTCATTGAAATGAAATAATTTTAACTATCAATCAATTATGTAATTTCAGGTGATATTTCTATCCCAATACTTCTACAAGTACTTAGAGAGTACCAAAACTCTAATAATTAAAATGATAAATGATTGTACCACATGCACAATGTCTTAGCTCTCGCTAAAGAGATCCACACAATACTTCTAAAAGTATTCAGATAGGACCTAGCTCTCTAATCATTGAAATGTTCAATGAATGCATGAATTGCATACTTTCCTAGCCCCTCCTAATAAATTCAAAAGATTAGCATTACAATAAAGGAACTTATAGTTTGAGTAATTCCTTTCTGAGCAGTAGGATCCTTTCCTCTCCAGATGTACACAAAATAGTCACACCAACATATAAAAAATTCATTTTAATACAACATATAATTGATTGGATAATGTGTTGTACTATGAGAACCATAATGGAAAAAATAATTCTCCCCCCAACCAATGGGAACTGGTTTCCATAAATAGATCGAGTAATTTTTATATCCAAATATTTATCTAACAAAAACCATACAAGGTCCATTATGGAATTCTAGTGGCAAACCAACTCAAGAATTATAAAGACCAGACTAGGTCTAATACATGATTCTTCTTGGTAACGTCCTACATAATAACATCATGTCTATTAGGAATTTAGAGCCTCCTCCAACAAGCTCCAAATCAATAGAGTTGCCTTAGTGCTTTTCCCCTCTTCACCATATTGGCCAACTCTTTCCCGTTACTGAGATCATGTATCTCTAGGGAGAGGAAATATAGGTAGTAAACCGCCATCAAACTAAGGTCTCATGGCCTTTCCAAACTTTCCACAATTTTCATTCATGAAAAATTCTCTTTTAACACTCTTTCTAACAGTAATTTACATAATAGACCATATGCACATTATCATTAAGAGAATAAAAATATATGTACACCATGCATTAATACTTGGCCCTTAGTATGGGTCCATAATATCTATATTTTCATGAAACATAACTGACATACATGTGGTATACATTCTATTTTTTCCAAATAAAAATATCATACATATTATAACATTATACTTTCTCTATTTTACCATCATATGTTTTATTGTTACCATTAAACTACCCCTTCTTAGTCTCATCAATAATGTTAGTCATAATGACACATTGTTTAAGCAAGTATTTACTTTCTCAATCATTTTATTTTCATGCATACAATATTGTCATGTATAAAAGTATATGAAAATATTCAATAATGTGTAAATGTCAATAATAGTTAGGGTAGCAATTTTGGTCAAAGTTGTCATTAATGTCAATATGAAATTGCTGGAGATAAAAAATATTCTTGTTATTCATGAATATTTATGATGTTTAGCTAAGCCTCATGAAAAAACTAGGAGATACCCATAAGTGTCATGGAGAAAACCCTATCCCTAGAAGCTAATCCTAACTATTGAAAAAACCCTAGCCAAACCCTAACCCTAATTCCTAAACTCCAAATAGATAATATAATGAAACCTTAACTACTGGAGAAACCTTAGAGAAACCCTAACCATAGGAATACTTGTTCTTAATGTTTTCCTAAATGTTTGTATAGAAATTTTTGAAGCATGCCAAATAACATATCCTATATCTATGACCTTATCCTATAAAACCATTTATGCCCTATCATAATTAAACCTACCATTATTGTAAAACATCCATAAATCCTAAAAATCCATTCATAAAAAAATATCATTAAAAAAGGGAAACTCAAAAAATTCAAAGCATTTTAACTTTGGAGCATTTCTTAATAATAATTTTATGACATTAAAGCTTATTAAAAATTTGACATTGGATGGATGGGATTCATATAAACAATGGATGTTGGACATTTGACACATTACACTTCTCCACCATTTTGTAGGATGAATCCACCATCATAAGTGAGCTCCTTTTCTAAATGCAGGTCGGCTATCCCCGAAGAAAACGTGATTGCTCAAACATTGTAAAATTATTTTAAATAGACCATACGATACATGCTTTTTTTGATCCAGTGCAGTCAAAATAGATAGGATTCAGCCTTGAAAGAAAACGTGTTTTGGAGCATAAAAATGTATATCTTGAAGGATGTAGTCAACGCAAATAACTAGAAGTGAATTTCCTGTGAACTCTGAAGGAAATGAAGTAGCATGTTAGCCTTGGTGGTGGGGTCTCCCTTTTTACAAGCATGTTAGTCTCGATGGATAATCCAGCCTGCACTCGAAGTTGGTTTTTACGTTATAGCTAAAGAGAAGGTCTTTGTAGAAGAATACATGATATTTCATATGAATGTATTTTTTTTGTGCAGAGAAAGGATAATAAAAGAAACTAAAACATAGAATGGGTTACAACTCAGACCTGTGCAAGGATTTTTTGACTGTTAGATCTGGTGTATACAATCTCTGGCTCAAACCTTCTACACCTGCGGATTATTCATGTAGGATTAGTGAAGTCTTGGTATAATCTCAGTAAAAATATAAACACCTCAGACCAGCTTCATAATTTGTGCTTAAACTATGGTGATTAGTTGGATTTGTGGACAGTCATTAGGTTCAATTAAGCTCACCAAAAGGGTTCCTTAAATCACAGAACTACAGGCTCATACATACACTCTTTTGTAGCACGAGAACCATTACTAATTTCATCTCAGACCAAAAATATCTTTCATCTTATTCTTCTCAAATTATAGCTTTCTATTATCTCAGAACCATGATAAACACCAATTCTAGAGAAAAATTGTAGAGCTACTTGTAACATGAACACAACTTCGATAGCATAAATTTGAAGCTTATTTTGACACAGTCACCCTTGGAGTAGATTTAAATTTTTTTTTTAAAGGAATCCTTGAGAAATACGACTGGAGTTTCTTTAAGGCATTGTTGAAGAAGACTACTAAAGTATTCTAGTAGTATTGAGAGCAATATATGGGCATTGTTTGGGGAAATTCTTAAGAAGATTTTTGGTGAAATTTTGGAATAGATATTGAAGTGAATTTGAAAAATTCCTGAGGATTTGTTTGAGTAGCATATCTTGTACAATCATCTCAAATATTGTGTTGAGAAACTTATTAACGACCTCTTTTTGATAAGCCTGATTGGAAACCGTGATGCGTTGAAGTCATTATGAGGTTACCTTGGAGAAATTTTTTGGTTACTATGAATAAAAAAGGAGATACCTTCATGTGAATATCAATTGTTTCATTGATAATGTGATGTGGAGACTAATTAAAGGAATATATGAATATTGACAGGGCTCATTAAATAAGACATTGTGAGTTGTGAAATATAACCATATATATCTTGACGAGGGAAAGGGGTTGAAGACAGAAAAAGACAAGGTTAGTGCCTTGGAGAATAGGGTTAGAGCCTGAGAAGATTAGAGTCCTCAAGGAACCAGGTTGGAGGCTGAACCAGAAACAGGGTTGGAGTCCGTGAGGTTGGTGCCTCAAAATTGACAAGGTTGGAGCCTTGGTTGTCCAAGACGATGCTTAGAAAATACATGTTGGAGACTCAAATATTGAAGATCAGTGTGTTCATCTAGGGGTGGAGCCCTACATATATTGTATTTTATTTTTTATAAATAATAAATTAATAAAATAATTTATTCTGATTTTTTATTTTATGTTCTAAATATAGGTGATCTAAATAGTAAAAATAAAAATTGAAAAAAAATATTAATTCAACCCCCCTCTTAGAATTTCCAACAATTGATATCAGAGCCAATACCTTCTCTCAAAGCCTAAAAACTTGAAGGTTGATCCTTAGAACACAAATGGAAAAGCTAAGGAAGAAAGTCTCCAATCCTCCTAAAGATGTGTCTTCGTCAACTATCGAAATTCAATTCAATCAATTTGCGAAGGCTCCATTTTTAAATGGAAAATTTGATATATGGGAGAAAAGAATGAAGAATTTCTTAAAAACTCAGTGCGTTGAAGTCCATAATTATTGATTACTGATAGCATGATGGAAGGAGAATACAAGGAGTATAATACAGGAGCAACGAAAGAAATCTTTAATGGGCTACCTCATTCTATGAAGGCCAATTTGAAAAAATGTTCGTCACCAAAAGGAATATGGGACAAAATTCATGATATTTACTCAAAAGAAGCATGGACCATGACCTCTATTCAAGAACATGATGGAAAGGAAGAAGAAAATCTAAAACCCATCAAGGAAGTTGAAAATAAGAATGATAACATTAAGGCCTAAGAATAACTAGAAGAAGAAGAAAGAAAAGAAGACTTTAAAGATCTCCTGACTAAGCTTATATATGCCATGGAAGAGATTAACAATTTCAAAAAGGAAAATTAGGAACTTAAGAATAAATCAGAAGTTAGCGACCAAGTCAAAACAAGAAATGAATTTGACCTTTCAAAGCTCCAAGTACAATAAATAGATGAAGAGCTCGCCAAAATTAAGGAGGAATTTCATCAAAAACAAAAGAAAGCAGCATGAAGAAGTCATATATATGAAAAACCAATGGGATAAGGCAAAGAAAAGGGAAGAAAATTTTCCAAGAAACCTTGAAAAAAGACATAGGAGCTTGAACAATCTTAAAGAAGAGATTGATCAATACAAGGAAGAGGTCTCATCTCTTAGATCTCAACTAGAAGAAGGAAGGAAATAAGTGCCAGGAGCCAAGAATGTGATGGAAAATTTTGCATTCATTGAAGGAAGAGTTGATGACACATAAAAGGGGAGAAACACCATGATATTCCAGCTAGAAGAAAAGGATGAAGAAACCTTCAAAGTAAAATCAAATATCAATCTTATCTACGCTAAAAATGGGAAGCTACAAGAATAAAAGAAGAAATGAAGAGAATTATAAGAAAGGAGAATGAAGAAATATTCATAATGAAATAAAATATGATAGACCTTAAAATAAAATGTCAAAAAGAAACAAGGATGATCGAATAAATGAAGAAGAAACTAGTCATGAAAGATTAATTTTGTTAAAAATTGAAAGGAGAAATTGTCACTCTTAAAGAGGAAGTTTTCTCACTAAATAAGAAATTGAAAATCTCTCAAACCCAAAATGACATCCTAAGTCATCAAATATATCCTCTTGATAAAATAGGTCTTGGATATGTCGATGAGCCCACAAGAAAGAATGATAATGCTTCAAATACAAAACATATGAGGATGTCAAGAAGAAATGATACTCTAACTTCCAGTAAAGGCAACAGTCAAGACGGCATTAGAAGAAACCCTACTACAAGGAGACTTAGAGATGATGTGAAGAATACAGAAGGCAATGAATATCATCAAAGAATCCAAAGGAAAAAATTCTTGAGAAGTACTTCGAGGAACTATTCATCTCCCAAGTACCAAAGTATATTTCTTGGATAATTATATTATTCTACAAACTTTGGGAACATGGAAAAATATTGTAGGGAATATCACTAAGACAAATATAACGGTCTCTGTCAATCTCCTAGAAGCAAATTTGCAAGAAGAAATCACACATCCTCATTTATGAGTAGAATATAATGCTTGAATTGCCATAAACTTGGGTATATGGCTTGTGATTGTAGCTTGACTTGGGTCGCTAAACAAGCTAAAACCATGACTACCAAGCTAGATAGGAAAGTTACACATGTATGGAGAAGGAATAAAATTGGATCCGAATGTCCCTTGAACACTGAAGCCAACAACACATGTTGTTGATTTGATGAAGACTTCTTTGGAAGATATGATATTCGAAGTTTTGATGATGGCTCTGCTAAAAAGAATATGATGCATAAAGCCAGGGGGAGCACATGATTCTTGACCAATATCGCAGAGGCTATCCATTCCTTAACGAGTCACACATGAAAAATCATGTTATGAGGCATATCTCTCGATGGATATTTTTTGAATATGTCTTCTATTTGATTCTAAAGAAACATTCTTTCTTGAGCTAGAGTAGTTTATGCATGGAGGAGGAGGAGTTCATCACATGAATAAATGCATAACACATCTATTATGGACCACATTACCAAAAGGAAGAGCACCGTGACAAGGGGAGAAACATACGTATGAATAACTATTATTGATGAAGAAAACATAATGAAGAGAAGCATCATGATAGGAGGAGTTCTTGGGAACACCATTTCCCATTAATGTTAAGGGGGGAGAGATTGTTGAAAGGGAAATAATATTTCCATCAATGAGAAAGGGGGAGATTGTTGGTCATTTTTTTCTGGTAAGTTAGGCTAAAATATATTAGATCAAAAGAAAACTTTAAATAGGTGTTGGGTTGAGATGTAATGCGGTGCTTAACAAATCCCAGCCTTATAGGCTTTCAAAATAGCGGTGGTTTGGGGTTACCTCATACTAGGAAACCAACCCCTCAGTAGCATCAAATAGTCATTATTTACAAAGTGCGTCGTGACACATATAAAAAAAATATCTGTAGTATGTGCTGAATATAACAGAAAATAGAAAAGAGTCGAGAAGTCGGGAAATCATGGTGTTCCTTCATCATCCTCTATAGCAGGGTCCTCCTCCTCGATATGGCATCCATATTCCTACGCAATGGACTCCTCATTAGCAAAAGCCACACGTAGGGGCTTTCTAGTGGTTGTGCAAAGGATAGGCATGACTGGGTACTCAGCATCTAGAACTCTCCTCGATACTCCATCTTAATCAATGATCCACATGTCTATATCCTTCGCCGAGGCCTCTTAAACAAGGACAGGCTTGGTTATTCGTGGAGTGGGTGGCTCAGAGTGCACAATGGTGGACTTCCTGGGGCCTCTTCTACTCCTTTCATTCTCCAGAGCTAAGGTGATCTTATCCTGGGTGCACTCAGTCCATTATGGTGCTTCCCTTTCATGGCTATGAGAAGAGAAACCTTCAATAGATTCCAAATGATGATCATGTCCATGTTGATAATGACACAAGAACACACCTATTTGGCTACCCATGAGAGTCTTTTGGCACTAACGTGGAGCCATGGGGGGGCTAATAGACAGAGAGGGAGAGATCGGTCTAAAAGCATTGAAGTGTGCAACAGGAGAGTGTGCAAGAGAGAATAAAAATGGAGGGGGGGGTGTGGTACGTAACAAAGGGTTATGCAGCAAGGGGGCACATAGAAGGGAATCAAAAACTGAGGGTGCCTTCCTCGGAAAGCTGTAGCGAGATGAATATAAAGAAGTGGGGAATTCTAAAGGGAGGCATGCAGCCAGGGGGGACACTGCAGGGGAGTGTGCAGCCTAGAGGGAATCAGTGAGAGAAGCCCCTTGCAGGCTAGCACCAAAAAGGTGGCGTGTGAGAGGGATAGTGCACAGCAGGGTGAGCGTGCGGGGAAACTGAAACAACAACTAAATGGTGGAGATGGCTCTATAGGACGACTAGAGAAGTGATGGGATGACATAATGAGGAGAGATCATGCCTTTTGAAGACCTGTGGCATGAGTGAAAATCTTGTTTGATTTTGTGGCACGCTCGCATATGCGAGTTGGGACAGTTCACATGGGATTGCATGTGATTCAGTGTATGGAAGAAGATCAGGTACAATAGAGTGCCCATGTGAATGATTGTTGAGCATAGGTTCTGCATTAGGTTAAATATGGTTGTGGAGGACATCATCAGCTTGTGCATGGGAAGAATTTTCTTCGCATGTTCGTGGCATGTCACCCACATCCGGGGAATATTATTGGTCAAAGTTGTCATTGGTGTCAATATGGAATTGCTAGAGATGGAAAATATTCTTTTGATGCATGAATATTCCTAATGTTGCCCTAAACCTCATGCAAACCCTAGGAGATAACCCTAATTGTCATGGAACAAACCCTATACCTAAAAGCTAACCCTAACTATTGAAGAAACCCTAGTCAAACCCTAACCCTAATTCCTAAATTCCAAATATCTAATACAATGAAATAATAGCTATTGAAGAAACCTTAGCCAAACCCTAGCCTTAGGAATTCTTGTTCTTAATGTTGCCCTGAATGTATGTCTAGAAATTTTTGAAGCATGCCAAATAACATATCCTATATCTATGACCTTATGTTATAAACCCATTTATGCTCTACCATAATTAAGCCTACCATTATATTATAGCATACTTATATCCTTAAAATCCATTCATAAGAAAATACTCATAAAAAAAGGGGAGCTCAAAACATTAAAAACATTTTGAATTTGGGGCATTCCTTAAATATACTTTTATAACGTTAAAGAATATCAAAAATTTGTCACTTGACATATGGGACTAATATAAACAGTGGATATTGGACGTTTCACACATTACACTACTCCATTGTTTCCTAGTATGGCTCCACGAGCATAAGTCGGCTCCACTTCTAAACGCAAGTCCGCTATTCCCCAAGAAAATGTGATTATTCAAATATGGTCAAATTATTATAAATATACCATAACCTCCACTATTTTTCTCATCGAGTACAGTGAAAAAAAAGAAGAGTCGTACTTGAAAAAAAGGGTTTTCGAGCAGAAAAAATATATATATCTTTAAGGACATAGTCAACACACATAACCATAAGTAACTTTCCTATGAACTCAGAAGAAAACGAAGCAACGTGTTAGCCCTGGTGGTGGGGTCTCCCTCTATACAAGCGTGTTAGTCTCGGTGGATGATTCGACAAACACTCAAAGTCGTTTTTGCTTTGTAGCTCAAGAGAATGTATTTCCATAAGAATATATGATCTTGCATATCACTGTGCTTTTTTGGTGCAATTAAAGTATTATAAAAGAAAAGAAAAGTGGAAATGGGTTAAAACTTGCACCTATACAAATATTTTGTGACTCTCAGATCTGGTGGATATAATATCTTTATTGAACCTTCTGCACATGTGAATTAGTCCTGGAGGCTCGATGAAGGCTTTGTATAATCATAGTGCAGAGATAAACACATCGGACAAGCTTCATAATTTTTACTTGAACTATGGTGATTCGTGGGAATTGTGGACATTCATTAGGTTTGATTAATCTCACTGCAAGGCTTCCTTCAAGAAAAAAACTACAGGCTCAGAAAAATAGTCTTGTGGAGAACGAGAACTATTACTGGTTCAATCTCAGATCAACAATACTTGTTATATTATTATTATCAACTTGTAGCTTTCAATTATCTTAGAATTGTGACAGACACCAATTTTGGAGAAGAATTACAGAGCTACTTGTAACTTCAGAATAGCTCAGATAACATAAATTTGAAGCTTCGTTTCACACAGTCACCCTTTGAGCAGATCTAAATGTTATCTTTGAAGGCATCCTTGATCAATATGACTAGACAATATTTAAGGCATTTTTCAAGAACGTTGTTGAAGTGTTCTAGTAGTATTGAGAGAAATATATTGGTTATTGTTTGGGGGAATCCTTAAGAAGAGTTTTGGAGAAATTTTGGAATACATCTTGAAGTGAATTTGATGAATTGTTGGGGATCTGTTTGATTAGCATATATTGGACAACCATCTTGAATATTGTATTGAGAAACTTATTAAATACATCTTGTTGAGAAGCCTTATTGGAGACCATGATGGTCGTCATGAGGTGACCTTGGAGAATTGTTTTGGGTACTGTGAAGGAAAATGAAGAAACCTTCATGTGAAGATCAAAATTGTCATTGATGACGTGATGTGGATACTAAATGAGGGGATAAATTAAGATTGACAGTGCTTGTTGAAGAAGACATTTGGACCCATGAAGTATAACCAAATATATCTTGACGAATTAAAGGATTTGGAGCCTCACAAAGACAAGGTTGGTGCTTGGAGAATAGAGTTGGAGCCCTAGAAGGATTAGATTCATCAAGAAACTGGGTTTGAGGCTAAACCATAAACAGGTTTGGAGCCCATGAAGTTGGTGCCTCAGAATTGGAAAGGTTGGAGAATTGGTTATCCAAGTTCATGCTTGGAAAATATAGGTTGGATTCTGGGATATTGAAGATCAGTGTCTTCCTCTAAGGTTGGAGACCTACATATATTGTATTTGATTTATTGTAAAGATTAAATTAATAAAATCACTTATTCTTATTGTTCATTTTATGTTCTAAATATAATTTATCTAACTACTAAAAATAACAATTGAAAATAAATATCGATTCACCCCAACTCTCATAATTTCCAACAATTGGCATCAAACCCAATACCTTGTCTCAAAGCCTATCAACTTGAAGGTTGATCCTTAGAACACAAATGGAAAATATAAAGAACAAAGTCTCAAATCCTCCTAAATATCTGTCCTCCTCAACCATCAAAATTGAAGTCAACAATTTGCTAAGGCTCCATTTTTCAATGGAAATTTTGATATATGGGAGGTAATAATGAGGAATTTCTTAAAATATTAAGTTTTTGAAGTATGGAAATTAGTTATTACTGATATCATGATGGAAGGAGAATCAAAGGAGTATAATACAAGAGCAATAAAATAAATCAGGAATGGGCTACTTGATTCTATGAAGGCCAATTTGAAAAAAGGTTCATCACTAAAAGGTATATGGGACAAAATCCATGATATTCACTCAAAAGTAGCATGGGCCATGACCTCTATTCAAGAATATGATGGAAAGGAAGAAGAAAATATATAACCCATCAAGGAAGTTGAAAATAATAATGATAACATCAAGGCCTATGAAGACATAGAAGAAGAAGAAAGAAAATAAGGTTTTGAAGAAGATCTCCTGACTAAGCTTATATATGCCATGGAAGATATTAACAGTTTGAAAAAGGAAAATGAGGAACTTAAGAAGAGAGAGAAATATGGTGACCAAGACAAAAAAAAAAATGAATTTGACCTTTTGAAGAATCAAATACAAGAAATAGATGATGAGCTTGATAAAATTAAGGAAAAATTTCATCAAAACAAAATAAAGCATCATGAATAAGTCATATCTATAACAAGTCAATTGGATAAGGAAAATAAAATCGATGAAACTTTGGCAAGCCACCCTAAACAGATACTTAATAGCTTCAACAATCTTGAAGCAGAGATTGGTCAATACAAGGAAGAGGTCTCATATCTTATATCTAAACAAGAGGAAGCAAGGAAACAAGCGCAAGGAGCCAATAAGTTGATGGAAACTATGGAATTCATAGAAGGACAAGTTGATGACACTGATAAGGAGAGAAAAACCATGATATGCCAACCGGAAGAAAAGGTTGAAGAAATATTAAAACTAAAATCAGACATCAATTTTCTCAAGGCCAAAATGGAGAGAAATCTAGCAAAGGTGAATGAAGGAATATTCATAATGAAATCAAATATCATCTCCCTTAAAATTGAACCACATGAAGCAACAAGGATGATGGAAGAAATGAAGAAGAAACTAGTCATAAAACATAAATATTGTGAAAAATTGACAGGAGAAATTGTCACTCTTAAAAAGGAAGTTGTCTCGCTGAATAAGAACTTGAAAATCACTGAAACCCTAAATGAAATCCTAATTCATCAAAGATATCCTCTTTATAAATCATGTCTTGGCTATGCAGGTGAACCGTTAAGGAAGAATGATAATTTTTCGAATAACAAGGATTTGAGGAAGCCAATATGAAACGATACACCCAGTTCAAGAAAAGGAAAGAGTCAAGATGACATTAGAAGAAATCCTACTCCAAGGAGACTTACAGATGATGTCAAGAATAAAAAAGGAAATAAATATCATAAAATAATCCCAAGGCAAAAGACTTCAAAAGTACTTCAAGGAACTCTTCGTCTCCGAGGTACCAAAGTATATTTCTTGGATATTTCTATTCATTTACAAACTTTGGGCACATGGAAAAATATTGTAGGGCATATCACAAAGAAAAATATAATGGTCTCCATGAATCTCCTAGAAGCAACTTTGCAAGTAGAAATCATATATGCTCATTTATGAGCAGAATAGAATGTTTGAATTTCCATAAAATTGGGCATATGTCTCATGATTGTAACTGGACTTTGGTTACTCAAAAAGCTAAAATCGTGACTACCAAGCTAGAAAGGAAAGTTAGAAATATATGGAGAAGGAACAAAATCAGATGCGAAAGTCTCCTAAAAACTCAAGCTAACAACATATGTTTTGATTTGATGAAGACTTCTATGGAAGATATGGTATTCCAAGTTTTTATGATGAATCTGACAAAAATGAGGTGATGCATATGGTTAGGGGGAGCTCATGATTGTGGACCAATATTGAAAAAATATCTAACCCTCGATGAATCACACATGAGAAATCATACTATGATGCATATCTCCTGATGTATCTTTGTTGAAGATGTCTTCTAGTTGGTCACAAAGAAGCAATATTTCTTGAGCTAGAAGAGTTTATGCACACAGGGGGAGTTGGTTAATCACATGAAGAAATGGATAACGCATATATCAATGACCACATTACTAGAAGGAAGAGCACCATGACATGGGGAACCAAATACCTATGAATAACTATTATTGATAAGAAAACATAATGAAGAGAAGCAACTTGATATTGGGAGTACTTCGGCACACCATTTTCCATGAATGTAGAAGGGGAGAAATTGTTGAATGGGAAAGAGTATTTCCATCAATCAGAAAGGGGGATATTATTGGTCGAAGTTGTCATTGATATCAATATGGAATTTCTAGAGATGGAAAATATTCTTGTGATGCATGAATATTCGCGATGTTTCCTTAAATCTCATGAAAATCGTGAGAGATAACCCTAATTGTCATGGATTAAATGCTATCCACAGAAGATAACCATAACTATTGAAGAAACCCTGGCCAAACCCTAACCCTAATTCCTAAATTCCAATTAGCTAATATAATGAAACCCTAACTATTAAAGAAACCTAGACAAAACCTAACCCTAGGATTACTTGTTCTTAATGTTGCCCTAAATGTATGTTTAGAAATTTTTGAAGCATACCAAATAACATATCCTATCTCTATGACCTTATCCTATAAACCAATTTATTCCCTACCTTAATTAAACCTAACATTATAGTATAACATCCTTAAATCCTAAAAATTCATTAATAAAGAAATATTGTTAAAAAAAGGGGACCTCAAAACATTCAAAACATTTTAACTTTGGATCATTCCTTAGTAATAATTTTATAACATTAAATCTTATTAGAAATTTGACATTGGATGGATGGAACTCATATAAACAATGGACATTGGACATTTGATGCATTACACTGATACACTATTTTCTTGGATGACTCCACTAGCGTAAGTCTGCTACATTTCTAAACGCAGGTCAGTTACCCCCCAGAGAACATGACTATTCATACATGGCCAAATTATTATAAATAGACCATACGCTCCAGAATTTTTCTCATCCAGTGCAGCGAAAACAGTAAGGAGCCAGACTTGCCAAAAAATGTTTTTGGAGTAGAATATATATATATATATATATATATATATATATACACATATATCTATATATACACATATATATACATATATATATATACATATACATATACATATATATATATATATATATGTATATATATATATATATATATATATGTATGTATATATGTACATACATACATACATACATACATACATACATACATACATACATATATATATATATAAGGACATAATCAATGCAAATAACCATAACTGAATTTCCTGTGAACTCAGAATAAAACCAATCAACGTGTTATCCTAAGTGATGGGGTATACCTTTATATAAGTGTGTTATTCTTGGTCGATGATCCGACCAACACTGGAAGTCATTTTTGCGTTGCAGCTCAAGAGAAGGTCTCTACAAGATAATATACGATCTTGCATATAACTCTGCTTGTTTGGTGCAAAGTGTTATCACTCTAGGTTGAAATTAGGAGTGAAGAAAAGTGACCACAAACCATCTTTTATACAGGCTGCTAGCCATACCTAACCAGAGAGGGCTCTCTTTGTGTCACTTTTTAAATATACAATTTTGGGTTGAGTACCATATTTTAGGCTAGACATGAATGAATTTGTTTTAGAATGTGTTTGCTGGATAAAAATGATAATAATTGAAGATAAAACTGACTTCAAAGGCTGAATTGCAGAAAAATGAGAAAGGAAATATAGAGAGATTATTTGAGCACATTTAATTTTCCATTAGTGTATGGTGGTAGAAAAGAGAGGGGTATGAATGAGCATTTTACTAAATTCATTCATCAGAAGAAAAGACACATTGTAAAAATCCAAATAAACAAAACATATAGCTGAACTTTGTTTATAATTGATAATATTTTTACACAGAAAATGAAATGGAAATAAAATAACAAAGAAAAGGCTCGATGCTCAACAATAATAGCACTTGAATTTCACAAAAATTCCGCAACTCCTTTTCTTTCATTAATGATAGGTCCACAATAATACACCGAGTTCCAAAACTCAACTATCTAATAGTAAGACTTCGCACAACAAATTCTTTATAGAAAAATAAAATTACAACAGTTCCATTAAAGGATCATAACTGATAGCGCTTTATTTGCTAACTATATTCTAACTGCATCATAGAAATAAATTTAATATTTTGTGTTAGCATTGGCTCTAACAGAAAACTATCACTGAAGAATATAATTACGAGTTGTGCTGGTTGTTAGTTGACTGCTTATCTGGCAGAGTTTGAATTTTCACTTTTATCTCATTTTCATATTCACATAATTTTCCCAGCGTACTTCATTTGGAATGGTCATATTTATTATCCTTTGGTAAACTTCATCTATTTCATTGTATTTGGAAAAAGTGGGCCTCTCCACAAAGACATGTTTGATATCATACTGAATGTAAATGTCATTACTTAAGGTTCCCAACAGTGCCCTTCCTGTAAATGTATTTTTAATGTTTGAAAACTTTGTAGTATCCCTGGAAAATTCCTTCAATCTTCTCCAATAATATTTCTTGGTCATAAAATTATCATTAAACATAAGTATACAAAGCAACCCTTTTTGTGTCAGAGGCTCTATTCTACGAAAGAATCTCTAAACTATAGTCTCTAGAGTTTGACACTTCTCAAGCTGAAGAATCAATTTTTCCTTTGTTAGCACCTTCTTCACCTTCACGATGGTTTTTTTTCTATCGTCTATAGCTGGATCATCCAGCTCAGAGTTGTTCTTTGAATTCAGAAACTTGATGATGTCATTTTCTATAGTAGGCTTATCTCCTAGTTATGCTTTTATTGTTCTAATGGCCCCATTTGCCTTTTGTATTATCTATTTTTGCTCAAATATGATCTGTATACTTGGCCAAAACGCATTAAGATATTCCATAATGTCTTCCCAAATTATGTCTTTTACATGGCCTAGGGTGTTTCCAATAGTTGAATCCTTTTGCTCTTTCTGTAACCTCTCAATCAACTTTTTGGCTCTCTGTGCTTCAACTGTATGTAAAATTTTAACATTAGATTTTTGAAATTGCAATTATTTTTCATGATCCTATAATTTATCGATATCTTCTTCTTGAATGGACATGGTTTGGACTGCTTTGGTGAGCTTCTCGGTTCCATCTTCAATGCTTTATGTAGAGGTTTGATCTATAGGGATGGTTGTTAGAGGCACTACTTCTAACGTAACCTTTGATGTTTTTCTTGTTGCTTCCTTTTCCTTTATCATTTTTTATAACTCTGATTCCATCTTCTTTATTTAAGAATTCTACTTCGTAATCAATTTCATCATATCTGTCTTTTGAGTTTCATTCTCTTCAATATTATTTTCTAAATAATATTTTGTAACTGAAATTTTTAGTTTTTTTCTCAATGCTACTATGCGAACATTTTTTCTTCTTGATTATTTCTTCAATTGAATTGACATTGGATGGATCATTTCCAATTTTTATCACTAGATATTCTAGAGTTTTAATTCTTTTATCCTTTACAAATGAAGACACCTTCTACATTTTCAGTTGTGATTGTATATTTTCCAATGAAACCTATAGTTTTGATAAAATCAAAGCAGTGTTAGTGAGAGTTGATGAAATCATATCACCACTTTGCTTATGTAGCTGCATTTTATCTTTTGGATGAATTTATTTTGTATCATACTCAAATGTAGCCCTTTTATAATCTACTTCAGACTTTGGCTGTGGAATTTTTTCTTGAATAAATGTGAAGTGAATTTTTCCCTTTTCTAAATCAAAGGATGAAAGCAACCTACTTTGCAAGATGGGAGTTTGTTCCCAAAACTAGTTATATGTACTTGCCCTTACCATTTCATTCTTCAGCTTTATCTCTTTGAAAATATTAAAGACAATATTCTCCTTTTCCCCTGTACCAGTTGTGCTATTCTGAATGGATTTTTGTTGATCTTAAGAAGATGTCGTTTGCTGATATTTAGAAACTGTAGAAGTACTAGGAGTAGTAGAAGTGCCTTTATCACCTACCTCTGTTGAAGGAGGTGTCTCTTAAATAATGATAATTACTTTTTTCTTGCAATCCTTGCTAGATTCACGTTAGGATTAATCCTTTTCTTCTTCCTATAATGAATTTTGAACTCTTTTCTAGATGAGTCAGTCATTGGATATGACTTATATTCTCTAACTCTTTTCCCCGCTCTTTCCTGTGTAATAGGAGTTTGTAATGCTGATGTAGACAGTGTCTGTTCTTTAGGCTTCTATATTGTACCTTTAATCCATTCAAATTCATTCATGTAATTTTTAGTATCCAGTCTAGGTGTACGAAAATATGGTGTAGATTTATTCTCTACCCTGAATTTAAAATGACACCAACTAGATCATAAGGCCATGTTAAACTTGGGCTAAACTACATTTCTTTAAGCAACTTCTCTACTTCCTCTCCTATTGTCCTTATATTATAGATAAAATTCCATATCTGTGTTTTTATTTTAAATTGAGATTTCTTTTTAGCAGAGACGAAATGCACTTCATTTGCATTAATCATTTGTCTAATATATTCCAATGCGAAAATCCTCATGGGGAGGAATTTTGGAAACTTATAAGGGGGAAGCCCACAACCATAGATTATGAATTCTGTATAATTTTCATAAAGGTACCAATCCCCTATTCTAGCTTAATATGAAACCTGCAATACCTTTATAATATTTTTACTAATCCTTGGCTCTTGAGTGTTATTGAGTAAACTGAGTGCTAGTTGATGAAACAATTCCACAAATTGTTTATATGAATATTATTTTTGTTCCTTCATGACTAATGAAGTCTAGAAAAATATTGAATGTTGATTGCCTTCTTCATCAAATTTATGTAAGGAAAAATTAAACTTGTCTCCCTGAGAGTACAAGAAGAAGTAAACTAGCACAAAGCCATAACTGAAAACCTCTTCAATTGTGAATCTGACAAAATGATCATGGATAGAGTCTACAATAAATTGACTGAAGTTGAAAATCATCGTGGGTTTAGAATATATGGAAATTATGGACATGAATCCTATGTTGGCTTCATCTACCCATCAGTCTGAATAATAACCAAGCAAGTAGGAAATGCTGTGATGATTTTTTTGGACCTTTCAGGGAAGATAGATGATGGGAATGGAGGGATTTTCTTGGGTAATGGACTATTTTCAGTCATGAATAGCTAAAGAGTTTGAGCTCTCTTTGCAGAATCTAACTTTTGGTATCTTTTAATAAAGGCTTCTTGGGAAAATGGGGTATTATTCTCTCTAGTTGGGGCTTGCATCATTTTTTCAATGTTTTGGGCATTGATAGTCACTAGAATCTCTCTTGTAGGACCGATAATAGCTCTCTGGTTTTTCATATACCAAGCTTCACAAATTCGGACGAAATCTGGGGCTCTATGGATATAAGGAAAGATAAATTTTGGGGGATTATAATCCCATAGACCTATGTCATCTGATTTATAGAAGAATTTCTCTTCTAACCAGTAATATAACTCAAAAATTTCAACATCACACAAAGTTTCACAGATTTTGCGGTTTTTTCTTCTAAGGGAATGTGATGAAAATCAACTGGAGGGTGTAAAAAAAAACTTATCAGTTCTTCTTGTCCTTTATTCTTTGTAGGTATGGTTGGCCATATTAAAATGAAGGAAACAAGAACTTGTGATGGAAAACACAAGCTGGGATTGAAGAGAAGCTCTGTAAGTGCAAAGAATGTGAATAGCTGCAAAGGAGGCTTTTAAAACTAGTGAGGTTGATCTCTGGAGCTCCATTAATATCTTTAAACTCATAATACTGTGTAGACCAGATTGAAAAGGCAAAGTAAAAGTTAAAAACATGTGTTCAATGGTGAATTTATTAACAATTGAGTTTGATTTCCCATTTGAAAAGGGCGCGTGTATGTTGCCTAACGCTTAGCAATTAAATTAATTTTCTAACGAGTATGGAAACATCGGGAATTAAGTTGATTGGATGGTTCACAGTCCACATTGGCATGACATGATTTGCGGATGAAGCAATGGTTTAATATTTGCAGGTAAGAGGGATTTCCAAGGCATTTAAAGGTGGTAAGTTGGGGGGGAGGGGGGTGAAATCACACGGTTCTAATATGAAATTGTGGGGTTGATCTTAAATACCACTCTTTTTTGGACCCCCCCCCCCCGACGATAAGTATTGGACAGTTAAGGGGGCCTAATTTCTCATATGGGCTATCAGATGAAATGCAAATATGATGGATGATCAGCTAGATGAATGGGATTTAACATATGGTGGAGTTTAAATACATAGTGGTGTAGGGGTATGACGAAAATTATTTGACATGAATAAATAATGAATAAAGGAATGCAACATGTCACGATGGTAATGGAGAGTAACGGTAGTGGAGAAAAACACATAGGATTTATAACCTATGGTTTCAAATGTGAATTTTTGAAATATTAAAGATCAAACTTTAATAAACATGTGATTTCGAAAATGACTTTTTCAGCAAAGATTTTTCATTTCTTTTCGAAATATAGCAATAGAGTATAGAAAATTCTATGATACACATAGTTTATTTAGGAATATAAAATAGTATTGTTCCTTCAACTAGACCTTTATGGATAAAATGGAGGTTTCACTGCCCTTTTTAATAGTAAAAAACTGAAGATTTTTCATGGCAGTTTAGACCCTGGATTTGACCTATATGTGATGGAATGACATGACCTATGAATGGAGATGAAAAAATTTGGAGGAGAAACATATCATGATATGAATCATTCAATGAAAAAAATTATTGCTAAAGACTAACTAAAAAAGTAAAAAAAATTGATTAATGACCTAATGGAAAACTTTTAAAAGAGCTATCTTTGATCACTAAAAAATTGACTCTAACATTGGATCTAGCTAGGGATGGCAGCTCCTTCAGGAGGTGTCAACAACGTCTTAGATCATGTAGCCTTACGATTGGGCTATGAAGTCAACTATACTTTGGAAAATTGAAACAAAATGAAATTTTTTTACTAAAACTACTGACTTTACTCTGACTTGACAAATGACTAAAAATTGAGAACTTTTTAAAATAAAACATGAACTTTTTGCAGAAGACTTATGGCCTTCTCCTTGGGCTTCAAACTTTTGCAACAACTCTCTTATTTTCTGAGCATCAAATGTAAACTGGTATATACAATGACAGTTTATTCCCTTATCAATATTTTTAAGAAACATAATTCTTTAGAACCTACCATTGATAGGTCCTCCGAGCACTTCTTTTCCTTCAAGATCTTATAGCAACAATGCTTTGTTTCCTCTGAATGCTACAATATTGTAAGGTCCTTTCCAAAGATTGTCAAATTTCCCATGCTTACCCTTATCATCATTTCTAACATCCCATCTTTGAAAAATATCTCCAAACTTGAAGTCACTAGCCTTTGTTTTTCAATCAAAAATCTGTATTATTCTGTCATGCAACTTTCAAGTATTGTTGAAAACTTCATCTCTTGATTGTTGCAATTGTATCTTCTGGTTGATCCTTCTCTAAATTTCATTAGGCTCACTTTCAACCTCTTGCAAAATCTACATTACTGTAACAGTTAAAGAAGAAGGAAAAACAATGTCAAATCCATAAACAAGCTGAAATGGAGACATGTTAATTGATATTTTTGTGCTCACTCTATCAGCCCACAGAGAATTTGTAAGTTTCTTGTGCCAATTCCATTTGTTTTCCTATAACATCTTCTTGCTAATATTCACCAAAGAATTATTAGATGATTATGGAAGCCCATTTCCTCGAGGATAATATGTAGTAGAATGACCAACTCTAATGTGATATTTATCACAAAAATCAATCATCTTCTTGGATTTCAAATAATATACATTATTAGTGATAATATTATATGGATAGCCATATATTGACAGAATATTATTTTCATTAAACTAGATGATAACATAATTAGTTGCTTGCCTAGTGGGAATAGCCTCAATCCATTTGGTAAAATAATCTATAGAAGTGAGAATCCATTTGTGTTAGACTTGAAGATGGAGGATGAATTTGACCAATACAATCAATTCCCCATTGCTGGAATGGTTGTTGGGCTTTAATTGGTTTAAGAGGAAAAGGTAAAAGTTTCCTTTTTCCTTGAAATATCTGACACACATGATACCTATTAATTGTTTTGTAAACATTAGAAAAAAAGGTAGGCCAGTAAAATCCCGCACTCAAGATCTTATTTTTTTTAGTTCTCCAGTAAATATGGCCTCCATAATCACCCTTATTGAAATTTTTCATAAATTTCCCAACTTCACCTTCAACTAAAAAATTTAGCAAAATCCCACCAGGATCTTCCTAGTATAAGACACCATTTAGAATGCAATATTTAAGTGCTTTTAATTTCAGTGATATTTATTTACTACTTGGCATGCTAGGAGGAGGATTCAAATGTTGCAAAATTTATAGAATATCAGCATACTAGGGAGATAAAGAAAATATCTCAGCTATCTAAGGTAATGTTTCAGCAGCTTATTCATCAGACATTGTAGCAATGAAGTTTATATCTAAGGCCTGAATATTAGAATCTTCGTCAACTTTTCTAGGCCTTTTTGCTTGACTAATTTTGTGGGCTTAATCTCCAAATAATACTCTAGCAAGGCTGCAATCCACTTTCCTCTACGACCTTCTGGATCATTCTTTGTAAGTACTTCTTTAACAGTAGCATTTGGCACATAAGCAATGACATGGGAATGTAAAATGTACGCTATGAAAGCTTTCAATACTTTGACCAATGCTAAAGCCTATTTCTCAATTATATTGGACTTTATAGCAACATCTCTTATTGTTCTGCTAAAGAAAGAAATCGGTTGTTCTATATTTTTATTTTTCTTCTGCATTAAAACAACTATAAGTGTATGCTCTGAAGCAAATGAGAAAATAATGAAATCAAGAGTATAGCCTTGGATAATGAGAATAGAACCATGAGAGATAGATAGTTTGACTTGATTCAATCACTTATTTTCCTCCTTGGATCATTTTACTTCAATATATTTCTTCAATATATTAATAATCTACTTCAAATGTTCAGCAAGATTGGGAACAAATCTTCTTAGAAAATTAATTTTACAATTGAAAGATCGAATCTCCTTTTTGCTCCTAGTATAATATAAGTTCTGAATTTCTTCAATCCTTGAAGGGTATACTCTTATGTTGTCTTTAGATATAATATGCCCAGCAATTTACCTTCTTCCATATAAAAAAGGCTCTTCTTTCAATTTAATGAAATACCAAATTTTCTACACTTTTGAAAATTTGTCTTTAAATGTTGTAAATGGTGTTCATTTGTCTTTGAGAAAATAGTGATATCATCAAGGTAAATAATGAAAAATATATCTTTTTCATTGGGAAAAGCAATATCCATTTCTATTTGAAACGTTTCCCCTGCATTCTTCAAACCAAAAGGCATTTTGGAATTCATAAAAGTACGCCAAGGTGTGGTGAAGGCTTTCCTTTGTTAATCATCTAGGTGGAAAAGACCCTAATTTCATCCTGAGTATCCATCTAACAAAGAAATTATATATGATACAACTACCCTTTGTAGAATGTGATCCATTTTTGGTAGTGGATAATTGTATTTTAAAGATGCTTTGTTTAGATTTATAAAATCAATGCACAATCCTCTTTCTCTTGTCTTCTTTCTCACAGGTACTAGATTAGACATCCATTCAAAGAAACGAATAAGAACTATTATTCCAGGAGTGAATAATCTATTTACTTCTTTTTGAATAGAAGGAATCAATTTAGGATTCATCCTTCTCAACTTCAAGAAAAATTGTTTTTGATCTAGCTTCAAAGTAATAGTGTGGTGAGTAATACTTTATCATAGAACTTCCAATATGAATATTCCAAAGCAAAGAAATTTGAAAATTGAGACATAATTACTGGATACTTAGCTTTCATTTCTAGACCCAAGGATTTTGAAATATGCACCAACTTTGGATTTTCAGAAGTACCAAGATTTAAATCTTCCACTCCCAACTCTGTTGGTGACATAGTAGGCTTCCTTGTAACATCATCCTGGTCAAAACGTTCTTCCAAAGGTACTAACCCTCCTGGAATAGAATTATCCTTAAGTTGTGATACTTGCATCTCAGTAGTATGAATTTCTTAGTCATCTATTTGGGCATTTATGAATTCTTCTTTTGTCTGTAAGAAGTTATTTATTTTCTCATCATTTTGAAACACTTGCCAACATTGAACATTGTCAGGGATAGCAAGGTGGTGTTTGAAATTTATTTCATAAGATTTGGTTTGGATACAGAGGAATTTGGAACATACTAGCAGAAGTGGTGAAAGAATCAACAATAACATTGTTGTTTCTCGGAATTAATGACATACTATATTTAGGAAATGTTTTAAGGATATCTAAAAAAAAATTTCTATAAGCTCTCATTCTGGGATTTTTGGCTTGGTACTCTCCTTTGAATTTCCTGATAACTAACTCGGAGTTGCCATATACAAAATTTTCTTTGCACCAAGCTTTTTCAGAAATTTAGGCCAACAATTAAAGCTTCATTATTTGTGCGGTCAAATGCTCGTTTATATAAGGAATACATTCTAACATTTGGAGGGATATCCAATGATTGATTAATTGGGTTGTGAATCGATATTCCAATGAGCACACTTATTTTCCCATGAATCCATCAATATCCATAGTCAGAATACTATTTTTCTTCATTTGGAAGGTGTAAATTAGATTGTTGATTTTTTTTATTTTCTGTTTGAAGATACCTCTGTTGTATCCAAAATCTCGGTTTTTTCTATTTTTTCTTATTTTCTTCTTGAGGAGATGCCTTCAATTCCAAAGTTTGTTTGGCACTATCTTACAAAGTCTTGTCTCTTGCCATTTCTAAAACGGAAATGCGAACTTTTTGGATTTTGTGATTTTTCTTCAATCAAAAATTAAAGATGTTAGAGCATTCTTCATTGAATAAAATAAAAGACTCTAAATATGTAAGTACAACATGAATGGGATGATTATTATGATTTTCTCTTGTATCTTGATCATATACTTCCATCTTACTTTCTGTAAAGTTTTACGCTTGTCAAAAATGAAATTGTTGCATATGAAAAGTCAAGCTCAGGAATTCCTCTAGCTTGGCTCCCATGATCTAGAAAGTAGCATTCCATACCTAGAGTGGAATATCAGCCACAACAAAATCACCAAGTACATTCTTGGCTGAAATTTGTTCTAATGAGACCACTAAATCTTTGATGAACCAAGACATTTCACCACTCATAACCAAATGAATAGAGGTCATGGCAAGGTCTTGTGATTTCTAGTCCTAACTTATCCATAATGGATTTAGGAATGAGAGTTTTAGGATGCTCCAAAGTCAAGCATTTCATTATGAAGAATGAAATCATGGATCACTGAGACTTAAATAAAAATGAGGAACTTCACTATATTCGATTTTCCATCAACGGTAGGACAAAAGGAAGCTCAAGATGATCATCACTCAAGTTATATATCGGATGTTTGATCAAATTTAGAAATGGCTTTGTAACTTGAAACTTATACTTATCATTATTCATTATCTCGATTAGAGGAATAAAAACCTTCGAGTTTAGCAATTTCATTTTCGAGGAAAATTGAGCGGGATGTTTATTTACCTCTTTTAGTGACGTGTCTTTTCTTTTTGGAGTAGTTCTTTGGATGAAGAATCTTTTCTTTTTTCCTCCTTCTTGAACTTCTTGATCTTTTCTTTGATTGTTGGTGGATGCTTCATTAACTTTGGGAGAAGAAGAAGCAGCGGTGAATTTTCATTGTTTATTTTGTTTGGTGCGGTAGCTTATTTTCTTGAGTATTGGTTTGAGAGCTACTTTCTTTTTTGATTAGAAACTATGGGAACATTTCACTCCTCAAACCATACTACTTTTTAACCAGGTGATGGAATTTAAATGCTCTACGATAATATTCAATGCACATTAAATATTCATTTGACATGGCATATTTTTGGTCTTACGTGCAAAAATTTCTACAAAATATTGATCTTCTTCGATGAGGAAAAAGGTTGCTAATTTTCCGCAAGCAAATGGTTTTCTCCGAGAGAATTTCTTCTTCATCATCTTAATCGGGGCCCTTAGTATGTTCTGTTGGAAGGGTGTCAGGAACTTCTTGTTGACTTTGTGGATCCTAACCCTTTGTTTCCACTTGTTTAATCTTGTATTAGGGTTGTTGATTTGGCCCTAAAATTGGGATTTCTTATATAAAGGTTGACTTGTCGATCAACATTAGACATCTTATGCATCATTTTCTCCATGGCCTTAATCAAAGTATCGATTTTTCCTTTTGATGAATTGGATTTTTCTTCTTTTATTGTGACTCTTTTCTTTGTTTTTGACCTTAGACTTTTAATAATCATATTTGCCTCTACCTCATTGCATTTCTTTGCATTTCATCCAAATTTGATGGGTTCTCTCCCCTCAACTGATAGGCCATGTTAGGGTTTCAAAACCATAAAGGTAATGGAGTAAAGCAAGGCACAGGGGAGGCTTAATATTATCAAGAATTTAATGATATATCTTATTAAAATTGTTTGTGAATTCTTGGACAAATTCATTTGTATTCCTTTTTAGTGCATTATATTCAGCTAGAATTTGTAGTGCATTTTTGTTCTTCCCATTTTTGCCATGAATAAATCAATGTTGTTGTGAGGTACCAATTGTACCCGGCTCAGAGAAGCGAAACCATTTCTTTACTTCTCAGAAAAAATTTAAGCAACAATACGCATCTTAGCATCATCATTGTATGTTCTTCAAGAGTCTATAAAATTGTGATTACGCTAGCCACATGCTGATGGGTTGTGATTTCTAATGTTCCATCAAATAAAGGCAGCCTTTGACCCATAATTTTGAGGTAAAGCGGTAAGGCGACTGGTAAGTCAATGGAGAAAATGTGGCCATGGTTAATGGAGGTGGTGGAGATGTGAGTTGTGATGGATTGAATAAAAGTTTGTAAAGGTAAATATGGAATGAAAGGAGGAACCGATGATGTAGTTGTATGAGATGGTGAGGTAAAAGAAACACTAAAAAGCTTTATTGTTGATATTAAAAATAGGCATTTCGGAAGGTTTCTTGAAATTTGTCTACTAAGCCTTTAATTTTATGGAAATTGGACCAAAACTTAGGTATCGAGTTTCGGACACAAAGGTTTCGAGAAAATGGTAAGAAAGGGACCCAAAAATCAAAATGGTCAAAATTATTTTCTCGGAGAAAAGTTTCGGTTGTGGTTCTAATTAAATATTTTTCATATTGTGGAGAGAAAGCCAAATCCTGCGAGACAGGAAAACCTGTTTGAGCGGGGAATTTGATTTAATTAGGCTGGAGAAAAACTCACTACGACTATCGGGAACCCAGTCTTCATGTTTTATCAAAACAATTTCAGGATTGTATACCGGGGGTGATGGATTAGGGTCAGATTTTATTTTGGTATATCTTTTAGGAGCCAACTTAAGATACGAATTATATATTTTGGCTCGAGGTTTTGACTTAATTTATTCGGAAAATACTTTGAGAATATTTAACAATCACTCCCCAACAACGATGCCCGAAATGTTGTCACTCTCCCCAACTTCTAGGTTGAAAATAGGAGTGAATAAAGGTAACCACAAAACCAACTTTTACCCTGGTAGCTAGCTCTACCTAACGGAGAGGCACTCTCTCTCTTATTGTCACTTTTAAATATTCAGTTTTAAAATTTGAAATTACCATATTTTTAGGCTAGATATGAGTTAATATGGTTTCGAAATGTGTTTAATAAGTTGTTTACTGAACAAAAGTTATAATCGAGTTAAACAAAAATGATTTCAAAGGATTAGAATTACGAGAGAATAAGAGTAAGGCAAGATAAGCAAAATATTTAAGCACAATTAATTTTCATTGATCTATAGTGGTAGAAAAAGACGGGGTACGGAATGATCATTTTATTGAATTCATTCATCGAGAAGAAAAAAGACACATTGTAAAAAACTTAATAAACATAACATATGGTGATATCAACTTATAAGCTGATAAGATTTTACATAGAAAGTGAAATGGAAATGAAATAATAGAGAGAAAAATCGGTTCTCAAAAGAAATACTACATGAATCTCTCACAAAATTGTTGCAACTCCTTTGATTTCATTAAAATTGGTCCACGGTAATATCTGATCTTAAAAACTCGATTGTCCAACAATAATACTTGTCTGACAAATTCTTTATGAAAATCAAAATTACAATAGTTAAATTAAAGGCTATCATAACATATAGTGCTTTGTTGCTAACTAAATTCTAAGCACATCCATGAAATAAATTCAATTTTTATTTGTCTTTGTGCTAGCTCACAACTAAAAATTGTTGCGAAGAAGATAATTATGGGTTGTCTTGCATGTAAGTTGACTTTTGATACGGTAAATTTTAACTTTTACGCTTTTACTAATTACTCCTCAAAACTCACACAACTTTTCCCGGCGTTCTTCATACGGAATGAGAAATTTGTTACCTTACGATAAACTTCATCGGCTTAGAGTATATTTAGCAAAAGGTGAAGTCTACAAAGAACATACTTGATCTCATGCGAATGTAAATGTCATTACACGAGAGTTCCCAACGGTGTCATTCCGGTCAATGTGCATTTAATGTTTGATAACTTTGCGGTATCTCTAGAAATTTCCTTCAATCTTCTCCAATAATCTTCCTTGGTCGTTAAATTATCATTAATCACCAATAAGGAAGGAAACCCTTTCTATGTTAAAGGCTCTGATACTGCTGAAAAATGTCTGACTGTGGTCTCAGAAGTGTGACATTTCTCCTCGAGGAAATTTGAAGAATAAAATTCTTCTTTGTGAGAACCTTTTTCACTTCCAAGATGGTTTATGTTTTGTCATCTATACCCAAATCATCCAACTCATGCATGTTCTTTGCATTTAGAGAATTTAATGATATGGTTTTCTGTTGCGGGATTATCTCCCGATTGTGCTGATTGTTGTGATGGCCTCATTTTCCTTTTGTATCGGCTCTTTTTTCTCAAATATGATCTACATGCGGCCAAATCTCTGTTTAAAGATTCCATAATGTCTGCCCAAATGATCTCTTTCACTTGGCTAGAACCTTTTCAATAGATGACTCCTTTTCTCTCTCTGTAACCTCTCAATCAATTTTGTCTTTGTGCTTCAAAGGCATGTGGTATCCAGCATTAGATTTCTAGGCCCAATAGTTTTGCAGTCTACAATTTTTTTGATTTCCTCTTCTTGAATGGACATGTTAAAGTGACCTCTCCTCTTCTTGAATGGACTTCATGTTACGGCCCTTTTTGGTTAATTTCCCTTTCCAGCTCCATGTGCAGTGCTTGTTGCCAGAATTTTGAGATATAGGGATGGGTTTTGCCTGAAACCTTTGTTCCAAAGAGAACCTTTGATGTTTTTATTGTTTCTTCCTTTTCCTTTATCATCTTTTCCAACTCTAATTCCATCTACTTTAATTGAGCATTCCGCTCCATAATCAATTTCATCATTTTTTGTCTTCTATGTTTTGAGTTTCTTGATATCCTTTGCCAAAGGATCTTTTATGAGGAATTTTCAATTGTTTTCTCAATGCTTCTATATCAACATTTTCTTCTCGATGATTTCTTCAATTGCATTGGCATTGGATGGATCATACCCAACTTTATCACCAAATCTTCTAAATTTTTATTCTTGTGTCCTTTTCAAATGGAGACACAGCTAGCCGTTTTCAAGCTGGGTTATTACATTTTCCAATGAAACTGTGGTTTTGATAAACTCAAAGCGAGTTTTAGTTAAAGTGGATGAAATCATCTCACTAGTTTTCTTATGTAGCTCCATTTTATATATTGGATGAATTTCTTTTTGTATCAAACTCAAATGTATCCCTTTTATAATATGCTTGACTTTGGCTATCGAATTTATTGCTTGAAGAAATGAAAAGTGCATTTCCTTTTACGAATCAAAATTTACAACAACCTACTTTGTGTTGGGAGTTTGTTTCCAAGGCTGATTTATATGTACTTGTTTTTAACATTTCATTCTTGACTTTATTTCTTTAAAATTATCAAAGATAGTCTTCTCCTTCTCCTATGTAGCAACTATACTTATCTGAATGGCTTTTTTGTTGATCTTGAGAAGTTGTTCTTGATCTTTAAAGCTTATAGAAGTAGTAGGAGTAGTAGAAGTTCTTCTATCACACAACGTGTGGAAGAAGGTGTCTCTTCGATAATGATAATTAATTTTTTTTTACTCCTTCTTGCAGGATTGAACTTAGGATTAGCTTTGTCTTCTTCTGTAATTAATTTTAAACTCTTTGCTAGATGAATCGGTCATTTAGAATGTTGATCTTCTCTAACCCTTTCTGTTATTTCCTTCTGAAAAGGAGTACGAAATCTTGAAGTGTAGACAATGTTTTCTCTTCAACTTCCTCCTATAGAGTACCTTCAATCCATTCAGAGGTTGATTCATGTGATTTTCCAATCTACGGTCTAGGTGTATGAAAAGTATGGTGTAGATTTAGTCTCTACCCTCGGTTTAGAAATGACACCAGCGGATCATAAGACCATGTGGCTTGGACTATTTTGCATCTCTTTCAACAAATTATACGATTCGTCCCCTCTTGTCACCACTATTATAGATAAAGGACCTATCGTATTTTTATTTTAAGAATTGAGATTTGTTTTAAAAAGCGAGAGACAAAATATAATTCATCTCCATTAATCATTTGTCTAATATACACCAATGAAAAAATCTTCATGTAGAGTAATTTTGGCCGGTTTATAAAGGGGAAGCTCTGACCATAAACTACGATTTACGTATAATTTTGATAAAATTTACCAATAACTGTTCTACTTGATCGACGAGTTGCAATACCTTTCTAATTTCTTCACTAATCCTGGGCTCCAGTGCTATTGAGTAAAATGAGTACAGTTTGGAAAACAATTCTATTTGCTTATATGAATACTCTTTATGTTCCTTCCATGAATAATGAAGTCAGTGATTGATTGTTGATTTCCTTCCTCGTCAATTTATGTAATGAAAACTTGAAGATTTTTCTCCATGAGAGTAAAAGAACAAGTAAACTAACACGGAGGAATAGCGAAAACCTCCTCGATTTGTGAATTTGACAAAGCTGACGAGTCATGGATAGAATGCAACGATAAATTGACTAAAGTTGAAAATGATGGAGGGTTTGGAATTTGTGGAGAACCTGGACATGAATCTATGATGGCTTCATCTACCCATTGGTGCGAATAATAACCAAGAAGGTAGGAAATGATTGTGATGATCTTTTAGATCTTTCGGGGGAAAATGGATGATGGAAATGGAGTATTTTCTTATGTAATTCAATCATAAATAGCTCAAGAGTTTGTGGGCTCTCTTTGCAAAATCTAACTTTTGATACTCATCTCAATCAAGGCTTCTTTAGAAAATTTTGTGGCATTCTCTGTAGTTGGGACTTGCATCATTTGTTTTAATGGTTTGGGCATTGATAGTCACTAAAATCTCACTATAGGAGTGATAATAGCTCTCTAGTTGTATATGCCAAGCTTGGCTGTTCTAACAAACTCGGGGCACTATGGGTATAAGGAAAGATGAAATGTGGAATATTGGAATCCCATAACCCAATATCATCATATTTATCTAAGAATTTTCCTCTAACCAAAAAATATAATTCAAAAAGTTCAAGGTCACAAAGAGTTTCATGGATTTTGTGGTCTTTTGATATTTTGTAAGGGTATGTGATAAAGTCAGCTGGAGAGGTTAATCTGTATTAATTTCCTTAGGTTCTTCAGTCCTTGTTCTTTAAGGCTATGAATGGCTGTTGGGAATAGTAGAAACTGTAGATACCCGATACATAAGCAAGGTATTTAAGAGAGAAAGCGTCTCTGACACAGAAAATCAATAAACATGAAGGCTGCTCTTAATGAAAAGTTAATCTCTGAGATTGCAAAATATAATTGTCAATTAAGCAATACAGCCCATGTGAACAGGAAAACTAAACATCAAATTCTAAATAGGTTTCAGTGGATAGAAATTATGGAAAGTGGTTTAATTCTATATAAGAAAAAGTGCTAAAGTCATGCCATAATTACTAAATCTTTAAATGTTATACTTGGTTATGAAAAAGCGAAATTAAGTTGATTGGACGAGCCATTCGCCATCGGCATGACATGATTTACGGGTGAAACGTTAGTTTAATATGGCGAATAAAATTATAGGGATTTCGGAGGTATCACAATTGGTAAATAGTTTCGTGCAGAAGTGCGGAATCACACCCAAACACGTACCGATGAGGTCGGACTAATACCACTCTTTTGTGCCCCCCTCCCCAGGCATTAAGTCTCATACGATGAGGGGAGCGAGAGTGTCACATGTGAGCCATCAGATTAAATGAGTACGTAATGGACTATCGGAGATATGAGGGATATTTAACGTACGACGGAGTTTAAATACATCGTGGGAATGGGATGTAGCGAAAGTGATGTGACATGAAGGGCGATGAATAAAGGAATGTAACATGTCACGGCAATCAATGGAGAGTAACGGTAATGAAGAATAGCAAATAGGATTTATAACCTATGGTTTTTGAGAATAATTTTCAAAATGTCAAATAGCTTTAATCAAGATATGATTTAAAATAAACTATTTCGAGAAGAGCTCTTTATTTCCTCTCAAATGCGGTGACAAAATATGGAATTCTCATGACATGCGAGTTTATTTAGGACTACTAAAATAATTTGTATGTTATCTTATTATGGATGAATGGAGGTTTAAATGCCCTTTAAATAATAAAGATTTGAATATTTTCACTGTGGAGTTTTAGACCACGGACTTGACCTATGCTGATGGGTGACATGATTTGAGACCTCTAAATGGAGATGAAATAATAAATGTGGAAAGAACCATCTTGATAGGACTTGTTTAATGACCAAACTTATTATTGAAGACTAATGAAAAATAAAAAAATAAAAAATTTACTAATTACACGATGGCAAAGCTCTCCAAAAGATTATGTTTGATCATTGAAAAAGCGACTCTAACACCTCGGATAATATGTCGCTACGGTGGGGAATTGGTATATGCTTGTGCTCAATTGAGGAGTAACTTGCAACTAATTATTATGATATAAAAAAAATAAAAAACACCGCAAAATACTATGTGGTTTCAATTAAACAATACCACATGCACCCTTTCCGTCCCTCCTCCCCAACCTCCCACCCCCATGGTGTAGAAAGAAATAAAGTTATGTTATTAAAAATATATTTTTTTCATAGAGGGAATTAATGTTACAATAGTTGCGTTGATGAATGTGGATCTCCTATGCAAATTTTTCCGGCCATATATGGTGAATAAAAAAACTATATTTTTAGATCCATCCTTATCTCTCTGCTTAATATCTTATCACTCTTTGACATATCTGCAAGGAGTGAATATTGAACATGCACCAGTGCAATTGTATACTCAAATACTTTTCCTTAGTCCAATGCTAATTAGCGGGAAGGATTCATCTCTATGACATGTGAGGCTCTTGCTAGATATAGGATTAACATGGCTTAGAAAATTTCATATGCATTTTAACACCCATATACATAAAGGCGATCTCCTTAATTAATTCACTATACTTTTCTAGATTAGATTTGGGGAAATATTTAAATTATGTCTAATTAATCTAATCAAGGAACTTCACAAGCTTATCTCACGAAACCTTTTCTAGGTTTTGGAGATTTACGTGTTCACTTAACTCTTATGTTAAGAAATATAAAGGGCAAGAGAGGTAGGGCATTTCTCTTATACTTGATAAATTCTTGTGGTGTCTTCACTTTTCATGGTTAGGCTCTTATCTTATTATTGTGTTGTTCTTATCATCAAACAACTACAAAAGCAGAAATATCAACCAATACATAAGAACATAGGATATAGGTTGAAAGTGGGGCCAAACCTCTCCACTTGAGAGGAAAACCCACAAATATAGTTTCTTCTTATGTATTCTTGATTAACGAATCCCAAGTTTCTTTGTGATGCCATTTTAATTTAATTCCTTTCCTTCCCATAAAAATTTCAAGGAAAGTTCTTGAAAATTAAAGTTATCGTCCCAAATGGTAATAACCATTAGACTCCTAATACAACATTAGCACCACCATTGAGTAGAGGAAATAATTGGACTATCAATACCTTCCCCATGGTTAGATCAATATTATGGCACTTTCCTGAGAATTTTTTGGTTCTCATGTAGCCACCACTTGAAAATTTGGTGTTGGATATAAGCAAAATTGAGAAATCCTTTTCTATCTTACGGTGAATAAAAGTATGGGTACTAACTGAATCTAATAGAAACACACAATACCTTTTCTTCTTTATATATCCTTCTATCTTGAGAGTTTGAGGGATGGTAATTCCCATAACGCATTTACAAGATATGGTTGGATTTATTTCTTCTTTTTCAACCCTAGGTTGGTTCTAGTGTAATCTTCTTCTTTTGATGTTTCTTATTCATTTTCTTCCTCCTCTTCACAATATATATAAAATAATTTCTTCTTAGCACACTCATGACATTTAGTATGTTTCACTATCACCATTTAATAACAAAACCATTTTCTCTTTCCTTCTAGTTGTTGTCTTGTCATGCTTGTGGGTTGTGGGATGTAGTTCCCTACTCTGATTCCGGCCCGACAATAATATAGATTTAAAATTATTTAGCCCTAAGACCCGCACTTTATTCTTTGAGGGACCTCGAGGTTGAGGGATCCGAACCGCTTGACTCTATTATTAGTGGATGTGAGGTTATGTATGTCTTTACGTCTTATGATGATGACAACATTTATGGATACACATGTTATTTATTGATATGATTATGTGATAATGGATATGCGGAGTTCTCCTGATATCTATGATGATGATAGATTTTATGGATAGATATGTTTTCTATTGATGTTACGATGATAATGCTGTGATGGATATGTTAATTTACCATTGATGTTATGATTATGATTAACATGATGGATGTGTCCCATATGTAGCTACTTATATTAGTTCGATTCAAAGTAAAAAATGATGTGAATGACTAGGTCATGATGATGTTTCTATTAGGATAATGACTAACCTTTGAGAAATTTTCTTGATGATTATTGAGTATGTGAGAAAACCACGGAAGGCACTTTTCGCATATGATGAGTGGATAACATATGGTTTGATAGAAATTAATATTTTGTCTTTGAAATTATAAGTTCAATTTGAAACTTGTTATATATATTACATATGCTACGATGATATGTCGATTGGTTGCAAGAACATGTTAGTTGCTTGGTCGAATGACTCACATATGGGTGATGGGGTTGTACAATTGGATGGAACAACACTGGAGGGTGGAACAATGTTCACGATCTCACCCAGCTAGCACTGCTGCCATGACTCCAAGTGGAAATATCGAAATACCTTCGCCTTGAAGATCACGATGTTGTGAGGGCGGGTCCCAAATTTGGTTCGCTCACGAGGATTTACGGAGGGCGGCGCATCAGCGGATTCCTTGATCCCAGCCTGCATTAGTCCTCACTACGACGGGCAACTTACGGGATGATAGGGGTCTCTGTTGTTGCACATATAATTTCCCCTCATATGCTTGGATACTTGAGCAGCAAGTAGTGTGGCACCCTTAGGTTTGAGAGGAAATTCTTGGAAAATTTTGTGGAAGCAGCACCCTTGGCATCAAAAATAAATTCTTAGGCATGGCACCCTTGGAACTTCGAATGGAAGTTCTTGAAGGGCATGACCAACTTGACACCCTCGACATCATTAAAGAAACTAAGTAATCCTATAATCAATATATGAAAATCAATATTCATATCAAGTGATAGAGAATGTTAGAACCAAGGGAATTAAATTAGAATAAAACTTAGGGTAGGGAGGAATAGGAAGAGAGATAAAATATTTTACCATGATAACTCTACCTTTTCCATGATTAAACCAAAATATTAAGTGGATAATGTACATAAGTAGCAATTAGGCAAAGGGAAAAGAGGGACATAGAGTTAAGTATCTGATTTATTAAAAACTTCATTAAGAGAAGAGGGTGGTGAATTAAAATAAAGATTAATAAATTAAAATGTGAGAAATTTAGAGAACTTCCATGTGGCAAGGCAACATAAAAATATTCATCTAAAGGAAAATTGAGGTAGTTGGGGGCCAAATGCGAGACTTATCAATTAACTTCGGTAATAAACACAAATTAAGGAGTAAAAAGGGGAATCACGAGACAACTAGGATAATAAATAGGAAGCCTTGTTGCGTTGAGAGGAAATATTTTTAAATGAATAATTAAGTAAATTATTTTTGGAGAGTCTTGATGAGAGGTTGACACATGGGTGGGTGAATAATCAAATTTTGGGTAATAAAAAAAAAATAATTATTTATGCATAGAGAATTCAAGTGTCACCTAGGAAGCTTTACGAAAGGAAATGGAAGGAAAAAGGACTTTTTGTTTACCTATTGTTAGATGGAGGAGATTATGTCATTTTTTTTTGAGTGGTTCACGAGCTCTAGTTGAGTTTGGTGAGGTAGAGTATTATAGAGAAGGACTCTTGAGCCAAAAGAGAGACTCACTATCGACTAGCACATTCCCTTCGTTGTATAACCCCCATTGCGACTCGGGGCTCGTGGGAAGTACCCAAGGAGCGAACGGAAGGTCAGCACGAGTGAGTCATTACATTAGGATTAAGCACGACAACATTCGGGCTTGGAGGTAGACGACAACAAAGGAGCTCAGAAATAGCGACAAGTCAAGTTAGTTCTCGTCTAAGGGTGAACGGTACATGTGTTAGTTATATTGTTTTTAATTATGATGATTTCAATGTGCTTATAGTGTAAGTTAAATATATGCATATGTGTTATGAAGTTAAATTTATGGACTTGACATACGAGATTTAATTTCTTGAGTTTCAAACTTGTATGATTATGGTTTCATTTCCTAGTTACGTGTGTGTGTGTGTATATATATATATATATATATATATATATATATATATATATATATATTTAAAACTAGCGTTCATCGATTAAATTATAAGGTTGGTCTCTACATGGGAAGTTAGGGTAGCAGCACTTCCATAATTATAGTTTTGAATGGTAGACCTCCTTGTTGCCATAATTTTTGCTTTCGGCGTTTCTTACCACCTTGAACATTCTCCAATGACTTAGGTTCCCAAAGTTGAAACTCATGTTGGATGTTATCCTTTAAATTCCCTATGAAGGCATCATTCATGTGCTCTTCACAGGAATATAATTACATTGATATCTAGTCTTTGGAATTTCTCAATGTGCTTTCCAATGAACCCCTTTCTTTGAGATTTATCAATTGGTTAAATAAGGTATTTTTCTTTATATCTTCATAATGTTCTATTGATTCCTCTGTAAAAAATTTCCATGTGACAAGTAATTTACGAGAAAAAAACCATCGATACTCGACCAAACTAATTGGGTTCTAAATATAAATATACAATGTGTACCTTTTGTGTGTGTTTCACATCATGTAGATCAAAGAATTGCTCCATATGTAGTATCCATGAGATCATTGCTTATGTCTTCATCATATCGGTATTTGAGATGTCATGGGTCTTCAACACAAAATTTGGGTATAAAATAGTGATTCACATTCCTTTTGTTCTCATCATTAGTTTCGTAATTACCTTATCACCACTAAGAAGCATTTATTGTAGCTATTTTTCAAACCTTTACTGACATTCCAGCTTTTCTTTTAAACCATTCTTCCGACCTTCCTTGTCTCATTTTATTTTTGATTCTAAACCATCCATCTTAACATTCATCATCATGGAATTCATTTTTGGTCTCTCTTAGTGAAGTGAAAATTGGTGTACTTACTTATAATTTTGATATAACATGTTTGCATTTCTTGTTATTCTTCATCGTTATAGTAGAGATTACGAGGCTTAATGGGTGTGTCCTTTATTTTCTTTTTGCAAGTTATTTTTGGAATGAAATAATTATATATTATTTGTTTTCCTTTTAATCACTTCATACTACTTTTTAATTTGTAATTTAAAATTACACACACTTTTTTAAGAGCTTGGTTTTAGTGACTTGTTGATCTGTCAACCTTGAAAATGTTCCTCTTTGTGATTTTGGCCTCCCAAGATCTGAAATTAAATCCAGGGTATCTCACTATTGTCTTCTTTACAACCCCACCGATTATAGGAATTGAATTATTCAGATAAATTTATGCCAACTCCCACAATGACATGATTGTATGCGGCTCAATAGAGAAAACTTTATGCAGAATGCCACATGTCACTATTTTGACCTTAGGCCCACAGAAACTTGTACTTGAAAAACTAAAATTTGTGCAATTCTGAATACTTTTTACGTAATTCAAATCTGTCATGCTCCAAAGAGAAAGTTATGGCAGTTTTTGTATAGTGACACCTATTTGAGACTTAATTCTAGGCATGCAAAAAACCATAACTTCCTTGTACCATATTTATGAAAATATAGTGAACCAATGTATGAAACTTTAACTATATATTCATCAATATTTCACCTCCGTATTAATAATTTCACATTTTGGAGCTTAAAGAAAAATTATGAAGAAACTCCACGATGATCCACTTGAAGGCTGCAACCTAGGATCAATTTTATACCAATTGTTATGTATCTAAATCAAAATAACGCAAAAGCGAAGAAAAGATAGATCAGCTGACGATGGCCAGCCACTTCAAGGGGAAACCTCCCTTACATCACATAAATGAATAATTCTTAGATTGAGAATACAATCTATGGTATATATTAGGAGACTAAGAGCTAATATTATTATATTTTACATAACAATAATAATGTAGAGCACAACAATAACAATACGTATTTTATAGGATACAGCAATAACAATATAAGAACATTTGTCATTGCTACTAACACCCTCCAAAATTTCACTACATTCGTTGGGCCTACTTCATCATCATAACAAGTGTCACCTCGTTCATGAGAAGTGTAATTTTATGTTTCTTTATATGTGTTCTTGAATGTTCTCAAGTGTCATCATTGATAAGAACATTTTAGGGTGCATTCACGAGTCACAACCTGTTGTGTTAATAATGACATACGGGTCATAGTCACACACACTTTTCATCAGTACTTGGGGAACATGTAAGCGACATTTTGATGTATATTTATTGATGATAATCTGTTAGTAGCCTTGATGAGCTAGTGTGTGTCGCACTTGGTTTCTGTCTTTAAACTCATATTGTACACACCCTTTCTATCACCCAAACTTAGAACATTTTTGATTTCGCAAAGTGACCCCATTAAGGCCAAGAGCGCAAAATTACTCCCAATCATCGATGGAGACCCTTCACGTTGGTCGGAAGTGTTCCACTGCACACTCATGGGAATCTAAGATACCTCCCAAAACGCAGATCCCCACCCCATGTGTTTTAAATTCGACCTCCAAAATAAACTACAAGTATTCATGAACACCTCCTTCAACTCAAAGAAGTGCACCCTCCTTGAGCACAGCGACACACTAAAGACCCAAAAGCTCAATCCTTCAACTTCCCTAATGTGCCATTCACCCTCACGAACTTCTTGAGTATGTTGTCGCCTACCGAAGGCATGAAGCCCCAACCTCCGGCCTTTAGTAGTGCACCCTAAACCCTCCCCATGAGCACACATCGCGCAGTATTCCTAGCCTTCCCCTTCGTCCCTTTGGACTTGAAACATGCGATCTACCTTGATTTATTTCTTCCCTTGGTGCATAAGCACATGTTCAGCCAAGCTCTCTTCTTCAACCCTTGACCTTTCAAAGTGCTCCGTGTGCCCTCGAAAACCTGCCCAGCCCTTTAAACACACAGAGAAAATGGTAACATGAAAATATGCACAAAACATGGTAGAATAGGAGATTTTTAGGTTGTTAGTTTCTCGTCATGAGTGATTGCGAAAATAGTATTCTAGGGACCTCATGGAAAGCACCACGAGGAAGATCGGAAAGAGTATGTGAAAGGCATGAAAAGAACCATGAACACACCTAAAACATTGATCGAAGCACCCCACAGACTCAAGATTGAATACCCTTTGGAGGGTGAAAGCACCATGATCAGAAAGATGAAGAAAGAGAAAAATAAAGTAGCAGCCATGTCACCACTAGATAATCACCACGTCATCAATCACTATTAGTCCCGGTCATCAAATAAAGTGACACGTCAAGCCTCATAATATGATGATGTGGAAGTCATGATGCCTTGTTAGCAATCATTGGCAAAAGAAAATTGAGTGGAATCCCAAGAATCTTATATGAACTAAAGAGTCATGGAACTCCAAAAGACATGTAATACCAAAATTCATATGTAATTCCAAAATTCATTTGGAATTCCAAAATTGTAGATGTCCAAAGTCACTAGAAAGTTAGAAGTCAAGAGTCATGAGGATGTGTAAGGTCATTCATCAAGTTATAAATAGATCATCATTTTTCATGTAAAAATTTTAACCTTAGCAGCTACTCCCACAGACATTAGAGAACGGAAGTTAATACGTTTTGGGGAGAATGTAGTGCTCTGTACTCCACTATTGGAGCTAGTGGTGTTCATTGAATTTATGTATCTTGGGACTTTTGATTAATGTTAAACCTTCTAAACGCCAATACATTTTCACACATGGATTGTGAATATTACTAATATTATTCTTTGATTGTTCATGGTTCATGTTTTCTTTCATTAGAAATCTTGGATTAGTTGAATTATTTTGGTTACTTCGGTGCTCCTTGTTGGAAATGTGTTGATATGTTTATAATGATTGTCACATCATGTGACCTATTTTTCTTGATGTTAGATGAACCTTTCTCTTTCACGTACATCTCCATTAGATGGTACTATTACTTATCTCTTTGAAGCTCACTTAATTTCCTTCTTGCAATTATGTAATAACCACGATACATTGGAAATCAAACATACATAAGGAATACTAGCTTGCTTATTCAAAAGGAAAATTTCACTTCTCTCTCGCGTTGACAACTAAAACTAAGGTATATCTTTATGTAAATGACGATCGGGTCATACTTCGTATGGGACTCTGTTTATACCTCCAAAATCATTGCAACAACATCGGGGATAACCACCCGGTCGGGAACTTAAAGTGTTACGCTTCTCCACATTTGGAATAGCATTTCTGATTGAGTGATGGGACCAATTTCCCAATAAAGTATAATTGAATGGATGTGGGTATTTATAAATGAATGTAATGTATTAATGGGAGTGATAACGAGAGCTATAAGAATATATATATAGCTATGTATATCCGAGATTATTGTATTCCTTATATGTGTGGAGCCTCAAGGCTTTGCTTCAATTTTGACATCCATTTTCACCATATTTCCCCTCTTTTTTGACCTAGCGCCTTAAATCCCATTTGCTCTTTTTTATTCCAATTGTTATTGGTGTCAACCTTATAGGTTGTGGAAACCTAGGAGTAGAAACACTTCCATATTTACAGAAGTGAGTGGTAGGTTCCTTGTCGCCATAATTTTACATTCAATTTTCTTCTTAACATGAATGCTTTCTCCGATGAATCGGGTTCAAAACGTGAACTTCATGTTGGATGTTATCCTTTAAAGTACCTATAGAAAGATCAATCTTGTGTGTTCTACGGAATATCAGTTACCCTTATATTCAATTTTGGAAGTCCTCAATGTGCTCCCCACTAAACACTTTTGTTTGAAATGTATCAATTGGCCTAAAAGTGTTGTGCGTATCCTCATATTGCTATCATTTCCTCCGTAAAAATTGACCAAGTGACAATTTTTTTATGGGAGCAAAGCCATCAGCACCATAAAAATGTATTTTTTTTCTAAATGTAAAGTTGCGTCATGCCTTTTTTGTGTGTTTTGCATTATTGAGATCAAAATATTGCCCCATCCTTTCCATCAAACTTCCTCATATCCATTTTGGAATATGGTAGTTCTTCCCTCCAACATTAGAGTTTATGAAATGCGTTAACATTTATTTTATTCTCATCATGGAGAGTTTCCTCTACTATATTTTCACCATTAGGAAACATTTCGTGCTTGACTTTGCCAAACCTTCCATGTCTTCTTTTAGATCATTCTTCAGGTTTTTCCATCTTAGCTTCCATGTCATTCATCTTAGCTTCCATGCCATTCTCCAAACCATTCATCTTAGACTGCCCTTTCTTCAAAACTTCCATGTCATTTTTAGTTGCTCTTTGCGAAGAGGAAATTTGTTACACTTGCTCTTGCAATTTTGATATGTCATGTTGCCATTCTTCTTCTTCATGAGTAATAGTAGAAATAGCTTCTAAAGGCTTAATGGGAGTGTTGAATTATTTTTAGGGGCCATTTTGATCCAATGTTGATATCTATTCTACAATATGCCCTTGGAATCAATTCAACTTGATTCTTCAAACAAGACTTATGCAATTCGGAAAAAAATACACCTTTTACTTGCTTTTGAGGAGCTCGATACTAAAATTGACTTATCTCTATACTTGAAGATCCTCGATATACGAGAATTTGGCCTTCTATTAGTCCTGCGAAGCTCCTTTCAAATGCCATAGGTGACTTGATTTGATTCTTCAAGGCAAAGTTATGTCCAATCTCCCACAATGACCTAATTATGGACTAGTTCGATAGAGCAAACTTGTATGACTTCCCGTGTCATTGCTTGCTCCTTTGGCTCAGAAGGTATAGATAGGAAACTACGGTCTTGTGTACTTCCAATCACTTTTTACGAGAATTCAGCTCAGGTGCTCAAAGAGAGAGTTGTGAAGATTTTCCCCGATCACCTCTTTGAGATGAAATTTGGGAAACTGAAAAAGACTTAAATTCACGAGATCATACTCTCGAAAATATTACGAACCAGCTCTAAAATTTTGCGACGATGTCTCGGGATTTCGGCTTCGCGCTTTAAAAATTTCAGCTTCGAACCTTCGTAGAAAAGACATTATAACGAAATTCCGCAATGACATTTTTAAGTGAAATTCATGAGCATAAAAATCCCTAACTTCCACAAATCATATCTCCGAAAATATTGCGAACCAAGCTCTAAATTTTGCGACGATGTTCCTCGAGGATTTTGGCTTCGCACTCTAAAAATTCAGCTTCGAACCTTCATAAAAAAAAATGTTATAGCGAAAATTCCACGATGACACATTTGGAAGCGGCGAAACCTAGAATCTAGCTACGATGCAAACCTTAGTGAAACCAACTCCAAAAATAGAAGAAAAGAGATATCAACGTCTTGAAAATGACCACTTTGAGAGGCAACCTCCAATACATTACATGAATGAACAATTCTTGGATGATACAAATTACAAAACCTCACCTTTCTATATATAGGAGTCCATGGGGCCACAAATGTAATCCTAAGCCTAACAATAATAGTTAGAGCCTGATAATAACAATATGGGGGTTACATGGTACAATAATAACAATAATGGGGTTACACTAACAACGATAAGGACTATACTAGTAATATAGGGACCTAACATACAAGAGGATAGATAGCTACCGAATGAAGTTGGGCTTTACTCGTAGTAATGTTGATCTAAACCTTTGCTTTAAGGTTGATAGAGAAAAGCCTCTCATTTTGTTGTTGTATGTGGACGACTCTTTACGACGGTGTTGACCCTCTCATTCATCGGTCGCAAAAGGGAGCTCACTTCGAGTTCAAGATGGAGGACTTGGGTAGGTACGTACTTCCTAGGCACGGAGGTCTAGAAGAAACCTGGGGAGATTTTCCTTTCTCGAGGAAAATATATTTTGAAAGCAGCCGGAAATATTTGGAATGGTAAGTAGCAAGGATTGGGTAGTAGGCAGGTAGACTCAACTTTAAGAAGTTGAGTGGCCGTGACTATTGGGCCTTGTTGAAAAATCCCTGCGAGTATCGTCGACTTGTGAACCGATGTTCTTAGTGAACTTTCCATCGAACGTATGTTTTACAGTGAACACTTTGAGTCAACATATGGGTCGAGAACCTCATCATATTCTTGGGTTGGTGCAAATTTGTTGAGATATCTTGAGGCAAATAAAATATGGGCTTAGATACAACTATGGTGACACTCCATGGAATTACCGGTCGATTGGACGGGCGGTGTGGTGGATCGTAGAGCACATCGAGATGTTGCTTCACTCTTGGATCTACTTCGATATCATGGGTGAGCGGGAAGCAAAAGTCGGTCGCTTTGAGCATCGTTGAGGAAATTTGAGTACGATACTTGGCGGTATGTCTGTTGTGAGGCGGTTTGGTTGTAGAATATCTTGATCAAGGATGTTCGAACATGTGTTAGATACCTGGTGATGCTTTGTGATAACCGAGTGGGATTCGGTTGTACAAGAATCAGACGTACGATCGATCAACTATATTGATATCGGGTACCCTTTATCAGGGATATGGTACGGTGAGGTGTAAATAGACTCGATCATGCAGGGCGATGAGCGAGGTCACGGACATTCTCACAAAGCCCTTGAGAAGGTCAAGTTCCTAACCTTAAAGTGAGAATCTTGGTATCGTGGAATGACCTATTTTGGGGGTCTATTGGATGATGAGATTTGAGAGCTCGAGGGCTTTGGGGATAGCTTCTTGGATGCATAAGCAACCACGGAGCTGAAGGCTTTGCCGAACCTTGTTGGTGGCCAGCACGCCCCACCATTATGATATTGAGTTGGTTCACCTCTCATGATGCGGTACCCGGTATGCATCACATGCCCATTGGTCTCGGACTCTGTGGAAGTACCTCTCATGTGGCCGGTGACGTGGGAAAAGCTGAATACCGATGTGATACCAATGGGCGCATCGAAGTGCCATTACTCTCTGTGTCTGGGATGGCACGTGTCCAACCACTTGATGCGAGTATCAAGTCTAGTGAGGTTTCGGACCTCAGCGACTTCGAATTGGGTAAGCCAACTTCGGGTTGGTATGTGACTCTTTTGAGTCTTATTGAGGTTTCGAGCTACGGCACGAATTTTCGATCGAAGATTATGTCTTGTGGTGACCTCTTGTTCTGAAATAAAGAATTCGACGGCAAGTTACGGGGGATGACGCACGATGTACGGATGGCAGGTGGATGGATTTCTCCCTAGTTGAGAGGGAGTGTTAATTTTGGACAACTAGGTCCAAACTCCATGTTGTTATGCTCAGATGAAGATGCCAATATTTAATTGGATTCCTCTTTCACGGAGGAGCAGATCGATCTAAAGATCATCTTGATCCGATGAAGAACATTTATTTTAGATTTATTCAAACTATGTGCGAATCGACGAGTGGAAATGTAGGCTTGAAGCCCGGCGGAACGTGTCCACACACCTCAGCGATGGATATATGGGTCAAAGTTGGGGTCATTTCACTCATCCATCATCACATTCTCTCCTCCGTCGATTGGTTTGATCATCACTTGGAGTCTCTTCTTCTCCATGTGGAAGAGAACGCAACAAAGGAATTTATGTTTCGACTGGGGTTTCCAGTGCAAAGATTTGATAGCATTTGACTTGGTCAACGCCTGTCAAGCCCGACCCCAATCTTGGTCAAAATTCAGATTTCTACGTTACGCATTTATTGGCACAAAAATCAAGGTTGCCGGGTCAAACTTTGATCGAGCGCATTGAATTTTTGCTACTATTGTTTCATTGATTGTTGGTAGGACAACGTTGACTTTCGGTAGTGATATAGTTGTCAAGAGAGGGTTGTGTGACACATCTTGTTTGGTTGACCGTATTGAGACTTTGTTGGTTGAAGCATCTTGTTGATTGTCGTAACGCACCACAACACATATATGATACTAACTGATCCAAGTTAAGCCACATTTTGGCTTGTCTTAAATAGATCTCCCCAGTGTATGTTCTATCGGCATTTTACTTTCTTGTTTATGTGATTGCTATTTGATATTGGGGATAAAAGTAAAGTTGCATCAAGCATAGAACATCTACAAAAATTTACAAATATGGAACTAAAAAAGGATGTGCAAGATAGACATAATTCCCTTCTAAGGAGGTCGAAAATTGATGCCTAACTATTAAAGTTTCAATAATTACCCATTAATGGAACAATGTATTTTTATGGAGAATAATAAGTACTCCCACTAGGAACATTCATTACATGTTATGCAATGAAGCAACATATGAAATTCTCATGCAATTCTCAACTAGATAGCCTTTAGTATTTATTTTCAACAAATTAGGGCACAAGCTAGCGAATATACAAACGGCAATTCCATACATTAGGCACTTACAAGATAACATGTAGTATCCATCAATTAAACCAAGAAATAACTCCAAAGAATTTCAAAATCAATTTCCATACATCAAACACTGCATCCAAGTATCTAGAAATCACAAACAATAAGTAAATTGAATTCTCTAAGAGGTCTAAAATTCATAATTTTTATGATGAAGAGATCAGTGTGATCTCTCTAATTTATGTGTTAATGTGTTGATCGGTGGTTGTCATTGATGTCAACCCAAGCGACACCGGGGGTTACCCACGAAATTGCATGGGAATTTTGACTTGACAACTTACTCTATTCTAGTTCAAGGATACTTTGGATGGTTTCTGCTGTCGAGATGTTTCCGTTGATATATGGCACGCCACGTAATTCTTCACGGTTTGGAAGGTATTAAGTGTTTGAAGTTAGTAACCCAGGTTAGTGGACTAAAACCCCATTGGGGTTGGTAAGGAATGGCCACTAATCATTGGTTGTGGTCATTAAATGATCAATGAGTAATAGTTTTTTAAACTCCTAAAAATCCCTCCAACGTTCACTTGTTGAAGACCCTCTCAACCCAAGCATTTATAAATTATGACCCTCATATCCTCTTTGATGCAGGATTTCGCTACTTAAGAACATGCCATCGTGGAATTATTATAAAATTTTTTTTAAAACGGATACGGATGCTGAAAAAAAAACCATTTTGAGCCGAAATCTGATGAAGCACATGGCTGAATTTCGGAGTATTGGTTCGCTGTATTTTCGGAGATATGATATGAGGAAGTTAGGGTTTTTGCAGGCTCCCAAATTTCATGTCAAACGAACCTTGGGAAAATCGTCATAACTTTCTCTGCGAGCATTGGATTCAAATTTCGACTAAAAAGTGAAAGAAGAGACAGTTGTAGTTTTTTGGATATCATTTTCGGGACCGAAGGTTGAAATGATGACACGTGGCACTTCATACAAGTTACGCTCTAGTGAACGATCTCTAATCCGAACACCATAGGAAATTGGACATAACTATTTCTTGAAGAATCCAATATTGATAAAACTTGCGAGCTTGGAAAAGAGGACTCGGAAGGCTACCACGGGGTGCAATTTGGACTTGGGTACTGAAATTACATAGATACAATAGATTCAATATCAAGCTTCTAGAAGGAAAAAAAAAAATATGCATTCAAGGATCAACTGCCCGGTAAAAGGACAACACATCAACGGTCGAGGTAAATGCACTTTGCTACAACAAGGTATGTATGATTTCGTGTTTGAATTTTAGTTTGAATATCATCTACGACATGTGTTTTTGCGGGACGGTGTAAGTATTTTGTATGTATGTTTGATTGAGTTTGTTCATAAATGTTGAACGTATTTGCATTTGATTTTTAGATATTTCTGCGACATATGGTTTGTAGGACGGTGTAAGGAAAATTATTTTTGCTTGTATATTGGTTTGGGTCTTTTTCATTGGCCATGTGCGAAGGAGGATACAATAAGACAACTTAGACATATACTATAAGGACAATGCAACGCCAAGTACCATTACTTGAAGCAAGCACAACAATACCTCAACAATTGCTAGTGTTCAAGAAGCGGTGTCCAAGTCAAGTATCGGGTCATCCTCAAAAGTCGGTATTGTAAAAATAATCATTGTAAAATTGTAAAAGAGTCAATCCTCTTAGAAGTTGGAGAGGCATTGTTGGGAGGTATAGTGTCATTGTTGGATAATGTTATTGTTGGGGTTGCGAGGGTCATAGTGTGATTGGGTGATTGGTCTAGTTCAAAAGCGAACCATATTGTATAGTGGATCATTGTCCACCGGTACAAGAGTCCACACTCTTGTCTTATTCGGATTATTATAGCGTGGCGAGGGGAGGTCTTGGGTTGGAGCATGAAGTCGCCTACAAGTTGGAGCCTTTGAACACTTCGGGGTGGTAGGTATAGGATGTCGGGGCTCCATTTGGTTGACCTCTTGAAGAAATGAGTGTTAGGGCGTCTGTCGATGGGAGGGTAAGGAGAAGAATTTTTTCTAGAATTCTAGGAAGTTGTACCTTTCATTTTGATTTAGAATTTGAAGATTAAAAAATTTATTAGAAAAGCGTTCGTGGTTTTTGACCACGGAGGGGAGTTTTCCACCTAGAATTTGTGTGCCTGTGTGTTCTATTGTTCATTATTATTCTTGGATAAACATCAAGAATAATTGAAGATTAATTAATGCTCTGAAAATATTTAAAGGTGCTAATTGATAGAAATATTGATTCACCCCTCCCCCCCCTCTCGGTATTTCCAACTTTAATGATCTCTTGATTTTAGCATATGAGCCCTAAAATAATAAAAATAGTGGCCAAGTAATAGAAAGTAAGATCACAAGTTGACCCCAAACCCAATATCTAAACGGAAAGAATTAACCCAAAAGAGGTCGAAATGTTGACGCCATGCATGCATAGGCCCTTCTAGGAAGCATGTGTTAAGCTCCTCCGGTGCCAAAGTGAGTGTGAGGGCTCCAAAAATGCTTGATGCAGGTTGGCCCCTAAATCTCCATGTAAATCATCACATGGACCTTGGTTTTGTGTTTGGGGGCACAAATGGGTCTCATGGATCTCCTCGTGATAGAATAACACGATTCTACTCCAATGTTGATGGGTGCGAGGATATTGCTAGCCCTCCCATGTCTTATGGGTGACACAAACCTCATATGGACCTCGGATCAAGTGTCGAACAAGTGATCATTGCTAAGTTGGTTTGGGAAATTGTTCGAGTCATCATCTCATAAATAATTTGAGGCAAAGTACGGATTTTTGGGGCGATGTGGGTGCCCATGGAATGGAATGATGTTATGCAAGTAGTAGGAGTACCATGACCTCACTTATGGGCGCCATAATGCTCCTCTAGTGAACTTGAGCCCAATTAAGTTGCCTAGTCCATGATGAAAACCCACTGCCAATCACACACAATGTCCATTGATGCATCTTCACCATTAGGTACAATAATCATTAGTGCATCTTGTTACCTACACTTCGTGGGTGATATTTCTAGGAAATTTTTTTCCATAGTGGACCTGGTCGACGTATGACCCCTTGCAAATATTACTAGCTCGTTGTGCCACTTCTCTCTCTTTGCCCCAGGCTTCCTATGTGGTCCCTCACCCATTTGTATTGATCATATGTTTGGAGTGGGCCTCCAAGCCCCGAAGAGTATGTCTTGTTATTTGGTAATTGAGTATTGGGTTTACTTATCATGTACACTTATGGGCATGGATTGATGGGGGATTTGGCGGAAAGAGTAGGCTTAGTACGTGCTCTTGTCCCCTTGATCTCTTTTAGGTGTTACCCTTACATCTTAGTCTTGTGGGATCTCCTTTCTTGACCATTTGGTTCTAGGGTGGTACTACTTAGGAAACCCCAGCTTTAGTGCATGGTCCCACTCCTTTTATCTGCATATATTATTCCTACCCTCATTATACTCCCATTCATCATTTTTCCACAGGTCCACATGAGTTGACCTCCCCATCCCCTTTCCCACACCTTGGAGGTCGAGCCCCAGAATGATGCCACGAAGGTTGAAGCGAGATAAAAGAAAAAGAAACATAATTGGCCACAATTAACGAGGAAAGCTGTACCTAAAATGCAAAAGATGGTCGGGACAAAAATAATTGGCATGTGGGAAAAATTCAAAGCATGAGTTATGTCCCTTACCCTGGCCACCATGCCTAGTTTGTAGGCCTAAATGAGCCTCCCATATCATACGGGGACCCATGATTGTCCCAAATCCTTGGAGGGCAATGGCTTGCCCTACCCTAAAGGGGTAGTCTTTGCCATATCTAACATCATGCTCTTATCCTTAGTCCCAAGCAACTAATTAAAGAAAATTCATAAAAAGGAAAAAAGGCACATAAAGAAAGGTTGAAAAAACAAAGGTGAGACACCTCATGTACCACAAGCTTGCTCCCTCTTTTACATTATATACCCTGGTGTGGTCTTCCCCTTATTTGGTTGCCCTAACACTTTTGATATATGGCTTGGAAATTTCCCCTCTTATTCCTATTTTGTTTCACTTATTTATCATTTTCCACCCCATTCAGAGATTTACCTTGGACCTACTATCCCCTTTAAGGGTTAGGAAACCACTTAATAAGGTACATGGCTGGCCGTTTAGAGTATGGAGACACTAGCATGCCAAATCCACTACGGAAAGGCATGCCATTATGAAGTTTCCACTTTGTTATCCATGATTTGTAATCCCTTTACACGATTATTCTAATGACTCGTTGTCTTGAAATCCTAGGGAGCACATTGGATCTTATGGGATTACGGTGGTTTCCATTCAAGTTTGGTCTCCCTATACGGATACTAACCCCGGAGGGCAACATTTGCACATGTAGGGTACTGTAGAAACCATGGGCCTCCACTTGACGAGAAAACACTCCACGGATCCTCATTGACCTTCAAAGATTACTAGCGATCACTTTTGGGATGATGGTGATGTGGTTGGTACAATATGCCCGGTAGCCACATAAATTTTCGAAGATGTTAATTCTTCATGCAACTTTACTTTAAACTCGATACCAAATGAAAATCATAATCGCTTATGAAAAGACAAATGTTGATATAACATACCAATAGATCAACGAAGAATAAGCCAAAAATACACTTAACTTGATCGACAAAATATGTGTTGTGGTGCGTTACGGCGTTAACATGATGCTTCAACCAACAAAGTCTCATCACGGTTAGCCAACTGAGAAAGTTTCACACAACCCTCACAATAGTCAACCCAAATTCAACGAAAGTCAACGATGTCCGATCAACGGTCAACAGGAACAACGGCCAACATAAAATCAGCACGACGTGTCAAAGGTCAGCGTCTAGCCTCGGTTTTTGTGCCCAAAATGCAGTTGCAAAAATCATAATTTTGGAGAGTTTTGAGGTCAAATGGACCAAGATTTGACCAAAGTCAACGCTATTCAAGGCTGTGATAGAAAACCCTACACGGATACGATACGAAACCCTCGTTATTTAACACGTGTGAGAGAAAGCCTCGAATGATGATCGAACCAATCGGACACAAGAAAGTGTGTGATGAGTGATGGTGAAAATGACCTCCAAGTTTGTCCAATATATATCCATATGTGAGGGTGTGTGACACATTGGGGCTCAAACCCTACATTACAATTAAACGACCTTGCACATAAGTGGAATAAATTCAAAATAAATGTTTGAGCATCCCAGATCAAGATGATCTTTAGATCGATCTTTGCACCTCTCCGAAAAGAGAATCAATAAAAATATTGGCATCATGTTAAGCGGTACAACACTGGAGTTTGGACCTAGTTGCCCAAAATTAACCAGGCCCCATAGGGCCCACCTGGAAGGTATCCCGGGACTTGTACGATGTCATGGAAGCATTCATTCCATCACTTGAGCCCTTGGAGGGGGATTTACGAGGCATCTGCAGTTCATATGGAGACCCATGGGGTCATTGGTGTGCCCCAGGCCCATTGGGGGCACCACTTGGAGTCTACCACTTGGAGAAAAAGGGTCCGACCTCTTGATCATCATATTACGAGGAATTTATTCCTCATTGTAAGCACTTGAGGACATTACTAGGCTTTTGGAGGGCCACAGCGACATGTATACATTATTGTTTGGCCCCTTGTGAGGCTTATGTTTTTCCATTTTGAAGGCGAGTTTTGTGGGCTTGTCACCAATAGGGGTGTTGCACATTATTTTAATCATTAGGGGCTAATGAAGCCCATAGGCTATTCGAACTCCTAGGAGGCGATATATTGAAGTTAGATACATTCATTTGTGTCATCACTTGACTTGGGATCTCTTTAATCATAGGGAACTTTGCTGCATTTTTTCCCTTGGTGGACATTTTTGGAGATGGATGAATTTTGATGCATGGATTTGGGCGATTTTCTTTTCTTGGAGCTTTGTCTTGCAAATGAAATGTTGGTTGGATATACTCTATAACGTTTTAATTAAATTTTAACGTTGTTATTCTTGTTGATTCATATTTCTATAATTAGGGCTAGTTGTTGCATGATTGGATAATCCTCAACCATTGCCCTTAGTCTAGTGTTACCATATTAGGAGCCCCTTTCGTTCCACCATTTGGTTTTAGTGCAGTAACACATCTAAGTGGACTAAGCTTGTTAGTCGAGGAAACTTGACACTTCATACGGGAATCCCTTCCAAATTTGGGGCTATAGCAGAAGCGTAATAGCATTGCATCCCCTAGGTAGGAGTAGCTAACAAATGACCTTATTAAGTGTTTGACTAAGAGGAAAGACGAGGTTCCTTGTATGTTCTTCAATTAATAGGTGCCATATGAATAATAATTGAACGGAAGGGAAGAAAAGGGATGTTAGGGCCAAATTCCATGGTGAGGGTAGAAATCATGAGGAAATCCACATTTTGGGTATACAAATGTGAGAAGTATGTCGTGGATGCATGAGTTACCCTAGCCTTTGTTTTTCCACCCTTTTATTACGTTTTCCCCTTTTCTTGACTTTTTCTTTGTACTGCGAAAGCTCTAGGAAATGAGAACATGGTATGAATTGTTGGAAAAGTAACTAGGTTCTAAATCTTCATATTTATATTTGTACATGTATCGATTTGTATTTTTAGGTAAAAAGAAGAAAAACATTTTTCATTTTTTCAAGCATGGGTTTCATGCTCAAAATCTAGATCGAAGCATATTCCTGGTGCTTCTAGGACTTCTTGTGTCAAAAAGAAGAATTTTTTCATGTATTATAGTCTGTTGGACTTGTTGTAACAAAATAAAATCATTATTTTTTAATCTAGAAAGTCATTTTGTCCTCCGATACCAAGTTGTCCCTTCCAAGGAAAAGTCGACCTAAGAGAGGCCCTGTTCTACCTCTTCGGAAGTATATATATAGCATGAGACTTTGACTCACTTCGAGGCACTTAATAAGTTCGATCCGGAGAAAGAAGAAGGCAATCTAGAGAGAAAAGTCAAGGAGGAAAGGAGAAGTCAAGCGAAGGAAGACCTTACAAATCTATCTTTTTTGCCCACACGTGAGAGAAATAGGTTTTATGCGAGTTGAAGGGTGAGAGTTGCAAGTCTAAATTGTAGATCTAAAGTTGCGGGACCAAATTTTTGACGAAGAAAATTTTGGAGAGTTTGAACTTCATTGACTTTTGTAGAATTTGACTTGTTTGGAAAAGATCTTATTGGAGGGCGACTTGGTGCTTGGAAGGAATCTTGAATTTGGTCTTTGGGTCTTGAAGGTCTCGGTTTGATGCGATTTTATAAAGGATTGTTTAGTTTTCCCCAATTGTGGGTTTAGCACGGCATGGAGCTTATATCTTGTGTTCATTGTGTCTTTGTGAACTTCATGTTTTGGTAATTGTTTGATGAAGAAGTAAAACTAAATAATATAAAGCCAACAAATATCTATGATAGTATCAAGTAGGAGAATCAACATTAATCTACAAATACCTTGATTTTCCAACATGAATGATGACCAATAGTGGTTACCCCATTAAAGATAGAGCTGAGTTCACCCCGGGGGGTTAGGACATGCGAGGTTCCTTTTATGATGTGATAGGACAACATTAGCCACAGGGGCAGATGATGTCCATAATGATAAGGTAGATCTCATGCTTGGATTTTGCCCTCGTGTTAATTTTAATGTCCCAAACATATTTTTTCCATTTTATATTTTGTGTTTTTTTCTTTCTTTCTTATGGCCATAATATGATTTTACTGTTCTTTTAGTTGCATCAACCTCCTGAGAAAATTTTCCTTTGTCCAGCCTTTGGACAAGGGGAGGGTGTACTAGAATCCGGTTGACCCAAAGAGGATATGGTGTATAGGGCTCACAACGAATGGAGGAAGTGATAAGTATGGAATGTGAAAATGGGACCACTATCTCCAATCGGGGTTTCCCAAGTAGTGCCCTTTCTAAATCCATGGGCCATTGGAAAGGTCCACTAGACTAGGATTGAATATTGATCCCCATTTGGAGTGAGGGAACAAAACTACAATAAAATTTGTTTCCTTCTTCCAAGTCACCCCATAATCCATGCCAAATGCCCAAATGGAATACAAACATAAAAACCTGATTGCATAATGAATAAAGTACCTTTTGGGTTGGATTTCCCACCTTCCAGCATGTGTAATGAACGGGTGAGAAAACATACGAGCGTGCGAGGGCGGGGAACAAGAATGGTACATCACATCATCTATTCGGTGGCTATCAAGGGATGTTGGCTAGCGACTAGATGAGAAGATTAGGAGAAAAAAATATTTAATGGTCACCCACTTTTGGTGGGTAACGAGAACCACTATATGTAATGATTTAAAAATAGAATATTGCATATTGAGTATAGGATATTAATTTTTGTACATCACAATAGTTTACTAACATGCCTTCTTGTAGACATGACAATAAAATAAATATCTAGGATATGTAATATAAGAAACAAGAAAGACAATGATGCATTAATCTAGATCTAATTTCAATGAAGATGATATAGATGTTGATCATTATTAGCAGGATGAGGTGCAATTATGTATGAGTGATTGCCTCACATAATTTAATTTTAGAAAATTTGGATTATTCCAATATGTGAAGGGTGTTAGTGTTGTACCACAATCTAATGACACACCTAATTAGCATTCAACCACCCTCGAAATGTCACAATGGGTGTTAGTACACAATTGCCCACATTCAAAATGGAGCATGTTACGAAAAATATTTATTTCTTGAGATAAAGTTTGAAAGATCAAGTGTGAAAACCATTTAACGAGAGGAGACCACAATCCACCACAACCCTCTTCTGCTTTTCTTAACCCTCCTCTAGCTCGAGGTTTCTTCCTAGTATAGGATTACTAGGGCCTAGTAGTTCCAATATTTTAGGGTCAAAATATCTTACGGGTCAATCTAAAGTATAGTATCAGCCAATAGAATCTCAAATAGGCCCCTAACCACACGAGTCGAACAACTAGATGGTTTTGAAGAGGAAACCCAAAAATTTTTTTTAAAATATTATAATGAAAAAGGAATGATCAATGCCTTATATTTTGGATGTATATGGAGTCAAATGATCAAAAAATTCTATGGTTTGTGAAAAATTCCAAGATTGAAATCCCTCTTTTGACAATCTGATGTTATTCATTCTACTTTTTAATTATGAATCAAGTTATTTGGTGTTACACATTAAACATCGAAATAAATATACATTTGTAGCCTTCACAACATAAAAGAAACAAGTCTTTTGACGGGGAAAGAAATAAAAAACACACATATACACCGTTTTTTTGGACAATGTCCCCGAGAAAAACCCAATGTGGAAAACTGGTCACAACAATGAGGGTTTTAATTTTTATGCGGTAGTTTCTTAATACAAATCTTTGGATACCCAAACTAGCAATCCGATATAGAGAATAAGTGGCAAAAATATGGTAGAGAATTATCTACACTATCACTTGCTTCGATCCGGCATTGATACAACCTTTGAATGGCTAGTAGCACGTTGCTTTGCGCATCTCTGCCTGATCACTACGTTGGATCGTCGCCACAGCTCTAGGGACTATGCCTCCTCCCTGGTCGATCGATATGTTGACTCCATGATCGGATCTCTAACCCTCCGGTCTCACATCCGGCTCGGAGACAATAGATTTGGACTGCTCCTTAGAAAAGCCCCACAAGTATCATCGGAAGATTTGCGCAACCTCTTCTGGATCTCTCTGCACTCTGCGCAATGTATTGGTGAATCAAGAAAAACTTCCTTCGAAAAATAATCTTGCCCTCACAGGAATCTTTCTGATCTACCTCTGGCTGTTAACATTTCTCTCTCAAGAATTAGATCTCTGGTCTAATAACTATATTTTCCAAATACCCATCGAAATCCTTCTTTTAATCTCTCATTGACATATCAACGACTAGGAATTAAAACATAATCAAAAACTAATATTAGCGGGAGTTGATCCTTTTGTCTTTACTCGAAAGATTCACCCACAGTCTAATTAATCACATTTCCTAAGTTTAGACTTAGGAATGCATTAAAAATGATTAATTATTTTAATTAAATTCTCTCTGGGTGGAATTTCCCAAAACATTTTATGGATGTTGTGGAATGCATGTGTCTTAGCCTCTCTGCAAAATCCTGAGGCTAGAGCACATACGCGCTACAAATAAACACTCCTCTTAGCGAGAATGTGCTCAAAATGTTGCAACCTCTGAAGCATCACTGCGACTCTTGCCATCCCGGTTATTGTTGCTAATGTTTGGTTGTTGTTGCCCATGTTGCTGCGTAGCTCTTTTACGTAACTGCACATACGTACTGTTACGAGCTACGCATATTTGCTTTCAACTATTGCATCTACAACGCAACTCATTGTTGCTGTACTTCTAACATCTGCAAATCTCCCATCTTTTTTGTTACGCAGGCGAGATGTCCATAATACGAACCAACGTGTTGATTGATGCATTGTCCATGGGGATTCTGCTTGTTATCGCCTCTTTCTTGTCACTAAAGCTTCTACGATGTTGTTGACTGCGCTACCAACTGCGCTTTATGCGCTACTCGGTTCTAAAGTTGCTAACCATTGCATCTGTCACTTTCTGCCGGCACTTTGTTGCACCATGCATCGATGGTCCATCTGTATACTATTGTTATGGGCTTCCGCAAGGTGATGATCCAAGAGGTGGACTCCTCGAAGGGATCATGCCATCATGTAGCTCTGGGGCTACTAAAAACATATCACCCCACCTCTCCCTGGAGGTATGTGTGAAATCATGGAAAAATCCTCTCCTCCAATCTAGATTACAACCTATCGATCTCTACGGTAGCGACTTATTTATCCTTCTCCTTCTCCTTCTCCTTCTCCTTCTTCGAAGAGGACAACGCCGAAAGCTGCAGGTGGCCCATCTCACCACATCGAAACACTTGATCTTCCAAATATCCTTCTTTTAAATACCGTTGCTCTTGTTGCCCCTTTGATGTGAGGGCTACATTATCCTCTTCCTTCTTGATCTTCACCCCCCCCTTTGCTTTTCTTTCCCTTATGGTGCTCTTCACCAAGTCACGCATCATCTCCTCTTGTTGCGAGATCAACCCAAACTCTGCGATACAGAGCTTCTAGCTTTTCTACCCCGGAATGCTACCGGACGAACTTGCCGGTCCTCCGCGTTGTTGGGGCCAGCCGTGCAAATTCGGTCTCTGAGAGCATTTCTCCCACAACAGGCGGTCACAGTATCATGAAGTCTCATTAGGAAGAAGTCTACTATCCCCCTTCTGCATCCTCGTGTGGATCATCTTCTCCTCCAAGTGCATCTTCCAACTGCTCAAAATATCCACGATATAACACATGGCCAATACATCACATCTCTCTTTGGTTGTGCTCCTTTGCATATATGTGAGATACAATGTGATGTCTCTGCCGTCGAGGATCATCCTCTGTATGCAATCTCCTTCTTGTAGAAGACGTAAGGTTGATCTGCATCTATATGGAAAACCAACTACCGCACTAACAATATAAGTTTTAAGATCCTTCCTCATCTAGAAGAAGGAAGCCCTTGCCTTCCGGACTTGGCATAGTTGGAGAACCTCTCAATCGATCTTGATCTTGCTTGATTGACGCCATCTCGCCAAACAAAGTATGGGCTTGTTGAAAAGTGTAACTAATATCGGTCTTCATAATGACTATGTAATTGTAGATTTATGGAATAGAAAGAAGAAAAAATTAACAGAAATGTATTTTGTAAAAAACTTGACTCTTGGGTTTCATGAGCAAGTAATTTTTATTATAGGTCAAAGACTTCTTCTTGATGTCTTTTAGGGTTGGTTGACATAAATATATAAATTAGAAGTCATGTATGATAAGTCATAATACTCTCGTGTAAAAGGAAAAATTATATGCTCCAATACCTTGTCACCTTGCTCCACAAAGACCACTCCAAATATCTTTGGTAAAACTCCTTGACAAGTCGACCCAATTCATGATGAATATCCTCCTCTAGATATTCGGCACAGCACTATAGTTCATGTCGGCCTCGGCGGAACAATCATTATAAATAAAAGGAAATTTGCGGCCTCATTATGATCATCATTTCCGACCCGAGTCTAAAATGTTAAGTGCAAAGTACGGTGGGGAAAGAAGGATCTGATGCGAAGAAGTACGCTAATTAACGAGCGAGAAGGGACATATACTCTATGTTAAAGTGCTCTCTCCTCGCATAACTCGGGAAAGGCCCAAGGTATTCATAGCGTGAAGAAGGTGTTATCACTCATAAAGTTATGAAACATTTCTTGATAGGGTCACATATAGGTCACTCTGGAAATGGATGAGTCTCCTAAGCCATTTGATGGTATAGGATTTTTATTGTTTTACATTTTTAGCCTATCTTAAGTTTCATGATCACCTCCATTTATGCCATTTCATATCCAAATACGAGTCCTCATATGGTGTCATTTTCATTTCCCATGCATTCAAAATCAAAATGGCGCATCTTATCAATTTTCAATTTTTCGTAGCGTTCTACACGGGAAAACAACGGTTTCGCTACGAAACTACCTAATAGTTTCATAGCGAATCTTCAGAGGCTTATGAATTTCGCTCACGAAAATCCGTTTTTAAACTTGTCTTGTCGAGTTGTATGAGGTGTCATTTTATGATTAGAGGAGTTAAGGTGGAGAGTCATTCAAGGTTGTTATGGTAAATTTAAATATACATAGCCATGGCAGCGATACATCAATATTTACCTTTTTACACACGCATGTGTTATGATTGAAGCTTGAGCTATCACTTAAACTAGTAAACCTTACCTTAATTAGCCTTTTGTCATATTGTGATTTATCCTTACATGTGAGTCGATTTACGAAGTTGCTTTAAAACCCGGAAATAGCGGAGTGGGCGGCAAGTTTGAATTTTGCGGGGTGTCATCGGCCAAGCAAGGTAGTGAAAAATATAAAGCATCCATGGCCGCAAAAAAGGAAAACAAATAGGGGTGGCCATTTTCATAAGTATGAGCCCATGGATATGAATTTACTCCAGCGAGGCCCTCTTTTGCCATGGAGGTTTCGGAAAGAGCGTTGCTTCCAATTCGAGAGGTTGCGGGGCTTTCATTTACAAGTTTCAAAGGATTTTCCACCGGCTTCACGGGAACAGTTGATGCGAATGGAAAATGGCATCCACCCATGGTGTTCATCCACCCATGGAATTTACCCATGGTATTGTAAATGGCATCGACCCATGGTATTTATTCGCCTATGGTATTGTAAGTGACATCTATCCATGATATTCATTCATCCATGATCTATATCCATCCATGGTATTCATCCACACATGGAATTTACCCATGGTATTGTAAGTCGTATCTACCCATGAAGTGACCCATGGTATCCACCTATGTTATCTACCCATGGTATTGTAACTCAAAAAAGGCTATAAATAACAAGCCTCACTTTTGCAAAGGACGATTGTCCACCACAATGTAGCTTCTACAGTTATTCTACATTTTTAATAAAACAAGTTTTTTTGTGGTTTTGACTAGGTGTGTTCTCTTTTTACGGCATTCTAATTTTGCAGATCTTGTCGGATCCATTTCAACTTTTTAGATCTTGGAGGACTCCTCCCAAGATCCTGGGTATGGTATCATATTCGGGTTCTGAATCCATGGGAATAGGAGTTTGAAGCATATTTCAATTTCAATGTTTTGTGGCAATCTTGACAAACTCCAAGAATTTTTGGTAGAAAGCAGTTTTCGGATCAGATGCGAAACTTTTGGTGAAATATTTACAAAAAAAAAAAGACCGGATACGGATTACTTGCGAAAAATACCCAAAATTCAAAAAAAAAAATTGGCCGGGTGGATTTCGGATGGAGGAGATATCAACCATTCAAAATCAGCAATGTTCACGACAATTTTTCGATGACAATTCATGGACGGCGGCTCTCTTGTCATTTATTAGGTTTTAAGTGCGACATTTCGGATAAATGGTTACATATTTGAGCTCCCCTTGAAAAATCACCCGATTTCAAAGAAAAATCGGTCGATAGGAATCTATGAGGAGTTATCGCTGATTTAAAATCGAAGTGTTTCAGAAATTTGTCTGTTGGGGACGGTTCCTACGATAGTCTGAGAGTCTAGATTCTCTAGATAGCGATTTCAAACACATGGGAAGATGCGGAATGATCATTCCATTTCCAAAAACGAGTTATAACAAATATTACGAGTTATATTGATCGAGTTATGCTCATTTTAAGTACGGATAAGCATTTTGGAGGCAGAGTTCCTTTGGAGACGTGCCTTCCCACACTCTCTTTAGTAGGCACCTGCTTCACATTCATCGGTTTCGGCATAGAAGTATTTGACAGAGTTATTTGGAGATGTGCTCTTACTAGCTATGTAGGCACCTTCTACTTCATCAAAAATCGACATCACGGTTATGGGTCAGCTGCACAAAATCTTTCTCATTGAAGTTCATTTGCTAGGTCGCACATTGTTGTGCTACAATTGGTCAAAGCATTACGGTGTATCTTTATCCTCGGATCTTCATTTGTCATGATTTTAGTTCATCCACAAACCCACACTTCATCGAAGTCCATTTTCTAAATACTTTCTTTGTCAATATCATAGTTGGTCATAAGCATTACAAGTTATATGTAATTCTCGGATCTTTGTTCATCACGGTTATGGGTTAACCACACAAAACCCTTCTCTTCAATGGCTTTTCATATTCAACAAGGCTTCTCAGTAAGAACTTCACACAATGGGGATGCTTCAAAGGTTGGAATTTTGAACCTTAGAGTGACACCGGAAGAGCATCTCATCGGCTACAAGAATCCCTAAAGGTGGTGAATAGTGGTTTAAAGGTATCAAATTCACAGTACGGGATTGCAAAAGAGTTCATCGAAGCAAGAACACAATGAAATTGATTTGACAAATGCTATCCCTAGGAGTTTCGTGATGGAGAATTACATAAAAGTTGTTGATGGTCATTCAAAGTATTTTACTGTGAATGAAGATTTCACATGGTCTACTCCTATCATCTCAGACTTCTTCGCATTTTGTAGGTAAGAGATCACTTGACTTGCCTTTGTTGCTCACATAAGTCTAGGGAAAATGTCAAATAAGGTTCAAATCAAGACGGAAAATTGAGACATCTCTTTTTCATCATGGTTTAATAAAGATGTTAGTGTTAGAAGAGTTGAGAAGGTTAGAGATTGGTCTTCCTTCTTGTTCATGAGTGGTTATGAAATTAGTGTGGTTACTCCAAAGAAAGCCTCCAAACCTAAATACTTCATCACCGGTATGGAGAGGAAGTTGAAAAAGAAGATAGATCATCTCCCTCCAAAACCGGTGAACATGGAAACGGAGACAGCTGCGGAAGCCCGACACCTCAAATAGCCCACAGAAAAACGAAACGGACGATTGACAAACGACGTGAGAAGTCACTAGAAGCCAGGACATTGGCTAAAGGAAATTTGGAGGATATCCTGCATGCAATTGACATTGAAGAGATACCCATTGGTAGTGAAGACATTGAAGATGGAGGAAGAAATATGGAAGAGAAAGGTAAGGCCCCTTTAAAGCAGATTTTGCGAGGGTGATGATGCTAGTTTATTTTTCAACCTAGGAAACCAATGAGACATGCGAGGAAGGTCATGGTAAACAAAGGCTGAGAAAATCAATGAAGTTGCCTAGCCAACAAGCATCATGATTTGTCTTCACTGACAAAGGAAGGTGGTTATCAAACAAAGAAAGGGAAAAGAGAAAATGATTGAAAAATCGAAGGCAAGAAACCTCAAAGAGCAATTGAAGGAGGCAAGTAAAGAGATATCATTTTTTTGAAGTAAGAGGCAAAGAAACATGGAAGTGAGAAGGTTCAATTTGAACAAATGAGAAAATATGGGAAGAACAAGTCACAAGTGTTTCAAAAAACCTTGGACAATAAAAAAAAAATTGATGAAATGGACTCGGCCACTAAGAGGGAGGTTAAACATGTTAGGAGGATGAAATTGTGCTTACAATCCAAAAATAGAGCATTAAAAGACCAAAGTGGAAGATCTTTGGGAACATTAGATTTTGTTCAAATGGAGTTAGAAAAGAAAGGGTTGAAGATGACATTGGTAGAAGAGCCCATCGAAGCCAATTGATTGTAAATGATTATGATACACCACGGGAAGTAAAACTTAATATGGAATATGTTTGATGAGGTTCATAACATACGGAAGAACCCAAATTTTGCGGCTAAGAAACAATTTTTAAGACAATATTGAACTCGACGGAGTTAGTTTTTAAGAACGGTTCCATTGTATACCTCGAACTTGAGACCGAGAAATATGCTACAAAAAATTTTCTTAGGTGCATTTTTTTCCTTAAAACTCTCAATTTTGTCAAGTTTTATGAAAGGGAGATTATTTATTTGCAAGGTGTCTTGGCATAATAAAGTTTTTGCAAAAACAAAGGAGTCAAAGAGATAGATGAAAAATCAGTTTTCATACGCTACTAAAATTCGCTACGAGCGTCTATTTGCCTATTTTCGTAGCAAGGAGATTTTTGAAGAATTTTGAGCATCTCAACATCACATTTTCCGGAGTGGAGACCTCCCGGCATGTCAATAGGACATATCGGCCAGAGAATAATTGCTTAAATGGAAGGTGTCTGACCAACTCATCGGGAAAAATAGGGATTAAAAGTGAAGTGTTATCCACTCCTAAAAAGTAGGATTGTGTTCCACGAATCTGAGGTGATTTAAATATGTAAAGTGATGGTGATTTGTCCTTCGATCATGTGAAATTCATTATGTAACTATTTCACGATAGGAGAAACGGATGTAATAAATAGGAGATAGAGTCCTATTAGGAGTTTGTTTTCTTTAAAGGATAGTTGTCATTTTCTGTTTCGAGTTAGTGGTTTCGGTTATGATAGGTGTCGGAGTAAAATTCGAAGATGCAACGGTTAGTGAGATCATCTACATTAAAGAATGTCTATTTATTGACTAAACATCAAAGAAACAAAGGGTTGGAGAATATTGCCAAATTGTTGCTTGTATGTTTTTATCCATTGTCAATAATATACGGTGACATTCTACTTCAGACCTGAGATTCTCTATAGGGTTTTAATGTGTTGTTACTATGTGTCTTTATGTCTAATCACTTGAAGTGGATTTTATCTCTAATTACTTAGAATTCATATTATTATGCTCTGACTTCCTTTGAGTGAAATAACTGTGTTTTCCTTATATTATGTGTGTGAATTATCTTGATTAAAGACCTCTATCTACCTCGACTTCCATGTGAAAAAGCCCTTGTTAAAATTACGATGTTGACTCCATATCCCAATGGTAGCAAGCCTTCATTTTTCAACGAAATCATACAAAAGCAAGTTACAATTCATATAGTTAGTCATATAGTATTATCTTTACTCAAAATCATAAACCCCCTTTGAGAGAAACCCTCTCAAACTAAAAGAGAAACTAATATTCGGTTAAGTGGTTTGAAAGAGTTACGTTGAGTTGATTGATGACAACCAATCAAGATCAATTTGGTGATAACAAAAGGTACGCACAAATTCGGTCTAGAGCTATTATATCTCACATATATACCTACGCTAAAGTTCCATGTGAAACTTCCAAGATTGGAATCCCTCTTGCGTGTCGATGTTATTTCTTCTACTTGTTAATTATGAATCAAATTATTTCGGTGTTACACGATGGTATCAAAATAAATACTACGAGTGGCCTTCACAACATAAAAAATGTCGGCGGAAAAAGTACTAAGCAGAAATAAATAAACGCACACATATACATCATTGTTTACCGGACAATGTCCCTGAAAAAACCCAATGTGGGAAAACAGTGCGGCAGGCGGGGGTTTTTAGTGTGTACGATGGTTACGAATACAAATATTTGGATGCCAAAACTAGCAATCTTTTAACTCATTTTCGAGTTGCCTATCGGATACGAAAATGGCACGGAACTATTGACTTCACTAAAACAATCCACGTCCACATATGTTACGATCATATTCCTGAATGGCGACGTAGAAGGCGTTTGAAGTGAGGATTTTCATTCCGGATCCAATTTTGTCGGAATGGTTCATTAAATCATTATTACCCAAAATCACTGAAAGATGTAGCTAAGGGAGGAGTTATTCTTGTGAGAGCAAGTCATTTCTCAAGCTCGGTACCTTGACCTCGTCTACACGCGGTCGGTACTTTACATGAAAAAATCCCGATCTTCCAAAGCAAGGTCAAATAACTTTCTGACTCCTTCGAGGAATTAACGCCACGTGATGGTATGATTGGTTCAAGTTAGTACTAAAAGTAAGAAAGAAATCTTCAAGAATTCTTCTCCTATAATAACACCTTTGATTCTAGAAAGGAGAATCTTCGAGCAGAAATTTTGCTGAACATTCTGTGTCGTAGAGACATCTACGACCAAATCTAAATACGGCGGTAAAAGAAGAGGGGAAGAATAAAAACAAACAAAAATTCAAAAGATAAAACGGATAAAAATAGATCTATTGGCTTGTAAACCTCGGTATCCTTGTTTCATTTTAAAGCCCGAGGATCATTTTACTAAAGAATGCCGCATCGAGCGGAGGTTTCGAAATTAGATTCGAGTTCTCAACGAGCGTCTTGTCTGAAGGATCATTTTCCTACTCAAGATAGTAAGATGATTGGTTCTACACTACGACATGTCGGAAGAATCCATTATGATGATGTTTCATGTCGAGTTAACGTGACGCAATCGAATTATGGTAGTAAAAGTCGTGTTGGTGTTAAAAAAAGTAGAATCTTCTAATTCTGACACATCAACTACACTCCTATTTCTGATCCCTCGGATCGAGAAACCCAATTTAGACTTAGTAATCAAACGCTTTGCTAAAATTGTACTTCGTAAATCAGCTTTTCAATCCACATGCGAAAATTTGCTGATGCCTTGTTAAGGACTTGGCTATTTCCCCTTGACCAATGTCGGCTTTGGAAGTCTGCTGTCATTACCTAGCAGTAGTAAGTACTTTTATGCCATAGGGTAATACGATATTCAAGATTCGAACCTAATCTTGATTTAGAGAATAGTACACCCCGCCTACCTCATCAAATGGATTTCCAGGATTCAGTATTGGTAGCTAAACCCGTTTTCAAAACATAGTTAATGAAGGCTTCTACGTGTATTATGTCGATCTGATGTTAGAAATCCGCAGTTTCTCCTACACTCAATCAGTCCCAAACTTAATTCTAAAGGCTTTTGATGAGTGAGGTTCCATCCTTTGGTATTTTGCGGGATTTATCCTCTATAGGGGTCAAGGGCTTAGTAAATCTAGATGTGGAAGTGGTTGATTACCTCTCGTTACAACTATACGGGTCATAGTTGATGTATGCTGTAATTGTTGTTGTTTCATCGGTCTTTCGGCTTATCAAGTTTCCACATCAAGGAAAAGATCGTTACAATAGACCGAAGCTCACTTATTTCTCATCCGATCAGCCTCGATAGAAACTATCCATCACGTCGGTAAAATGACTATCACTGAGATGTTGGCACTTAGGTTTATTAAAGATTCTGGTTGCAGGGAACTTTTTCCTTTCTGGCTCTGTATCACCTTCTGTGCAAATATTCACATGATTTCATCATCTTATTACTTTTTATGATCCTTGGATCGTACCTTCGTCCAGAGATGAATTCATTTGATGGCACGATGCCTTTGAGTCCCTTTAATTCATATCGGGTGTACGGTCGCTTTCCGATTCTTCTTCAACGAAAATTGATCAATAGATATGTGATCGGTGATCACTTTCTATATCTAGCTCGACCACAAAAAAGCGAAACATTCGAGTCCTCTTTTAAGCCTTTTCAAACTCTCTAAACATGAAAAGATTGTCGAGCACTTGATTATTCGAACTCGTTAAAATAAATGAATGATCGTCCATTCGGTATAAAGTTGCCTTTTACGGAGTGGAAATGGACTATTTACGAAAAATGTATACGTTGACTAATTACGGTAAATAGAATTTCTCTCCCGCATTATTTTATCCTTTTTTCGGGCTCGAGAGACTAAATTTACGAAAAAGTACATCCATGGAGTTTTGTAAGTTTTTCTTCGAATCCTAAGAGACAGAAAACAAAGTTTCTCTATCTTGGACTCATTGAAATTTAACGATAAAGGACACATTTCAATTTTAACGAAACGAACCATTCCTTCTTCAAAAGGTTCGAATATTAAACCAAGTTGGACTCATCCAGAGGACAGGCCCATAAATAAGCTTAAGTGTTATCCTCCTCAAGCTTGTCCAAAATAAAGAGAGGTACTTGCCAAAAATGGTGGGGAAAAGAAGAACAAAGCACGCATTACATTTTGATTATTTGTAGCTTGCATTCAACCACTCTTGAACACAACACTTTTATTCCCTGGATTTAGGAAAATCCTTTAACTAACGAGTTAATCAAACGATATCGAAAGTCTTCGGTTGGTTTAAGGTATTAGCTTTGGGTCAATTGTCACCAAACCATCTACAGTGTCGTTATGTGTTCGAGAGGACGGTCAAACAAACCATTCATTTGCGAAATATTTGTCTTCCATTTTGACCATCACGAGTCGGTGCTGTCTCTTTCTTCAAAACTTGATCTATGATTTCGTGTTGTGGAACTTGCCTACGGCGGATGCTTCTCAGCGGCAACGCATTATACGAGGAAGTTGATCTGAAAATAAAATCCAATACCAACAATCTGCCCGCCTCAATGGCGAGTTTCTCGTCCTTCGGCTTGACATGATGCATCATTGTTGTGATGGGTAGTTCAATGACATATTCGACTTGACTCATTTCATTGCATTTCATGGATTGTCTTGAGTACTTTGAGAACCATTGACATTCTTGGTGGTTATTCTCACACTTGTTAACGATTTGGCTATTGTGGTGGTAATCAAAGTGGTTTCTGTATTAGGCTTGACACATTCTATGGATAGGAGTAAATGTTTGGTTGGCTTAATCAAGACCACGGATCTAGTTTCTACCATCAATTTCATGAGGAATACAATATTCATTTATACGATGGACTATTCATAAACGGATGGTTGCGTCCATGCGGCCAATATTTTATCTTATCTTTGATGATGTATTGAAAATCATTCACGTATAGGAATAGTTTAAATCGGTTTTCTAGTTAGTTTTGATGCGAGTATGGGAATGCCTACCCTCGAGCGTGATATGTTTGCATATGTATATTTTGCATTGAATGTTTTACGAGTTCGTAGAATCCACGGGATGATCATGAAATGATAAAGTATTTCACTCTTCATATGACGGACTTCATCTTCATCTATTCAGTTCGCACTTTAGGGGGCAATCGTTGCACTAAAATTGTCACCTTGACATTAGCGACTATATGAGCTCATTGTCCTCATACTTACCTCCTCTAAGTCTTTACAACCTCTACTCCTCAAGTCGAGCCCTAAAAACGGGAGAAAAACTGGCAAAAAGCTCCAAAACCACGGGTACGCGAGTAATGTGAAGCTTACTGCGTTCTGGCTGAAATACGCGAAATGTGAAGCTTACACCCCGCATTCCGGAAGCAACGGGATTTCTCGGTCTGCTTTATCACGTACCCCCTGTCCAAAGTCAAAGGGCGAGAAACCAAAGTAAAAAGCTATTTTTGGTCAATTTTAGAAGCACGGATGAGATTTCTTGAGGATGAGTATGCTCTTATAAGGTTCATGTCCCACATGAAATTAACCCCTTGATGTGAGAACCTATCACTTTGAAGGAGGATTCTATCCCTTCATAGGTGGAACCTAACCTCCTCATCTTGTATAAAGAGGCATTGGGTAGCCTCAAAGGGAGTTCAAGCTTTAGTGTGTGATTGAGGTGAAGTCTTTATTGAGATTTAGACTCCTTTATCGAACTTTTTGTGAGAAATATCACATACCTCTATGTGCTCCCGGAGGAAAGAGTGCAAGACTTATAAAAGTAAACTCTGCAGCCGGACCAGTATGTTCAACATCAAAGCTAAGGTTGTAAAGGTTCTTCTATTATTTCAAAGTTAATACAATCAAGTTTGTTTTCTCGATAAATTGTCGCTCGATTGTTTATTTTCAATAAAAATTGTCATTTGATCTAATTTATTTATGAATTATGATATTACTGATGGTATGTTTTATAGTCTGTTGTTATACGGTGCTATTTAATATTTGCTTATTTTAGCAATTAGGTCTTTTGGAAAACGACACGCAACTGCGACGGAAGAACTATTGTTGCGACGGAAGAACTACGATGCGACGGAAGGCTACAGTTGCAAATAAACATCTGGAATCTCTGAGCTAGGATACGACACCTTCATATCATTTTATTGTAAACGAATATATTTAAGAGAAAGATAACTGGTTATTTCATTGTTGCCTGAATTGTCTTCCGACACTAGGGAGATTGATCTTGTCCGCCGAATTCAGTTTACTCCGACCAACACTAACGGTTTGGATTCAGGTTTGCCCGCAACCTTCCTCTCTTGGCTTTTCGGAAATGACCTTCTTACGCAAAGCCAAGGTCTCTGCCAAAGTAGTGTGGAATGGTGTTGGAACTGGGAGTTCCCGCACACGAGAGAGAGAGAGAGAGAGAGGTATTTGAGGCAACCTTTTTTTAAGATCTATCGAGACTTGCGCGAGCGTCCTATCGCGGAACCTTTAATAGAATACTTGCGAGAATGCGAGACTCATAAACACGGACAGAATGTAAACATGAGTAAAAGCAACCCTGCTAATAACAGATCTGTAAGGAAATTGACCCTTTCTTATGGCATCGCATCCACGTCGCATCAATAATCATCAACACGCATAAATGTAGAAATAACACAAAACGCTTCGACCAGCGCCATGCAAAAGATATTTCCATTACCCAAACGGTCTTCTCATCCATTAGCATTCAATTCCATACCGATTCGATTCCTAACCTTTACACCGCAACGGCGGGGGTCCACACACTGCAGACAGAGGGATCACGCCCACACGGCCCGGCGAGTCCTTACCCTAATATGGCAAACAGTCTCAGGTTGCAACGACGTAAATACTTACTTGGCCTACCTCTAGACTCGATCTATCCATCTATTTATAGCATCATAGCTGCTTTATCCTGGTCGCAAGCGCGGTTTACGGACTCTTGGTCTACCCTTTGACCCATTACAAGCGTTAGGGAGCTTTGACCGCCTAAAGCTATGCTGAACTATGTTTATTACAAAATTTATATCAAAACGCGACTAGGGGACACGTTCCAACGGGCCTCCAACACAATCTCCACCTTTTGACTCGTCACAGTCACAGAGTGGTACAACTGGTCTTGCATCAACTATCTATTCCATGATGGCGATGACACGGAAGAGAAAACACACCAAACAAAGCGCGGCGACGACCATGCGATGTGTGTTTTACGGGGGTGGGCCTTCGATGGCAGTATCTCAGCGCAAATTTGTTTCGCCAGCCGCTTTCCTTGGAAATCTGCAGCACCAGGGGCTTCATGCCCATGACTTGAAATTGATGGGTGACAGCGCACAGCTATTGTGGAAAAGCCCCTCGAGTTCATCACGAGTCACGTGGCCGCTTTACGAACGTGGCCGAGCGTTGGTGGGGCTAAGTGTCTGAGCATCGTAGCCTCCATTTATTAATTATTCCTAAGCACCGAAACAGCTCACCGACGGGCTCGCGCGAAGGGTCGCGTGGACCGTTGACCACGCTTCCATGATGTTTCAAGCAACTGTTCAGCGATCTGCTTTGTGTGTGTTTGTAACTGTGACTAACAGCATTCTAAGCGCACTTTGCCAACAGGGAGGAATCTTGGTGGCCACAACTTTAGCTGTGAGAAGAGTCTTCTATCCTGATGGCTTTGGCAATGTAGTTTTATTGTATTAGGAGTCTGTCAGTGTGGGCCACTATTGTTTTCTCTTTTCTGATTCTTTTCCTTCACCAGTGACACTCCCACTACTCTCATGACCACAAATAAGCATATTTTGCTCTGTTTTATCTTCCCAACACCTCATCGGTATGGAAAACATATAATTGACATGATGATGAGTAAAATCAGCTGCGTGGGTTGCAAATTCTTTTTTTTTGTGTCAAAATGGCCTACGGTGCATCCCGTCGCATTGAAACAATATATCATAGAAAGTGCGCGTAACCACATAATAGCAAAATGTTGCGCATCGGCACTTGTAATAGGTTCGTTGGCTCTTCACATTCTCTGGAATTGGGATGGTGGTCTTAAGGTCCAACAGCCAGTCTCAAGACTTACAATTGTTCAAAATGTCAGCATTCACAGAAACAGCATTAACCATAGAAACCAAATCTTCCCCCAACTTGGGCTTATTGACTTAGTGCTTCAAATATGAATGATGCGGGCATATTGAAACTGCACTCTGTCAGAATCCATGGAAGTATTTAAGAACTTCACCATTGCCCCCAATCCCTCGCGTTTAGGTAGTAGAAATGTGTAGTTACGTTATCGTGGCTTTAGAAGTTTCTTTTATTAACTGCCCAGGTGATCTGTCTCCCCTTCACGGCTGCGTGGGGACACTCCTATGGGTCAATCACTGATGCATCCATGGTTTTAAAAGACAACACATAGTGGGGGAATATGGAAAGCATGGCGCAGGTATCTTCACTTGAGAAACAACTCTTCTTCTTGCTCTCTTGTCCCGAGAAAAAAGCCATCACTTTTAGCGACACCTCACATTGTCCTGGTCGGTGCGTGCCCTTGGACCGCTTCCCTGTAGTAGCTGGTGTGCCCAAGGATGGGCATGGCTGACTCACGGTGGTGAGGGATTGCTAAATTGATGATAAACTGCAACCTTAGCAGAATCAACCATGGAAGTACGGTGACACTCCCATGACACTATGGAAATCTTTTGAAGGTACACAAATATGCTTCTTAATATTTAGTGAAATGGAGTGCTTTCTGCACACACACAGGCATCCTTGTATACGCTATGCATATAAATAACTATACTTATTTCAGCTTCATGCTGTCAATGTAAAAGTATACTTTAGAAACTTATGAATGAATTCCTTGAACCATACCTGCAGAAAAAGATGACGGGGCATTCCTTGACCCAAAAGGCAGCAAACGATGTCTTGAAAGGATCCCATTAAAATCGCGAGGTAATTTGCAACACCGTCTTCGAGCCACTATTCGGATAGATGATAGCCTAAAAACCCGTACGATGAATTAAGTATGCTTGGACACTCCCGCATTGTCGGAATTTCATCTAGAAAATGGTGTAGGGGAAGGGATCAAATAATAGCAAACATCATTCAGCACGAGGGTCTCGCGGATTCTTGTTCCCCTTTGGTATTTTTTCTTGGCCACCATGGGGGCTTACCCGATCTAACGGTTCTATCGGTTCAATGATACACTGCGGCTACCATTTTATGATTTCTCCTCATTTCTACTTATGCTTGGGTTCAATCGGTAGGGTGGTGGCAGAAAGGACGCGCGTACGTTTTAAGGTGATTCGCATGACACCCGGATCTCCTCTGATACCTTTGAGCTGCGAAAACTTTGACGAAATAGATCACGATATTCGGTGAGCGGCTCCGCGATCTTTCCAACGATATCGTCATCCTAGTAATCCCCAATTTTAATAAATATTGGGTTGTTCTTCTTGTTCCAATATTGACTTCATTTTCCAATTTGAAGGTTTCGTCACATCGATTGCGTAATAGTGAGGTCTAGCCTCACCGCGCTCTCCCTGCGATTCGAGGATAATTATTTCGTGGGTCCTCATCCACTCACTCAACGATAGATTCCGACAGTGGAAATATACGCATGCAAAGCATCCCAAGATGGATCCCCATACTCTGTGTGAGGGTGATTCATCGTGTGGAGAGTATCTATGTCTCGGAGAAGCTTAGTCTAATTTCTTCTTCCGCCTATCCCAACTTCCCAGTGTCCCCAAAAAAATCTTGTAATGGTGTCCCAATGGCGAGTGTGAGTGTAGCTCGCATTAAATACCACGTGGTGGGGGATTTGGTCCCCAGGTGACGGATAAACTTGTGGACCCCATTCTCCCAAGTCCTTTAAACCATACTTCCATCCCGCACCGACAAATTGCACTTGTTGAACCTACGCGGCAGGAAGAAGATTTCCATGGGTAGGTTGACAGAGGTTGGGTGTGGGGTCATGATTCGTGACATTCCTCCCAATCCTAAGGGTCACTTATGAGTTTCCCACCATCGTGTCGAGGTTACCGCATAGCTAAGTTAAGCGCCAGCTATCCATTCTCTGGGAATGTCTGCATACCCGAATACTCTAAGAAAATCATGCCTTTTTCACCAAAAGCCATAAAAATAAGGTCGCTCTCTTTACCCTCGAAGAGATACACCGAAGCTCTTTGCTTGATCTTGAGCATCGTAGCGCGGTCCCGTCATCGCTTCTTAATTACATTGTTCTATCTCACCATCTGAACGAGAGGGCATTCGTTGTGCTTCTCCCAACAAAGCACGCCATCGGTCGTGGGAGTTAATCGATCATTGTCCCGAAAACGTTAGAAACTGTAAATAAGTCACGTCTCATCCCCTTACGCATCGGTTTTGTATCGCTCTTATCATGGGATCGAGAGGACTATTGCGCGTACTTATCATTCTGCAAAAACCAGCTTCGTCTTTTCAAGTTGACCATCTGCCTCCCGTAACCTGCTTTAATCAGGTCAGAGCGTAAGTGCAGGTGCATCATCTACAATTTGAATCACCTCAAAAATCTATATACACCTACAAACTCCCATGATATCTGCCATAATATTTGATAACCTTCCTAAGTGTGATCTTCGTGGTTATCCATTCGTAGTTGTATAGTAAGAATACATTCAACTTTGGTTCTCCCATCTCTGCCAAGTGTGTTGAGCGGAACATTGCATCAGACCTGATAAGAGATGACTGTCCATTTCCATAATCTCCAATCTGTACGTAGTGCTTCGCATTCCCTGGAGTTCATTTAAGCACCTCTAAGTTTTGTGGGCCATTTTTTTAACTAAGCAGTGGGAAGCCTTTTATGCGCCGGTTATCAATGCTTGAAGGTTCCTCTCTGCCTTACGGTTGCGTAACAACTTCCACCTGCGACACTGTAAGAGCAACCTTCTTCATCTGCTTTTAGATACGGGTGGGGCCTTGGGGGTAGATGCCTCGCTTTTTGAAGATGTAGCTTCAAGGAAGGTTTTCGTTCTCCTGCAACAGGTCTAGGCTCCCTTTTTTAGCGACTTTTCTAATAAGTATGGTTCATTAAGGCTTTTTCACCAGGCTCCTCCCGTGGCCGCGCGTAATTACATTAATACTAGGTCCCTCATTGCGCGGTTAACGCATAACCCTTTGTACATTGTATTGTTGTTGTTTTTCTGCATCTTTTCTCCCAGTAAGAAACAGTCTTCAACCACATGATCCGAAGTACTACAATATCGCAAGATTTCGGCAGAAGAGGTTCGAACACAATCTCTTGCCAGTATCACGCACTCCCATGATTATATGAATCAATTGTCATCTTCTTCCTTCTCACTTCCCTCAGCCCCCCCGGCCTCTTGCGGAGGCCTCGTCCGGCGAGAGGGGAGATAATGGTGGTGAAGGGTCATACCTATCCTGTTTCCTCTATCTATCATTAAATCATATGTCTAGGAGTTGTGCTCATGTGTCTACGGATGAGAAAAATCTTGCACCATTTTGCTTCAATTCACACAGGACACCTGCAGGCACCAAGTCGGGGGAAGTGGTTTGTATCATGCAATCTGACTCGGCCAGTCACGCACCATAACGTGGGGTTCTTGGTCCATCGGCCTGCTGAGAGATAATGGGTTGGAGCCCCCAACATGTGGTCTAACGATGGGGAACGTGATCATGGTGGCAGCACGATGCTAGTATGCACCAAATGTTTAGCTAACTAACTTTTCCCGTTATTTTAGTAAATTATGGATCTCTAGATGCATTGCCTCTAGCGGCTGGATACTTTTATTTGGAGGCATCGTCCCTTGGCTTTATTTCTAGCTTCTTGGCAATTTCCAGGCTTTTCTTGCATATCAATCGTTCTTTGACCCATGAGCTGCCTGAGATGTCTGGTAATAACGCTGAAATGAACCATTCCTTGTGTTGTCTATCCTCATGATTATCATCACGATAACTTTCTTGACCAACGATTAACTCACTCCCAGACTCTGTGGGTTCTGTTTCGTCTTTCAAGTCAATCACACGTTGATCGTAGGACTTAGGCTTTCGAAAGCTGTTGTTTTAAAGAGCATCCTTCGATTTCCTATATTAATGGATCCACATGTTGTTATATCCCATAGACAGTAAGGCCCTTCCTTCAAGGCTGGGATAAGCATGCTCTTTTACGGCATCACTAGCAACATTACGCAGTATCGGTTAAATACGAACAAGTAGTCCATGTCCTCATCCCCCACCCTTAAAGGTGGGTAGCTTCATGTCGCTAGCCATATCGTCTTCCGGCGGTGGGGAGAGAGGTAGGAGAGTTCTTTTTTTTTTTATACACAGATTCAACGATGGTGTAACGGCAGTGTTCTGCGTGCATAGCGTCTCTGAGACTATAGACATATTTGTCTGTCTCGATTAACATAGTATTTACCACTTCGTCATCGTACTTATAAATAGAGTCATTCACTTGTTGTTTGCACATAATACGGATTTTCGCACAATAGCATCTAATAAACCCAACGACAATGTTTTGAGAACTTACCTTGGAATCCTCTGAAGAACCTCTTGTTTTGGCTTCACAATAAGATACAAATTAATCATTGCGAAGATTAAAATGCAAATCCTCCTAAAAAACTATCAACCCGATCTACGATCGGTGATTTTGATATCAGCCTTCTCAAACATCGGATTAATTCGAAGGTGCTGCAGCTAACGATCGTCTTTACAACAAACTGGAACTACACCACAACATACTTTGCTTCCTCACCGCGGATTCATGCGCGAAGGTCGAAAGAATTTAGCATACCTACGTGAAGATATACTTGTTCTTCACTCCTTAGCGATCGGCCTTGCCGATTTTCTTTTGAAAATTCCTGGATACATTTTCGAACCGATCTTCAAGCTCAAGTTTCTTTCCAAACCACCAATGACCTCGTGGCATTGTCTCTCTCAAAATTCTCCCGGTCCCGTAAACGGAACCATTTGTTAACCAGGGGTCCTTAGGTTCTCGGTGCCCGATGACCTCGTGGCATTACTCAATATTTCTCTCAAAATGCTCCAGGTCCCATGCTGGAACCATTTGTTGGCTTGAGGGGCTTGCTTTGAAGCCGGGTTCGGATTTAAGGTTTACTTAACAAGCCCTATATACGGCCCTTTCGGCAATGACCCGCTTGCGCGAGGCCAAGATGCTCACCGTGGTAGGAGGGTCTGCCAGAACAAGTTTTTGCACCTTGAGAGAGAGAGTATTTGGGGGAGCCTTTCAGATCTATCGGACTTGCGTAGAAGACGTCCTATCGCAGAACCTTTAATAGAATACTTGCATAATGCGAAGCTCATAAACCCACGAGATAGCATGTAAACATGAGTAAATCAACTATTAATAACGAGATCTGTGCAATTGACCCTTTCTTCACTTGGCATTGCATCCATGTGCACATCAATAATCCTCCAATCGACCATAATCACAGAAATAACACAAGCACAGTCGATGTCATACACGAGAGATATTCCGTTACTACCAGCAGTCTTCTCATTCATTAGCATTCCAATTCCACTGGGGCCCTCGATTCTGCTGCACACAACCGGCGGGGTCCACACGACGGGGAATGAGGATCTTCGTGCACCACCGGCAGTGATTCCTTACCCTAATACAACCCAAAACAAATCTCAACGAGTTTTCAACTAGCATAAATCTTACTTGGCCTACCTCTAGACTCAATCTATTAATCTATTTATAACTCACCTGCTTTGTGTTATCCTATGCTCCGCAAGCACTGCGAACTCTTGGCCTAACCTTTGACCCATTACAATACATTGAGGGCTTTGACCCGCCCCAAAGCCCACACTAGACCTAGTGTCTGAAATTTATATCAAAAACGCAGCTAAGGGACCCCGTTCCAAAGTCCCCCTTGGGGCCATATGTCCTGACATCCTCGAAGTGTGTCCACTGAGCCATGATGGTCTCTTCCTCATTGAAGGAGGTAGATCAATAGGGTCCATCGGTCCTTCAGCGTCGAGCATCGTCTCATCCTTCGGTTCTTCTTGATTTCCGAGGCCTTGCTTCATGATCTCCACTGAGATCTCGAAGATTGATTACTTTCATAAGAAACATCTTCGTCAAAGGTAACATCGTGGCATATCTCCACTTTCCTTTGACCAAGCATGATCTATAGGCCTTGAGATTTCGTTGTATCCCACAAACATTCTTCTTCTAAGAAGCATCCGGCTTGCTCCTCTTCTCTGGTACATGAAAATAAACGGGACATCCAAAAACTCTAAAATGTGAGACGTCGGGTTTCTTACAAGAGAAAACCTTTCGGGAGTTTGGAGTCCGGAAGTGGAATACGGGCATCGGTTTTGTATGTACACAACGATTGTTCGCGGCTTCTCCCAGGAAGAAAAACTTTGAAAGACCTTGGTCACATAACATGGCAGCCGGCTTCCTGATAGTCATGTTCTTTCTTTTAGCAACATAAAGTACATAGGAGTATGAACGAGTTGGTCTCCCATTTCATTCATTTCTCTTGGAAAATTTCTTGAACTCATTCGTCTCTCATATTCGGTCATTGTTGGTCTCAATATCTTGAACTTCTTCCACCGTTGAATTTCCCACCAAGGCTTTGAATGTACGAAACCACACCAGAAGCCTCATCACTATTTTTCAAGAAGTATGTAATATTCCCAATTAGCAATAGCTAATTGGAAATATTAATTTTGACTATTTTACCTTTATAAAGTTAAGTGATAAATAAAGTGGGTGAGAGACAACACTTAACTCACACTTAGGATAAAAATTATTTCCACAAAGTCACTTGAGAGACATGACTAGTTGGCAACGTGGGGCCTAGTGGTCAGTGGCGTGGGAAGAAGGGCGGCATAGACAGCGTGGGACCAAGCCGGTGCACGGAAGAGAGATGGACGGTGTGGCTCAAGGGAGACGGCATAGTTGATGGTGGGGCCTAGGTGAGAGCCGAGCTCACCGAAGCCATAAAAAGAGGGGAGGGTCTCCTCATTTTGAGAGTTCATTCTATTTGTCGCTCTATGATATTTGTCTTCGACATTGAGCACGCTAACGTTTAGCAAATTACGCACCGTTATTCGGTACATCGGGTGTCTCGGTGCGGAGAATCCCAACCTGGCTACAGGGGGACTTGAGTACTAGTTCGGGTGAGAGTTCCATCCTTGTTTTTCGGAGAGAGTTGCAGCAACCACGGTCGGGAGCATTCACTCGGAGAGATAGCGCGATCGGTGAGAGGGAGGGACGTAGTCTTGGGAGGAGGTGATTACGGATTGAGGGTTTGTCGGTGGATTCAACCCAAGAGAGTTGGAAAGGGGTCATCCTTCCTATTCCGGCATTTTGAGGGGATTCGGGGGCCTTTGTTGCAGTAGATCATTCTAAGCCATCGTTTCTCGGTGGGGGGATAGCATAGAGCCTCATGGGGGGTCATTCGAGGAGGTCGACCATTTTCCAAAAAGCTTTAAGAGTTTTTAAGGTATTAGGCGGACGAGTTTCACGATTTTCCGAGGTGGGAGCGGCCCCAGTTTGTCGGTTCATTCTGGGTAGTTGTACCAGCGGCAACGGAATTCATGAGTCTTGGGGAGCAGCCATTCCAAGTCATCTTAGAGTATTTCTACGCTTGCCTGGTCACAGTGGTGCCATCGTTAATCACCTTTTACTCATTCCATCTTTTAGTATTAATAAATGAACGGCGTTCTCCATATTAATACATTTTTCTTATTATCTCTAGTTCTTTGTATGTCTTTGTTTATGTGCTTTTATATTCTTTGTTTATTTCCATTCGAAGAGATATTACGGTGGTATCGGAGCTCATAGACTTGGCTCGGCTTTGTGGAGCGGAATTGTCTATGACACCATGAGGATAAACCATATATTTTTGCGAGGGAGGAAATACGAGAGACCAGGAGCGGAGGTTCGTCACTGCCTTCGGGGGGAAAGGTGACGGCATTCCCGATGGTGGATGCAAGAGGAGAACCCCGATGGCGGAGGAAAAGATGTCGGGAGGAGTTTGGGAACTTCTCCTCAAATCGATGCCGGAATTTATCGAGATGGATAGAAGAGATAGAGCGGCGAAAGGTTCAGGCGAGTCTCGGCGGCCAAGGATCCCAAGGGTTTCCACATATTGGAGAGGGCTCAAGCACATCTCATCACTTACGGGAGCACCTCCACGGCACGGCGAACGGCATCACACACCTCCTCGTTCTAATGCCTACATTTCTTGCCACAAACAACGCAGGGCGGGGAGCACGGCGGGGAGCGAGGAACTTGACACACATGCGATTAATTTGCGGTACCGGTCCTACGATCGAAATTGATGCCACTCTTTCCATGATTTCGTTCAACTCAGAAGTAGGACGACGGACACAACCATCACGGGGGAACATGCACTCACTGATGGGGATGTACAACGCACGTAGGCGAGTTCCATTCTCGACATTTGATAGATCATCCAGTGTTCGGCAAAGGCACAGGTAGAAGTTGGATATATTTCCAGCTTAATTAGATGGCGAGCTAGAGGGCCATCGAGGTGGCGGTATTTGCACAGGGGGCGAGCCGGGGCCCGGTGGTTTCACGGGATGGCTGCGTTGGGGCACTCGGGGTGACGGCATATGTGAGTTTACATGGAGAATTTGGTAGGCGTTTTGATTGGAGGGATCCCGAGCATTTTGTTGAGGGCGACAAAGCTCAAGCGAGACCGAAACTGGGACACATACATCTCGAGTTTGAGACTCGTGATGGTACACGATTTGTCAGCGGCCGGATGATACGCGTGTTCATAGATGGATTGGCGAGCTTCTACGGGGATTAGTCATGTCGACAAGGCCAACGACACTCCATGATGTAGTTGGGAGGACTCGGGGATTTGCGAGGATGCACTACCCCCGAGACTAGAGCTCCTTTCCCAGAGGCCGGCATTCCGGCGGGGGAGGACGTGAGGGTTCCACCTCGGGGAACCGGGCGAAGGAGCACCGGAAGATGATGAGGCCGAGAGGAGAGATGCGAGTAGGGGAGAGCGTGTTTCACATGCCGGGAGCCATAGGGCACCGGGGACACCATTGGCCAACGAGGAAGGCACATTACATTGGCGAGATCTTCTCCAACGATCGGCGAGGAAGAAGAGGGTAGCGGGGAGATCGAAGCGGGGAGGCGGTGGTACAACACGGAGAGGGGATCATCGCACGGAGCGGCGGGTGCGGCACTGCACCTCACAGGAGGGGACCCCTTCTTGACTTTGCGGGGAGTTTCCAAGTACTTGACCTTTGCGTGTCCGAGGCACGGTACGGGAACCGACGTGTTTCGGTGTTAGTGGACGAGTGGGAGCTGCAATTTCATTGATGCCCGAGTTTGGTAGGCGATGGCATCTTCGACGGAGAGCTTTGATGGGTTTAGGTGCGGTTCCGGGGGAGGCCCGAACCATGCGGTGTGCGGTATGTACCGGCTTTCGCCGGTGACTATGGGGACGTACACGGCCAGTCACTTCTTCGTGGTGGACATTAGGACACCAAATGTGATATTAGGGGTATAGTGGTTGATCACTTATTTGAGAGTCTGCTAGTTGGAGATGCCTTGGAGATGGAGTGGACGGATAAGAAGACTAGGAGTGCATGAAACAGATCTCGGGACACGACCACCCACCCACCACATGCAGTGCGGCGCACACCGAATGAGGCGGAAATTTCCGAAAGGGAGGACACAGAGTGAAGGCGGTGGAGTTGCATGTGTCACAGGCGGGATCGACAGGCGGTAGCCGACACACGGACAGTGTCAACCAATTTCTAGGCACGTGCGTCTGCGGTTTGGGAGGCCACCACGAGGCGGCCGCCAAATCGGGGTTTCGGGCACACGATCGAGGTGGAGAGAAGGGCATAAAAGGCATGCCATCACTACACCCTATGGGCATCCTAAGCGTCTAGCTGGGACGAGATTGGAGAGGGCCATCCGCGAGGCTCTTATCTCTCTTAGACACATCCGCCCAAAGCACTAACCCTCTTTGGCCCCTTCCGTAGCATTGGTGAAGAAAGAAGGACGGGCCACTGAGGATGTGACACGACTGCATGCCACCAGCAAGAAGACCCGTAGCAAAACCGGGTAACCCATCCCACTTGGATCGATGCAGTTGATGGATGAGGCGAGAGGATCGAAGTTACGCTCGTACTATGTGGAGATCTGGGCACCATCCGATTCGCGTGAGGGAAGCGGGGACATTCCCCAAAGACCTCTTTCGGTGCTCGGTCACGGCCATTTTGAGTTCTTAGTGATGCCCTTTGGGGCGACCAATCGCTCCGGCCCACATTTCCGCCCATGCATGAATCACATCTTCCGCGGTCACCGTGAGCAAGTGTGTGGCTAGTATTTTTTGATGGAGACTGACGTATAGCGGAGGACATGGGAGGAGCACCTCCAACATATAGAGGTCATGACCGCACATCTTGGAGGAGCGAGCAATTTTATGCCAAGCTCTTCAAATGCGCAGTTTGGGTTGAGCTGAGAGATGCTCTACTCTAGGGCACATCACCGGTGGACGGAGTGAGGGTCCACGAGGAGAAGATCAGGGCCATCGCGATTTGGCCGCGAGTCGCAATAACGCTATGACTTCGAGGACTTTGCGCGGTGCATACTGCAACCTGGCCACCGAAAAGTTCGGGCGGCGTGATTCTCCCAACTTTGCACGCACCCTTACGGATCTCACCGGTAGCGCGCATTCAATTAGGCCGTATGGTGCGGAGGGGCTTTGCGGGCGGAGCCCGCGGAGGGTGATGAGCGGTACCGTGCGGTTTTGGCATCGGGCGCCAGACGGCACATCCTTTTGTCTCCGGAATTGTGCACGCGATCGAGGGGATAGGCGCCGGCTTTTTGATGCGCGGAGGCCATCCCATAGCATTCGAGAGCCGGAAGTTGCTCGGCCACATGTAGAGAGGTTGTATGCTATGTAGCACGGCAAAGGACAGCACGCCCACCATGCCATGATCGCCAAGTTTCGCGGGAGTACCTGGAAGGGAACAGTGTTCGTAGTGAGCACAGACCACAACAGCCTGCGATTCTTCCTCGTAGCACAAACGATTTGCAGAGAGGCGGCTGTGTGGGTCGACAAAATCCAGCACATGATTTTGACTGTCGAGTATGTTTCAAGGGAAGAACAACGTGGTGGCCGCATGCACTTTCGACGCGGAGGCGGCGACGTATTGTCTTTTGATGAGTTCAACACAAACTAGAGGGCTCAGCACGGTGGAGGTACTCCAAGGACCATTGCAGTGAGATTTTTTGGACGAACGAGGTGACGATGACAAGCACGGGGTGATGGACGAGGTGGATCTCACTGACGTGGACAGGTGATCTTCTTGCGCAGCTTCCCGGCTCAAGAAGAATATACTGGCACTGGACCCTCACATGACTCGCCATTATCGGGCCACCGGAGGTTCACGAAGACCGTAGGGCCATCGCGAGAGAGGAGTTCTCTTGGAAGGGCCTCCTGGAGGCACCTTGCATCCACCACGTCGAAGGAGCGCGAAGTTTGCCGGCGTAACAAAGGGGGAGATGAACCCATCCGGCGGGTTATTACAACCCTTCCCATACCGAGGGGGAAATGTGGAGAGTATTTCCGACGGATTTCATTACGCCGGGTTGCCCTTTCGTGCGTGGCAGAGGATCGCATATTTGTAGTCGTGGATCGGGCGACTAAATATGCTCACTTCGTCGCCATATCGGCTACCTACTGGCACGTGCACGACAGTGGTGGAGTTATTCTTTCGGGGACGTTTTCAAATTGCATGGTCTCCCAAAGACTATTGTGGTGGCATGGGACAGCCGCTCTGCGTGGGCGGGTTTTCGGCGGAGCTTTTTCGTTTGGTGGGCACTAAGTTGACACTAGAGTACTGGTCCACCACCCCCAAACTGGGATGGGCGGACGGAAATAATGAACAAGTGGGCTGGAGGGCTACCGTACATATCTAGTGTCACTGGATCGACAAAAAGGCACGGTTATGATGGCTGCACTTGGGGAGCATCGCTACAACAACAATCATCACATGTCCATCTAGTATGTCTCCATTTTGCGATGCATCGGTATGGGCACCATGCTTTATCTTTTGGTCGACATGATGTTTAGTGCTACGAGAGCTCCTAGAGCCAAGGATTGGATCCAAGAGAGTCGGGATATACTACGTGCTCTCGAGGACAAGCCATGGCTGGCGTCGACAGAATCCTGGCCCAGAAGTTGTGCGCCGAACAGACGTGTTGGAGAGTGCGCCGAGGTAGGGGATTTGTTCTACCCACGTTTGCAGCCACATCGGCCCGGTCCACGCTAAACGCATCGGGGCTGAAAAGCTCGAGGCCTCGCTCAGGAGGTCATATCGTGACACGCAGAGTTGGAGAGGCGTGCATGAGTCGTGGCGCTACCAGCAGCAAAGATTCACAACATTTTTCATGTGTCGTGCCCAAAGAAGGCGCTAGGATAGCGGTGAGCGCAACGGAGGAGCTTCCGCACGATGATGAGGGCCGCTCCGGTGCTGCGGCCCAGAGGCCATTATTGACACTAGGGAGAGGCGATTGCGGAGCGAGACGATCGAGAGAGTATCTCGGTGAGATGGAGGAATTCTGCTGGATGAGGATGCCACTGGGGAGAGTGAGTAGATTTTGCAACAGCATCCATCATTACAATTGTTTCGATGACAAGCAACATTTTTCCGAGGAGGACTATAATATTCCGAATTAGCGATAGCTAATTAGAAATGTTAATTTTGACTATTTTACCTTTATAAAGTTAACAGTTATAAATAAAGTGGGTGAAGAGGGACACTTAACTCACACTTAGAATAAAAAAGTATTTCCTAAAGTCACTTCGAGAGACATGACTAGTTAGCAACGCGTGCCTAGCGTCAGAGTGGCGACGATAGGGAAAAGGGATAGCGCAGTGCGGCGACCAAGCCGGCGCGAGAGAGATGGACGGGCGTGGCCCAAGGAGACGAGCGCGGCTTGATGGTGGGGCCTAGGTGAGAGAAAAGGCTCACCCAAGCATAAAGAAAGAGGGAGGGCTCCTCATTTGATTCATTCCGATTATGCATCTATGAGATTTGCTCTCGATCGACATTAAGCGCGCTTGCTTTGTTTAGCAAAGTCTGCACGTCCTGTTCGATGACACGGTGTCTCCGTGCGGATATCCCAACCTCGACGGGGGGACTTCGAGTGCTCGCTCGGGTGAGGGAGTTCCATCCTTGTTTTGCCTGGGAGAGAGTTGCAACAACCACGGTCGGGAGCATTCACTCGGAGAGAGCCCGGCGCAATCGATGAGAGGGAGGAGCGCAATCTTGGGAGGAGGTGATTCGGGGCCGAGTGTTTGCCGCGGATTCTCAGCCGGAGAGTTAGAAAGAGGGTCATCCCTTCCCTATTCCAACATTTTAGGGGAGTCGGGGGCCTTTATTTGCAACGGATCATTGCGAGCCATCGTTTCATCGGTGCGATAGTATAGAGCCTCGAGGGGGTCATTTCTCGTGAGGTCGCACCATTTCTCGGAAATCTTTAACAGGGCTTCTTCTCGGGTATCGACGGAGAGGCGTCCCGTAGTTTCCACAATTTTCCGAGGTGGGGAGTGGTGCAGCCCCAATTTGGCCGGCTCATTCCGAAAGCGCACACGGTAACACAAAGTAGCCGGTACTCAGCGGCCTCGGAGGTCACGCAGGCCTTGAGAGCCATTCCGAGTCATCTTCCGAGAGTATTTCTACGCTTGGCTAGTGCAAGCCAAGGTGCCATCATTCTCCGATCACCTTTTGTACTCATTCCATCTTTCGCGCATTAATAAAATGGCTCGGTGTTCTCCATATTGTGCCGTTTTTCTTATGATCTCTCTCTAGTAAGTTGTATGTCTTTGTTTATGTGCTTTATGTCGATGTTTATTTCCATTGAGGATATTACAAAAAGTATATCCAAGTTTTGTGAGAGAAGTCATCTATGAACGTCATATAATAAGAACATCCTCCCAAGAGATGTCACGGGTGAGCATACGGACGGATACGATCGAATGTATCAATTGCAAGACACGGATGTCTTTGTGACGCTTGAGGGGAAAGGTCCCCTCGTATGCTTTCCTTCGACATAGACCCAACATACACCTTTATGATCATTTGTGAACTCGGGCATCCTTGTCACCACCTTCCTTGCTTTGGGAAGGAATTTGTAGTGAAGGTGTCCAAACCTCCGAAAGGCCATAGTCTCGGGCGTCGGATAGTATCACATGTCATCGCTACCAATGGGACTTCCCTCCGACACTGGTAGAGTGTATCAACTCTAAACCCAATCATGATAGCTTTCCTTTGAAACTCTTCTTCCAAATATGCACCTTCCCATCCAACGAATGCCACATTGAAACCTTTGCCTTCCGTGGGCGAAAATAGACACAAAGGTTCTTCTTCAAGTCGGGCACATAGAGTACATCTTGCAAGCGGAGGACTTGACCTTGAGACAAGTGGAGGATCACGGAGTCCACGTCCCTTTCGAGGATATGTGGCATTATCTCCAAGGATAATGTTCGGATTAGCATCCTTCTCAACCATGATTAGAAAGTGCTTTCGTAAACCTAGTGATGTGCCTTGAGGCACCACTCTCTATCAACGGTACATTCATAGTGTCGGGTGGAGATGCGGCGAGAAAGCGATACAAGAATGAATTCATTTCTTTTATCATCAACAACATTTGATTCCTCCTTACGGAATTTCTCGACCTTTTGTAAGGTTTCCCATTTCCACCGGATGGAGCCTTCCTTTTTTGCTTTGAACCTTTGTTGTTCCTTTTATTATCATTCCTCACGGTTGTTGTTGTTGTCATCATCATTGGGAGAATCTTTCTTGAAAGGGAATTCCCTAGCATAGTGGTCGGTCTTGTGACATGTGTAACATTTTCCTTTCTTTCCACAGGGCCCTTGCTCTTCCTTTGTTCCTTGGACCACTAAAGTTATTCTTCTTAACACGAGCAATGAAGGCGAGAATTTCCTTCATTTTCATGTTCTTTCATCATTGTCTCTTCTTGTACGCATCTCGAGAGTACTTCATCAAAATAGTGTATCATAATGTTATTGAGAATGGTAGTGTTGAATGCATGCCATTCGAATGGAGAAACCTCCTAGTGCGGTGAGAGCCATCTCTCGATCGGCTATTGTCTCCCCAATAGCCAAAAGATTATTCTACGATTTTGGTCGGCTTTAGAAAATATGATTGGACGGATTCATCCTGCCTTTCTTCGGATTCTTCAATTTATTCTTAAAGAATAGGACTTGATTTGCATTGTTGGCTTTGAACATGTTGACCAACTTATCATACATCTCCTTGGATGTGTCCATCTCGGAGATGTAGGCAACCTTTGAAAATTTTTATGAATTGAGTCACGATCATCGGCGATTCTTTGATTTCCCCCTTCTTATACTTTGTTTTTGGTGGCAGCAGGTGCGATGGATGGAGGCTCTTGGATTTTACCTTGCACATAGATCATGACATCTTGGTCTTCCAACATAAGATCCAATGTCATCTTCCAACGCATGAAACCTTCCTTCCTGATCAATTTATCATCAACTTTAAAGCCATTGTAGTCGGAGGTACCCATGCTCTTCTTCGGTGATTGCTTGCAAACTTGGGCTTTACCTTCACCTCAACTTTGATGCCATGTAAATTTTTGTAGATGTTCTATGCTTGATGCAACTTTACTTTTTATCTCCAATATCGGTCGCAATCCATAAACAAGAAAGTAAAAATGCGGATAGAACATACCCGGTAGATCGACGGAAGACAAGCCAAAAATATATGTGTGTTGGTGCGTTACGACGATCGAGCGGGATGCTTTAACTTGACGAAAAGTCTCAATATGGTCGGTAACCCGGAAGTGCTCACACAACCCTCACGGACGACGGATCAATCAACCCAAAGTCCGCGCTCTGTCCTGGTCAACGGTCAACACAAAACGACAATAGCAAAAAGTCAACGCAACCCGGTCAAAGTCAATGGTCAACCTTGATTTTTGTGCCGAAAATTGTGGACTACGGAAATTGGAATTTTGACCAAGTTTCGGAGTCGGTTTCACTCAAGCGTTGACCAAAGTCACTCGGTCAAATCTGCGTTGAAAAACCCTAGGTCGAAACATAAACCTTCTTTATCGATTTTCCCACATGTGGATGAAGAAGAGACTCCAATAGATGATCTAACCAATCGATGAGGAGAAAATGTGATGTGATGGATGAGTGAAAATGACCTCCAACGTTGACCTATTTATATCCATCAATGAGGGTGTGTGACAAAATTGTCGGGGCTTCAAGCCCACATTTCATTTCGGAGTCGACTCGCACATATTTTGAATAAATTCAAAAACAAATGTTATGCTCATCGGATCAAGATGATATTTAGATCAATCTTGCACCTCTCCAAAAGAGGAATCCAATAAAAATATTGGCATCTTTATCTCGAGCATCACAACATGGAGTTTCGGACCTAGTTGTCCAAAATTAATAGTCACACCCTCGGATGGTTGTGTTACCTCCACCGTCGTCTCTGTTGCCCTCGCTCGCGTCGTACTCTTGGCCCTCCCGACCAATCACTACATCCGCCCCTCATCTGCTTCTGCAGTCACTCGGATCCGATCTTCATCCAAGCGATGCTCCGTTAGAAGAATATGATCTCTTAGACTCCGTATTGTGTCCTCCAACCGACCCCAAGCCCTTCCTTTATACTTTTCTTAATGACACATCAACGGTCGTGATCTAATCTCTAATCAACGACTAAGATTAAAAGAATGCTTGATCCACGTCACTTAAAATGTTCTCATCGCATGTGTAAATTAATTCACATTCATTTTTTAATTTTTCCCTAAGTTAGACTTAAGGTCCTTATTAAAAAATTTAATTATTTGAATAAATTTTACACCGGATGGAATTTCTCCAAAAAAAATTTGGGTCTTGGAGATCTCATGTGTTCTAGCCCCTCCATAAAGTTTCAAAGCTAGAGCACATACGATGCTACCCCAAAATATCAACGATCCCTCTTAGCGAGGAGTGTGCTTTAGCAATACTTCCACACTAAAGCATTTCCACGATCTACTGGCATCGGTCTGCATTGATGCTTGGCCCGCTTCCCTTCATTGACTACGTTGTTGCTCTCTATATTGTTGTCTATGTCATTGACACTACACGCTTGCATGCGTACCGCAAATCCCTCTCAAATCGTCGCATCATCGCGCACTCGCTCGCATCGCAAGTCGGTTGCTAAGAAGTAAGCAAAGTCGAAGGACCACCCACGCGTCGACAGACAAGTCGCCGAGCTTCATCTCATCATTAAAGCACCCTCGATGCGTTGCGTTGCGCGATCTCTAGAGACCTCTGCATCGTTGATGCTCCGCACCACGTAAGAATCGCCCTCTCGCGGTTGTTGCTTCTATGCCACTCGCTACCACGCAGCATCGCGTTGATCCAATCTACAACATCCCGACTCCGCTATACTTCATCATGATCTTTTTCACCCACTACACTACTCCAATCATCTTGCTACTTTCTTCGTGCTCTTGTAGCTCGTATATGATCCAAGAGTCTCGACGACTCAATGATCCCACCTACCCATCTCGTAGCTTCTCTAAAGATCAATATCGCCCCACCTATTCTCTCGAGGGCACATGAGCACTCATAGCCTCATCATCCTCACTACCATTGTCCCCTCTAGTCGTTATTCCCTTGGAATCTGAAGATTCATTGTCCTTCCTCTTAGGAAAAGTGTTCGAAAAAGTGTCAAGTTCACCACATATCGAAGCACTGGGACCTTGTATAGGTCCTTATTCTTCTTCCCTTGTTGTCGTTGTCCCTTCGATGCTAGCGCCACATCCTCATCCTCCTCCTCCTCCTTCACTTTGCTACCTCTTTTGTTGATTTCCTTCTTGGTCATCCTCCTGGATCTCCTCCCCGTCGAAGGAAAGGCTACATGTCACCCCGGTCGGAGTTGTGCTCTCGCCCCAAAATGCTTTGGACAAAGGTCTCCCACTCATCGCTGGCCGCATTACGGCAGTCCTCACCAAGAGCCCTTCATCGCGAGTTTCCCCCATGGCTATCCACCGATCTCGAATCGTCCGCAATATGGACGGGAATGGATCAATCTCTTCTCCATTGTGCATCTAGAACATCCTCATATGGTTCTCTAAAATAATTTTCCGTTGACCCGAGTCGCCTATAATACGGTGTGGTCGAGGTTGTCCACATCTCATGTGCCGTCCTCTTCTCGACAATGTGACGGGACCACGTTGTTAGTCATCGATATTTTCACTTTGTTTAGATGACTATATGCTTTGTCCGTGTTTTCTAGAAAACAAATTTAGCAAAATCATTATGTCTTCTAGAAATCTCCTCGCAGAAATTTTTCCACTATCCCTCCTCTCTTGTGCCCCCGCACAACCGGATTGGTCATCTTGTCAAGACCCCATCCCCGGACTAGTAAGCCTTACTCTATCCATGATTGTTACTTCTATCTATAGCACTCTACCTCCGATGCCCAAGCCCTCTTAATTCACAAATTTTTTTACCGGCCAAGTTAAGCCAAGTTTTCCCTTCTACTCTCCAACTACCTTAATCACTCGTTGGTGTCAAAGGTCCGTCTGAAAAACCCTTCAAAGTACCATAAAAATGTCTAGGTTTATAGGTGATGGTGCATAAGTAGGATATCTAAAAACCTCGTGTCTTGTTCAAAACTCGTTTTAAACCCTTAGTCAAAAGCCTTGTTCTAAAGACCTTTGTAAATAATTCAATTAGGTTTTCATAAGTCAAGCACCATCGGTTTTCCCTATGCACTATCTTGTCACGAAAAAATCAAAGGTAAATTCAAAAGGACACGAGAGATGAGGTTGTCATTTTTCCGAAAAGCACTCAAGAAGCCTCCAAGGTGGCCTTACCCGGTCCAACAGAGTGAAATGCGCAAGAATAAAACATCCTATCAAATACATCTCTGCGGGGATGTCTTCGAGGTTTGGTCTAAAGCAAAACAAAAGCCAAAGAGAGGCACCAGGGGAGAAGTTTCAATCAAGTCAGGTTGGTAGTTTGAATAAAAGGTACGGTGAGTTGAAGGTCACGAGGGAAAATCAAGACTTTTCTCTACAAATCATGGATACCTAAAAAAGGTTTCAAAAGGTCATATACAGATGGTTAGAAGGCACAACAATCCGAATGCTACTCAAAGGTCTTAAGCTCATAATAAGAAGTAAAATTACTACTTGTAAAAAACCTCGTGTAAATCTCAAAGGTACGTAATATATGAAAGGGTGTGGTGCTTTTTGGCAAAAGATCATCAAGACAGTTTTTTGGGCCTCAAATCTTAAATGGGAGAGGGACAGTTGCCCTTTGCCACACCCTTGCAAACAAGAAGAAAACCATCGGGATGCGCCATCGAAGAAGAGACTAAGACCGCTACAAAGAAGATAGTCACACTCTGAAGAAGAAAAACGAGCATGGTATTATTTGTTTAAAAAAACATATATCACGATTATTGACCCACGAGTGAAAGGTTTTTTTGGAGACGAGCTTTCGAAATTTGGATAAAATGCAAATAGGCATGATGAGGGTAAAATACAACACCTCCTTCATCGACAGCAGAGGGTGTAAATGTTTGTCGAGTTATCTTTCTCAAAGATAAGTGAAATAGTACAAAACTCCACTAAATCAAATATGTGATTTTGAAATCCAAAAAGGTGAGAAAATCTATTTTTTAAAGGCTCTAGGTACCATTTTCGCACTAAAGGAGTAACAATCAAAGTTTGTTAGTTAAAGTCGTCACACAAAAAGATCATGCGTACTTGTTTCAAGGGGATATGGAAGCACAATAGCTTTTTAAATTCACCTTGCAATGACAAACAAAAGCCATCACAAACCAATCAATTTCTCGACCATAAATCGGTGGTTTAGAAACAAAAAGAAGACTCGGCTCCAAAAAACGTTGTTGCACTAAAAAGACGATCAAAAAGACAAAAAATAGAAATGTGCACATTAAACTATAGGAAAGGGGGTTTTTTTTTGTCCTTAATCATTTCAAAAAAGGGATATAAATAGCCCCAACGACTCTTTTCCTTTTCATTCCACCTTTGGCAAAAGAAGAAGAGCGTTTGAAGTTTCGAAGAGCATCCTCGGGCAAATTTCCGCAGGACGCCACGCGCGCCGTAGGTGCGTCTAGTGCAAATTATAACCCGGATTTTGCGCGCACCGAAGAACGGCGTTGCGCGTTCTCTTTCGCCCGCCCGGCATGCAGAGACTCGCCCGCCGGCGGGCCGCCTAAGCCCGCGTGCGAGGCGCGCCGGGCGAAGGCGTTGCGCGCCCACTGCTGATCTTTCATCGCACACCCGCGTGCGAGAGACCACCGGACCGAGCGGCGGCCGCGCGCCACCACTTTGTGCCGCCGCAACACGATCTCATGTAGACGAGCACCCGGACCGACGCTGCGCGCTTGAAGGAAAAGCACAAGCACCGCTCCCGTGAAAATTACGTAAAGGGCCGTAATTGGCAAATTTTTTTCCCGTAAGTCGCATTTTGTCATGAGAAAACGTTTCAAGAGGTATTCTCCATAAATTAGCATCTCCTCCTCATTTTTTTAAGTTGTAAAAGCGCCAATTAGGGCTAAGGTTGTGTCGAAAGATGACTTGAGGGAAAAAGCTCGGAGTAGAAATATAACCCATGTTTCGTGATCCTATAAGCCTTTCGTTTAGAAGTCCAAAACCTCCTAAAAAACCTTTTTCCTCATCATTTCACCAACTAAAAGCCTTTTCTTCGTTTAAAAAATTGGAAGAAGGGGCAAGGTAATCACCATGTCTCAAGAAGAGAGTGATGAGCCTCAAATACCAAGGAGACGATCTAAGAAAGGAGGGAATCCTAATAGGTTTGAGCCCTACGGACACCAAAGAGCCGGTAGCCTCCCTTTGTCTTATCCGATTTCCAAGAATTAGGGTGTTTTGAGTTACGCAACAAGGTAGAAGAAGTCAATAGCCATCCTCGCTTAACGAGAGATATTTGCCCTAAGGCTTCACGGGCATAAAGTTCATCTAGCGGGGGTAAGGTTTGATTTTTACCCTCGAAGCTATCTCTAAAGCTACTAGGATGCCTTGTATAGGGAGAAATATGGTTTAAACAGAAACATCTTGACTTGATCTATTATCATCCATTTCTAAAACCTAGTTGTCAAGCTATGTGTAAAGCCATTTTTCCTTTTTTCACATCTACTAGACGGTACTCCTCCTCATGAAGATTGTCATGAAATACTTACTTTGTGAGGGTGCAGGTTCTCCCCGAATCTACTCCTATCATATTAGACTCCTCATGCACTTCACCGGGACCAAGCTGCCTTGAATATGCCATATTTCCTTCTGCAAAAGCATTGAAAAAATGCCCACCATCATGAAAAAGAAGCCGAAATGTGGGCAAATGGCAAGCCTATTTCATCACTCTCTTGTCAAAATCATCGTAACTCACCAATCGGAGCAACAAGGCATTCCTTAGAAACCTTTGTTACCCATGATGACTTCACCACCTCATCCTCCATCCCACGCATAAAATGTGCCATCCTCTTCTCAAAATCTTCCTCATACCCTTCATCGCCCTCCACCGACCATGATTCACCTTCCTCCCATGAATCACTCTCCCAAGCAAACATTCTTCAAACACCTTCTCCTAAGAAAAGTTTCCATGAAGAAAACGAAGTGATCATGAAGAAAGCGATAGTGGTCCTAAAGAAAGTAATGTCGGCCACGAAGGAAGCACTACCGATCATGAAGAACGCGATGCTGATCATAAGGAAGCCAGCAAAGAGGAAAATGATGAGGATAAGGGAGAAATCGAAGAAGAGGGAAATGGAGAAGAGGAAAGCAAAGAAAAAGGAAGATGGCCAAGAGCAAGATAGTTAAAACAAACGAAGCAAGGGGAAAAGACAACCAAGAGCAAGACACAATAAAAAACAACAGATGAAGGAGGAAGATAGCCAAAGGGAAGACGATAGAAAAATAGCAAAGCAGAGATAAGAATACAAATCAAGAAGAGCACGGGAGATTCAAGCAATGATACCCATGAAGAGGAAGGAGGACAAGATGTTGGGACTCATAGTGAAGAAAAATACACTAACGGTCTCACGTATCAGGCGATGCCAAACAAAAGGAAAATAAATCATAACAATGACTAGATTAATGAAGATAGCCTAGAGACAGTTTTAGAAGTTGTTTTAAATAAACAAGGAAGTGATGGCAAGGATCCTAGGGATGTTGATAGTGAGAACAACGAGTAAAAAAGGTAAAGACATGGACGAGTCTCGAAGATGAAAATGTGTCGGACCTAGGCGCCTCCCACGATGCGGAAACGAGAGTATGACACTTTTGAAGGTCCTCCTAGTAATGAAAGCATGAAAAAATGTTGAAATTGATAATCAAAGGGACGACCAACAGCGAAAGTGACAAAGGGACACCCACAGAAAACATTCTTGAAGAAAAAGACAATCCTAGGGCTATAAGTGACCAGATTGAACAAGCCCAATTTGTGACACCTCTCATCATCCCTCATCGGAAAAGTAAGAAGCATGTGTTTTCGCCTCCCAAAGGCAAGGGGCCATGCCTCCCCCCTCAAAAACGTATGCAAGGTAAAATCACCAAAACGATGAAAAAGTAAAGTCACTCAAACAGGTGAAAAGCAATGTCACCGGGTGGCATTGAGGAGCGAGGGTAAACTCGTCAAAGAAAGACAAGGGTAAACGCGCCAAAGAAAGACAAGGGTAAGAAGCCCATGAAGGATAAAGGCAAGAAGAAAATGAAAGAACGGAAAGTAGTCATGAAGAAGAGAGGGAATTCGAACTCATTCACTTAAGCGAGAATGAGGAAAATGAAACAAGGAACTTAATTCTCTCCTACGGACCGGAGTGCACAAATCAAAGATTTAGAGGTTGAGTTGGAAAAGATCAAAATATCTCATTCATTTCCTACAAGCACAAAACGAAACAAATGAGTGGCCAACTTGCCATTTATGAAGCTCGAGCGCTCAAATACAAAAGAGAAGCTCAAAAAATCACAAGTACGACCTAGAGGAGTACATGGGCGACTATGAAGAAGATAATGAAGAAGAAGGGCAAGCTAGGAAGAGGCCTAAGACTATGGGTCTAAGGAGAGCATTAGAAAAACGAGAGAGGAGGAATCAACCCAAGCACGGCAATACCCTCTCACCGAGCTCCTCACCTTAGAAATTGAGCATGACAAAGAATCATGGCTTGAAAGGGCAAACCCTCGCATTTGGAGGCTAAGTTAGAGAAGGCAAACAAGGATCCGGGCTACAGAGAAAGATGACCGAACATTATAAAAAGAGAACTCGGTTTGCTAGGAAAAAGCTCAAAACGCGCCAAAGGAGGCGCTCGGCGCCAATTGATGGAAATGACCAAGCTAGGCTTGGAATTTTGGTTCAAGCTTCACTACGGGTCTCTAGAGACCCTCGAGGGATTCACTCACCAATTTTGAGCAAAATTGGACACTTTTTGTTTTTTGTGAATTTTTTAAGCCTAGGAGCACAACACCCGGACACTACGCTTTTTATCAAAGCATCTTCAGCGAGAAAAGTTTACATTTTTTGGATTCCTTGGCACTAGAGGAGCATGCTCACAAAATTTCAGCTCATTTGGAGTTGTTTTGGTCCTCAAAAGGTCCAAAAACAACCATTTTTTCACCTTTGCACATCGTTTATGAGCGAGTGTTGCGCCCACAGGAATCTGCACCTTTTCTACTTTTTTGGGAAAACTTCTAGAGATCATATTGAGAAAACACAAGTATATTTGGAAAGTAGACATCCATAGCTTTCCAACGAGCCATCATCGAGCCTTTTTAGACATTGGGAAGGCCTCCAAAACCTTGATGCAAAAAGGATTTTTTTGTGGTCGTTTGCGCGCACGGAAAATTTGCAAAATCGAACAGACATTTCCGCATTCTCGTGTGAGGACAAAGAAAATGTGCGTTAGGCAAGTTCTATCATGTATGTTAGAGCCTAAAAGTGAATTTTTTTGCTATTTTGGTCCAAAAAAGGATATTTTGAAGAGATATTTTGTGCCTTAGACCTTGTAAGGCCTCGAGGACGAGTTTTAGATATTTTTTTGTTTGGCCAATGGCCTTCTAGTTGCTCTAGTGAGCTCTTTCTCCTTTTGGCTTATATAAACCATGAGGATTCATTGTAAAAAACGAGGGAGAACTTGGCATGTTAAGAGAAAATACATGGTTTTATGAGCTTGGAGAAAATATTGGTTTTATGAAGTGGATGAATGGCTTGCTTGTCTTGATGGTGGAAAAAGCATGTGTGCGGGATTCCATAGCTTGGTGAATGGTGATGTTTCCCTAATCGCGTTTTATGTCTTCTTGTTTTCATTAATGTTTTCATGTTTCTTGTTTGATGTAGATCGAGAAAAGTATAGGTTGAGACATGCTCATGGAAGCACCTCAAACCTCCTCGTTCATTACGGACCCTTTGATGTTTTCTTCTTCTTGGTTATTATAAGGAATTTTTTAAGCGCTCCTTAGGTCCACCGAGAATTTGTTGTTTGTTTCATTAATGGTCAAGTATGTTAACTATCTAGTATGATTTAAGGCATGCCACCATTACTTAAAGTTCTCAAAACTCCATTGTCAAAACCTTTCTATGAAACATTGATTGATTAGGTTAAGTCAAAGAGGTCTCGTTCGATCTTGCCCTTTGTCCATGCTTACAAACTTGTTTCGTAGTTCCCGATAGCTTGATATATGTTGCTTAGGAGTTCCCTCTCCATATATTAAGTTGTTTGTTTATCTTATATGTTTTCTCAACGGTCGAAGGTGAATTTTCAAAGTTAGGAGTTCTTATGCTTCTATGTATCACTTGGATTGTTTATCTTATATGTTTATTAGTTTGAGTATTATTCATAGAGATTTATGGTTTGCCCTACCTCATGAGTACTTGCTTTCAACTATAAATGTTTAAGACTTCTTTGTTTTTCACAAACTTAATCTTCATTTCACCTCACACATCACCCAAAGGATCCATTGACCTTGCTAAATCGGCCCTACAATACACCTTGTCCATTATTTAAGGCATCCTTGGCTTCATCGACCCCATAGCCCCTGTTGATTTGATAACTTCTCTTTTCCATTTGTCCCTACTTCGATCGGTTGTACTCAAAACAAACAAAAACATACTTAACGGCTAGCCTAAAATCAAACATACAAAGCGAACAAGTTCACATCCTCCGCATCATAGAGAGAGCCCTCTCGAGTCCGGGAAGGTTAGCGTCCTAGGACTCCAAAGATTGGTACGATGTTACCCTATTCTTTGGTCTACCAATCGCCAAATTACGAGACACTAACACACGTGATCCTTCACCCCATCCATGATCGAGCACTTTGCTTGTGCCTAATTCTCGTTGAACTTCTTCGGAGTGTACGCATCGGTTAGCACAACAAGTATATTTTTTGCGTGGTCTCGCGATACAATACTCCTCAGGGACTATCGGGATTTTGGCCTTCCGGATCACAAAGTTGGACACACCATCCAACCTATCTTAATGACGCGATTCGTACGGGGCCATCATTGCTCAAAAATTTGTCGAAGTAGGTACTCTTCTCCCTTCTATTCGTTGTTGCACTCAACAGAAGACCGAATCTGGATTTCTTGGTGATAGAAACCCTCTAGAGTAGATGCTCCCTCCGACAGACTGATTTCCCTCCCGGAAATCCTCACGCCAAACCTCTCGAATCGAGTCCTCTACGATCACCCTCCTCCCCGATCAAATCTCATATTTCTTTGGCACACATCTATTTCGAGTGATTGTTCTCCTTCTTTGTCACCTTTTTTTAGGCACTACTCTCCACCGAGCAAAACCGATGTCTCACCGCAACTTCGAAAACCGGAAAATGCACTTCCAACCCGGAAAAGCCGCACGCAACTCTCCCCATCACAAATTGCATCACCCTCATGTGTTGCATTAGCCTCTACGTGAGTAGGCGGCTCGCTGTCCCTCTCCCACGGTGCTATGTCGCCCTCTCGTAGCGGACTAGCTCGGCGTCACCTTTTCGCGGAGTTGCGTCGGCCTCTACGTGAGCGGGATTGACTATGTGTCACCCTTGTAGGGTCTATGATGTCCCTCTAGTGTTGTGCTACCTTCTTTTGGATCCGTGTTGCTTCAAGCTTTGCCCTTCCGTAGAAAATATCTTGACCCCTTTCGCTGATGGTTCGACTTGATCTACAATGCTCGATACCATGTGAAAATTTCTCGATCGTTTGAAATCCTACTACTAACTATTGATTTACTTCTCCTACTTGATTTATTACACTAAGTTATTTAGTCGAATATTCGGGAAAAACTTCGAAGCAAACACAAAATAGCAAGCCTACAAAAAATACGGATCATTTATTGAAGATCACACACATATGACAAAGTACACACAGGGATTTTTCGGACAAATGTCCTCGGAAAAATCCAATGTGGGAAAACCGAGTGCATCGGATATGACGGTTTATTATTATTAGTCAACGGTTTCGAGTACATCTAGGATGCCATAAACCAACTCACCCAACGAGAGAAATCCTCGGCTACGAAACACATATGAGATATACCTCACTCTCACAAGTCTCGATTATCCGGATGAGCAAGCGGGTGAAGCCTGAGTTGGATACTGCGGCCGCCACTATGTGGAGTTGCATGGCCCGGGCGAGGACTACATCACCCTAGCTCGTGTGGATGCGCTTTCTCTCGAGTGCGGTTTCAACCTCGTCGGCTCAAAAAACCCAGTCTCCAACATAATTTCGGGAATTTCGAATTTCCTTGGAGACATAGCACGCGCCCTAGCGTGAGCTCTGCATGGGCATGCGTCACCCTCCCGAGCTAGCTTGTGTCACACCCTCTGATGGTTTCAACCTTGCCTCCATTGCGTCTATGTTGCCCTTGCTCGCATTGTACTCTTGGCCCTCTCGACCAATCACTTTCGTATCTTCCCTTCACTACTTTGAGTCACTCATATATCGATCTTTGTCCAAGCAACTGCTCTCTGTCGAATAATTCGATCTCTTAGACTCGTGTGTGTCCTCCAAGCGACCCCAGAGTGCTTCCTTTATACTTTTCTCATTGACATCATCAACGGTCGTGATCTAATCTCTAATCGATGGCTAAGATTAAAATAATTTTTGATCCACGTCACTTAGAATATTCTCATCACATGTGTAAATTAATTCAATTTAATTTTTTAATTTTTCGTAAGTTAGACTTAGGGTCCTCATTAAAAAAATTTAATTATTTGAATAACTTTGCAAAGAAATGGAATTTCTCCAAAAGCTTTATGGGTCTTGGAGATCTCATGTGTTCCGACCCCCTCCACAAAGTTTCGGAGCTAGAGCACATTCGATGCTACACGAAAAGTCTCAACTTACTCCTCTTAGCAAGAGTGTGCTCTAGCAATACTTCCACATTGAAGCATTGCCCTCGATCTCCGGCATCGATCTCTTCATTGATGCTTGGCATGTTGCTCTTCATCAGTTGCGTTGCTGCTCTTTGTATTGCTACCTATGTCATTGACAGGGTGATACTATCGCATCGTACTCCAACTCCCTCTCAAATTGTCGCATGATGTCGTCAACTATTGCATCGCAACTTAGCTGCTGAGAAGTAAGCAGGCGGCGGACCACCCAATTCTTGACAAAGAAGTTAGTCGGGGTTGCATCTCATCACCGAAAGCACCTTCGGTTGTTGCGTTGTGATGTCTCTCTCGAGAGCTCTGCACGTATTGTTGTCGCTATGCACTTGCATAAAGCATTTCTCCTTTGCGCTGTTGAAGTCCCATCGGCCCTCTCCGCTCGTTTGCTTCTCCGATATTGTTGCCACTCGCACTACGGTGCTCCAATCTACGACATCCCGGCTGCCGCTCAGCTTCATCATGATCTTTCACGCACCCACTGCTCGGTCAACTCGCTATTGTCTTAAGGTTCTCGTAGCTCGTAGGTGATCCAAGAGATTGGGCACCTCAAGGATCTTGCCTCCTCATACGTAGCTACTCTACAAATCAATATCGCCCCACCTCCTCTCTCGAGGCACACTGAGCACTCATAGCCACATCATCCTCACTACCACTCTCCCCTCTAGGCAAGTAATGCCTTGGAATACGAAGATTCCTTGTCCTTTTCTCTTAGGACAAGTGCTGCCAAGTGTCCAAGTTTGCCACATCTAAAGCACTAGACCTTGGATAGGTCCTTCTCCTTCTTCCATTGCTATTGTTGTCCCTTCGATGCTAGGGGCCACATCCTCCTCCTCCTCCTCCTTCAATTTGCTACCTCACTATGCGAATTCCTTCGTGGTCATCTTACGGATCTCGTCCTATCGAAGGATAGCCCACATGTCACCCCGGTTGGGAGTTGCGCTCTGCCCAAAATGTTTTGGACAAAGGTCTCCCCACTCATTAGTGACTACATTCGGGCGAGTCCTCACCGAGAGCCCTTCAAGTCCGGAGTTTCCTCCATGCCTACTCGGTTGATCTCGGATCGTTTGCAATCTAGAGAGGAATGGATCGATCTATTCTCCCTTATGCATACGGAACATCCTCATCACGGTTCTCTAGAAGCATTTTCCGTTGGACGCGAGGCTGCTCGATACGAGTGGTCAAGGTTGTCCACATCTCATGTGTCGTCCTATTCTCGGCAATGTGTGGGACCACGTGATCCTTCACCCCATCCATGATCAAGCACTTTGCCCGCGCGACTCTCATTGAACTTCTTTAGAGCGTTTGCATCGATTGGCACAGCTAGGACATTTTCCGCGTGATCTCACGATACCGCACTCCTCTAGGATCGTTAGGATTCGGCGCTTCCGGATCACGATTTCGACACATCGTCCAACCTATCATGATCATGCGATCGGTACGGGATCATCTCTCGCTCAAAATTTGTCGAAGCGGTTACTCTTCTCCCTTCTACGCTACCGCACTCAATAGAAGACCGATCCGGATTTCTTGGCGATAGAAACCCTCTAGAGTAGTTTCTCCCTCGACAATTGATTTCCCTCCCGAAATCCTCCGCCAAATCACCTAAATCGGTCCCTCTACAATCACCCTCTCGATCGAATCTCAAATTTCTTTGGCACAAATCTATTGAGCGATTGTTCACCTTCTTTGTCACCTTTGCTAGGCATTGTTTTGTGCTCGTGAACCGATGCTTCACCAGAGCAACTTCTAAAGACTAGAAAGCGCACTTCCAACCCCCGAAAAAACTACATAGCAACTCTCTATCTCGGGATCGTGTCACCCTCCTAGTGTTGCTTCGACCTCTACGTGAGCGGATTGGCTCAACATCCCTCTCCTGTTCGTTTGCCTGACCTCTACGTGGCACGGATCGACTCGTGTGTCACCCTTGCAAAGTCTATGTTGTCCCTCCGGTGCTACATTGCCTTCTTCGGGATCGCTAGCTGCTGGTGCCCCGTCCTTCCCTGCAACAAATATCTTTAGCCCTATTGCCGATGGTTTAGCTTGATACGCAATGCTCGATACCATGTGAAAATTTATGAGCACAAAAAATCCTACTACTAACTACCGATTTACTTCTCCTACTTGATTTATTAACAAGTTATTTAACCGAATATTCAAAAAAACTTCGAAGTAAACACAAATAGCGACCCTACACAACTACAAATCATTTACTAAACATCACACACATATGACAAAGGACACATATTTTTTGGACAAATGTCCCTAGAAAAACCCAATGCGCGAAAACCGGTGCAGCGAGATATGAGGGTTTATTATTAATAAGCGATAGTTTCTAGGTACATCTAGGGGTGCCATAAAGCGAGCACACCCAACAAAGAAATCCTCGACTACAGAGAAATATGAGATATACCTCACTCTCGCAAGTCCTAGCTAATCCCAGAATGAGCAATCGGTGAGCCCCAGTGTGCTCTGTGGCACCCTCTGTGTGGAGTTGTGTGGCCAGTGGCAGGCACCGTGTCACCCTAGCTTTGTGTGGATTTGCTTCTCCAAAGTACGGGTTTCGGCACATAGCTGCGAAACCCTAGTCTCCAACGAGAATTTCAGGGCTTTCCTTGGAGACATCGCGTTGCCTCGGCGTGAGCCCTACGTGGGCCTATGTCACTCTCTTAAGGGAGCCCGTGTCACACCTACGATGGTTGCGCTACCTCCATTGTGTCTCTCGTTTCCCTTGCTCCGCATGGTACTCTTGAGCCCTCCCGACCCGATCACCGCATCTGCCCCTCCTTGCTTCTACGAGTCACTCAAATGCGATCTTCAGTCCAAGCCTTTACTCGATCGGAAGAATTCGATCTCTTAGACCTGCGTGTGTGTCCTCCAATTGACCCCCAAGCCCTTCCTTTATACTTTTTTTCATTAACACGTCAACGGTCATGATCTAATCTCTAATCAACGGCTAAGATTAAAAATAATGCTTGATCCACGTCACTTAGAATGTTCTCATCACATGTGTAAATTAATTCACTTTAATTCTTTTATTTTCCTAAGTTAGACTTAGGGTCCTCATTAAAAAAATCAATTATTTGAATAACTTTTACACCATATGGAATTTCTCCAAACGCTTTTGCGGGTCTTGGAGATCCCATGTGTTCCGACCCCTCCACAAATTTTCGAGTAGCTAGAGCGCATGCGATGCTACCCCAAAAATCTCAAAACTTGAGTCCATACAAGGCCTTCTTCATTGTGCACACATAAGATTCCTTCCCAAATACCTCAAAGCCTTGATGTTGCTCTATGTACACCTCTTCCTCAATCACACCATTGAGGAAAGTAGTCTTCACATCCATCTAGTGAAATTTCCATCCCAACAAAGCGAAAGCAAGCGAAATGATGGGCCTCAATAAAGGTGTACTTGACAACTAGAGCAAAGGTCTCATCATAATCTTCTCCCTCTTTTGGGAGAACCCTCTAGTCCACGACTGTGCCTTATATTTGTCAATACTAGCATCTGCAACATGCTTGATCTTGTATATCCACTTGGAAGTCAACAATGACTTCCCTTTATGCCTTGGTACAATCTCCCGGACATCGTTCTTCATGATCGATTGTTGTTCTTCATTCATTGTTTTCTTCCATACTCGTTGGCTAGTTGCTTCTTCATATGTGGAAGTTTCTTCATCAATGACCTTTTTCATAGAGAGTTGCATAAATAGAGAATCTCTGGGTTTCTTAACTTCTTTGGATGTGCCATCGGGAGTCGCATGTTCTTCTTTCTCTTCTAATGTAAATCTAAGCCATGCTAGTTGCTTCTTGACCTCGCGGGACTATGATCGGGTTCGTTGGATCTTGAGGGCCCTTGTGCCCTTCCAATACATTCTATAGAACTCGAATGCTCCTCCCTTGAGGTCTCCTACTTCACTTCATCCAAGGAATATATGGAGACTTCCTTAGACTTCAATATGCCGGTTTCTCATGGAAGGTGACGTCTTAGTTGACCTCAATCAGTCCGTCTTTGCTTTGGAATGTATACTTTGTAAGCCTTCAATTATTTGTTGTATCCAAAAAATATTTCTTTCTTTCTTGAAGGCTCAAGCGTGTTCCTCTTATCCTTAGGAACATGAATATATATAGGACAACCAAAGATCCTCATGTGACCAACTTCTAGCTTCCTTTTTAGAGAATGCTTCCTTGGGAGTAATACCTTCCCGTAACTTTGAGGACGATGATTTTTAATGTACACAAACTGTTTGTGATGCTCCCCCCCCCCATAAGAATAATGGCAAGTCCAAATCATGCATCATGCCCTTGAAAGATTCTTCAATGGACATGTTCTTTCATTCAACTACACCATTATGTTGTGGATTATAGGGGACAATCAACTCCCTCTTAATCCCAACCTCCCTGCAAAAAGCAACAAGCTCTCTTTGAGGTGTATTCTCCTCCATTGTCGGATCTTAGTATCTTGATCTTCTCCTTTTCAAGTTTTCCACTTCAACTTTGAATTCATGGAACTTGTCGAATACCTCATCCTTAGTCTTCAAGAGATATATCCATGTCCTATGGGAGAAGTCATCAATAAATGTCACATAGTACAATGAACCAACAAGTGATTTCACATGCATCGGACCACATACATCGGAATGAATCAAGTGCAAAGCTTCCTTGGATCTGTAGTCATTGTTTGGAAATGGTTTCTTGACGTTCTTCCCAAGAGCTCAACCTTTGCATATGCCATCATTCTTTATTTTCTCGTTCGGGGACTCCTAACTCTATTTGACACAACTTAGGAAATTCTCTAAAATGAAGATGTCCATACCTTTCTATGCCATGACTCACTTGGATTTATTTTCGTCATGTACTAGTGCTTGATCTAGATCTGACTTACAAGTCTATACGAGTCTCCCAATAACCCTAGTGTCATCTGTACTAGATCCCTTGGACCAAACAAGTACTTTTCCATCCACAAAAGCAACTCTATCTCCTTTATCCTCTAAACAAGAAATAGAGACAAGATTCTTTTTTCAAACCTGGTGCATAAAGAACATTGTTGAGGTGTACATTGTTTTCCGCGATTCCATCTCTATGGATGTCTTTCCAACTCCTTTGATTGCATAGTTGTTATTGTCTCCTAGTTCAACCCTTTGATACAACCTCTTTTTTTTCATGCTTAGTATATTCCCATGTTCTCATGGTCATGTTCCTTGATCCTCCACTATCTACCGACCACGTGTCATCGTCATCTACAAGGGAACCTCGTCAAAGCATAATAGTAAAAGAAATCATTATCACCTTTGGCCTTTTTTCATATTCAACATTCGCTATGGAAGCATGTTGCTTCCCCTTTTCATTTCTTGTTATTAGCCATGTTAGGAAAATCTCTCTTCAAATGTCCATATCCTAAAGCAGCCATAACATTGGATCTTTGATAAGTCTTTCTTCTTGTTAGAGGAAGAAGATCTCTTTCCGATTTTTTGTGTCGAGGTCCCGATGACTCACCGGAGTGGTACCGAGCATTTTATGAAGCCTCCATGCCCAAGGATGTACCAAAGGACACTTGTACCATCGGATATCATCGATTGCACGGAGTTTTTTAAACTATTTCTTCTTGTTATGATTTTCTTCTTTAGTCCTCGGATTCAGCGACACTGCGCTGGGATATTGTATAAATGTCACTAGCATGATGAATAAATCCATGTAACATGCCTAGGGTGTTGGGACTTGATCAGCAAGTGAATACACCTTGGAGTGTCTTTTTTACTTGGTTAATTATTCTTGCTTTTTTAGTAGCGAATAATTTTTTAGGTTTTTTCACTAGTTGCATTACCCCAAAGTCGGGGTGACGACTTGAATATTGAGCCCCTAATGCATCTTAGTGTCTAGAGTCAATGTATATAACCATGCTAGGTCATCTGCTGCAATTTTGCTGAATTTGACTAGGTCTAAGTAGGATTTTTTTTAATAGTTAAAAATTTCTGCTAAAACGAGATTTTTTAATTATTTTTTATGTAATGATGTAAATAAGTGGTCTTCGGCAATGTCTAGGGGCGTGTGACTACTCAAAAATTCATCCTCAAATACCCAAAATTATCCTAGGACCCACTTTGAGGGTCAAAAAATAACTTATAGTCCCTCAAAAGCCGATTTTCTAATGTTAGTGGCAAAAAATGAGGAAAATTTTCGGAAAAATTCAATAATTGAAAAAAATTCATAAATTATTCCAAGATCAAAAAGAAAGTCAAACAAGTGACATGGAAATTCTAGTGAAGGTCAAAAGTGATGTGGCAATCATGTGGGGCACACCAAGCAAACCACAAGTCAATTACAAAGTCAAAAAATCAAGTTAAAGGCAGAGAAATGCTCACGTTGAGTTAAAGAGGCAAAGTTGAAATATTACATAAGCTCAACTTTTTATTTAATATTAAATCATATGTTATGAAATTAAAAGAGCAAGGCATATAAGGTTAAGCCTTAAATAAAGTGAGTACCACACCTCACTATGGTATATGCATAAATCAACCAAGCAAAAGGAATTATGCACATGTTAAATAAAAGGTCTACACGACAGCCTGTTTCAACACAACATCAAAAAGGGGATCGAGCATATTTGATTGAAGATTTATTTGAGAAAATCGTGGAGTATGGTCTCCACTTACCCCAACAAATATTTACACATGTACATAGCACCTCGGCCAAGTCATACGCATTAGTCAATTCAGCCCATACAATTAGAGAAACACACAACAGTTTGAGGGTGGATTGTTGGATTGATTTGTAGTGTTGTCAACCCATGATTTTGGTTAAGGATTCGATCGGGTAGTTGCCTCCTCTTACCCACTCAAATGCCACACTTAGCAGATTTAGCAATGGAGCAACTACGGTGAACTAATATGCTACCATCTATAGAAGAAAACACGGGACAACAAGGGGACTTGTGATCTTTGAGATATCGATCAACTATAGTAGTTTATTGCCACTTGTGAAATTTGAATTTCAATGGGATCTCGGTCATGGTGCCACTTGGAAACTCAATTTGTCATTGGGATTATCTCCATCCCACACTTGTCACTTGCACTCACATTGGGATTGGCTCCCATAGTTCTATTTAAATGAGCCTTTGGCTCTCATTTTGAAAACTTGTTACAAGCTATTGTGCTTGCGGATGCTTTGCTCCTTTGTGTGCTTTCATTATCAATAAATACTTTGGGGTTTCATTCATAAGATGTTCTTCCTCCTTGAGTGTGGTATCAATTTTTTATTAATGTTATTATTTCCTTCTACTTGTGTCATGATCTTATTTGCTTCCATATACTCTTAGAGATGTGTTCATGTAGAGTTATCTTACATTGACAAATGATTTAGAATTTTTTCTCTAGATATAGAATGCTCTAGTCAATTTCACATAAATCTTTAGAATTTCTTATCATTGTTTATTGTTAAATCTATATGGAGCTAATCTTTGTTGAAGTTTTTGTAGAAGAAACATCTTGTTTGGATCAAGCTACAAGCGTGAGGGGAAGTCTTTGGAGAGACCATCTCACTCTTGGGCATAGCTCTTGAAGGAACTCTCATTGGTTTTTTGAATCTCATATTCTCATCATCCGAGTTTTTAATGCAAGAATCCTAGCACTAGTTTGTAGAGAAGTCCAATTTATTCAAAATTATTTACATTAAAATATATTGTGCTTTCATTGGTTAAATTTGCTATCAAGGGCTTGATGATGGCTAAGCAAAAGAGGAGAGTCTTACTCATACTCTTTAGCTTAGTTCCCTGTATACCAATTGTAAATATTCTCTCCATTTCTCGGCTTGTTGTCCATTAATATTTGATTGGTTTTGCAGCCCTGGTTTGAGGAATTTTCCTAACTTTTTTATTGCGGTGACTTGAGTCGACAACTATTTGAAACACCCAACAAGTTGTTTGCGGGACCTTTGGCATAGAGTTGGACACTCTTTTTATGAGGCCAAGATAATTTGAGTTACCATTTTTTCGCAACGCAGAGTTGCACTTGAGGGCAACATCATTCTTTGACGAGGTCGTAAGCTAGAGGGATAGCCTTTCCATTGTGCTAATTACAACCTTCTTTGACACCGATTTGACTATTGCAAAATAGTGCCTTGCATTTTTAGATATGGAGGAAAATATTTTCAAGTTTGGAGGAGCCTCTCTCGTAATTTTTATTGTTGAGTTTTTTCCCTTTCTCAAGGAGGAGATCTAGCTCTTCTAAGTGGCATATTGTAAAGATTCCCCTTGACTTCTTAGGGATCCTTCTCAAAGGGCTTTCTTCTCTTGTAATTAATCAATAATAAAATCATCTTTGTTTGAGGGAGCTTGGGAAATTCTCCCATTGGCATCCCTAAGCTCTCCACATTTTGGAGAGGACTTGTGTTTTGAGTTATTGTTTTTTTCTCAATTACATGCATCTCATTTTAATTGGTTAATTAACACAACCATGCATTTCACTCATTTAGTTTGAAATATTGTTCAAAGTCCACTAATATTTCACCATCAATCACATTTTACATCTTAAGTTTTAGTGCATCAAATACTTGGGCAATTTCACTTTACAAAGCAATTTTTCATTTTATTTCAAGCTAATATTTCAAAAGATAAAGTCTATTTACTTTACAAAGTTAATTGAATACAAATCTTGAGTTTACTTTTCACAAGAATTCTCGTTTACTTTACATGCAAGTCAATCTCTCATATTTACCAAGTTTTTAATATAGGTCAAAGACTTGTTCTTGATGTCTTTTAGGGTTTGGTCATCTTGTCATAAATATATAAATTAGAAGTCGTGTTACACTTGTGCAAAGGACAAATTATATGCTCCAAGACCTCGTCACCTTGCTCCACGAAGACCGCTCCAAATATGTTGGTAATACTCCTTGACAAGTCGGCCCAATTCATGATGAATATCCTCCTCTATATAGTCGGCTCGCTTACATAGTTCATGTTGGCCTAGAAAGTCGGAGACAGTCACTATAAATAAATGGAATGTGGCATCATTATGATCATCATTTCGAGACCAAGTCACGAAATATTAAGTGTGAAGTACAGAGTGCGAAGAAAGAAGGATACGAGTGTGAAAAAGGAAGCTAATTAACGAAGGATAAAGGGACGAGATATATCTTTGTGTTAAGGTTTGCTCTCTCCTTGCATAACTCATGAAGGTCGAAGGTATTCATAGCGTGAAGAAGGTCCTGCACACAAGTTCGGTCTAGGGCTACTATATCTCACATATATACATGCGCTCTAATTCCATGTGAAAATTCCAAGATTGGAATCCCCTACTTTCAGACAATCTAATGTTATTTCTTCTACTTGTTAATTATGAATCAAGTTATTTACGGTGTTACACAGTAGAAAATCGAAATAAATACTATTGCGTACCTTCACAACATAAAAAATATTGCGAAACAAGTACTTGAGAAGGAAAGAAATAAACACACACATATACACCAATGTTTTTGGACAATGTCCCCTGAAAAACTCAATGTGGGAAAAACCTGTAGTAGCATCTGAGGCTTTTATTTATTATGCGGTAGTTTTTGAATACAAATCTTTGGTTGCCCAAATCGGAAATCGATACGAGAGAATAAGCGGCGGAAAAGATAATGAGAAATTATCTCACACTCTGTCATTGGCGATCCGACGCCCGATCCAACCTCCGAATGGCTAGCCCCACGTAGCCTTTGCGTTGGTTGTGTCACGGCTCCTAGGGACCGCATGTCGCCCCTCTAACTAATTGATCCGCTAACCCGGATGCTCGGATATCCGACCCCTCCGGTCTCACACCCCCGAACTCCCAACACTAGATCTAGGCTCGCTCCTTAGAAAAAATTGTGTATCTCCCTCAAGGCTCTGCAGGGTTGCCTCGACTTTGCATTGCCCCAGCGTGGCACCTGCACAACCTCTTATGGATCTCTCTTTGCCTTCTCCGCAATGTATTCACCGGATCGGGGAAAAACTTCCTCCGGCAAACTATCCTCGCCCCTCACTATAAGAAATCAACTCGATCTACCTCGACAATTGTTGCATCGCTCTCTTGAGAATTCGATCTCTATATCTCTCACTCGATATATTTTCCAAATGCCTATCAAGCTCCTTCTCATAATCTCTCGTTGACATATCAACGACCAAGATTAAAACATAATCAAAGACTAAGATTAACTAGGAGTTGATCTGTGTCTTTATCTAGAATATTCACACCCAATCTAATTAATACACTTTAATTAATCACATTTCTTAAGTTTAGACTTAGGAATACATTAAAAATGATTAATTATTTTAATTAACTCCTCTCCATGTGGAATTTCCCAAAAACGTTTTCACGGGTATTGTGGAATGCATGTGTCTACCTCTCCGCAAAATCTTGAGGCTAGAGCACATCCGATGCTACAAAAATCAGCGGGGTTTACTTGGAGTGATAACAAAATCTAAGCAAGCTATGGAAAATAAACTAACTTACCCTAGGTTTTGAGATCTAGGGACTTTAATTTTACAAATCATTAAGGGAAAGAAAAAGATATCTCTATTCCTCAAATACTTGGAAGAAGGCTTTAGCCGAAAAGGGACAATGCAGCAAATACCAAACAAACTAATTTGCCACATGAACATTTGTCCTATGGAATATAATACCAAGATAAAGCACATAAACTAACTTACTTCACCATGCATCATCCAAGAGCCACCATAAGCATCAATGAAAAAGGGATCACATCACATCGAATTAAGAAAAATAACTCAACTTACCCATCTATAGAGAAAATTCACAGAAATTTTTGACCTCCCAAAGGGATTTCTCCACCAAATCCAACCATTAAAAAATGGAAGGAAGTGCACCACTATAGAGGAGGTGTTCAACTTCGCTCACATTAAAATATTAATTTTCTATACTAAAATCTCTAAATTAGCCTATGGAGTGGCAAAAGGCCTTCTTGAACAATTAATTATTCTAAATTACATAAAACAAGGAAATTGTGCCACACATACAAAGATCAAAGGGGGCATAAGCCCACAAAAGTGACCCATCTCCACAAATGAGCGGTTTCTGGTGCAACATCCAGCCTCCAAAGGCCCTTCAACATGCAAGAAACCTTCAACCACTCTTTAATACTGCCATGAAATCCTACGAAGTGTGCATACCAGCCCCTAAGGAGTACGAACTCTCCTCCAAGGATGGCTTCATGGCACCATAATGGTCTCCAAAGGCCCTCCCAAAAGCTGTTTCAATGTGCAAGTAACAGTCCTATGTGGACTTAGGTTTCCATAATGGATGTTGATGTCTTCAAAAGGTTAATGTGTAGCCCAAAACCATCAGAGAATCTCTCAAAATAGGACAGCGTTGCCATATCATCATCTAGATCGTCTTCCAAGTACACTGAAATGTGGACCAAGTTTCCCAACAAAAGGCGTAATTGTGGCCCACCAAATGAACAAGAGGAGCCCAAACAGGGACAGCCCCTCTAGTACTACTCCAAAGGGTCAATACCGACCTTCAATGATCCCAAGAGCTCCCTTTGATTCACAAAATCCACAAATGATGCTTCCAAGTGCAAGTATGGATACATGAGAGGGATCCAAAGTGGGCCGTCTTGCCTCAAATGTTGAAATCACATTTCAAATCCTCTTCTACAAATTTTGCAAGCAATCACCCCAGGTCCTTGCTTATCGGTGGACCTCCAAGTATAGAGACATCAATTCCAGTGCAACAACCAATTAGTAAGAAGAAAACTCCTATTTTCCTTCAATATATCCAAAGATAGGCTTTATCAATTCCATTGGTTGGCCCTTTCATTGTATTTTTTTATCAACAAGTTTTTAGACCTTAACACTGAGCCATTTTCAAATTTCTCTTTTAGGTCAGCCAACCATTACTCCTTCAATACTATGTCAAATTTAAATACAATTACAGGTCAGCACAAACTTCTTCAAAAGTTGCCACGCAGTATATATGTGCATACAACTTCACTCCTGTTCTAAAAAGTCACACATACACTTCTTCTGATCTGCTCACAAATGGCAGTAAGAGTACCACTAGCCAGAAATATACTCGATATGCTGAATTCTGAGGCACAGAAAAGTCTGTTACAATGCTTGCTTTAAGGTATCTTCATTCCCATACTCCTGCAGTGCAGCCTCCCTTCTTTTCAGCATCAGTTTCTGGCCTCCTTTTCTGATCAGCATCATCTATAAGTGGCATACCCATAACTTTGGTTGGTTGCACTTAATCATTAATGGGGGAATGCATGAACTTGTTGCTATTACCATTCCATATTGGAGACACCCACTGACATAGAAAGTACAACTGTCGACTATTGTGAATGCTAGTGTCGACCAAACCACTGCATTTATGTTAAGAGAATTGTATTGACACGTGTGTGGTGCTTCAAAACAATAACCTGCCTCTAATATAAGTGTGTTGCTATCTTGTAGGATAAATACATCCTGAGTTTGACACGAAGACAGGCTATGAATGCAACAAAGAAGGCTTGGCATGATTATATAAGAGTTCTTTGAAAACATTGTATTACAATCACTATAATAATGATAAAGAACAGCTTGCATATAAACAGAAAAAGAGTTCACTGTCCATTGTCTTTCAATCTTAGCCTTCATAATTTTTTTCACTTGAGTTCAATTCCAGCTATCCTGATCTCTTATTATTTGACATATATTTTTGTGAGATTCCTTTAACTCTTGTGGGATAGGTCTTAATGTATACGAGAAATAGATACAGCAATGCAAAACTTAGGGCCATATAAACTGGGATTCCATCAGGAGATTCTAAGTTTAAATCATAGCCAAAAGGCTTGAAATGATCCAGAAATCAATTAGTCTAAGACATAGTCAACAGGAATTTTTCTTAAATGTTTTTTTTTCTGAAAAAAGATGCAGAATGCCAAAGTTATAAGAGATTTATATCACTGTAGCATGTTTAAACAATTCGACAGATTTAAGATTGATCTTCTGGAAACTCAAATATCCCATAAACAGAAAAAGAAAAAAGAAAAAAGAAAACAAGATGAAAATAACACTAGTAATTCCCTATTTTTAGTAACTGAAAGTATCAAACAGAAAGATTGATTAAGAAGATGGTCTCACATAACCTTTCAATAAATGCATTTTATATGTTGTGTGGCAATCTGTCTGTCAACAATGGCCATAAGCATGAATCTGCACCTTCTACCCACTACTGAGAATTCTACAACCAGACAGGCCCATGGAAACTTAGGGCTTCAATCACTTGAGATGCACTTTACAAATAGTAGTTATAAGCAAGCTAGCAGACAATTATTTCACTGCTTGTACATATCATGCAATGCATGATGAATAGCCGACTTTATCCCATCTCTATTTAGGGATGCTTGAATAATAATCTGTGAAAAACACTTGTATTTCAGCACAGTAAGTCACAAGTTATTTTATTCGAAATATTACTATATATATCTTTATGGTGTTTACCTCTTGTACTCTGTATCCAGATTTAGCAAGTATCTTATACTGAATTCCATGTGAATCACATAAAGAAACCTGCAAATCACACGTAACCAAATACATAAAAATAGTTTAATTTACATCAGCAAGGTCAGATCCACTTTCAAATGACTGTTGTATCCATAACTGCTAGATGACATTTTAACGGATGGCCAAATCCATTTTCAAACAATTACTGTTTCCATGTCCTTAAACAACTTAGAATTGGGGTCATGCCATTATATCATAACGGATGGCTAATTGCAATTTGATTGATAGTCTACAGATAATTGATGGTTGCAAACCAAATAAGATTCACGGGAGAGGAGTAAACTGTAAAACTATTATTACTGTTATTTATATAATAACCTGAAAAGCATTAGGCCTAAGGGAAAGAAATTTGAGGAACTAAACCAATGGCTTCATGGAAAATCACCTGTAAAATTCAGGCAAATCCAATTGATATTTGATTGATTACTCGGTCACATGACCTGACATTAAGAGGCTCCATCAAATATATAAATAAATAAAACTAGAAACAGAAGAAAATGCAGGTTCATTTTATTTTTTTTCATTTTCCTTTATGCTATTGCTAACATGAACGGTATTAATTGGCTAGAAACTTCCAAATATGATTAAAGGAAATCCTGAAATGGATTTTGGTTCACAACAAAGCATGAGAAAAGGATGTATCAAATGCTTGAACTGTGGTAACAGTATTTGATCCTAATTAGTGCTCAATTGTGTACTTAACTATCCAGGAGGATAGCCCTGAGGGTTAGCTCAATTGGTCAAGTCCCCATAGTTAAAGCTCCCTTGTTATTGAGAGGTCACAGATTCAATTCTTTCGACATTCTCGGGGTTGAGCTGGAAAATGATCCCTTCAGGTGGATCTGCCTAGTACAAATATTCCGTGGACGTAGTTGTCACCGATCTCCAGGGCCATGAACCACGTAGAAAAAATTGCCCAGGAGGATAAAAAACTATAACAATACATGTTCTTCTCTAGCGTGTTATAAGGATTTTAGAATTTCTGAATGACAAATTCATATCAGTCCTCTACATTTGGAATTAAGTTATCATGTCCTCTCACCATCAACTACCTTGAATGAGTTATAAAAGTAGAGATTTTCTACAGGTTTTCTGATTTGCGTTATGTTATCTAAATTCAGGATTATACTTTAATGTCTTTCTACAGCAAGAGCATGATAGTTGACTAGCTTCTTGGATTTAATATGAAGTAAACAAAAGAATAGAAAAGCTAAAGTCTTCAAGAAACCTTAGAACCACCACCATTCCATCCTCTCTATTCATGGCACTGTTACCCACCAAAAAGTGGGTGACTCCATATGAGAAAATTTTCTCCTACCATCTCTTCCAGCCAGTAGATAGCAGCACCTGACAGCCACTAGTAGCCAATGTTGATTTTTCTTAGTGCAATTAGGGTTAGCACAATATTTCTGAAATTCTGATAATTACTTTTGATGTAGATCTTCTTTTAACTTATTCCAATATATCATTCAGCAATTATACTTTAGAAATTCAACCATAAAGAACAGTGGAATAGTAGAGATCACAACACACAAGAGAAGACAAGATTTACCTTGGGAAAACCCTCAAAGCGGAAAAACCCAACAACCTTTTTCAATAGAGAAATTCTTCTTGTTCAATGAGAGACACACCTAGACCCATGGTCAAACCTGGTCTTCTCCTCTCAAGTCAAGTCACCCAATATGATCCTACAATTCGCTCTGCCTGTCAGACCCAAAATTTTGGCCCTCCTGCAATAGCTAGTTGCCCAGAAATTTTGGCCCTGCAACAGTTTCCCCAATAACCCAGAAATTTCAGCCCCCTGCAACTATTTCCCCTTTAAAATGTGAACCACAGAGAGAGACTAATCCACACGTGCGAGTTGCAAGAGAGAGAGAGAGAGAAAAGAGATATTTCGACCTCCTTCATCATCCAACTTCGTCCTTCTTGTCCTTCTCTTGTTCACCCGAAAACTGTCTTGTGTGAGGGAATACGAATGCCCAAATGAAGGAGGATGAGCTGCCTTTATATAGCATTTGGTTTTGGGTGAATGGACGTGTCTCTTGGCCAGGGATGACTTGACTTGGAGGGAAGTCAACTTGTCACTTTTGGAGCCAAAATTTACATTTCAAAAATTCAAATTTTCATCTTTAAAAAGTCGCAATGGGACTTTGACTCAAAAATAAATTTTCCTTTGACTAAAGCATTTATAAATATGCTTTACAATGATAAATACAATTACATCAAGTGACCAAATGCACATTATGAAGATCGACCATAGTTACAAATTCAACACTCCCTCTCGAGTCTTAACTAGGGAGGTGTTCATATCACCGTGATAGATGTTCTCAATTTGAACAAATTTCTCTAAAGAAAAAAAGGTTATCCATCATTACCAGCATCATAACTATGAAATTTTCACTCTGAAAATTGTTTACTGCAGTAGTTGGTTTATTTCGCCTACTTATTATGATAAGTTATTTACGGATGCTTCGATGAAATTTTGAAGTAAACATAGTTGCAGCATTCACTCTAATCAAAAGCAGAAGAACAAATCAAAACACATATAGCACAATAGAAACAACCACATGAACACAGGTTATTTTTGAACAATTGTCCCCGGAAAAAACCCAATGTGGGAAAACCGATGCAGCGAGATGAGGGTTTGTATTAATCTTCGGTAGTGAAAAGATCATTTATAGAATTCATGACGAGCAAAATCAATAGCGTACACCGATATGAATTTTCCGGACAATCCGGGAAGAATTCCCGACACACGGGATGATCTCCCGTACCCTCTACGTCAATCTGCGTCGCCCCTCTGCGCGCAGTCACTACTTGGAATGCGTAAGTCCGCGTTGAGGACTACTATTGTTGCTCAACGTTGCTTTCCCTTCATCTTATGTCTTCCTTCTTCTCCGTCCCTAGCGACTTCTCCCTCCACCTTCTCGTCTCCGCAATCTCGCCTCTACGGACTAACCCTCCGAAATCGAATTCTCTTACTTCATAATCGATTTCCTTTGGGTTCCGAGAATGTGCCCGACTTATTTTTCCAAATGACCCTCAAGCTTTCTCTTATAGTCTTCTCGTTGATGAATCAATGCCCCACATTATATATCCTTAATCAATGGCCCAAATTAAAAGACAACTTGATCTTTGTTTTCTAGAAGATTCACACTCGCTTTATTAATACCGTTTAATTATTTAATTTCCCTAAGTTTAGACTTAGGGATCACATTAAAATAATTAACTATTTTAATAAAGCAAAATCCGAGTGGAATTTCCACAAACGATTTATGGGTTCTCCGTATATCGTTGTCCAAGCCTCTCCTCAAAATTTCACACCGGAACACTTCTCGATGCTATAAAATCAACACTCCCTCTTAGCGATGAAAGTGTTCGGGCAAAGGTACCAACTGTATCTTGCTATGATTCTAAAGCATCCGTTGCGCCGCTTTCGTCAACTAATGTCAGTCGCTTGCCTCCCAACTCCGCGTTGCTACCCTCTGCATCGCTGCTCGTGACACTGTCTCACGCCTACTGCCTCATCCGTACCGCAACTCCCTCTTGTCTCTATGGACCACCCATTCCTTTATCGGAAAGGGTTCTCGACCATCCCCATCTTTTCTCTCGAAGTCGGTAAAATTAATCTTACTCAAAGCCTTGGTGAGGATATCTACCACCCTGTTCTCCTCGTAGGAGTATACCTCAACTTCACGACTCCTCATTGGAAATAGTCTCTGATGAAGTGGCACTAAATGTCAATGTGCTTCGACCAGTCATGAAACACAGGATTCTCAGAAAGCTTGATGCAACTCTGTAAAATTTTGTAGATGTTCTATGCTTGAGCAACTTTACTTTTATTACAGCAATCACCCAAACAGTTAAGTAAAATGTTGATAGAACATACCAGTGGATCTATGGAAGACAAACCAGAAACAGGAAAAATGTGATGGTGCGTTACGGCGGTCAACAGGGATGCTTCAACCAGACAAAGTCTCCTTGATCGACCAACCCGAATGTGTCACAACAATCCTCAACTCGGTCACCAAGTCAACACAAGTCAACTCCCGGGAAAAGTCAACGCCTGTCCAAAAAAGTCAACGCAGAGGCAGCAACATAAAAGTCAACGTGACTCCAACTTCGATCAACCTTTTGACCTCGGTTCTTGTGCCAATGTGTACGGCCTCCCAAAATCGAAGTCTCCAATAAATTTTAGCCTCTTTGGACCATGCGTTGACCAAAGTCAACAGTCGGTCAAACTTCCTAGGAAACCCTAGGCTACGGCAATCGCGTCCTTCTTCTTGGTCGTACAAACTCGTCCTTTTTCCCACGTGTGAGCTGAATTCGTCCTCCAAGGAGCTCGTACTAAATCGAGAAGAGAAGAAGATGTGTGATGAGTGAGTGTGAAATGCTCTCCAACTTTGATTGTATTTATATCCATCATTGAGGTGTGTGACACATCCGTTGGGGGGTGTAAAACCTTAAGGCCGACTCGCACGTATAATTTATTATAAATAATAAATTCAAAATAAATGTTCTGCTCATCGGATTAAGATAAATTTTATATGGATTTTACACCTCTCCGAAAGAGGAATCCAATAAAAAATATCGGTATCTTCATCGAGCATCACAACATGGAGTTTGGACCTAGTTGTCCAATTTTAACACTCCCTCTCAACTAGGGAGAACTCCATCCATCAGTGCAATCAAACATCGTGCGTCATCCCGCCGTAACTTGCTTTGTCGGGCCTCTTTATTTCGAACGAGAAGTGGGTCAATCACAAAGACATCATCCCCCTGGTCGACAAATTCGGCCCGCAGGTTCGAAACCTCTATCGGACTCACAAAGAGTCTCCAACCAACCCGAAGTTGGTTCATCCGACCCGAAGTCGGGCAAAGGTCCCAGTACCTCACTAAACTTGATCCCGCGATCAAGTGGTTGGACCGTGCCATCCTAGGTAGAGAGTACGGCAATCTCCCGATGCGTCCATCAATATTTGCTATTAGTCTCTAGCTTTTTCCCACCTCATTGGCCAAATGAGAGGTACTTCCCATGAGCCCCGAACTCAATGGGTAGGATGCATACGGGGGCACTGGGATAATGAGAGATGAACCAACTCAATAATCACAACGGTGAGGGCGAAGCACCACAAGATTCGGCAAGCCTAGCCCCGTGAGTGCTTATAGCTCGAGAAGCTATCCCCAAAGCCCCCCGAGCTCCCGCAGCTCATTGTCCAACGGGACCCACGTCATAGGGTCGTTCCACGATACCAAGATTCTCACGGAAGGTTAGGAACTTGACCTTCCCCAGGGGCTTTGTGAGAATATCCGCGACCTGCTCATGAATTCCTATATGATCGAGCCTTACGGCGCCTCGACGTGCCATATCCCGGATAAAGTGGTACTCGATATCAATATGCTTGGATCGGTCGTGGAACACAGGGATTCTCGATCATGCGAATCCCACTGCGATTATCACGGAGTATCACGATGGTATCTAGCACATGTCCAAACAGACTCACTAAAGAGCTTTCGCAACCAAAACGCGCTTCACAACGAGCCATACTCGGCGCAATGTATTCGGCCTCGGTGGTGCACAAAGCCACCGACTTCGCTTCTCGCTCATCCATGAAATCGAGCGGGAACCAAGATTGAGCAGACATCCCGATGTGCTCTTACGATCCACCACACTTGCCCAGCCCAATCGGCATCGGTATATCCACGGAGTGTCACACTCCCGGCGGTGTATCTCGGCCCCATGGTTTATCGTGCCCCTAAGATATCTCGGAAGATTCTTGGCATCAACCCGGTGAAAGTGATGAGGCTCAACCATCCGGTGACTCAAAGTGTTCACCGCAAAAACATATATCCTGGACGGGTGTTCACTAAGAACATCGGGAGCTCCTATGAGTTGACGATACTCGGTAGGATTAGCCAACATGAGCCCGAGCGGCGCTGCCACTCAACTTCTTGAAGTTGAGTTCCATTGGTGTTGACACGGTCTTGCAGTCCACCATACCAAATCTTTCCGAAGTTTCACAATGTATTTTCCTTGAGAAAGGAAAATCTCTCCGAGTCTCTGCCAGGACCTCCGGGCCTAGGAAATAGTGCATCGGTCCCTAGGGTCCTTCATCTCGAACTCAAGGACGAGCTCCCTCTTGCATTGATGAAAGAGAGGGTCGAGCACTGTCGGGGAAGAGGTCGTCCACATACGACACCGGAATGAGAGGCTTCCCTGTACAACCTTGAAGTAAAGGTTCGGATCGACATTACTTCGAGTAAAGCCCGACTTCATCAAGTAACTATCCATCCTCTCGTACCAAGCTACGGGTGCTTGCTTTAACCCATAGAGAGCTTTCTTCAACTCCGCGGACATGAGTGTCTCGATCTCGAACTTCAAACCCCGAGAGGTTGTTCTACATACACCTCTTCTTTTATTGTACCATGCGAAAGGCGGTCTTGACATCCATCGATGAAGACTCCATCCTTGTGTAGCAGCAAGGGCTATATTAGATCGAATGGTGGTGTATCGGGCCACGGGTGCAAATATGTCATCATAATCTATGCCTTCCTTTTGAGAGAAGCCACGGGCAACAAATCTTGCCTTGAACTTTTCAGCACTTCCATCAGATCCATGTTTGATCTTGTAGAGCCATTTTGCGGTGACAATCGATTTGTCCTTCGGTCTTGGAACCACATCCCGGACATCATTCTTCATTATGGACTCATATTCTTCGTGCATAGCATCCTTCCCGGACTTGATGCTTTACGGCTTCTTCAAAAGATCTAGGTTCGGATTGTACAATGGTACTCATGGCGACTAGATACCCTTGGTATACGCACGGCTTCTTGCTTTCACGGAATGTCCCCCCCTTGGGGTAGCATGTCCCTCAGAGCATCTTCGAGGGTGTCCCCCGAGCCATGATGGTCTCTTTCCCGGTGAAGGAGATGGATCGATAGGGTCCATTGGTCCTTCAACATCGAGCATTGTCTCATCCTGCGGTTCTTCTTGATTTCCGGGCCTTGCTTCATGATTTTCCTCGGATCTTGGAAGATCTACTACTTTCTTCAAGGAAGCATCTTCGTCAAAAGTGACATCATGGCATATCTCTACTTCCCTTTGACCGGGTACATAGACCCTATAGGCCTTAGAGGTTTTCGTTCGTAGCCCACAAACATTCCTTTCTTCCCGAAGCATCCAGCCTTACTTCTCTTTTCTTTTGGCACATGAAAATAAACAGGGACATCCAAAAATTCTAAAATGTGAGACATCGGGTTTCTTACCAATGAAAACCTCTTCGGGAGTTTTGGAGTCCCGGAGCGGAATGAGGGCATCGGTTTTGAATATATACGGCAGATGTTTGCAGCTTCTCCCCCACGAAACTTCGGTAGACCCCGGTCACATAGCATGGCACGAGCAGACTTCCACAATGGTCTTGTTCTTTCGTTCAACAACGCCATTACGCTCGGGAGTATAGGCGGTGGTAGTCTCCCTCTTAATGCCGCCTTCTCTGCAAAAAGTCCTTGAACTCATTTGACTCATATTCGGTGCCATTGTCGGTCCTCAAAATCTTGATCTTCTTTCTCGTCATATTTTCCACCAAGGCTTTGAAGGTACGGAACCACATGAAAGCCTCATCCTTCTTCTTCAAGAAGTAAATCCAAGTTTTGCGGGAGAAGTCATCGAGTGAATGTCATATAGTAAGAACATCCTCCCGGGGGATGTCACGAGGCGACATACCGGATAGATCGGAATGGACCGATTTGCAAAATATCGGATGTCTTTGTGACACTTGAGGGGAAAGGTCCCCTTGTATGCTTTCCTTCGGCACAACCCTTACATACACCTTCATGATTATTTCCAAAATCGAGCATCCTGACCACCACCTTCCTTTCTCAGGAAGGGCCTTGTAATGAAGGTGTCCAAACCTCCCAGTGCCATAGTTCGGCTTTGTCGCATAGTATCACATGTCATAGCTCCTAGTGGACTTCCTTCAACTCTGGTAGAGTGTTCCAACTCCAAAACCAATCACGATAGCTTCCTTGAGGTTCTTCTTCCACATGCGCACCTTTCCATCAATAAATGCCACATTGAAGCCTTTGTCTTCAATCGCCGATATATACACAAGGTTCTTCTTCAATTTTGGTACATAGAGTACATCCTCGCAAATGTAGGACTTGTCCTTGAGACAAGTGGAGGGTCACGGTCCCTCTGTCCCTTTCACGGGATATGTGGCATTATCTCCAAGGATAATTTCCCGGATTGGTATCCTTCTCAACCATGTCGAGAGTGCTTCCTTGAACCCCGAGTGATGTGTCTTGAGGCACCGCTATCTATCAGCCATACATCCATAGTGTCGGGCGGGGGATGCGAGCGGAGAGCAGAGATACAAGAATATATTCATTTCTTTTATCAACAACATTTGACTCCTCATACACGGAGTTTCTAGACCTTTTAGAAGGTTGATTATTTCCGCTGAGAGGGAGCCTTCCTCTTTCCTTTGGATCCGTCGTTTCTTTGATTTCCATTCCTCCGGGTTGTTGTTGTTGTCATCACTATCGGGAGAATCCTTCTTGAAGGGACATTCTCTAGCATAGTGACCGGACCTATGACAAGTGAAACACTTACCCTTCTTTCCTTGGGCCCTTGTTCTTCCTTTGTTCTTAGGACCACTAGAGTTCTTCTTCCTAGAATGAGCGACATAGGCGACATTTCCGTCATTTTTCATATTCCTTCATTCTTGTCTCTTCTTGCATGCATCCGGACGAGTAGCTCATCAAAGTTAGGAATAGTACTATTATTGAGAATGGTAGTGGTGAATACTTGCCATTCATATGGGAGTCCTCCAAATGCGGTGAGTACCATCTCACGATCGGCTATTGTCTCCCCAATAGCCGCAGTTGTTCCTAATCTCGGTCAATTTCAAAAAAGAATGTTTGGACGGACTCATCCCTGCCTTTCTTCATATTCTTCAATTGATTCTTGAAGAATAGCACTTGGTTTACATTGTTTACCTTGAACATTAGGATCAATTTATCATACATCTCTTTGGATGTACCCAACTCGGAGATGTAGGCCACCGAGGCTTTTATGAATGGATTCCCACGATCATCGGCTTTGCTTTGATCTCCCCCTTCTTATACTTGGTTTTAGCGACGGCAGTAGCATTGGATGGAGGTTCTTGTATCTTACCCGAGTACATGGTCCATGAGATCATGGTCTTCCAATTTGAGATCTAATATCATCTTCCAAGCATGGAAGTCATCCCTTCCAGTCGACTTGTCATTCTCCTTGAATTCATAACTTGTGGAACCCATTTTCTTAGATGGTGATTGCTAAAGTTAGGGCTTGTCTTCACCTCAGCTCCGATACCATGTAAAATTTTGTAGATGTTCTATGCTTGAGCAACTTTACTTTTATTACGAGCAATCACCCAAACGAGTTAAGTAAAATGTCGATAGAACATACCGATGGATCTATGGAAGACAAACCGAAGCAGAGAAAAATGTGATGGTGCATTACGGCGGTCAACAAGATGCTTCAACCGAGCAAAGTCTCCTTGATCGGCCCAACCCGAATGTGTCACAACAATCCTCAACTCGGTCACCAAGTCAACACAAGTCAACTCCCGGAAAAGTCAACGTCTGTCCAAAAAAGTCAACGCAGGGGCAGCAACATAAAAGTCAACGCGGCTCCAACTTCGGTCAACCTTTTGACCTCGGTTCTTGTGCCAATGTGTACGGCCTCCCAAAATCGAAGTCTCCAATAAATTTCAGCCTCTTTGGACCATGCGTTGACCAAAGTCAACGCCGGTCAAACTTCCTAGGAAACCCTAGTTGCGGCAATCGCGTCCTTCTTGGTTGTACAAACTCGTCCTTTTTTCCCACGTGTGAGTTGAATTCGTCCTCCAAGGAGCTCGTACTAAATCGGAGAAAGAGAAGAAGATGTGTGATGAGTGAGTGTGAAATGCTCTCCAACTTTGACTGTATTTATATCCATCATTGAGGTGTGTGACACATCTGCTGGGGGTGTAAAACCTTAAGGCCGACCTGCACGTATAATTTATTATAAATAATAAATTCAAAATAAATTTTCTGCTCATCGGATTAAGATAAATTTTATATGGATCTTACACCTCTCCGAAAGAGGAATCCAATAAAAATATCGGTATCTTCATCTGAGCATCACAACATGGAGTTTGGACCTAGTTGTCCAATTTTAACAAACTCTGATTATCACACATAATTCTGGTCGGTTCCATCCTCTTCTTGAGTAAGTTCAAGAGCAGTTTACGAAGCCATATGGCCTCGCACGAAGCTGAGCTTGCTGCCATATACTCTGCCTTGGCTGAGCTCAGTGAGACAGACTTCTGTTTCCTACTGCACCAGGAAGTCATTCCTGATCCGAGACTGAAACAGTACCCACTGGTACTTTTCCGATCTACTGTGCTTCTAGCCCAATCTGCATCTCTAAATGCACTCAACTAGACTTCACTGCCCTTGGTGTACTTCAACCCATACTCGACAATCCCCTTCAAATATCTGAGAACATGTTTGGTTGTTGCCCAGTGAGCCCTCCTTGGTTCCACCATGAACTGACTGAGGGTATTCACTGCATAACAAATGTCTGTTTAGTGTTGACTTGGTACATCAATGATCCGATGAGCAGCCTATACAAGGTAGGGTTAGCCTCATCGTCCTCTTACGTGTCTATCTTCTTCCAGTTTGTAATCATTGGCATGGCCATGGGTCTACAGTCTTCCATCTGAAACCTCTTCAGGATCTTTGTAGTGTATCTTCCTTGCCCAAGGAAGATTTCTCCCTTCTACTGCCAGACCTCCAAACCAAGAAAATAGTGCATCTGCCCCAGAGCCTTCAAGTTGAATTCGGTAACCAGATTCTCCTTGCAATCTTTGATGAGCTTAGATGATCAAGTAAGGAACAGATCATATACATATAATACCAAGATTAGGGGTTCATCCCCTACTCTCAGATAGTAGAGGTTGGGATCTACGTCACTCTTGACGAATCCCATCTTCTGCAAGTAGCTATCAATTGGCCCATACCATGCTCTCGGGGCATGTTTTAAACCGTACAAGGCTTTCTTAACCCTGCAAACATGAGTCTTTTGCTCATGTGTCTCAAAGCCCTCTAGTTGTTCTATGTACACTTCCTCTTCTATCACCCCATTCAAGAACATTGTCTTGATATCCATCTGGTGAATACCCCATCCCATCTGCGCTGCGAGAGAGATGACGGATCTGATTGAAGCGTACCGAGCTACAGAAGCGAAGGTTTCTTCATAGTCGATCCCTTCTTTCTGTGCATACCCCTTAGCCACAAACCTGGCTTTGAATTTCTCTATGCTGCAATCTACAACATACTTGATCTTGTAGATCCAACTTGATCCTACAACCGATCTGTTCTGAGGTCTAGGGACTAATTCACATACATCATTCGTCATGATGGAGCTATACTCCTCCACCATGGCATCTACCCACACCTGATGTTGAGCAGCGAGCTGCCTCCTGAAAGCTGGAGGGTTCTCCGACCTATGCTACCAGTGCTTCGTACCTGTCAGGTTGCCTGTGTACCCTCTTCCCATCTCTAGGGACTCCAACAAACTCTTCTAAGTTCTGCATCCCTTAGAATTTGTTGGAGTTTTCTGCTCGTTCTCCCACTGTTAGTGGGTGGATTTGAATGCTCTCCTGCCTACTCTTCTTCAGAAGAACTTTCCTCAGAATCCTTGTGCCGTGGAGAGGCACTCGAGCCATCCTCTGTAGGCCGTTGAGGCTGAACTAGTGGATCTTCCTCAACCTGGATATCTGTAGCCATTTCCCGGGATCTTCTGAAGGCTCTCTCCTCCATGAATTTTACGTCCCACCTTACTACGATCTTCCTGTTTTCTAGAATATAGATGCGATATGCCTTCGCATTTTCACTATAGCCCACAAGATAACCCTTCTCCGCAGTCTGATCCAACTACTTCCTCTTCTCATTTGGTATGTGGCAATACACCATACTGCCAAATATCCTGATATGGCTCACCTCAGGCTTGCTGCCTGTGAACACACTCTCAGGGGTTACCTTCCCCAATGCTCTATGGGGAACCCTATTCTGCACATACACAGTTGTATTGCAGGCTTCTGCCCATAGAAATTTAGGCATGTCTTGGTCATATAGCATCGCCATTGCAGCTTCTACAATGGTCTTGTTCTTCCTTTTTGCATAGGCATGTCTTGGTCATATAGCATCGCCATTGCAGCTTCTACAATGGTCTTGTTCTTCCTTTTTGCAACTCCATTCTGCTCAGGATTGTATGGAGTTGTCCATTCTCTCTTGATGCATTCCTTTGCGCAGAAACTGGTGAAGTCTTTATCGATATACTCTCCACCAATATCTAATCATAGCTTCTTGATCTTCTTTCCGGTTAAATTTTCTACCAGTGCCTTGAATTCTTTGAAACACTCACAGTCTTCATCTTTGGTTTTGAGAAAGTAGATCCAAGTTTTCCTGGAATGGTCATTAATGAAGGTAGCAAAATACTTTGCACCACTGAGAGCAGTCGTGGACATTAGACCACAGATGTCTGAGTGTATCAACTCCAATACACTCTTGGCCCTACTGCTGCTTCTTGGAAATGTTGCCTTGGCATACTTCCCTAGTACGCACCCCCTTCAGACCTCATCTTTCTTTGTGTTGAGTTTTGAAGCTCTAATGACAGTCTTCTTGAGAATATTCAAGGCTCCATGATGTAAATGCCCCATCCTTCTGTGCCATAATTCATTCAGATCCCTTTCGTTCGTACTGTCGATTAGTGTCATTTGGGACTCAAGCTGGAGCTTATATAATTTATGGCTCCTTACTCCAATTTGTGTTTTTCTTTTCCAGCTAGGGTGTTTGACATAAACTTTATTTCCAATAAAATATATTTCATAGCCCTTGTTCTAGAGCTGAGACACCGAGAGTAAGTTCATCCCCAAACCCGGTACATGTAGAACGTTTGTAGCCTGAATCTTATTGCCAGCTTCTATCTGAAATATTATGGTACCTCTTCTAATGGGGGTACACTTGGCCTTGTTTCCCATTGTTATCTAGAAATTCATCTGCTCATCTCAGTAGCTCGAAAAACATTCTCGAACTCCCGTCATATGAGCAGATGCTCCACTGTGAATGTACCAAACTCCTGGAGAGGTCGTGCTTGACACAAGCGAAATCCTCCTTTAGTTTGGATGCCAGAACAGACATGTCATGCTCCCTCTGTTTCTCTATGTGCTCTGGAGGACTGTGTGGGCCCTTCCGAACTGTATTAACGTCGAATCTTTGTTCCATTGCAGAACCTACCTTTTTGTCTTTTGCCTTTAGCTCTGATACCATGTGAAATTTTCACTCTGAAAATTGTTACTACATAAGTTGGTTTATTTCGCCCACTTATTCTGATAAGTTATTAACAGATGCTTCAGTAACTTGCCTACTTTCCTTTTAATGGTGCTACACACATGAGTTTATTTCCATCTTTGTTTCTCAAGTTTGATTTGTTATTGCAATGAGCACTATCTCATTTCTGTTTCTTTTGAAACACTGCTTGTAGAAATTTAATTGAGACAAATCAACATAATTTGCATACCAACACTCACTAAAATGTTACCTCCAACATAATTTGGTTGAATAGACATCTTAGGGACCCTCTACTCCTCTATTGACTCCCCACTGTGGAATCTATATCTTTGGGCAAGGGTGGGGTCTGAGGATTGAAGAGTTCACTTGCAATCTTGTTGTAGAAGTAACTAATAAAATTAACCAAGAGCACTCTCCATAAGTAACTAATAAAATTAACCAAGAGCACACTCCATCACATTCGCTTTACTTGTCTCTTGATGGTTTGAGCTTTTATGCAAAGTTTATTCCAAAAACAAGTATTGTAATTATCTGAACAAGTGCTTTATTTCCATGTTTCAAGTCTTATTTCACATTTTGCATTTAGCATTTCCTTGTTCATATTTTCCAAGTTAATTACTAATTGTGGAGTTTTGGCAAGATATGTTTCAATGTTTTGATTCCTAAATTTGATTATCTCAAAGGCATTTTTTGTATCTTTCAATATCTTGTGCTAACAATCTTTTGTTTGCATTTCAGAGTTACTTTGCTTTCAATTTTTTTTTAGAGCATTACATTTTACTTTTGAGCAAATATATCTTTCAATTTTTAAACAAATTCTTTATAAGGTACTGATTCTATGATTTTCTCATATTAAATGATTGTCATTGTTATTTCAAGTTGCTCACATCATATTTGCTTATAAATTCTTAAAAGTAATCCAATTTCACTATAACATTCTCCTAGAAACTTACAACTTAACTTAGTTTTTCTTTAGGGACCACCCGCCATATCTAACCTAGGAGATAGCTTAAATGGAGAGAGTTGGAATTAGTGTGGCAGCCCCTCCTTGTAGTTCCTCGCCACCAACCACACCTTGTGGGGTTAAAGGTTTTTCTCACTGACTTGTAGGTAGGTGTAGGCGGCAAGCGAGTAACAGGGACTATGCATGATCAACAAATCTGCCATCAAATCCTCCATCAATGTCCATGAAAACAAGCACCCCAGTTATCACAGCTCAAAACTACAAGGGCTAGTGAAGCAGTTCACTAAGGCTACCCCCTGCCAAAATGAGGGCTATCTGGCAGCTCCTCTCCCTCTGATAATGACAACTCCAAACCAACTGACACCTGAATCAGAAGCGTCAAATTCTGATGAAGTTACCGGTCTTGTGAATATAGAAACAGAAATAATGTGTGTAAATGACAATCAGTAATTTGAGATAAATTTTATTTTTATGTTCATAAAGCTGGTCTGGGATACGCCATATGTAGAACAGTTTTTTAAATGCTTTTTGGAAGTCAGTGAAACTCTGGTTCCATCAACGTGTAAACAACTTATGGGTATAGCTGGACTGCTATTTCACTTACAGTTAATTTGAATCATTGTTTCTGTTAAAAAGAGAAAGATTCAAGGAGAAATTTGTACCTGGAACTTAGGAGCCCACCTAGGACAGAGTAAGAGCCAACCTTTTGAAACACTATGGATGCCACCCACCAGCTTCAATTCTCTTATAAGAGATCCAACCTCAGGCCACTGCATGACCGTAACACTACAAGCTTAGATTAGGAGATTCTTCCAGGATTTTGTATACAATAGACACTGAGGCTTTCCTTTCCCTGTGAGATTAAATCCTGAAAAAGGAACTATAAAATAGAAACATATCATAATAACTTCACAGAGAAACTAGCTGAAAGTTTAGTTCAAAGAAATCCAATCCATAATAAAATTACTTCTGAAGCTTACAGTTTAAAAATTTTAGGAAAATGTTATCAATAATTTACAAAATATTGCATCCTTATTTAAAGCAATTCAGGATTCATTTTCCTGAAAACTGGTATGACATTTAACCAATTATATCTGACGCTGAAACTTAATATCTAGAACTGAAGTTCTGGAAGTTCTATAGACCATAGAGATCAAACAATGAAATTTAAATATTTATCACCTCCATATAAATCAAACAACTGTACTTCAAAAGCTTCAATGTAAAACCAGCCCTAGCAGAAGCAGCATGTAAAGTCTAAATTACCAAACATGCAGAGTACTAGTACCAAACCTATGATTGACAAGGGAGGAAGGGGAAAGTGAAAGGAGGTGATATAAGTGCGAATCCAAAGGCATGCCACAAAAGGAAGCAGCATATTAATGACAGCCAGGTAGTTTAAAATGCAATGAGAACTGTTAAAGGGAAAGTGTATCTTAATTTCAGAAGTGACTAAAAGAAATCAATAATTGCATTCATCTTTGACCTACGCATATTCACATAGTTTGATGGGAGGAAAAAATAAGTGCCAGACTTCCATAAAGAAGGCTTACTGATTATGTGAAGTTGAACTGCAAACTAAAATGAGGAACACACTTAGGTATAGTCGACATCATAGGCACTTGTTAATATTTGTCTTCTACTAGAATTCATTTGTGCTGCCTATCTTTATTACTGCCAACCAGACGCAAACAAGGAATTTTTAAATTTAAGAGACAACGAAAATGCGGAAAAGTATTAACTAAGCCTTGAATTTAAGACACAAGGAGAATGCAGAAAAGTATTAACTAAGCTTTGAAATTAAGACACAAGGAGAATGCAGAAAAGTGTTAACTAAGCCTGTCCATTCCTCTGATTTTGTAAATCACCTCATTTTCAAATTCTTGCAGTTCAAGGTTTGCTTTTGTTGGACAATTTTCTTCATTAATTACTGATTCCAGAGTCTCAACCAATTGATCTGTCTGTGAAATGCACGTCAAATCAGAGTTCAGCATCCACAATAAATTGCTTGAGAAACACAACAATGAACTTGAATAATTTGCAGCTCTACTGACGTTGAAAAATAAGTCAATCAACGAATAGGAATTAACACCAAAATTATATTGAATATAATCAACTGACACAAAAAAGATCTTTGGATTCAGAAAGCAATCAAAATACCACAAAAGATTAGATAATTTATTATGTTCACAAGTGATCAAAATAAGTCAACAGTACTAAAAAATACAGGAAGCCACTATGGTGATGTGCGAGTGCCCAGACAACTCTTGAGTGACAAAGAAATACATACAAAAATTAAGAGAAAAGCAGTGAGTAGAACAGGGTAAACGGTAAACACTGACCAGAGGCTAAAATGAGTACATCATTCTACAAAATAATGAGAGAGCATCCACTACTCTGCAAGAGGTAGATGTACAGCTGAAGTAGCTATCTCCATCATCATCAATCAACATGAAAGTGTCAATACAAATCCTGATGATGTCCTCTGGGAAACGCTCCAGACTAGGAAGCCCTAGCTAAATAATCTTCAGGAAAGCTCAGGTGCAATCAAATGAAGCTATCCTAAAATTCAAAAATCAGAGAAAAATCTTGTAATGGTTGCCTAACAGTTCGATCTGGTTTGGTATCCATGCTTGCATGGAGAATCCCAAGAGCGAGTATGTGTATGAGGCTTTGGGCAAGTAGGGCATTAGATTAGATTAGAGTAGATATATTTTAATGACGTCCACAAGACTCAACAGTATAAGGGACCCAAACTCCACACCAAACAAGACATCACATTCTCAAGTTCCCCTCTAGAACAACTCCTTTTCCATGAAACTTGATCAAGAAACTTGCAGTTTTGTGAAGCCTTGCTTCCTCAAACAGTTTTCTCAAACTATCCACCTTTAGACCACTTTCAAACTGATTACAAATATCCTCATAAGCCGGACATTCCATGATGAAGTACCACTCGGTTTCAACTGCTCCTGTCATACAAAAGATACAAATTCTTTCTTCCCACTCTTCCTTGGGGGTTATCCACTACTTGTTTCACACCTAAGATGGTGAGATCCAGTTCTCAGTGTTGATTTTGTAGCATTGGAAAGTGTTCCAAGTCTCAATTTTGGGAAGAGGCTTGGACATCAATATTCCAGAGAACACGAAATCGTTTGTGGAAATTCCACTCGGATCATGCTTTATTAAAATAATTAATTATTTTAAAGTGAACCCTAAGTCTAAACATAGGGAAATTAAATAATTAAAGGGTATTAATAAAGCAAAGTGTGAATCTTCTAGAAAATGAAGATCAAGTCATCTTTTAATCTGAGCCATTGAATAAAGATATAATGTGGGTCGTTGATTCATCAACGAGAAGACTATAAGAGAAGGCTTGAGGGTCATTTGGAAAGCAAGCCGAGCACACTCTCAGTGCCCGAAGAAAATCGATTCTGAAGTAAGAGAATTCGATTTCAGAGGGTGAGGTTGTAGAGGCGGGGTTGCAGACGCAAAAGGAGAAAGGGGAAGTCAACAGAGCGAGAAGGCAGAAGGAGGACGCAGAGAGGGCAGTGCTGAGCAGCAGCACTGGCCCTCCATGCAGAGTGACGTGGTCCAGTGCAGTGACTGCGCAAAAGGCCACGCAGAGTGACGCAGAGGGAGCAAGGGTGCCTCCAGTGTGTCAGAAATTCTTCCAAAGTGTTCGGAGAAATTATCTCAGGTGTATGCCATACATATGCTCGTCATATTTTCTGTAAAAGATTTTGCTACTGCTGAAGAATAATATAAACCCTCCTCTGCTGCACCGGTTTTCCCACATTGGATTTTTTTGGAGACAATTGTCCAAAAATAATTCTGTTCATGTGATTGTTTCTATTGTGTTATATGTGTTCTATTTGTTCTTCTGCTTTTGATTAAGTGAATGTTGCAGCGGTGTTTATTTCAGAATTTACTGAAGCATCTGTAAATAACTTATCATAAATAAGTAGGTGAAATAAATCAATAACTGCAGTAGTATTTCAGATTGAAAATTGCACATGGTATCAGAAAAAAAGGCAAAAGAAAGAAGAGGAGGTTCTGCAATGGAACTAAGATCCGACATCGATACAGCAACAACTCGGAAGGGTTCATGCAGTCCTCCAGAACACATGGAGAAACAGAGGGATCATGACATTTCAATTCTGGCATCCAAACTAGAAGAGGATTTCGCTTGTGTCAAGCACAGCCTCTTTAGCCGTCTGGTATATTGACAGTGGAGCATCTGCTCACATGACAGGAGTTCGAGAAGGCTTCTCAAGCTACCAAGAAGAGCATATGAATTTTCAAATCACGATGGTAAACAAGGCCAACTGTACCCCCGTTGGAAGAGGAACCATAATATTTCAGACGGAAGCTGGTAACAAGCTTCGGGCCACCAATGTACTGCATGTACTGAGATTGGGGATGAACTTGCTCTCGATGTCTCAACTTCAAAACAAGGGTTACGATGTATACTTTATTGGAAATAAGGTTTATGTCAAAAACCCTAGTTGGAAAAGAAAGACGCAAATTGGAGTAAGGAGCCATAAACTGTGTAAGTTACAGCTCGAGTCTCCAATGGCACTGATAGGCAATACAGATGAAAGGGATTTGAATGAGTTATGACACAGAAGAATGGGGCATCCACATCACGAAGCCTTGAAGATCCTCAAAAATACTGTCATGGGAGCTCCATAACTGAGCACAAGGAAAGACGACGTCTGCAGGGGGTGCGTACTAGGGAAGTATGCTAAGGCAGCATTTCCGAGAAGCAGCAGTAGGGCCAAGAGTGTGTTGGATTTGATAAACTCAGATATCTGCGAACCAATGTCCATGAACGCTCTCAGTGGTGCAAAGTATTTTGCTACCTTTATTGATGACCATTCCCGGAAGACAAGGATCTACTTTCTCAAGACCAAAGATGAAGTCTTTGAGTGATTCAAAGAATTCAAGGCTTTGGTAGAAAATTTAACCGGAAAGCGGATCAAGAAGTTGCGATCGAATAATGGTTGAGAGTATATTGATAAAGACTTCACAAGATTCTACGCAAAGGAAGGCATCAAGAGAGAATGGACAGCTCCATACAATCCAAAGCAGAATGGAGTTGCAAAAAGAAAGAACAGTACCATTGTGGAAGCTGCAAGGGCAATGTTGTATGATCAAGACATGCCCAAATTTCAGTGGGCAGAAGCCTGCAATACAGCAATGTATGTGCAGAACAGGGTGCCTCATAGAGCATTGGGGAAAGTGACTCCTGAGAGTGTGTTCACAGGCAGCAAGCCTGAGGTGAGCCACTTAAGGATATTTGGCAGTATAGCGTATCGCCACGTACCCGATGAGAAGATCAAGAAATTAGATCAGACTACGGAGAAGGGTTACCTTGTGGGATATAGTGAAAATGCGAAGGCATATCGCATCTATATTCCTGAAAATGGGAAGATCGTAGTAAGGCGGGACGTGAAATTCATGGAGGAGAGATACTTCAAGAGATCCCGAGAAATGGCTATAGCTACGTAGTCTGAGGAGGATCTGCTAGTACAGCCTACAGAGGATGGCTCGAGTGCCTCTCTGCGGCACAAGGATTCTGAGGAATGTTCTTCCGAAGAAGAGCAACCAGGAGAGCCGGTAATCCACCCACCACCAGTGGAAGAACGAACAGAGAGCTCCAACAGACTCTGAGGGATGCAGAGGAATTTATTAGAGCCCCTAGATGTGAGAAGAGGGTACACAAGCAACCGGACAGGTACCAAGCACTGGTAGCACAGGTTGGAGAACCCTCTAGCTTTCGGGAGGTAGCTCAACATCAGGTGTGGGTAGATTCCATGGTGGAGGAGAACAACTCCATCATGACAAACGATGTGTGGGAAGTAGTCCCTAGACTTCAGAACAGATCGGTTGTAGGATCAAGGTGGATCTACAAGATCAAATATGTTGCAGATGGCAGCATACAGAAGTTCAAGGCCAAGTTTGTGGCTAAGGGGTATGCACAGAAGGAAGGGATCGATTATGAAGAAACCTTCGCCCCTGTAGCTCGGTACACTTCAATCACATCCACCATCTCTCTTGCAGCACAGATGGGATGGGAGATTCACCAGATGGATGTCAAGACAACGTTCTTGAATGGGATGATAGAAGAGGAAGTGTAAATAGAACAGCCAGAGGGCTTTGAGACACATGAGCAGAAGACTCATGTATGCAGGCTTAAGAAAGCCTTATACGGACTAAAGCAAGCCCCTAGAGCATCGTATGGGCGAATTCATAGCTACCTACAGAAGATGGGATTTGTCAAGAGTGACATAGATCCCAACCTCTACTATCTAATAGTAGGGGATGAGCCGCTAATTATGGTATTATATGTAGATGATCTGTTCTTGATTGGATCATTTAAGCTCATCAAAGACTGCAAGGAGAATCTGGCTATCGAATTCCACATGAAAGATCTGGGGCAAATGCACTATTTCTTGGTTTGGAGGTCTGGCAGCAAAAGGGAGAAATCTTCCTAGGGCAAGCAAGATATACTACAGAGATCCTGAAGAGGTTTCAGATGGAGGACTGTAGACCCATGGCTACGCCAATGATTACAAACTGGAAAAATATCGACACGTCCGAGGATGATGAGGCTAACCCTACCTTGTATAGGCAGCTCATAGCATCATTGATGTACCTGGTCAACACTAGACCAGACATCTATTGAGATTTTGTGTATTTGGGGTAGTATCAGTTGTGCTCTAGTTCCCAAACTTTGTGAAGGGACTAGAGTACACTTGATCTACAAGACCCAGAAATGGATTTGGGAAATTTCATCTGGTTTAAGAGATATTAAATTAATTAATAATTTTAAGTGTATTTCCTAAGTTAAAACTTAGGGAACTTAAATAATTAAAGTGAATTTAATAAAACATGTGATGAAATTGTCTTAAGTCACATGGATCAAGCTTTCTTTTAATCTTAGCCATTGATTCAAGATTTGATAATGGTCGTTGATTTGTCAACGAGAAAAGTATAAAGGAAAGGCTTGGGGTCATTTGTAAAGACACATAGAGGCAGAACACTGAAGCTAAGCTAAGATTCTAGGGCAGGGTTTTCTAAGAATACTCAAAAGTGTTTCAGCTGTAGAGAGGGGAATTTAGGCCAAGGGGATGATCTGATCCCGAGGTCTAGAATACACAAGAGGCAAAGATCAGCACAAGGACAGCGCAGAAGAAGGCAGCAGCAGCAGCAGCAAGGACAACGCAATCCCTCCAAGGACAACATGATTTTCAGCACGAAACCCTCTGGGGTTACACAGAGACCCTTCAGGGGCAGCGTAGTGACTGCGTCATCCAGTCTGGGGTAACGCAGTCCCTTCAGGAGCAACGCTAAGGGTTTGGAGGACTTCAAAGGCTGACACAAAGTCTTTCAGGGGCAGCGCTGGAGTTTCTAGGCCCTAATCTTGGCTGAGTTCTGTAAATCCCGTTTGAGGGTGTGGATCAGTCATTATTTTGGCCCTAGATCAGCCAGTGAGCTGTAGGTCTAGTGTTTTCTCTGTCGGGTTTTCCAGATCTGGAACCCAGAATTGTGTATTCAGAAATATTTCTAATAATAAGACCCTCCAACAGCCACAGATCGGTTTCCCCGCATTGGGTTTTTCCGGGGACTATTTGTCCAGAAATAACTGTGTCACTTCGTCAATGTGTGCATGTGCTTATTCTAGATCTAGATTGGTAGAGATCTGTTATGTGTTTTGCTTCGATTTTAACTTGAATTTATTCAATTAATAACTTGTCTAAGTAGGATGAGCATAACCGGATTAACAGTAATAATTTCTGCATAAAGTATGAGATTCAGAAATTTCTCATGGTATCAGAGTAATTGCAGATCTAGAGGGTCACCAGCAGAAGATATTAAAGGATCTAGCCACAGGAAGCATTTGGAAAAGAAGCAGAAACGTAGATCTAAAGGGACAGCGCAATTTTCAAAGGCAGATCCATGCAGAGGGAAGGGTGACGTTGTCCAGCACTGTGTCCTAGCAAGCCCACGCAATTACTGCGCAGAGGCAGCTCAGAAACAACGTTAGATCAGTCTAAAGCCAGCCAGTGTGATTCAGATCTGAATCTATCATGTCCAGAAAAGACTGCAGAAATTCAGAAGAGTTGGTGGGGTTAAAATTCTGAAGTTTTCAGATTTTTGGCCTTAGCACAAGTGACAACGAGCGGGAGGAGATCAGCTTCTCACAGAGTTCCTTGCCAAAGGAAACTTGTAATTTGATCAGAGGATCAAAGAAGAAGTTGAATCATAGTTGATTTGGTAGATTTCCAAGAAGGGAAATCAGTTGTCAGAGGGAGAAGAAGGTGCTTGTTTCACCAAGGGCCTTATATCCATTTCTCTATCAAAGAGAAAAGGAAGTTTCGACAAATACTGAGCAGATGGCTCCTCATGGACTGCATGATCAGGATAGGTTGGATGGCCTCTCAAACTTTTCAGTTTGGAAGGCAAGGATCCTGATTGTCCTTGAGGCATACAATCTAAGGGACCATGCAGAGTAGACTCTGGCCACACCAACAAATGTGGATCTCCTTCGGAAGCATAAGGAAGTTGCTGGGCAAATGATGGGTCAGAAGATGATGCAGCCATGGGTGCTCATGAACCACGGAGGTGGGGTGACATGGACATGTAGAGGAGCTACATGGAAGAGAGGTCAAATCCTTGAGCAACACATCTCTTGGATCACAAGTGAGCTACGGCGGCGTTAAGACAGTAGTGGAACAAGTGGAGCAGTGGGAGCATAGATCACAGATGAGGCAGAGGCAGATCTGAAGACTAGGAGGAGCAGCGTAGAACAAAGCAGCAGCAGTGTAGAAGCAGTAGCAGCGCAGAGGTTGATGTGACTTCAGCAACGCAGAGCAGTGTTGCTTATGCAGTGCAGAGGTGCAACAGCGCAGAAGGCTTCAAAGGGACAGCACAGTGCAATAGCAGCGTGATAGATTTCAGCACAAGGGGTTGATGTGACTTCAGTAGTGCAGAGGGAGTCTGACTACGCAGGCAGATTTGTAGTTGTGCATCGCTCTTTAGATTCCAGCACAAATTTGTAGCCTATGGAGCTTCAGTGATGAGGATGCAGCCCATCAGAGTTATTTGTCAAAGATTGGGCAGGAGATTCAGTTGTTTCTCTCAACCACTGAAGTTGCAGCGCAGCAAATCAGCAGTGGCAGTGCTATGAGCAGCACAGATGCAACATAGTGAGAGGGAGTTGCAGTACAGAGGTTGCAGTGACAGTGACGGAGTCATGGGCAGCAGTACAGAATGGCAGCAACAGTGTAGAGTTGAGTGGCAGGAGGCCAAGCTTCAGCAGCACAGAACCAGTACTCAAAGTCATGTAATGTATAGTGTGATGTATTGCTATAGCACACCCTTGATGCTAAGAGGGAGTGTTAAGATTTTGTGTATTTTGGGTAGCATCAGTTGTGCTCTAGCTCCCAAACTTTGTGAAGGGACTAGAGTACACTTGATCTACAAGACCCAGAAATGGATTTGGGAAATTTCATCTGGTTTAGGAGATATTAAATTAATTATTTATTTTAAGTGTATTTCCTAAGTTAAAACTTAGAGAACTTAAATAATTACACTGAATTTAATTAAACATGTGATGAAATTGTCTTAAGTCGCACGAATCAAGCTTTCTTTTAATCTTAGCCATTGATTCAAGATTTGATCATGGTCGTTGATTTGTCAATGAGAAAAGTATAAAGGAAAGGCTTGGGGTCATCTGTAAAGACACATAGAGGCAGAGCACTGAAGTTAAGCTGAGATTCTAGGGCAGAGTTTGCTAAGAATACTCAAAAGTGTTTTAGCTGCAGAGAGGGGAATTTAGGCCAAGGGGATGATCTGATCCCGGGGTCTAGAATACACAAGAGGCAGAGATCAGTTCAAGGACAGCGCAGAAGAAGGCAGCAGTAAGGAGAGCGCAGTCCCTCCAAGGACAGCGTGATTTTTAGCAGGAAACCCTCTGGGGTTATGCAGAGACCCTTCAGGGGCAGCATAGTGACTACGTCACCCACTCTGGGGTAACGCAGTCCCTTCCGGAGAAGCGCTGAGGGTTTGGAGGACTTCAGAGGCTAACACAGAGGCTTTCAAGGGCAGCGTTGGGGTTTCTAGGCCCTAATCTTAGCTTAGTTCTGTAAATCTCGTTTGAAGGTGTGGATCAGTGATTATTTTGGCCCTAGATTAGCCAGTGAGCTATAGATTTAGTGTTTTCTCTGTCGGGTTTTCAGATCTGGAACCCAGATTTGTGTATTCAGAAATATTCTTAATAATAAGACCCTCCAGCAGTCAAAGATCGGTTTTCCCGCATTGGGTTTTTCCAGGCACTATTTGTCCAAAAATAACTGTGTCACTTTCTCAATGTGTGCATGTGCTTATTCTAGATCTGGATTGGTAGAGATCTGTTATGTGTTTTTCTTCGATTTCAACTTGAATTTATTTAGTTAATAACTTGTCTAAGTAGGAGGAGCATAACCGGATTAACAGTGATAATTTTTGCATAAAGTATGAGATTCAGAAATTTCTACAACATCTGTTATGCAGTGAATACCCTCACTCAGTTCATGGTAGAACCAAGGAGGGCTCACTGGGCAATAGCCAAACATGTTCTCAGATATTTAAGGGGGACAATTGAGTATGGGTTGACGTACACCAAAGGCAATGAAATCCAGTTGAGTGGATTAATTGACGCAGATTGGGCTGGAAGCCCAGTGGATCAGAAAATTACCAGTGGGTACTGTTTCACTCTCGGATCGGGAATGACTTCTTGGTGCAGTAGGAAACAGAAATATATGGCACTGAGCTCAGTCGAGGCTGAATATATGGTAGCAAGCACAGCTTCGTGTGAGGCCATATGGCTTTGTAAGCTGCTCTTGAACTTACTCAAGAAGAGGATCGAACCGACCATAATTTTGTGTGATAATCAGAGTTGCATCAAGCTATCTGAGAATCTTGTGTTTCATGACCAGTCGAAGCACATTGACATTAGGTGCCACTTCATCAAAGACTATGTCCAACGAGGAGTTGTACAGTTGAAGTACATTCCTACAGGAGAACAGCTCGCAGATATCCTCACAAAGGCTCTGTGTAAGATTAACTTTACTTACTTCAGGGAAAAGATGGGGATGATCGAGAACCCATTCCAGTAGAGGAATGGGTGGACTTCAGATTCAGAGGGAGTTGTAGTACGGATGATGCAGTGGCAGAGGTGGTGGCAGAGGCAGCAGTACAAAGGGCAGCAGCGCAGAGATGAGGGGCAGTAGCCAAGACATCAGTAGCGCAGCGAATGCTTCAGGTCAGAGCAGATACAGTTTGTACCTTGCTTGAACACTTTCCTCACAAAGAGGGAGTATTGATTTTGTAGCATTGGAAAGTGTTCCAAGTCTCATATTTTGGGAAGAGGCTTGGACATCAGTATTCTAGAGAACCCAGAAATCGTTTGTGGAAATTCCACTCGGATCATGCTTTATTAAAATAATTAATTATTTTAAAGTGATCCCTAAGTCTAAACTTAGGGAAATTAAATAATTAAAGGGTATTAATAAAGTAGAGTGTGAATCTTCTAGAAAATGAAGATCAAGTCATCTTTTGATCTGAGCCATTGATTAAAGATATAATTTGGGTCGTTGATTCATCAACGAGAAGACTATAAGAGAAGGCTTGAGGGTCATTTGGAAAGCAATCCGGGCACACTCTCAGTACTCGAAGGAAATTGATTATGAAGTAAGAGAATTTGATTTCAGAGGGTGAGGTTGTAGAGGCGGGGTTGCAGACGCAGAAGGAGAAAGGGGAATTTAGCAGAGCGAGAAAAAGGCAGAAGGAGGACGCAGAGAGAGCATCGTTGAGCAGCAGCACTGGCCCTCCATGCAGAGTGACACAGTCCAGCGCAGTGACTGCACAGAATGCCACGCAGAGTGACGCAGAGGGAGGAAGGGAGCCTCCAGTGTGTCAGAAATTCTTCCGAAGTGTTCGGAGAAATTATCTCAGGTGTATGACAGACATCTGCTCGTCATATTTTCTGTAAAATATTTTGCTACTGTTTAAGAATAATATAAACCCTCATCTGCTGCACCAGTTTCCCACATTGGGTTTTTCCGGAGACAATTGTCCAAAAATAATTGTGTTCATGTGATTGTTTCTATTGCATTACATGTGTTCTATATGTTCTTCTGCTTTTGATTAAGTGAATGTTGCAGTTGTGTTTATTTCAGAATTTACTAAAGCATCTGTAAATAACTTATCATAAATAAGTAGGCAAAATAAATCAATCATTGCAGTAGTATTTCAGATTGAAAATTTCACACTCAGTTGCGCTATTAAAATTTTAGCCTTGCCCTTGATTGCGGCACTCAAATAAGTCTTTTCATCATGCGATTGTAATGGGTTGAAATTTTGACATAGTGCCTTTTTTCTGCCAACTTTTTTTTTCTACATGGCAGTCTTGAATTTTTCAAGCACCCAATTTTTTATCTCCTATTTAGAATTAGGACAATCTTGCCAATTAATTCCCCATTTTCTCATCCACTTGTCATTTTGCTTCCTCCAAGTTTTCTTCCTACGCTTTAGCTCCTCTGCAGCAGTCATCTTGGGCCAACGACGTGCATCCATGCTATCCACCTTTTTTAAATAACTTAACAAATGAATGATTTATGAAGCCTTACATCAGGAACATTCCAGCCTTAGCTAGTAGGATCTCATATGGGACCTTTGACTTGACTTTGAGGTTACTAATGATTAAGTGCTTTTGAATTCTTTCTAGTTGTCTCCATTTGTGACTCGACATGCTGCTCCCCCAAACTTCACATCCATAGAGGACAACCTATTGATCTTTGTAGCTTGGGAGGTACTCCAAGCCTTGAGGATCGAGGGCTTGGAGGATGGAGCTCCACAAGTGGCCTTGTGGGCTTGAAACCCAAGCTTGGGGTTTTGCACCCATCGATGTTTGGGACAAAACCGTGACAAGTTTGTGACATGTGATGATGAGGATGATAGTAGATGTCGGGACGAATCCAACGCATCGAGCATTGTCTAATTCCGAGTTGTCGTTAAAGAGTTATGATTTTTTTACGTTAGTATGTAGTTGTGAGGCCTACTAGAACAAGTTGGCCAACATGTTAGAGTGCCCCTAAGGGCTAGTGTCACATCCACATGGAGGCTATAAAAAGGAGTGACATTGGAGGTCATTCCACACATCCTAAGTGCACTCAACATCAAAGTAAGCTCTGAAATGGACAACGTCAAAATTCCACTTTGAATAGCTCATATAGTCAAGATCATAATTGCATTAGATTCCTCTTTTCAAGAGGACCAAAATCGACATATAGATTGCCCCAATCGGTTAAGCGAAAGTTAAAGTTTGAAATATTTTATTTATTAAATTGAAATGGAATGGGTCGGCCTAAGCACATGTGGAATTAGTCAAGTCGGCCTCAACCCCAAGTGAACCCTCACAAAAACTATAAATAGAAGTGACCTCAAGATCATTCTCACACAGTTGTTCAAGCGATCTTTTATTTGCATTCTTTGTCTTGGTTCGTCTATTTTGTTTTAGCTCACACAGGTTTGACGAAAGGAGCTCGCGTAGGGTCCGGAATCACAAGCAAGAGGCTCACTCTGATCTAGGGCTTCTGGATCATAGTCGCAAGCTTGACATTGAGGTTTCTGGGCCATATCCGTGGGCACAGTGTGTTATGCCTACGGCCAGGATGTCATAGCCAGAGGCACAGTGTGTCAAGGTAGTGGCTAGGACTTTAGGGCCTAATCGGGTTAATCTCGGCCATAGCCGCTAGCACAAAATCTCAAGGGTGCGGCTAAGGGATTTTTGAGCAAATCTGGGCTAGATCAACCTTAGTTGCTCGCGCAGTGCTTCTAGATATCATCCGCTCAGTCACAGATGCTCGCAGTTAGTTTTTGGTAGCGTCCTGGATTCAAATTTAGGATTTGATAGTTGATTTCAATTGGCTTCAGTGATCCATTGGATCTGTGTTTCTTATTGCTGTAGATCTGCAAATCTATAGATTTGTTTTGTATATTTCTGCATCATATTTATTGGGCTCATTGTACTCTCTGCTAAAAACTTTTTATTACGATCTATTGAAGAAGAAGATTTGAAAGGGTTTCCCCCTTGTGGGGTTTTTCCCTGGTTTTGGACCAATTTGTTTTCTCTTATGGTTGTGTTGTTATCTTCTTTATCGCTGCATATATTGCTCTATCTTTAGTTACCGTTTATGATTGATTACACTACTAATAATTGGATACATTTTTTATGAAGAAGTAAATTGAGCTAAAGTAATTGATATAGCATAGAACAATATGAAAATTGAACATGGCCAAAGGACTACGCTGCCTCTAAGGGTTTCGAACTATTGCTGAAGCAAAGCTACGAAATTCCTCTTCCTTCTGCTACTAAGCTCTCCGGCTTACAATATGTGTTCTGATACCAAGTGAAAATTCGAGAATCCTAAATCCTATTGCAGCAACTGATGTTAATTCTTCTAATTGTTAATTTAATTAAACAATTTACTACTTGTGTGCTACGACAAATATCGAATTAAATTCACTGCAACCTTCACAAAACAAATACTACGGAAGAAATAAAAACGCTAGAAGATATAGATGTGCACACACAAATCATAGTTATTTTTGGAATAAGTCCCCGGAAAAATCCAACTCGGGAAAACCGGTGCAACAGCTGAGAGTTTTGATATTAAGCAGTAGTGAAAATTTGAGTACAAACTATGGATGCCCAAACTGGCAATCCAAACAAATATATACTGGCAAAAATAACTAGTGACAAAAATATGTCACTCCACAGGCGATCCAACACTAACCTCAGCTCCAATTGAGCTGCCCCTTGCTACCCCTGTGCAGTCACTACGTCAACCTACGCAGTTACTGTGTCCCTCTAGCTCGGAACTGCGTCTCCTCTCACTGTCTCATCAGCTGCTGTCTGGGAAAATGATACTCTTTGCCACCGGACCTTTGCCCAACTTTTGGCTCAGAATCTCGCCTTCTCCCCAGCAAAGCGGAAATCTCCTCAAGAGGACTTTGCGCTACCTCTCTATGGCAATCACTACCTCTCTGCCATTTACTCACCAGAACTGGAAAAGCTTCCTCCAGCCTCACTATCTCTGCCCCTCGCTCACTGCTTCGACCTCACTGAATCACTTCCGGCAACTGAACGCTGCTACTATGGAGATTGATTTCTCAGGAAAATCGAATGCTCAACTAATTTGGTGTATCTTCTCCAAGCCCCATCGACTTCTTCTTATAATCCTTTGTTGAGACTTTAACGACCATGATTAAATCTTAATCGATAGTTAGGATTAACTAGAAATCGATTCAGCACTTTTCTAAAACATTCTCACCATTACTTTATTAATTCCTTTTAATTAATCATATTTCCTAAGTTTAATTTTAGGAAATATTAAAAACTGACTAATTAATTTAATTAAGTCGTCACTAAGTGGAATTTCCAAAAACAATTTATGGGTATTGGAGAATACATGTATTCTAGCCTCTCTGCCAAATCTTGTTGCTAAAACACATCCAATGCTACAAAAACTAACATGAAGTGCCCACTTTGTTGTCTATGGTTTGTAAGCTCGTTTACACGATTACCCTAACGACTTGAGTACTGGAAGGCTAGGGGACGCATTGGATCTTATGCAAGATTGCAGATGGTGTCCATTTAGGTTTGGTCTCCCTATATGGGGTCCTAATCTTCCAGGGGGCTACATTTTCTGGGTATTGGAGAATACATGTATTCTAGCCGCTCTGCCAAATCTCGTTGCTAGAACACATCCAATGCTACAAAAACTAACATGAAGTGCCCACTTTGTTGTCTATGGTTTGTAAGCTCGTTTACACAATTACCCTAACGACTTGTTGTACTGGAAGGCTAGGGGACGCATTGGATCTTATGCAAGATTGTAGATGGTGTCCATTTGGGTTTGGTCTCCTTATATGGGGTGTTAATCTTCCAGGGGGCTACATTGGCACATATAGGGTGTTTGTCGAGAGTGATGGGCCTCCACAGCAGTAGACAGTACTCCATGGATCCCTACAGATGTTCAGAGATTGCTAGAGATCCACCTTTGGGGCATGGAAGGTGCATTTGGTACACTATGCCCAGCTGACCCCACAGGTGCACAACCCACTTGGTAGGTGTTCTAGGGCTTGTACGACGACACGACAACATTTATTCCAGCATTTGAGCCTTCACACAGGGTCTACAGGCATCCTCGACTCATTTGGAGACCCATGAGTTCATTTGTGTGCCCCCACATCCACAGGGAGCACCACTGGTTTATTGTTTGGAGAACAAAGGGCCAACCCCTTGTCCAGGACTTTTGATGGGCCCCATGCATCATTATGGCACTCATGGACCCCAGTATGCCTCCTCAAAGGCCCTACGACATCAATTGACCTCTTATGAGGCTTATTATTCCATGTATCAGCTAGTTTGGTGGGCTTGTCACCAAAAGTTAGGGTTATTTGCACATCATGTTGTTTTTAGGGGCTAATGTAGGCCGATAGGCTAAATAAAACTCCTAAATGATGTATAAATAGGAACTAGTTGGATTCATTTGTATCATAACTTGGACTTGGATCTCTCTCTCTTAGGAGAATTTCACATTTTTTCCTTGGTGGATATTTTTGGATAATGGATGAATTTTGATGTATGGATTTGGGTTCTCTCTATCTTGGAGCTTCTTATATTGCGAATATGATGTCGGTTGGATATATTCTATAAAGTGTAAGTGCAAATTTGCTGTCATTTTTCTTGTTGTTGCATACATTTGAACTTCACTATGATTACGGCTAATTGTTGCATATGTTAAATGTGGAATTGTGTGTCTATTTTAGCATATCTATGTGTATGGGAGTGTAAAAACTCTGGTAAACTTGTAAGTATATATTATTATTGATAAAAGATGAGAGATGATTACAATGGGGAATCACCAAGGCTTTAAATATAGCCTTATGGTGTCCCTTGGCGAAGAAGCATGATCCTTCCACATTAATAAACCTAAGATAACTATATCTAACTAATAATTAATAAAATATACATAACATTGCTCCTCTCTTAAGATGCTTTGTCCTCAAAGCATATGTAATGATGGGTGTTGCTGGCGAAACGCTTCAGACTCCCAAGATGCTTCTTCAATGGGCAAGTCCTTCCACTTGATTAAATATTCCGTAATAACACGAGAGCGCAGCTTCTTATCATGGGTAGATAGGATACCTTCGGGCTCTAGAACGAGCTTGCCTTCATCATCCATATTGGGAAGCGTTGTTTGGGGCAACTGATGGTTACCCAGTGCCTTTTTTAAGCATGACACATGGAAAACATTGTGAACACGACTGGTATCGGGAAGGCTCAACCCATAAGCGACTTGACTGATCTTTTTAATAATTTGATACGGACCGTAAAACTTTGGAGCTAATTTATTATTTCCTTTTTGTCTTAGGGACAACTGCTTGTATGGTTGAAGCTTGACAAACACCCACTCTCCAACTTCAAATGATCTCTCCGTGCGATTACGGTCAGCCTGTTGCTTCATACGATTCTGTACAATATTCAAATTTTCTTTTAGAATTTGGACGACCTTTTGGTGTTCTTCTAGTTGATTTTTTACTGCTGGCAAATTTGTTTGAACTGAAGCAAAATCTTTCCACTTCGGAGGCTCATATCCATATAGAGCCTGGAACGGAGTCATTTTTGTCGATGTATGGTAAGTAGAATTATACCACCATTCGGCAAGATGCAACCATTGAACCCACTTATTTTGTTTCTCCGTAGCATAACACCGTAGGTAAGCTTTCAAACATTTATTAACAACCTCTGTTTGCCCATCTGTTTGAGGGTGATAAGCTGAGCTCATGTTGAGGTAGGTTCCAACATGGTTGAACAATTCCTTCCAAAAGTTTCCTTTAAATTTGGCATCCCTGTCACTGACAATAATTCGGAAAGCCGTGTAGTTTATAAATATGTTTGCAGAATATCTCCGCAATTTGCTTTGCAGAGTCTGTTTTTTTAATAGCGATAAAGTGAGCATATTTAGTGAGTCTATCTACTACGACAAAGATCTTATCCTTTCCATCCGATACAGGTAATCCTTCAATAAAATCCATTGATATTTCTTCCCATTTCTGAGTCGGAATATTTAAGGGATGAAGTAACCCAGGTGTCATAATGTTTTCATTTTTATTTCTTTGACACTTGTCACATTCTGCAACATATTTTTGAATATCGTGACTCATACCCTTCCAGAAAAATGACTGACGTGCATTGTAGTAGGTTTTGAAATATCCTACATGCCCAGATGACATGGAATCATGTGATTTCTTGAGTATTTTTTATATAAACTTGGATTTGGAGTTTAGATAAATTATCCCTTTGTACCATAAGATATCGTTCTTCCATTCAAATTTTGAATTCCCTGGGAGATTATTGATTATAGCCAACATTTCTAGATCTTTGGCGTACTCACTTCTAATCTCATTAAGCCATTCAGGCACAACAATCGAAACTGCAAGTAATGCTGATTCCTCATCTTTTCTGGACAGGGCATCCGCTACTACATTGTCTTTTCCTTTCTTGTGTAATATCTCCATGTCAAAAGCGGCAATCTTCTCGATCCATTTTTGTCATTCTTCAGAGAGTGTTTTTTGCTGAAGGAGATACTGAAGACTATTATGATCTGTTCGGATGGAAAATTTACTCCCTAACAGATATTGTTTCCATTTGGCCAATGCATGCATAATTGTGAGCATTTCCTTATTGTATGTGGACTTGAGACGCTCATGTTTATTTAGTTTTCTGCTTTCAAAAGCAATAGGGTGCCCCTCTTGCATTAATACTGCACCAATACCAAATCCAGAGGCATCACATTCAATGATAAATGGTTTAGAAAAGTCGGGAGTTGCCAATACTGGTGCATTAGCCATTACTTCCTTCAAATCTTCAAAACATTTCCCTGCTTCGTCATTCCATTGAAACGAATTCCTGGTTCAAACGCAGTCAAAAAAAAAACAAGACGGTCAATCGAACATGTAATTCGGACGTGTGACCTCCCAGGCGTAGGTATATCCCCATAACAAAATCCGGACAGGGTCGATTGCGTTCTCACATTTAATTGTAGGCCGAGGGTCTGCGATTGAAGAGCCGTTTCCTCAAACTGCCAGATCGATGGTTGCATTTAAATTCGTAGGATATCAGCTGATATAAATATTCACATACGATATCTGAACCAAAACTTCAAATCAAATTTGTTACCGATAGTACAGAAGGGCAACTTCCGAAAAATAGTGTGGGCATTTGACACACGGTGAAACAAGTCAACGAGTTTTTTTTTCTTCCAAGTGTGACGTCTAAACGGAAACGAAACAGTGTGACGGTTGGTAAGAAAAAAGAATCGATTTGCTTAAAAAAATTCTTTTGAAGCATCATGTGACTGTTCGTGTGACTGTTCGTGAAAGAGCGCGACTTTACGGGCGTCTGTCATTTTCCTACCGCAATTCTCCGTCCGCCTGCATTCTCGTTGCCCTCACTTGTCAAACGAGCACGGTTATTAAAATTAAAAAAAAAAACGTATTTTTTTGAAATTATTTTAACTATATACTATATAGTTTTCAATTGATCATTATATAAATATATATTGTAATTATATACTTTATTTATATATTATATAGTTTTCAAATTGATAATTATATATATATATATTATAATTATATAATTTATTTATATATCATATAGTTTTCAATTAATAATTATATATATATAATAATTATATAATTTTAAAAAAATTATTATTATTATTATTTGAAAAAAAAAAAAAAAAAGGAGAGAAACTGGCAGAAAAATATTCCCCACCTCTGATACCAATGGAATGTAAAAACTCTGGTAAACTTCTAAGTATATATTATTATTGATAAAAGATGAGAGATGATTACAATGGGGAATCACCAAGGCTTTAAATATAGCCTTATGGTGTCCCTTGGCGAAGAGGCATGATCTTTGATCATGCCCTTCCACATTAATAAACCTAAGATAACTATATCTAACTAATAATTAATAAAATATACATAACAGTGTATGGGCCATGTTATATGAATGAAATTTCCTAAATATCGTGTTTTCTTGATAAGCTTTCACCATTTGCAAGAAGTATAAATGTTTTAAAGTCACTTTTCTTCTCTAGCCTCTAACATTGCACGAAGTTGACTTTGAAGCCTCCTTGAACGATAGAAATTTATTCCATCTTCTTATTTATCCTTGACTCTATATCCTCAAGTGAAATTAGGCACTGATCCTTGACAAGGTGATCATTTTAACCCTTATTTCTCACTTTTTCCCCTTTTTCCTAGATCTAGCCCCATTAGGTCACAAACAGAATCAATTTCTCGGGAATCTAGTCACAGGAAAACTTCGATTTCCTAGAGGCAACTGCGTTGGTGAGTCCCCTCACTCTCCTCTGAATTTGGGCCAATTCCGACAGTGGAATCTACAGATACCTCAAGCCCTAGCTCTAGGATCAAGATTTGCCTAGGTGTTCCCAAGGCTACTACCTATTTGGATCAATTTGACCTTTTGAAGAAAAAAAATTTGTTTGATCGTTTCCTCTCACCTTGTCTAGGTTAAGAACATCTTTGGTTGCTAAATTCTATCCCCGAACCTACTTGGCCTTGTGTGGTTCCATTCTTCATCAATGTGTTGATTCTTGTAGCATCGGATGTGCTCTTGCCTTCAGATTTTGCAGAGAGGCTAAGACACATGCATTCTCCAAGACCCAGAAATCGTTTGGGGAAATTCCACCTAGAATTGATTTAATTAAAATAATTAATTAATTTTTAATATTTCCTAAGTCTAAACTTAGGAAATATGATTAATTAAAGGGTATTAATTAAGTCAGGTGCAAATCTTCTAGATAAAGGCGTGGATCGAGTCAAAGATAATTTGAGCCATTGATTAAGATCTAATCATGGTTGTTAATATGTCAACGAGAAATTATAATAAGGAACTCAATGGGCACTTGGAGAACACACTTGAGATTTGCAGAGATGGAATTTACTGGGAGATCGAATTCTCAGAGTAGCGATGTTGAGTTGCCAGAGAGAGATCCAATGATTTCGTTGCAATGAGAGGCAGAGACAGTAAGACCGAAGGAAGGTTTCTAGATCTGGGGAGTGCAAGGCAGAGAAGACATTGAGAGCCACAGAGAGGGTGTGCAGTGCCACGCAGAGGCAGCGCAGAGCTTCAGAGGGAGTCCGCTATTTTGCTGGGAGAAAATCAAGATCCAGTGCCAAAATTCAGGGTGTGAATATGGAGGGCTAGGGAATCAAGTTTGCAATGAGTAGAAGATCAGAAGGAGAAAGTGACGTAGTTGCTCGCGCTGTGACGCAGTGACTGCGTAGGCTGACGCAATTAATGCGCAGAGACAGCACAGGGCAGCTCATCTTGAGTCCCGATCAGTGTTGAATCTCCTGTGACAGTGTGAGATTTTCTCACTAACTCTTTTGTCAGTATTTCTCTGTATTGGATAGCTAGTGTGGGCATCCAAAGATTTGTACTTAGATTTTCTACTGCTTAATAATTAAAACCCTCAGCTGCTGCACTAGTTTTCCCAAGTTGGGTTTTTCCGGGGACTTAGTCCAAAAATAGTTGTGTACTTATGTGTGTTTGCATCTAGTTTTTCCTGCGTTGTATTTATTTTTCCGCGGTATTTATTTGTGAGGGTTGTAGCGTATTGATTTCGATATTTACCGTAGTACACGATAAATAATTTGTTCAGTTAAATAACAAATAGAAGAAATCTAATCAGTTGTTGCAGTAGGATTCCGAGTAATGGAATTTCACATGGTATTAGAGCGCAGAAGAAGCAGAAAGAGCTTAGTTGCAGGAGGAAAGAGGGAGCTTCAAAGCACTACGTAGGCAGCTGCTCAAAACCCCAAAGAGGTTGTGCGGCCCTTTAGCCAGTAGGGCATTTTTTAGGAAATTTGTTTCTCTTAGTGAGTCGATAGAGAACAAAATTTCCAGATCGAGGATTCTCAGAGGCAGAGGGAGCAACAGCAGTAGCATTTTTTCTACAGAGATCTTCACCTGGGACGCAGTCATTTTGCAACAGTAGCTGGCAAAATAGCATCAGGAGGAAAGAAGAGCACACACTGAGGGAATTTTGTCCTCGGAGAATTTCTAGCCAAGAAATTCCAATTTTCCACGCAGAGCAGCAGTAGCCGAGAGCAGATTTACCCACTCCAACAGGGAGTCGTAAAGCCAGTTAGTAGTTGTGGAGAGGAGAAGAGGCAGAGTTCGACTTTTGTTTGGTGAGATGGCATCAGCAAGGTTGAGAGATCAAAATCAGTTGGACGGAGCATCTATGTGATTTGGAAGGTAAGGATTTCCTTCCTTCTGGATGAATACGATCTCAAAACGTACATATTGATAACGTGGTGGTTGTCCCCACGGATCCAAATCAAAATTAGACATACAAGAAAGAGATGGCAAAGGCAAAGAGGATGATCCCTGATGGCGTTCGAGATCATGTGGTATCTCACATAGCAACCCTGGGAACGTCCAAAGAGATGTGGAACTCCCTTGCCACGTTGTACCAAGGATCTTCCGAGCAACGGAAGATGTACCTGGAGGAAAAGTTGAGATGTACACGTATGAAGAAGGGGGAACGCATAGACCACTTTCTCACTAGGCTTCAGGATGTCTGAGACCAGTTGGCAACTGTAGGGTTAGCACCTCAAGCTTCAGAGATGGTGTGGATAGCTCAAAATTCAGTCTCAAAAGAATGGAAAGTGTTTGTCCAAAGTATTATGGGCAGAGAAACATTGCCAAGGTGGGATAGGATGTGGGCATATCTGCATCAGGAAGAGCTGAGACGAGATTTGGTGAAAAGCACCATGAGTGGCAACAGTAGTAGTGGGACAAAGGCAAAGGTGAAGGAAGAGGAGAATGCATCCTCGCATCAAAGGGGCAGCAAGAGCAACGCAGGACAAAGAAGGATGTTTCGAAGATCAAGTGTTTCAGATATGATGAACTTGGTCACTACAGTACCCAATGTCCGCTCAGAAAGAGGGACAAAGAGGAGAGGCAGGATCAGTAGGTTGCATCCGCAATCCGCAGAGATCAACAGACTATCCTCCAGACAAGAGGAAGAGTTTTCCATGATCACCGACATACCTCCAGGGGTGAGTTGGGGTGATTTAGTTTTGTAGCCACAGAGAGCTGCAGGGTGGGCATGTGAAAATTCTATAATGAAGAATTCTACTGCGGCTACTGATTATATTTCTTTTATTGCATTCTCAAACACAATTATTTAACATTTCACTGTGTTAAATAAAAAAATAAAATGTGGTGCAGACTTCACGATCAATAAACAACATAAAAGAAATAGCACAATTATACACACAGACATCGTTATTTTTGGACAATTGTCCCCGGAAAAACCCAATTCGGGAAAACCGGTGCAGCAGATCTGAGGGTTTCTTTATTATGCAGAAATTCTGAGTACAAATGTGTGATTGTAATTATCAATCAATCACCTAAAGAGATCTGATGAGAATAGGCTTAGTGAGACAATCTTACTTCACCATGAAGTTTCAGCACTGACCTGCACCCACACTGAGTAGCTCTCCGTAATTTCTGTGCAGTGACTGCGTCCCCCACGCTGTCAGTGCGTCACTGCTGTTGCTGCTCATTGTGACTGCCTCGGTGCTCACTACTGTGTGAGACTAGAGTTTTCTCTCCTTCCAAAATGCCCTTCGGATACTGGATGAACCCTCAGTTGCCTCTCCAACTGAAATCGAAACTCCCTCTACTGCTCTGCGTTGTCCCAGCGTAACTGCTACTTGGCTATCTCTGCGTTGCTGCTATGGCTCCCTTCACTCTTCTCTCCATGTACTCTCTATCCTTCAGAAATTCTCCCTCTTAGAGATTTCACCTTCCCCTCTCTACAATCGAGAATCACTTCGATTCTTCCTTTGGCTGAAGAAATCAATCTCTAGATTCTTTCTCTGTCTGATGTGTTTTCCATAGGCGCCTCACCCTCCTTCTTATAATAATCCTTCGTTGACCCCTCAACGGCCAAGATTAAAACATAATCAAGGGCTAAGATTAACTTGGGGGTGATCCATGACTTTATCTAGAAGGCTCACACTTAGTTTAATTAATACCCTTTAATTAATCAGTTTCCCTAAGTTTAGACTTAGGAAAACATTAAAAAACGATTAATTAATTTAATTAAACCATCTCTAAGTGGAATTTTCCAAAATCCTTTCGAGGTATTATGGAATACATGTGTCTTAGCCTATATACAAAGTTACAAGGCTAGAGCACATCAGATGCTACCATAAATCAACACTCCCTCTTAGAGAGGAAAGTGCTCTAGCAAGACAACTCAATGTGCTGCTCTGACTTCTGTAACATCTACTGCTGTGTTGTTGATGTTGCTCACCAACACTGCACAAATGTTGCAACTGTACTACTGCTGACTCTGCATGCCGTTGCCAACTGCTACTATATTGCAACTCCCTCCTTCAACTGCGTTGAAGATCCATTAACTACTGAAATGGATTTTCAGTCATACCCAACTTTTCCCTGAACTGAGTGAACGTAATCCTCCCCAGAGCTTTAGTGAGTACATCTATTGTTTGTTCTCCTATGGGAATGTATTGGAGTTGTATTGCCCCACGCTGAATAGAGTCTCTGATAAAATGACACCTGATGTCAATATGTTTGGACCGATCATAAAATATTGGATTTTCAGAGAGTTTGATACAACTCTGATTGTCACAGTAAATGCTAGTCGGCTCCATCCTGCTCCTAAATAGACTCATAAGAAGTTTTTGAAGCCAGATGGCTTCGCATGTAGCTGTACTAGCTACCATGTACTCTGCTTCAGTTGTGCTGAATGCTACTGACTTTTGTTTCCTGCTACACCAGGGCACCATTCGTGATCCAATGTTGAAACAGTACCCAGAGGTACTTTTCCTGTCCACTGAGTTTCCGGCCCAATCTGCGTATGTGAATCCACTAAGTCTGACATCCTTTCCTCGGCCATACCTTATACCAAATCTGATTGTTCCTCGTACATACCTCATATTGTGCCTTGCTACTGCCCAGTGCACTCTTTTGTGTTCCACCAAGAACTGACTAAGAGTGTTGACAGCAAAGCAAATGTCGGGTTTTGTGTTAACCAGATACATCAATGACCCGATGAGCTGTCTGTATAAGGTGGGGTCTACTTCTGCGTCTTCTGATGCATCTATCTTTTTCCAATTTGTGATCATGGGTGTGGCCATGGGCCTGCACTCCTGCATTTTGAACCTCCTCAGAATCTCCAAGGCATACCTCCCCTGCCCCATGAAGATATCTCCATTCTTCTGACAGACTTCCAATCTTAGGAAGTAATGCATCAACCCCAAGTCCTTCATGTCGAATTCAACCTCTAGATTCTGGTTGCAATCCTTGATGAGCCTAAATGATCCAGTGAGAAACAGATCATCTACATATAGTAGTAATACTAATGGCTCATCCTCTACAAGTAAATAGTAGAGATTGAGATCTGCGTCACTCTTGACAAACCCCATTTTTTGCAAATAGCTATCTATTCGACCATACCATGCTCTCGGAGCCTGCTTAAGCCTGTACAGGACCTTCTTTGATCCGAATTTTATGCAGGAACGCAATAGAATACAGATATAACCATAAACACAGAGATGCAGCGGAAATAATGCTTCATTTTATTAATAAAACAAATGACTGAAATAAATAGCTAGGGCACTGGTAGGCGTATCTCTGAGAAGAGATGTGGCGGCTACAGGCCTCTGAACTGTGTTATAATGAGACATAATGGAAACGAGCAGCTACGGTACTGGTAACGCTTATCTCTGAGAAGAGATGTGTCGGCTACCAACCCCTGAACTGTGTTACAATACAGACATGATCAAAACAAGCGAGCTAGGGCACTGGTAGTGCTTATCCCTGAGAAGAGATGTGTCGGCTCCCAACCCCTGAACTGTGTTACAATGAGGCTCGAAGGCCTATTTATTATTGAGAAACAATGTAAAATCCGAAACGTCCAAAAACCTAACCCTAAGAGATAAAGCGCCAAAATTGTGGGTCTCGTTTGGGTAAATTGGTGTTTCAACTTCCATGGGACATAACTTTGGCATCCGATCTCCGTTTGACGCGCTCAATAGCTCGTTAGAAAGATCTATCCGAGGACTACAACTTTTGAGTGAGAAACATAGGTCTACGACTGATGTTGCTCCCCATTTTACCAAAAAGCATCGTTTAGGGCCTCAAAACGGCTCCCGAAGTTTAGGACCCGAAAAAACTGCTATAAATAGTAAGTCGTGCTGAAACGTACAAACAAAAATCACTGATGGTGGCGGTTCAAATGGACTCGGTGGGTGGCCACCAATATCCACCTGGATCATTAAGTCCCCAAAACGGCTCCGGGTGTGCAGGACCCGAAAACCTGCTAAAAATAGTAAGTTGTGCTGAAGCTGAAACACTGAAAGAATTGATGCTGCGTGTCCAAATGGAATAGGTGGGAGGCCACCGATATCCACCTGGATCATTCCTCCCTCCTTAGGAAGCAATGGTCTCCATTGCGTTAAGTTCCTCCATGGGGGGGAAATTTTGTTGAACTTGGTATTGGATTTGTCCAAGATGTCGTGGACCTGTTGGCGAATGTGCTGGATGTAGATGTGCCGCTGGTGGGCAGCCGTTGAAGGATCTAGGAAAATTTATCCATCATCATGTTCCTCTGGTTCTCGAGGGCCTTCTCGAGCAAGATTTTGATAGGATCTCCTGCTCCCTCATCTTTCTTTCCTTCCGCCATGGGGGGTCGTCGGGGTTGCGAGGTTGAACTCCTTATACCCTGGCCGCATTGGGGACATGAAAAGAAAAACAGAGAAAGAGCAGACCGCTCTGATACCACTGATCCGGATTTTATGCAGGAACGCAATAGAATACAGATATAACCATAAACACAAAGATGCAGCGGAAATAATGCTTCATTTTATTAATAAAACAAATGACTGAAATAAATAGCTAGGGCGCTGGTAGGCGTATCTCTGAGAAGAGATGTGGCGGCTACAGGCCTCTGAACTGTGTTACAATGAGACATAATGGAAATGAGCAGCTAGGGTACTGGTAACGCTTATCTCTGAGAAGAGATGTGTCGGCTACCAGCCCCTGAACTGTGTTACAATACAGACATGATCAGAACAAGCGAGCTAGGGCATTGGTAGCGCTTATCCCTGAGAAGAGATGTGTCGGCTCCCAGCACCTGAACTGTGTTACAATGGGGCTCGAAGGCCTATTTATTGTTGAGAAACAATGTAAAATCCGAAACGTCCAAAAACCTAACCCTAGGAGATGAAGTGCCAAAACTGTGGGTCCCATTTGGGTAAATTGGTGTTTCAACTTCCGTGGGACATAACTTTGGCATTCGATCTCCGTTTGACGCTTTCAATAGCTCGTTAGAAAGATCTATCCAAGGACTACAACTTTTGAGTGAGCAACATAAGTCTACAACTGATGTAGACTTATGTTGCTCCCCGTTTTCCCAAAAAGAGTCGTTTAGGGCCTCAAAACGGCTCCAGAAGTTCAGGACCCGAAAAAACTGCTATAAATAGTAAGTTGTGTTGAAACGTACAAACTAAAATAACTGATGGTGGCGATTCAAATGGACTCGGTGGGTGGCCACCAATATCCACCTGGATCATTAAGTCCCCAAAACGGCTCCGGATGTGCAGGACCCGAAAACCTGCTAAAAATAGTAAGTTGTGCTGAAGCTGAAAAACTGAAAGAATTGATGCTGCGTGTCCAAATGGAATAGGTGGGAGGCCACCGATATCCACCTGGATCATTCTTCAATCGACATACATGAGACTTTCTTTCATGAGTCTCAAAACTCTTTGGTTGTTCAATATATACCTCTTCCTCAAGCTCTCCATTCAAGAACGTTGTCTTGAAATCCATTTGATGAATCTCCCATCCCATCTGTGTTGCTAAGGGTACAACAGTCTAGATGGAGGTATATCTGGCAACTGGTGCAAAGGTCTCTTCATAGTCAATGCCTTCCTTCTGAGCATACCCTTTTGCCACGAACCTTGCCTTATATTTCTCTACGCTACCATCTGCAGTGTATTTGATCTTGTAAATCCATCGTGATCCAACAACTGATCTGCTCTGAGGTCTGGGCACACAACTTCCCAGACATCATTTGCCATGATAGCAGCATACTCCTCTATCATGGGATCTACCCATACCTGGCGTCAAACAACTTCCTGGAAGCTGGAGGGTTCCTCTACTTGAGAAACCAAAGCATGGTACCTGTCAAGAGGTCTATGTTGTCTCTTCCCATTCCCGGGAGTCCCAATAAAGTTTTTTGCATCCCTCGGTATCTGCTGAGCTTCCCTGCTGATCCAACCACTAGTGGAAGGTTGCTCTCTCGATTCTTCCTCCTGATCTGGCTGTTCCTCAGACTGAGTGTCCTCCTGATCTTCTTCTATGAAAACGTTAGTACCTATACTGGGTACCAAAGTCAGTCTTTCTATCTGTTCTTCTTGGTACCCCTGCTGCTCTTGGACCAAGGGAACTTCTGCAGTTTGATCCTCTGTCGACATATCACGCAATTTCTAAAAAGCTCTATTCTCCATGAACTTAACATCACATCTTATCACAACTTTCCTGCTGCTAAGAATATAGATCCTATATGCCTTGGAGACTTCACTGTATCCTACAAGAAACCCCCTTTCTGCAGTTTGATCAAGCTTGCTTCTCTTCTCGCTTGGTACATGACAATATGCCATGCTAACAAATATCCGAAGGTTCCCATCCTTCGGTTTCTTTCCTGTGAAAACCTCTTTAGGATTCTTTTTCCTCAATGCTCTATGAGGAGTCCTGTTCTGGATGTACAATGTCGTATTGCAAGCTTCAGCCCATAAATATTTGGGAAAATCAAGGTCGAATAACATGGCCTTGGTTGCGCCTACAATTGTCATGTTTTTCCATTCTGCCACACCATTCTCTTCAGGATTGTATGGCGCAGTCCACTCACTCCTGATGCCCTCCTTTGCGCAGAAACCTGTGAAGTATCCATCTATGTATTCTCCACCATTATCTGAATGCAATGTCTTGATTTTTTTCCCCATCATATTTTCAACAAGAGCCTTGAATTCTTTGAACTTTTCAAAGACCTCCTCTTTTGTCTTCAGGAAGTAGATCCAGGTCTTCTAGGAGTGATCATCAATGAATGTGACAAAATATTTTCCACCCTTGAGAGCATTCGTGGACATTGGTCCACAGATATCTGAGTGTATCAATCCTAATATGCTTGCTGCCCTGTTTTCACTTCTGGGAAAGGTTGCCTTAGCATACTTCCCAAGTACACATCCTCGACATACATCATCGTGCTCCGTGCTGAGAACAGGTGCCCCATCAACTGTTTCTCTGAGCATCTTCAATGCATCGTGGTGCAAGTGCCCCATTCTTCTATGCCAAAGTTCGTTCAACCCTTTCTTGTCTTCAAGATTACTATTGATTAGTGCCATCGGAGTTTCAAGCTGCAACCTGTATAGTCTGTTGCTTCTAACTCTGATTTGCCTTGTTTGCTTCCAACTTGGATGCTTGACATATACCTTCTTCCCGATAAAGTGTATGTCATACCCTTTGTCCTGCAACTAGGATACTGAGATTAAATTCATCCCAAGCCCCGACACATGTCGTACATCTGTGACCTTGACATTGGTTCTGGCTTTCATTTGAAACACTACGACTCCTCTCCCAACTGGAGTGCATTTCATGTTATTCCCCATAGTGATTTGGAAGTTCATCTGCTCCTCCCTATAGCTCGATAAATATTCTCGTACTCCAGTCATATGAACTGAAGCCCCACTATCAATATACCAGATTCCTGCAGATGCTGAACTTGACAAGCATGCACAATCCTCTTTTAACCTAGGGGATAAAACATTTAAGTCTGACATACTTATCTGTGCTTTCTTTTCTCTGTGTTGCATCCTTTCTGAAACTTCTGGTTTATGCAATCTCCTCTCTAACCCTGCTTCCTTTGGATCTAACAGCTCTAATACCATGTGAAAATTCTATAATGAAGAATTCTACTGCAGCTATTGATTATATTTCTTCTATTACATTCTCAAACACAATTATTTAACATTTCACTATGTTAAATAAAAAAATAAAATGTGTTGCAGACTTCACGATCAATAAACAACATAAAAGAAATAGCACAAGTATTCACACATAGACACCGTTATTTTTGGAGAATTGTCCCCAGAAAAACCCTATTCGGGAAAACTGGGGTAGCAGATCTGAAGGTTTCTTTATTATGCAGAAATTCTGAGCACAAATGTGTGATTGTAATTATCAATCAATCAACTCAAGAGATCTGATGAGAATAGGCTTAGTGAGACAATTCTCACTTCACCATGAAGTTCCAGCAGTGACCTGCACCCACACTGAGTAGCTCTGCGTAATTTCTACGCAATGACCGCGTCCCCCACACTGTCACTACGTCACTACTATTGTTGCTCGTTGTGGCTACCTCAGTGCTCACTACTGTGTGAGACTAGAGTTTTCTCCCCTTCCAGAAATGCCCTCCGGATATTGGATGAACCCTCAGCTGCCTTTCCAACTGAAATCGAAACTCCCTCTGCTGCTGTGTGTTGTCCCAGCGTAACTGCTACTTAGCTATCTCTGCGCTGCTGCTATGGCTCCCTTCTCTCTTCTCTCCTTGTACTCTCTATCCTTCATAAATTCTCCCTCCTAGAGATTTCACCTTCCCCTCTCTATAATCGAGAATCACTTCGATTCTTCCTTCAACTGAAGAAATCAATCTCTAGATTCGTTCTCTGTCTAATGTGTTTTCCATAGGCCCCTCACCCTCCTTATAATAATCCTCCGTTGACCCCTTAACGACCAAGATTAAAACATAATCAAGGGCTAAGATTAACTTGGGGGTGATCCATGACTTTATCTAGAAGGTTCACACTTAGTTTAATTAATACCCTTTAATTAATCAGTTTCCCTAAGTTTACACTTCGGAAAACGTTAAAAAACGATTAATTAATTTAATTAAACCATCTCCAAGTGGAATTTTCCAAAATCCTTTCTGGGTATTATCGAATACATGTGTCTTAACCTATATACAAAGTTACAAGGCTAGAGCACATTCGATGTTAACATAAATCAACAGGGCAGGATCCTTGAGGAGTCCACCTCTGTTGATATTTGGTAGCACAAAATTTGTGGAGAGGCTTAAGAAAATGTATTCCAAAGAACTCAGAAATCGTCTGTGAAAATTCCACGCAGAATATATTTTATTGTGACCCTAAGTCTAAACTTAGGAAAATTAAATAATTAAAGGGTATTAATAAAACAGAGTGTCAATCTTCTAGAGAAAATGGATCGAGTCAAGTTATAATCTTAGCCGTTGATTGGAGATCTAATCTCGATCATTGAAGTCTCATCGAGAAGGCTATAAAAGAAGGCTTGAGGGTCATTTGGAAATATACACCGAGAGAATCTAGAGATCAAAATTTCTGAAGTGAGCAGTGCTCAAGACGAGAAATTGATCTAAGTGATTCCAACGCAGAGAGGGGCAGAGATGGCTTCCGGAGAGAGAGTGATTTTCTCAGCTGGAATATCATCAGCAGAGAGAGAGGCAGAGAGGGCCAGCACAGAGCCACGCAGTGCTACACAGAGGCCATGAGGGTTTCCGAGATTTTGATGTCAGATCAGTTTCAGAAGCCGAGAGACGAGGTGTGAGACCGGGACGCTGAGATCTGAGATTTCGGGAGGCAGATCGATCTACTGCTTCGATGATGCAGTGCCAAGAGGAGGTGACGCAGGGCCTACACAGTGACTGCGCAGAGGTAGCGCGGGGCCCTCTAGAGGCACCTCATCTAGCATCCGGATCAGCCGAATTTTCCAGTAACTGAGTGAGGTAAAACTCACAATCTTTCTGCCAGTATTTCTCTCTATAACTGAATAATACTTGTGGTATTCAAAGATGTATTCAGAAATTGCTACTGCTTAATAAAATAAAACCCTCAGATATGTTGCACCAGTTTTCCCGCATTGAGTTTTTCCGGGGACTTTCGTCCAAAAATAACAGTGTCCTATGTGTATAATTTTCTTTGCTCAGTTTCCTTGTTTCAGAATCATAAGTAATTAAGTGTGGCCTACTTCAGTAATTTGCTTCAATATTTCATGAAGAAATCTAAAATAATTTTGTAATGTAATTTACAAATAGAAGAAGTAAATTCAGTTGGTTGCAATAGCAATCTGGAGATCATTTAGATCGAGGAATTTTCACATGGTATTAGAGTAGCTGATGTGAAACAAGAAGAGCTGATCTAGCATGCAGCAGCAACAGATCGAATCCCCAGAGGGATTATGCAGTTCTGGCCAGAAGCGCTGAATTTTCAAGGCGGTCTCTCTCTAAGTGAGTCGACAAAGAGGTAAGACTTTTGGATCAAGATCTTGCCGAGGCAGAGGGAGTAGCGCAGAGCCTTCACGCAGAGCCAGAGGGATGCAGTTTTTCTGCAAGCAGTTGCTAAGCAGAGAAGCATCAACCAAAGAAGTGAGGGAATTCTTCCTCAGGAAATTCCTTGCCAAGGAATTTCAGTTTTTCCAAGATCTGAACAGCAGGTCCAGGCAACAGATCTACGAGCTCCACAAGGAGTGCGTAAGTCTGTCCAGTGATGCGCAGAGGGGGGAGAAGAGAAGCAGATTCGACAGATTTGACGGCCATGGCAGCTCACGGGCTTAGAGATGAGGACCGATTGGAGGGAGCCTCCAACTATGTAATCGATTGAGGAAGATGAGTATGCCATGAGTGCCCACGTATCTCCTGGAGGGAGATGGGGTGACATGGAACTGTAGTTCACCTTGAACTTTAGTTGGGCAGGATCCTTGAGGAACCCACATCATGGATCATCACCTTGCTACGTGAGCCCATGATCAGTAGTAGCGGGATGGAGGAGTTTTCAATGGGAGCGAAGGAGTTATGGAGTGACAGATGCAGTGGTTAGCAACGCCATAATCTGAGCAGTGCAGAGCAGAGTAGCAACAATGCGTAGAGGCACAATGCAGTAGCTTCAACAACACAGTGACTTCAGAGGGCAGCATGGGACTAGCAGCAGTCGGATCTTCAGCACCGAGATGCATCCACTAAACGCTTGTTTAGTTTTGGGTGGTTTCAGTTGCTTCTCTCAGCAACTAAGTTACATGAAGATGTAATATTAGCAGTGGCAGCGCTAGCAGCATAGTAGATGCAACACTTGAGAGGGAGCTTTAGTACGGATTTAGCACTGGTAGTGGCAGTGTCAAAAGCAACAGTACAGTTACAGCAGCAGCATAGTGGTTGGTGGACAGCTTCTCAGACATCAACAATGCAGAGGATGCTTCAGGGTCAGAGCAATGTGCGGCAGGCATGTTGTTAGAGCACTTTCCTCACTAAGAGGGAGTGTTAATTTTTGGTAGCATCGGAAGTGCTCTAAGTCTCAAAATTTGTGGAGAGACTTAGGCACATGTATTCCAAAGAACCCAGAAATTGTTTGTGAAAATTCCACTCAAAATGTGTTTTATTAAAATAATTAATTATTTTAACGTAAACATAAGTCTAAACTTAGGAAAATTAAATAATTAAAGGGTATTAATAAAACGGAGTGTGAATCTTCTAGAGAACATGGATCAAGTCAAGTTATAATCTTAGCCATTGATTGGAGATCTAATCTCGGTCGTTGAAGTCTCACCGAGAAGGCTATAAAGGAAGGCTTGAGGGTCATTTGGAAATATACACCGAGAGAATCTAGAGATCGAAATTTCTGAAGTGAGTAGTGCTCAAAACAAGAAATCGATCTAAGTGATTCCAGCGCAGAGAGGGGCAGAGATAGCTTCTAGAGAGAGAGAGTTTTTCTCAGTCAGAGAATCATCAACAGAGAGAGGCGAAGAGAGATCCAACAAAACCAACGCAAAGCCAGAGAGGTTAACGCAGAGCCACGCAGGGCTACACAGACGCTGCTTAGAGGCCAAGAGGGTTTCCGAGATTTTGATGTCGGATCAGTTTCACAAGCCAAGACCGGGGTATGAGACCGGGAGGCTGAGATCTGAGATTTCGGGAGGCAGATCAATTTATTGCTTGGGTGACATAGTGCCAAGAGGAGGTGATGCAGGGCCTACGCAGCCACTGCGCAGAGGCAGTGCAGGGCCCTCCAGAGGCACCTCTTCTAGCGTTTGAATCAGTCGGATTTTCTAGCAATTGACTGAGGTAAAACTCACAATCTTTTTGCCAGTATTTCTCTCTTTGTAACTGAATAACCCTTATGGTATTCAGAGATGTATTCAGAAATTTCTACTGCTTAATAAAATAAAACCCACAAATCTGCTGCACCGATTTTCCCGCATTGGGTTTTTCCAGGGACTTCTGTCCAAAAATAACGATGTCCTGTGTGTACATTTGCTTTTTTGCTTTGTTTTAGAACCATAAGTAATTAAGTGTAGGTTGCTCTAGTAATTTGCTTCAATATTTCCTGAAGAAATCTGAAATAATTTTGTAATGTAATTTACAAATAGAAGTAAATTCAGCTGGTTGCAGTAGGATTCTGGAGATCACCTCTTGGATCAATTCCTTGCTACGAGAGCCCATAGCAGCACTAGCAGGATGTACCAGTGATAATTGGTGCAGTCAGGTGTCAAAGTGACAAAACCAGTAGCTAGTAGCAATTTTAGACTAAACAACATAGAGCAGAATTGGCAGCAGTGCAGCAGCACAGTGCAGAGTCGGTAGTAGCACAGAAGCTTCAGTGACAGCGTAGAGACTAGCAGCAGTCAGGACTCAGGTGACAGATGCATCAAACTGAACACAGTTGGTTCAGTATGATGGACATCTCTTAGTTGCAACAACAGCAGAAGAGAGATAGTTGCAGATGTTGCAGTGGTAGCAGCAACAGAGTTGCAGTGTAGATGCAGTCGTTGGCAGCAACATGCAGAGTCAGCAACAGCACAGTTGTAGCGCAGAATCAGAGTTGCGCAGTAGTTGGTGGGCAATGAGGCCAGACATCAACAGCGCAACAAGAGGTGGTACAGAGTCAGAGTATTGCTATCAGGAAGGCAGTAGTAGTAGAGCAAATTCCTCACTAAGAGGGAATGTTGATTTTTGTATGATCGAATGTGCTCTATCTTCGAGATTTTGCAAAGAGGCTAAGGTACATGCATTCTCCAAGAACCAGAAATCGTTTGGGGAAATTCCACCCATAATTGATTTAATTAAAATAATTAATTAGTTTTTAATATTTCCTAAATCTAAACTTAGGAAAAATGATTAATTAAAGGGTATTAATTAAGTCAGGTGCGAATCTTCTAGATAAAGGTGTGGATCGAGTCCAAGATAATCTAAGCCATCGAATAAGATCTAAACCTGGTCGTTGATATGTCGACGAGAGATTATAAGAGGAAACTTGATGGTCATTTGGAGAACACACTTGAGATTTGCAGAGTTCGAATTCACTGCGAGATCGAATTCTCAGAGTAGCAACGCTGAGTTGCCAGAGAGAGATCCAGTGATTTCGTTGCAGTGAGAGTAAGAGATAGTAAGATCGGAGGAAGGTTTCAAGATCCGAGGAGTGCAAGGTAGAGAAGACATTGAGAGGCACAGAGAGGTTGCCCAGTGCCACGCAAAGGCAGCGCAGAGCTTCATGTGAAAAATTCTTAATCTAAGAAACCCTACTACAGTATCTTGATTTACTTCTCCTAGAATTAAGTTACAAGTTAATTTCTGAAATATTCAGTAAATCAGCGAAGTAAATACAACTAGCAGCCAACACATATAGATCAATTACTGAATAGCATGCTCATATGACAAAGCGACACAAATTTTTCAGACAAATGTCCTTGGAAAAACCCAATGCGGGAAAACCGGTGCAGCTAGCTCTGGAGGGTTTTTATTATCATGCAAAATCTGAATACAATAATTCTAGGCAACAAACTTGGTTGGCCCTACAGAGAAAAAACATGGTAAGCAATATCTCTATCCTCAGAGACAGAAAATATGGTTGATTCACACCCTCAAATGGTACTTACAGAACTCGAACATATTCTAACCCACTGGAAACCCCAGCGCTGCTCTTCAGCCCTCTGCGTCAACCTTCTTGGCATGCGTTAGCATTTGTGCTACTCTGGAAGGACTTGCGTCACCCCTGAAGGGCTAACGCTGCCCTTGCGCTCGCCCCTAACCGGGCCTACGTCAACTCGTGTGGCTCTTGCCGCTCTCGTCGATTGTCGTTGTTGTACTCTTTGCCTAGGATCAAATCATCCCTTTGCCAATACTGCCCCTTGCCGCACTGCAAATTGCTTCTGAAATTCTTAGCAAACCATGCCCTAGAATTTCAGCTTAGCTTCAGTGCTCTGCCAATGTGTGTGTTCTCCAACTGACCCCAAGCCCTTCTCTTATACTTTTCTCGTTGAAACATCAACGACTGTGATCTAATCTCTAATCGACGGCTAAAGATTAGAAGTTGCTTGATCCGCGTCACTTAAGTCATTCTCATCACATGTTTAATTTAATTCACTTTAATCTTTTAATTCTCCTAAGTTAGACTTAGGGTCCTTAATGATAAAGATTAATTATTTGAATATCTCTTAAACCTGATGGAATTCTTCTAAACACTTTCTGGGTCTTGGAGATCTCATGTACTCTAGCGCCTCCACAAAATTTGGGAGCTAGAGCACATCCGATGCTACCCCAAAATCTCAACACTCCCTCTTAGCGAGGAATGTGCTCTAGCAATACACTTCACCCCGAAGTACTGCTTTGATCTCTAGCATCGGTCTCCACGTTGATGCTTGGCCTGTTTCCCTTCATCACTGCACTACTGCTGCCCATGATTCTACCACTGTCACTGCTACATCCGTACTACAGCTCCTTCTCAAAGTTTTGCATCGTGCTACGAACTGCTGCACTACAACTCAGTGGTTGAGAGAAAGCAATTGAAAGACCCCCGCCCCATGAAAGACAAGTCAGTCGCGCTGCATGTCATCACTAGAGCTCCTTAGGCTGCTACTCCGCGTTGTCTTCCTGAAGCCACTGCGTTGTTGCAGCTCTGCACTGCATAAGCATGCCTCCTCTGCGTTGCTGCTGCCTCTACATTGCGTTGCTCCGTCTACAGCGTCCTAGCCTTTGCCTCTGCTTCATCCGTGATCCTCTACACCCACTGCTCCAGTCATTCCCACTACTTTCTTAAGGCTCCCGTAGCATGGATGTGATCCAAGAGTTGGGCTACTCAAGGATCCCGCCACCACTCTGTAGTTGCTCTACAGATCACTATCACCCCACCGTCATGGTTCATGAGCGCTCATGGCTACGTCATCGTTGGAGTCATCGTCTTCTTTAGTTGTCGCAGCCTTGGAACTAGAAGCTTCCTTGTCCTTATTCCTTAGAGGACAATTGCTGGCGAAGTGTCTAAGTTCACCACATTGGTAACATTTTCTCTTAGATAGATCACGCTTATTTTTCCCTTGTTGCTCCTTAGATACCAGGGTTGCATCTTCCTCTTCCTCCTTCACCTTGCTCGATCTGGTGTTGGCTTGTCTCTTGGTCATTCGGCGGATTCCCTCTTGTCAAAGGATAGCCCACATATCGTCCCAGTTTGGAAGGTCCATTCTGCCCAAAATGCTTTTTGGACAAACATTTCCCAGTCCTCTATGGCTGCATTTAGAGCAGCCCTCACCATGACATCATCCTCCACCTTGACCCCCATGGCGGTTAGCTGATCCCGAATCGCTTGCAACCTAAAGAGGAAAGGATCAATTTCCTCTCCCTTGGTCATCATAAGAACCTCAGTTGGTTCTCCAAAAGCATCTTCCTCTGGACGGATTTCCCTTGATACAGTGTGGTTAAAGCTTTCCACATCTCATTAGCCATCTTCTTCTCAGCTATGTGTGGTACCACATGATTCTTAACCCCGTCCATGATGAAGCGATTGGCATGTGTTGCTGCTTCACTATGCTTCGCCAGAAGAATAGCATCAGTTGGTGTAACCAAGACACTCTCTACATGCTCCCGCAAATCGTATGCCTCCAGGACTACCAGGATTCTGGCTTTCTAGACAGCAAACTTGGACTGGTCGTCCAACCTATCCTGACCACGTAGTCTGTGTGGCGCCATCTGCTCACAAATAATCTGTCGGAACAGTTCTTCCTCTCCCCTCTTATGTTGTTACTCTCAACAAAAACTCGGATCTAGGGTCCTTGGCAAGAAAGGCACCCTCTGCTCCCTCTGACAATTGATTTCCTCCCTTGGAAATCTGCCAAATACAACGAATCAGCTCTCTTCGATCACCCTACGATCGATCCTCAGATTTCTTTGGCAATGAAATCTGTTGAGCAGTTGTTCCCCTCCCGCTCTTTGTCAACTTAGCTTAGGCACGATCCTGCACTGGTAGAATCTACTGTTAAATTTGGACAACTAGGTCCAAACTCCATGTTGTGATGCTCAGATGAAGATACCAATATTTTATTGGGTTCCTCTTTCAGATAGGTGCAAGATCGATCTAAAGATCATCTTGATTCGATGAGCAGAACATTTATTTTGAATTTATTTTTAATCTATTCAAAATATGTGCAGGTCGACCTTAAGGTTTTACACCCCCAGCAAATGTCTCACACACCCTCACCGATGGATATAAATAAGGTCAAAATTGGAGGACATTTCACTCATCTCATCTTCACACATTCTCTCTCCTCTTCTGATTGGTTCGAGCTACTTGGAGGCAATTTTCTGTTCACACGTGGGAGAAGGAAGAAGACTTTTTTGCTGCAGCTAAGGCATCCACCGCAGGTTTAACCAGCGTTGACTTTAGTCAACGCATGGTCAAAAGGCGCTGAATCTTGGCACAGACTTCGATTTCCGCAGTCCGTACTAATTGGCACAAGAACCGAGGTCAAAAGGTTGGTCGTTGACCGTGCTACATTGACTTTGACTTGCTGCTGTTTTGCATTGACTTTCTGGACAACGTTGACTTTTGGGGCTGCGTTGACTTTGGTTTACTTGGATTGTATAATGAGGGTGATGTGACACATATACTGGGCTGGCTGACTGATAAGACTTTGATAGTGGAAGCATCCTGCTAATCGCCGTAACGCAACAACACATTTATTTCTGGCTTGTCTTATGTTGATCTACTGGTATGTTCTATCAGCATTTTACTTTATTGTTTATGTGATTGTTATCTGAAATTGAAGAGAAAGTAAAGTTGCATCAAGCATAAAACATCTACATAAATTTACATGGTATCAAAGCTGAGGTGAAGACAAAGCCCTAATTTGTAGCAATCACCGAAGAAGAGGATGGGTTCCTCCAACCACAATGGCTTCAAGGCTGATGATAAATTGACTAGGAAAGATGACTTCCATGCTTGGAAGATCACATTGGATCTTATGTTGGAAGATCAAGATGTCATGGTATGTGCAGGGTAAAATCCAAGGGCCTCCATCCACTGCAATTGCTGCCGCCAAGACAAAGTATAAGAAGGGGGAGATCAAAGCAAAGTTGATGATCAAGGACTCAATTCACAAGAGTCTGGTTGTCTACATCTCTGAGCTAGGCACATCAAAAGAAATGTATAATGTGTTGGTCAACATGTTCAAGGCCAACAATGCGAATCAAGTACTATTCTTCAAGAATCAATTGAAAAATCTGAAGAAAGGCAGGGATGAGTCTGTTCAATCATATTTTCTGAAGCTGACCGAGACCAGGAACAATCCGCTAGCTATTGGGGAGACAATAGCTGATCGAGAGATGGTACTCACCGCACTTGGAGGACTCCCATCCGAATGGCATGTGTTCAACACTACCATTCTAAATAATAATGTGATACCTGACTTTGACGAAGTACTATTGAGATGTGTCAAGAAGAGACAAGAATGAAGGAATATGAAAATGAAGGAAATGCTGCCTACGCTTTTCATTCTAGAAAGAAGAACTCTGGTGGTCCAAAGAAAAAAGGAAGAGCAGGGGCCCAAGGAAAGAAGGGCAAGTGTTACACTTGTCATAGGCCAGGCCACTATGCTAGAGAATGCCCTTTCAAGAAGGATTCTCCCGATGGTGATGACAACAACAACAACCAGAGGAATGGAAATCAAAAGAACAACAGGTCCAAGGGAAAGAGGAAGGCTCCCTCCAGCGGAAATGGTCAACCTTTCAAAAAGGTCAAGAAACTCCAGGTATGAGGAATCAAATGCTATTGATAAAAGAAATGAATTCATTCTTGTATCTGCCCTCTCCACTGTATCTCCACCCGACACTATGGATGTCTGCTTGATAGATAGTGGTGCCTCAAGGCACATCACTAGGTTCAAGGAAGCACTCTCTGATATGGTTGAGAAGGATACTAAGAAATTATCCTTGGAGATAATGCCACATATACCGTGAAAGGGACAGGAACTGTCACCCTCCACTTGTCTCAAGGTCAAGTCCTTCGCTTGCAGGATGTACTCTATGTACATAATTTGAAGAAGAACCTTGTGCCTATATCGGCCATTTTAGACAAAGGTTTCAATGTGGCATTCATTGATGGGAAGGTGCACATCTGGAAGAAGAACTTCAAGGAAGCTATCACGATTGGGTCTAGAGTTGATACACTCTACCAGGTTGGAGGAAGTCCACTGGGACAAATGACATATCCAACAGATTGATAATGGCACTAAATATGAGACGAACGAGTTCAAGAAATTTTGCAGAGAAGCTGGAATTAAGAGGGAGACCACAACTATTTATACTCCTGAGTAGAATGGCATTGCTGAATGAAAGAATAGGACCATTGAGGAAGTTGCCCGTGCAATGCTATGTGACCAGGGTCTACTGAAGTTTCTGTGGGGAGAAGCTGCGAACACTGCTGTGTACATACAAAACCGATGCCCACATTCTACCTTGGAATCCAAAACTCCCGAAGAGGTTTTCACTGGTAAGAAACCCGACGTTTCACATTTTAGAGATTTTGGATGTCCTGTTTATTTTCATGTGCCGAAAGAAAAGAGGAGCAAGTTGAATGTTTCTGGGAAGAAGGGAATGTTTGTGGGCTACAACGAAACATTGAAGGCCTATAGAGTCTATGTGCCTGGTCAAAGGGAAGTGGAGATATGCCACGATGTCACCTTCGACAAAGATGCTTCCCCGAGGAAAGTAGTCAATCTTTCGAGATCTGAGGAAGTTCGTTAAGCAAGGCCTGGAAATCAAGAAGAACCAAAGGATGAGACGATGCCTGATGTTGAAGGACCGATGGACCTGATCGATCCACCTCCTTCACTAGGGAAGAGACCATCATGGCTCAGGGACACTCTCGAGGATGACGAGGGACATATGGCCCCAAGGGGGACATTCCGTGAAAGCAAGAAGCCGAGTAGATACCAAGGGTATCTAGCAGCCATGAGTACCATTGTACAATCTGAGCCTGGATCTTTTGAGGAAGCCGTAAAGCATCAAGTCTGGAAGGATGCTATGCACGAAGAGTATGATTCCATAATGAAGAATGATATCTGGGATGTGGTTCCAAGACCGGAGGACAAAGCAGTTGTCACGTTGAAATGGCTCTACAAGATCAAGCATGGATCTAATGGAAGTGCTAAAAAGTTCAAGGCAAGATTTGTTGCCCGTGGCTTCTCTCAAAAGGAAGGCATAGACTATGATGACATATTTGCACTTGTGGCCCGATATACCACCATTCAATCTATCATATCCCTTGCTACTACGCAAGGATGGAGTCTTTATCAGATGGATGTGAAGATCACGTTTCTGGATGGTGCGATGAAGGAAGAGGTGTATGTCGAGCAACCTCTGGTATTCGAAGTCCAAGACAGGACACCCATGTCTGCAGGTTGAAGAAAGCCCTCTATGGGTTGAAGCAAGCACCCAAAGCTTGGTACGAGAGGATAGATAGCTACCTAAAGAAGTCGGGCTTCACTCGTAGTAATGTTGATCCAAACCTTTACTTCAAGGTTGATAGAGAGAAGCCTCGAATTCTGGTGCTGTATGTGGACGACCTCTTCCTGACAGGTGCTGACCCTCTCATTCATCAGTGCAAGAGGGAGTTTGCTGCTGAGTTCGAGATGAAGGACCTAGGACTGATGCACTACTTCCTAGGCCTGGAGGTCTGGCAAAGACCTAGCGAGATTTTCCTTTCTCAAGGAAAATACATTGTGAAGCTTCTGGAAAGATTTGGTATGGTGGAATGTAAGTCCGTGTCGACATCGATGGAGCTCAACTTTAAGAAGCTGAGTGGCAGCGCTACTGGGCCCGTGTTAGCTAATCCTACTGAGTATCGTCAACTCGTAGGGGCACTGATGTTCTTAGTGAACACCTGTCCGGACGTATGTTTTGTAGTGAACACTATGAGTCAACACATGGTTGATCATAACATTCACAGGGTTGGTGCCAAGAAACTCTTGAGATATCTTTGTCGCACAATAGACCATGGGCTGAGATACACTGTCGGGAGCATGACACTCCTTTGATATACTAATGCCGATTGGGCTGGCAGTGTGGTGGATCGCAAGAGCACATCTGGATGCTGCTTCACACATAGATCTGCTTCGGGCAGGAAAAGAAAGTCAGTAGCCTTGAGCACCACTGAGGCCGAATACATTGCAGCATGTATGGCCCGTTGTGAAGTCACTTGGTTGCAAAAGCTCTTCAGTGAGTTTTTCGAGCATGTGCTAGATGCCACCGTTATCCTTTGTGATAACCAAAGGGGGGTTCGTTTTTCATAGAATTCCGGGTTCCACAAATGATCCAAGCATGTTGATGGTTGGTACCACTTTATCCGGGATATGGTACAGCGAGGTGCAGTAAGGCTCGATCATATAGGAACTGATGAGCAGGTCGCGGATATTCTCACAATGCCCTTGGGGAAGGTCACGTTCCTAACCTTCCGTGAGAATGGTGGAATCGTGGAACGACCCTATTCTGAGGGTCCTGTTGGACGATGAGCTCTTGGAGCTCTAGGGGGCTTTGGGGATAGCTTCTTGGAGCTATAAGCAACCACAGGGCTAGGCTTGCTGAACCTTGTTGGTGTGCTTCTGCCCCACCGTTGTGATGATTAAGTTGGTTTACCTCTCATTATCTGTGCCCCGTATGCATCCTACCCATTTGAGTTTCGGAACTCATGAAGCATCATTTGGCTAATGAGGTGGGTGTTGGGGAGGACGATGAAAGACCGTATGGAGACCAGCAGACCGTCGTACTTCTTATTCAGATGGCACGGCACTTCAACCACTTGATCCGGGACTGCTCGAAGAGGTTTCTGGACCTCCAATTCACTTCGGGTCATGAAATCAACTTCGGGTTAGTATATGACCTTCTTTTTCTTATGAGGCTTTGGACCTCCTCCTCTACCCACTGGGTCAAATAAACCAATTTTCAAAGTTACATGAGACTTTTGTGAGTCCTATAGAGGTTCTCAGGATCTTCAGTTGAATCGTCAAAATAATCAGAATGATGTCTTGGTGACCCACTCCATTCGTTCTAAAATAAGAGGCCAGCAAAGCAAGTTACGGCAGGATGACGCACGACGTTTGGATTGCACAGGTGGATGGAGTTCTCCCTAGTTGAGAGGGAGTGTTAAATTTGGACAACTAGGTCCAAACTCCATGTTGTGATGCTCAGATGAAGATACCAATATTTTTATTGGATTCCTCTTTCGGAGAGGTGCAAGATCGATCTAAAGATCATCTTGATCCGATGAGGAGAACATTTATTTTGAATTTATATTTGATCTATTCAAAATATGTGCATGTCGGCCTTAAGGTTTTACACCGCCAGCAAATGTGTCACACACCCTCACTGATGGATATAAATATGGTCAACATTGGAGGACATTTCACTCATCTCATCCTCACACATTCTCTCTCCTCTTTTGATTGGTTCGAGCTACTTGTAGGCAATTTTCTGTTCACACGTGGGAGAAGGACGAAGACTTTTCTGCTGCAGCTAGGGCATCCACCGCGAGTTTGACCAACGTTGACTTTGGTCAACGCATGGTCAAAAGGCGTTGAATCTTGGCACAAACTTCGATCTCTGCAGTCCATACTATTTGGCACAAGAACTGAGGTCAAAAGGTTGACCGTTGACCGTGATGCGTTGACTTTGACTTTCTATTGTTTTGCGTTGACTTTCTGGACCGCGTTGACTTTTGGGCTGCGTTGACTTTGGTTGACTTGGATTGTATGATGAGGGTGATGTGACACATATACTGGGCTGGTTGACCGATAAGACTTTGTTGGTTGAAGCATCCTGTTGATCGTCGTAATGCACCAACACATATATATATTTTTGGCTTGTCTTTTGTTGATCTACTGGTATGTTCTATCAGCATTTACTTTATTGTTTATGTGATTGTTGTCTGAAATTGAAGAGAAAGTAAAGTTGCATCAAGCATAGAACATCTACATAAATTTACATCTCCACCCCACTAGCCACTGTTGAAGATATAAAGCCTCGCTTTCGGACCACGGCAACGTTGCACAACACTTGAAACTGGATTGTGTCACCCTGGCTAGCCTCTGCGTGAGCAGACTAGCTCAGCGCAGGCTGCTCCTGCGTCCCTCTGGAAGATACTGCGTTGTCTCTGCGTCAGCAACTGCGTACCCTCTGCTGGGACTGCGTCAGCCTGATGTTGCACTGCCCTCTCTGGATTTCTGTTGCTTCAGCTGCTACCTTGCAGCAAATACGTCTTCAGCCGATTTGTTGGAGATCCAACTTGATCTGCAGTCGCTCTGATACCATGTGAAAATTCCTTAATCTAAGAAACCCTAATGTAGTATCTTGATTTACTTCTTCTACTTTAATTAAGTTACAAGTGAATTTCTGAAATATTCAATAAATCAGCGAAGTAAATACAACTATCAGCCTACACATACAGATCAATTACTAAATAGCATGCTCATATGACAAGGTGACACCAATTTTTCGAACAAATGTCCCCAGAAAAACCCAATGCGGGAAAACGAGTGCAGCTAGCTCTGGAGGGTTTTATTATTATACAGAATCTGAATACAACAATTTTGGGCACCAAACTTGGTTGGCCCTACAGAGAAAAAACACGGCAAGCAATACCTCTATCCTCAGAGAAAGAAAATATGGTTGATTCACACCCTCAAATAGGATTTACATAACTCGAGCGCTTTCTGACCCACTGGAAACCCCAGCATTGCTCTTCAGCCCTTTGCGCCAGCGTTCTTGGCCTGCCTCGGCCTCTACGCTTCTCTGGAAGGACCTGCATCACCCCTGAAGGGCTTACGTTGCCCCTACGCTGCCCTGACTGGGCCTGTGTCAGACCTGCGTGGCTCCTATTGCCTCTGTGAGGCCTCTGCTAGACTGCGTAGCACCTGGATGCCTCTACGCTGCTCTGGTACGCTGCCTCTCTGCCGCTGTTATACTCTTGGCCTAGGATCAAACCATCTCCTTGCCAATACTACTCCTTGCCGCAATGCAAACTGCTTTTGAAATCTTTAGCAAACCACGCCCTAGAATTTCAGCTTAGCCTCAGTGCTCCGCCAATGCGTGTGTTCTCCCACTGACCCCAAGCCCTTCTCTTATACTTTTCTCGTTGAAACATCAACGATCGTGATCTAATCTCTAATCGATGGCTAAGATTAGAAGTTGCTTGATTTGCGTCACTTAAGTCATTCTCATCACATGTTTAATTTAATTCACTTTAATCTTTTAATTTTCTAAGTTAGACTTAGGGTTCTTAATTACAAAGATTAATTATTTGAATATCTCTTAAACCTGATGGAATTCTTCTAAACGTTTTTTGGGTCTTGGAGATCTCATGTACTCCAACTACTCCAAAAATTTTGGAAGCTACAGCACATCCGATGCTACCCCAAAATCTCAACACTTCAGAGAGAGTGCAATTTTACTGGGAGACAATCAAGATCCAGTGCTAGAAGTCGAGGTGTGAGTCCGAAGGGCCAGGGAATCGAGTTTCCAGTGACCAGAAGATCAAAAGGAGAAGGTGACGCAATTCCTCGAGCTGTGATGCAATGACTGCATAGGCTGACACAGTTACTGAGACAACGCAGGGCAGCTCATCTTGAGCCCAGATTAGTGTCGGATCGCCTGTGACAGTGTGAAATTTTCTTACTAACTCTTTTGTCAGTATTTCTCTGTATTAGATAGCAAGTTTGGGCATCCAAAGACCTGTACTCAAGTTTTCTATTGCTTAATAATTAAAACCCTCATTTGTTGCACTGGTTTTCCCAAGTTGGGTTTTTCCTTGGACTTAGTCCAAAAATAACTGTGTACTTTTGTGTATGTGCATCTAGTTTTTCTTGCTTTGTATTTATTTTCCGCAGTATTTATTTGTGAGGGTTGTAGAGTTTTGATTTCGATATTTACTGTAGTACACGATAAATAATTTGTTCAGTTAAATAACAAATAGAAGAAATATAATCAGTTGCTGCAGTAGGATTCCGAGTAATGGAATTTTCACTCAAAGTTGATTTATCAAGGACTACTCGAGAATCCAGGTTCCCAAAGTTGATTTTTGGTACCATCGGAAGTGCTCTAAGTCTCAAAATTTGTGGAGAGGTTTACGCACATGTATTCCAAAGAACCCAAAAATCGTTTGTGAAAATTCCACTCAGAAATGGAACATTATTTTTCTAGAAAAATAAAAGTGCAAGTATAGTAATAATAATAATAATAATAATCTAGTTTTAAGGTCACGGCCAAGCCAGACATCAAATTGGTGTATGAGGCCCCTTGTTTGTGGGACAAGGGACCCACCTCCGCGTAGCGATTTGACTACTAAGTCTACGAAGGCATACATACTCTACCCCCCTCTGGTTTTGAACCTGTGACCTCTTAGGAGGAAACACATGCTCTTAACCATTGGGCCCACTCTTAGGAGGAAACACATGCTCTTCTAAGTACATTTAGAAGATAATTTTCTTCTAAGAAAAGAATTTTTTCAGAATTAGCCCATTAACAAGGAGTAAATCTTTTCTCCCTTGAAGGTCTTGTAACATGAACGTTGATGGGCCAATTTGTTCAATGATTTGAAATGGTCCAAACCACATTCTTTGGAATTTGGTATGCTTACCTTTTTCCTCATGTGCCTTGTCCCACTTGAGTACAAGGTCTCGAACTTGGAAATTTTTAGGGGAAACAAAATTTGCATCAAAAGAATTTTTTACTATTTGTTGGTGTTAAGCATGAGTTAACTTGGAATTTTCTCTTTCCTCTTCCATTTTAAAGATCTGAGACATTCTTAATTGTAGGGAAGAAGAAGGTACTTCGTCAATAAATTGAACTAGGGCTAATGAGGGAAGAGCTAGATTTGATGGAATTACAGCTTCTTTCCCATAAACCAGATTAAATGGAGAAGTTCCTATAGAGGCCTTCTGAGTAATCATGTTTGCCTATAGTGCAAATGTTAAATACTTATGCCAATTTTTCTGATTTTAATCAATAGTCCTTTTGATGATTCTTATGAGATTTTTGTTTGTTGACTCTGCCAGACCATTCCCTTGGGGATAGTAGTTAGCAGAGTATATAAGCTTAAAACCTCTTTTGAGAGCAAAGTCAGTGATACTATTTCCCGAAAAATAAGATGCATTATCAAACATAAGTGCACTGGGCAGGCCAAATCAGGTAATAATGAATTGATCAATAAATTCAATAATGGCTTCAAAGTTAGCTACCTTTAGTGGAATAGCTTCCACCCACTTAGTAAAATAGTCTAATACAGTGAGAATATATTTATGCTGCTTGGATGAATTAGGAACAATCTCACCTATGATATCCAATCCCCATTGCTCAAAAGTTTGTTCAATGTTGACTGGTTGCAAAGGTAAGGTTGGTTTTCTTTGTCTTCCAGCAGCAGTTTGGCATGTTTTGCATTTTCTCACATATGTAATAGCATCTTTAAACAAAGTGGGCCAGTAGTATCCTGCATGAAGGATTTTATGCGCAGTGGTATCTCCACCGAAGTGTCCACTTGCAGGTCCATCATTTAGTTCTTGCAAAACCCTCTGTGCTTCATATTTCTAAAGGCATCTTAGTAGTATAGAGTCATAGTTCTTTCTAAACAAGACATTGTCTATGAGTTGATATTGATTAGCTTTCAATCTCAAAGCTCTTTTTCTTTTATAATTAAGTTCTATTGGACCATATCCATTTTTCAAGTAAAAGATTAAATCAGTATACTGTGATTCGGAGTCATTCAGGCTTACCTCAACAATATGTACAATATTACCTTACTCTTCATCATTTCATATGTTGGATGCTACAAATAGCAGGTCTGCAGAGACCTTGTCCTCTAATGATTTTGGCTAGTCTTATCTCAATGTCATATTCCTGCAGAGCAGTTACCCAATTTGCTCTCTTTTCTCCTAGTTCTTTTTGAATAAGTAGTTTCCTTACAGCCGAAAATGGAACTATTACCTTAGTGTGTGTTTTACGGAGAAAAGTTCTCAAGTGCTTCAAAGATTTATAGATAGCAAATGCTTGTTTTTCCCCTTCTCAATAATTTAGTTTAGCACCTTGAAAGTTTGAACTAAAGAATGAAATGGGTGATTCAATCTTTTGATCATTAATCTGTGTTAACACAGCAGCGTAAGATGTTTCTAATGCAAAAGTATATAAAACAAAATGATTAGAAAACTCTGGGTTAGTCAGAGAAGGAGCGTTAATGATAGCTTCCTTGATTAGATCAAAAGCTTCTCTTATATTATGTCCCCATTTGAAAAGTGAATTTTTCATAATCATCACTTGCAAAGGTAAAACAATTTGGGAAAATTTTGGAACAAAGCACTTGAAAAAATTTATCTGTCCTAAAAAGGATTGCATGGATTTCTTGTTATGGGGATGTAAGAGTTCAGAAATTGCCTTTATTCTTTCAGGGTCAAATTTACAAATGCTTTCTTTTGAAAAGATAAATCCTAAAATTTTTCCTTCACTTGAAGCAAAATAAGACTTTTTGGGAGTTAAAGAAATTCCATATTTCAAACAACGTTCAAGGATTTTCTTAAGATCATGATAGTGATCATTTCTTTTCTTGGAGTAAATAGTTATTGTTGAGTTTTCTTGTGTAATGGGGTAGCACCAAATGTGCTATAGCTCTCAAAATTTGTGGAGGGACTAGAGTACATGAGATCTCCAATACCCAGAAAGGGATTTGGGAAATTTCATCCGGTTTGGGAGATATTAAATTAATTAATCTTTTTAATTAAGGACCCTAAGTCTAACATAGGAAAATTAAAAAATTAAAGTTAATTAAAATAAACATGTGATGAAATTGTCTCAAGTCACACGAATCAAGCTTTCTTTTAATCTTAGCCATTGATTCAAGATCTGATCATGGTTATTGGTTTCCCAACGAGAAAAGTATAAAGGAAAGGCTTGGGGTCATTTGGAGAAGACACACAGAGGCAGAGCACTGAAGCTAAGCTAGAATTCTAGGACGTGGTTTGCTGAGAATTTCCAGAAGTATTTCAGCTGTAGAGAGGGGAGTTTAGGCAAAGGGGATGGTCTGATCTCAGTGTCTAGAATCAGCAAGAGGCAAAGAGCAGCTTCTAGAGGTAGCGCAGAGAAGCAAGGGCAGCAGCATCAGAGAGGGCAGTAGTTGTGCAGTGCAAGGGCCGCTTCAGCTACGCAGGTATGCAGTCTCTCCCGGGGAAGCGTTAGGCAGCAGGAGACAGACCCTCTGGGGTTACGCAGAGTCCCTCAAGGGCAGTGTAGTGTCTGTGTCACCCAGTATGGGGTTACGCAGCCCTCTCCAGGCCAGCGCAGAGGGACGCAAAGGCTTCACAGGCAACGCTGGGGTTTCTAGGGCCAAGATCTGGTTGAGTCCTGTAAATCCTGTTTGAGGGTGTGGATCAGTCAATATTTTGGCTTCATGTTAAATTCTGAAGATGTTCTATGCTAGATGCAAATATACTTTAAACTTCTAGGACTCAATGAAAGTAAGATGCAGATAGAACATACTAATAGATCGATGGAAGACAAGCCAAAATAGAGATAAAGAATGGTGGCATTACGACGATCAAGAGGATGCTTCAACCAGCAATGTCTTCATAAGGTCAACCTCCCACATGTGTCACAAAACCCCAAGACGTCTCATGAAGAATGCTCCACCAAGACGCTGCACCAAGAAGCCCTAAACACAGAATCAAGAATGTTGCTCCATCACTATCCAAGAAAGAAGAAAAATGCCTCCACAAAATGTGTGTGTAAAATTAACTCTAAGCCTCTTTAATATATAGGCATCTATGGGATTGTGTGACACATCTCTTATGCATGTGAGATAAATCAGGCCGACCTTGCACATGTGGAATAAATTCAAAATACATGTTCTACTCATCCGATCAAAATGATCTTTAGATCGAAATTGCACCTTTCCGAAAGAGGAATCCGATAAAAATATTGGCATCGTCATCTGAGCATCACAACATGGAGTTTGGACGTGGTTGCCCAAAATTAACACTTCAGAACAGCAGGTTAGCTGCAGATCTATATTTTCTCTGTCGTATTTTCCGGATCTGGAACCTAGATTTGTTGTATTCAGAAAAACTCTTAATAATAAAACCCTCCAGCAGCCAGAAGACCGCTTTTCCCGCATTGGGTCTTTCCAAGGACTATTGTCCAGAAAATCCTTGTGTCACTTTGTCTGTGTGCACGTATTTTTCTGTTTTAGATCTGAATCAGTGAAAGTTTGTTATGTGTTTGCTTCATTGTTAATATGAAGTTTCAGCATTAATAAATTAATTAAGAAGGAGAAGCATAACCAGATCTAACAACAGATTTCTGCATAAGTAACATTCAAAAAATTTCACATAGTTTCAAAGCGATTGCAGATCTAGCAAGGTCACTAGCAGAAGACTGAAGGATCTTGCTGCAGAAAGCAACAAGAAGTGCAGCAACAGCAACAAAAGGCTAGATCTGAAGGGACAGCGCAGTTTCAGAGGGGGCAGAATCACGCAAAGGGCAGGATGATGCAGTCTTACGCTGTCTCCACGCAGGCCCACGTACTTACTGCACAGAGGCAGCGCTGGGATTGTCTAAAGCCAGCCAGGTTGATGCAGATCTGAAGTTGTCTGATCCAAAAGTGCCTAAAGCAAAGCTGCAGAACTCCAGAAGGTGCTGGTGGGGTTAAATTTATGAATTTCCAAAATTTAGCCTAAGCACTAGAGACAAAGAGCGGTAGGAGATCAGCTTCTCAAAGGGTTTCTAACCAAAGAAACTTGTGGATCGATCAGAGGTTCGAAGACAGTTGAATCATTGTTTGATTTGGCATATTTCCAAGAAGGGAAATCAATTGCCAGAGGGAGCAGAAGGCTCCTGTTTCGCCAAGGACCTTCGATCCAGATCTCTAGCACAGAGAAGAGAAGCCCCGACAGATTTCTGAGCAGATGGCACCTCACGGACTGCGTGATCAGGATAGATTGGATGGCCTATCCAACTTTGCAGTTTGGAAGGCTAGAATCCTGATAGTCCTAGAGGCATATTGTCTAAGAGACCATGCAGAACGAGTCTTGGCCACGTCGACCAATGCAGATCTCCTAAGGAAGCATAATGAAGCTGCGGCACATGCCAAGCAGCTCATAATGGATGGAGTTAAGGACCATATTGTCCCACACATAGCTGAGAAGAAAACAGCTAATGAGATGTGGAAGGCCTTAATATCCCTATATGACGAAAAGTTTGTCTAGAGGAAGATGCTTCTGGAGACTCAGATGCGGTCATTCATGATGACCAAGGGGGAAGACGAAACATTTTCTCTTCAGATTATAGTTGATCAGAGACTAGCTGACTACCACGGGTGCAAAGGTGGAGGATGATGTGATGGTCAGGACTGCTCTCATTGCGGTCACAGATGAGTGGGAAACCTTTGTCCAAAGTATCTTGGGTAGAGAGAAACTTCTCGATTGGGACAACTTGTGGGCAATCATGCGTCAAGAAGAACTCTGCGGATTCACCAAGAAGCAATACAGCAAGGGACCAAGTAACGTGAAGAAGGAAGATGAAGAGGATGTAGCCTTGGCATGAAAGAGGCAGCAAGGGAAGAAGAAGCGGGATCTATCAGAGATCATGTGCTTCCAGTGTGGCCAACTAGGACATTTTGCCAACAATTGTCCTCAGAAGAAAAAGGACAAGGAAGCTTCTACTTCCAAGGCTGTTGTGGCAGGCGATGGGTCAGAGGACGATGCAGCCATGAGCGCTCATGAACCACAAAAGTGGGGCGACATGGATCTGTAGAGCAGCTATAGAATGAGGGCGGGATCCTTTGAGCAGCTAGTCTCTTAGATCACATCCGAGCTACGGGAGCCTTAAGACAGTAGCACGAGAAGTGTAGCAGTGGGTGCAAAGATCATGGATAAAGCAGAGGCAGATCTAAAGGCTGGAAGGAGCAGCGCAGTGCAGATGCAACAGCAGCATAGGGGCTTATGTGACTTCAGCAGCGCAGAGCAGAGTTTCTTACGCAAAGAAGAGTTACAGCAATGTAGAAGGCTTCAGGAGGACAGCACAGCGTAGCAGTAGCGTGAGAGATTTCAGCACAAGGGGTCGATGTGACTTCAGCAGTGCAGAGGGAGTCTACTCATGCAGAGCAGAGTTGTAGCTGTGCATCATTCACCAGATGACAGCACGGATCAGCAGCCGATGGAGCTTCAATGATGAGGATGCAGCCCAGCTAACTTGTCTGTCAAAGATTCGGCAAGAGATTCAGTTGCTTCTCTCGGCAACTGAAGATGCAGTGCAGCAGATGGCAGCATGGATGCAGTAGATTGAGAGGGAGCTGCAGTACAGATGTAGTAGTGGCGGTGGCAGCGTCATGGGCAACAGTACAGAATGGCAGCAGCATGACAGTGATGAAGGGCAACAGGTCCAGCATCAGTGCAGAGACCCATGCTAGAGATCAGTGCAGAGCTTCAGGATGAAGCAGAGTTTGTACTAGAGCACATTCCTCGCTAAGAGGGAGTGTTGAGTTTTCTTGTGTGATAGGGTAGCATCGGATGTGCTCTAGCTCCCAAAATTTGTTCAGGGACTAGAGTACATGATATCTCCAATACCCAGAAAGGGATTTGGGAAATTTCATCCGATTTGGGAGATATTAAATTAATTAATATTTTTAATTAAGGGCCCTGAGTCTAACTTAGGAAATTAAAAGATTAAAGCTAATTAAATTAAACATGTGATGAAATTGTCTTAAAACACGCGGATCAAGCTTTCTTTTAATCTTAGCCATTGAATCAAGATCTGACCATGGCCGTTGATTTCCCAACGAGAAAAGTATAAAGGAAAGGCTTGGGGTCATTTGGAGAAGACACACAGAGGCAAAGCACTAAAGCTAAGCTGGAATTCTAGGGCGTGGTTCGCTAAGAATTTCCAGAAGTGTTTCAACTGCAGAGAGGGGAGTTTAGGCAAACGGGATGGTTTGATCCCAGTGCCTAGAATTAGCAAGACGCAGAGAGCGGCTTCCAGAGGCAGTGTAGAGAAACAAGAGCCGCAGCATCAGAGAGGGCAGTAGCTGCGCAGCCCAGGGGCAGCATCAGCTACGCAAGTGCTACGCAGTCTCTCCCAAGGCTGCGTTAGGCAGCAGGAGACCCTTTGGGGTAATGCAGAGTCCCTCAAGGGCAGTGTAGGGTCTGCTTCACCCAGTCTGGGGTTACGCAGCCCTCTTCAGGCCAGCGCAGAGGGACGCAGAGGTTGTAGAGGCTAACACAGAGGCTTCAGGGGCAGCGCTGGGGTTTCTAGGGCCAAGATCTGGTTGAGTCCTATAAACCCATTTGAGGGTGTGGATCAGTCAATATTTTGGCTTCAGAACAGCAGGTTAGTTGCAGATCTATATCTTCTCTGTCGGGCTTTCCAAATATCGAACCCAGATTTGTTGTATTCAAAAAACTCTTAATAATAAAACCCTCCAGCAGCCAAAAGACCGGTTTTCCCGCATTGGATTTTTCCAGGGACTATTGTCTAGAAAATCCTTGTGTCATTTTGTCTATGTGTGCATGTACTTTTCTGTTTTAGATCTGAATCGGTGAAAGTCTGTTATGTGTTTGCTTCGATGTTAATCTGAAGTTTTAGCATTAATAACTTAATTAAGTAGGAGAAGCATAACCAGATCTAGCAATAGATTTTTGCATAAGTAACATTCAGAAATTTTCACAGTTATTTCATCTAAATAAACAACCACGGTTTTAATTATCAATCCCCTAAAAGCAATATCCATTTCTCTTTGAAAAGTTGCTCCTACTTTGATTAAACCAAAGGGCATTTTCTGATAGGCATAAGTGTCCCATTTTGTTCAGGATGAACTAAAACTTGATTGTAGCCTAAAAATCCATCAAGAAAATACATAAATTCAGAACCAGCAACTGATTGCAAAATTTGTTCCATCAGTGGTAATGGGAAATTGTCTTTCAAGCAAGCTTTGCTTAAGTTTCTAAACTCAATACAAATATGAATATCGCCATTCTTTTTCCTAACGGGAACTAAATTTGAGAACCACTTTGAATGCCTAACAAGAAAGAAAATCTTGGCCTTAAGGAGTTTGTTGAGTTCACTTTTGATTTGACTTTCAAGATCAGGTTGCATTTTCCTTAGCTTTTGTTGTATAGGCTTTTCAGTGGATATCATTGGGATAGTATGTTGAATGATTGAAGTATCATAAATTTTTAGATCTTCATATATCCATGAGAAGACATTCTTGTATTTCTTCAATAAATGGATGAAGGCTAATCTTTCATCAGAGGAAAGACTAAGTCCTAAGTTGATGTTCTGAGAGTTTAGATCTTTTCCAATATTTACCATTTCAAACCTCAAAGTTGAACTTTGGAGTTTAGAATTAGTAACATTTTTGAATCTATCTTTGAGATCATAAAGATCTTCAAGTTTGACCACAAACTTAGGTATGCCATTTTCTTCAGGTTTCTATTGCAATTGCCTTTCGTGGTCATCTTCGTCGATTAATTGATCATCATATGATCCTTCTGATGTAACAAAAGTGATAACATCATCATCATCGTTGAATACTTTCCAATTAGTAATATTATCGGGAATAGATGGGCGAAAAATCAACTCTATGGAAAATCTATCTGAGCTATAATCTTCAGAAAGAATAAGCCTGGACGCTACATTAGCTAGAAGGTCTACACTTGCATTCTGAATTCTTGGAACAGAAGAGATATTGAATGCCAAAAAATGAGAGGTAAGAGATTGTACCAATGACTGGAAATGTTTAAGATGACCTGAAATAC